>HG995397.1:2092836-3297770 GCA_905333125.1 Pheosia tremula
TTGGTACCAAGTGATACAATCAGTCAAGCTGCGTCGCTCGAAGGTATCGCCAGCGGCTTTGCTGCTGGGTACGAGGCCGGTCTCTGGACTGGTCGAGCCAGTCCGAAGTCCTGAAGAGCCAGCGTTGGACGTCGCGCAAGACAAAGCTTACTGGGGAAGCGTCGCAACTGCTATGACGAGTGAATTTTCTAATTTATAATTTCTTATGATTTACTTACACAGAATGGCGGGCGCTATGTGCTTCTGCGATTCTTACTTGATTAAATGTCAGGGTCATATTAAGTTCTTACATGCCTTGACAATATCAATCATAAGACAACACAACTTTTTTTGGTAAAGATTGAATTTATATTTCTCTTTATAAGAAGATCACATCTTGCATATAAAGAGAATATAACTCTATACTTACTTCAAGAACGGCGAATAATATAATTCCTAAATAACCTATACGATGCTATATCCACAATGACTCATAATCTCCTAGCAACTGCAATGGTAGGTAACGGAGTGCCATTGAATTCCCAAACGGGTGCAATAAGATGTCATAAAAACCATTCGAAGATAGAGTCATTTTTATTATAGAGTTCTTAATTTAAAACTGATTTATTTTTTCACAACTATTTGTAAACTGCCAGCATTTAATTAATTTCATTGCAATACAAAAAATCGAATGTATTTAATTTCGCTTGTCCTTGAAAATATTTGATGCAAGAATCTAAGCGAATTTAAATTTAAATTACATTTTAATTACATCTTTCAACTACAAATTCTCCTCTTAAATTCGGAAATAACTTGTTTCAAAATAAATATAGTGGAAGCGCCAACGGAGTCCTAAAAAATTTTATCCGATTTAAGTAAGTCTTACTAAATTCTGTTTTTTTTTTCGCCGTCGCTAAACAAAACAGGTGGGGCTATTGTCTCAGTTATTGTGTCACAATCATGCAACCGAAAATACGGTAGTAGACTATTATCGCAAACAAATACACATTATTGTTTTTTAAACGATTTATAGTGTAAGGAACCCTTTAGATTATATACTTGACCGCAAACTGTAGTTACAGAGAGCGACATTAAATTCAACTTGATTTGAGTCCTCAAGTATTTACGTATAATAAATAGATATACCAAATATTCTACAGATCGCAGCTTCAACGTCAAAATGGTTTAAAGGTGCCGTGAATTCGGCGCCATGAAATAAGTAATTTTTTTTATTATTGAAGAAAATACGAATACTTGTTTTGAATTTTATCTATTATGTTCATTAGCTATTATTAATTTACAATGGCCAGAATTGTTAGGAGAACCTGCCTTCTAATCCCATTTGGAAATTGATGAAAACTCTATATATTTGGAGATAAAAGTATTTCCAATAATTTGTGAACGATCCAATTGCTCAACTTATGTAATTAATTGAAGCGAAACTATAACGCAATAGGTTGATGTTAGAGCATTTTATATTAAAATAATAGCCCGGTGTGAGTCACTTTTAAGGGAACAATTTGTAAATTGGATTAGAGCTTACACCCTTATTGATATGAAAGTAAGCTATCAACATTTCGTTTATTGCGTAATCGGCATACATGATAAAATATCTAAAGACAATGACATGTTCAAAATGACAAAGCTAGTTTCAGTAGTGGCCAACTGAAAATAAGCTGAAAATAAGTACCTATAGCTCCTGAATGCCATGCGTAGAGCCGACTCTATACTCATAGTTACTTTGAATATGTTTAACAATTTTTTTTGGATTCTTCCTTAGCTTCGGCCCTTTTCTGTCTATAAGGTTTTGCAAGCCATTATTTAGTATGTATTAGTACCTATACTATAGTGTAGGTGCTATACTAATTTCTCTGAAATACTAAATTGACTGGCAACTGGAATTATAGTTCCAGATGCAGATGATAAAGAAGCTGTATACAGCAGATGCCAGTCAAAAGGTACATACTTAGGACCTCACCCAAAATTATGTCGATATAAGAGCTGCTCCTTTTGCAATATAAGCTGTTAATCGCACAATAAAGTTAATATCATGATATTTCCGCCATGATAATGAATATTGGCATATTAAAAGCCAGTTTGAAACGGCAACCAATTTAGTTCAATTAACGTATTTGGAGCAGACGTGATAGAATGCGTTATTTTATAAGCGCTAAGCGATATTAACTGCAAACATAAGTCTAACTATTTCAACTTCCATCATGTGATGTGGACTGTACCATGCCTCCATCTCACTTCATGTATATTGACAAATAATTCTTCTAACTGCCGAGCAACGGCATTTCTGCTTTCTTGTTATTTGTGTGGTGATATTAAGATACTATCTGTGGACTAATGCCTTGATAACACGTTTAAACATCGACCCTTCTGCACTAAAGGCTACCTGTTATAAAGTTATCTATATTATCATAACTCCTGAGTATGTAAACACGTGAGATACTCGACCTTTACCCCTTTAACGTTTCTAGCAAATAATGTTTACACCTACCCATAAACTCATCCCTATTTATCGCCCGTCCCTCGTATCTTGCATCGTCGCAGTGAAAATGTCAAAGGGTCATGATCGTTTACGTCAGCGATCCAGGCTGTTTCCATTACTGGTCCGTTGGGCCCTATTTGCGAGGCGCATCTCGTTTGAACCGAGTTACCTGTTGCCCTAATTCGATAACAGTGAGTGTTCATGGGTTTCACGAGAATGTTGTTATGAAATTCGACCTTATTTAATTGAAGAATTATATAATATTTGGCATAGTATTTAGATATGCGCCGAACGTGGATTTTAAACCGAACCGAATCCCGAACTCAATTCGGTATAGAACTTACCGAACCGAATATTCAGCCAAATTAGTCAGTATAATGTACGCTCGGTTTCCATGCTGCGGTTTAACACTGTGTGTAGCCTACTAAAATATACTACATATTTAAGTTCTAGAAAAGCTACAGATTTTTGTTTTTTATTTACTTACTACATATATTTTAACTAACAGCGCCAGAAGGAGGGTAATTTTATAGATTGTATAACTATTCTAATTGTATATTTTAATATTTATTCATTAATACTTATCTACTAGGTACGTACGGGGTTATTTAGAATATTAAGTATTTTGAAGCTAAATAAAAAACATATTTTTTTTTCAATATAGTTTGCTTGCCATTCGGCACATCAACCGAATATTCCGCCTAATAACAAACATATAAAATCTTGCCGAATATGCCGAATACCGAATTACCGAATATTCGGCGCATCCCTAATAATACTGTCATATATCTAGGGGTGTAAAAGAACCTATTACGGTTATTGTACATTTTATTAATCGTTTTATAGCTCCCATGTAAGTCTTGCATCTAATAAATATAATCCTCAATACGGTTGTATATTATATACAGGAGGAAAGCTTTGTAAAATTGTTATAAAGTTATAGAACAAAGGTCAAGTATTAGGTACGAAAATTCGTGTACAGATTACAATTTTCTAAAGGTTATATTCTATTTTTAACTTTCATTATACAGCCTTTCTTACCCTTTCAGATCTGACCTTTGATCTTCCCTTAGAAGCCTTATAGCCTTTATAGGTAGCAGATTCTGAATAATGAACTCAGTTTATAAGCAAATTATATAATGGACGTTATTATAGCACAGCTGGAGTTTGACGTTGGGGGCGTTTACTTAAACTTAGTTTAATGTTCAGTGTAACATAGATTAATTAATAGTTGTTTTTGGAATAGACGTTCGACGTTGACGAAATTTAATTCAAAAATTCAAAGATCATAGCAATCGACCCACACGTACTTGAGTTATAAATGGTGTTTCTAACACGACTTTGTTTTTCATATATAAACGAACAGTATCACTATACTCGGGTATCATGGTACCTATATTTGGAGACTAATTTTTTAGAATAACTGTGGCAACACCAGTTCTAAAGCACCATCATATAAATATTACCTAACTTATTATCTACCATATAATATACACCACAAAGAATACCAATATATTTTGAAATACCGAATAAATTGCCAACGGTCCTTGACGAGTGCGAAGTTGGCTTATAATTAGCTAACAAAAAAACCGCCTGAAAAATAATATTAATGATAGTACAAAGTTGACTGAGATTGATCGAGTTTTATTCTTCGCGGCGCGGTGTAATGCGGTTCCAGGGTCGTTGCGCCAAGACACTTTTATACTAGTCTGACATTAATAGGATATGAAAACGGATATAAAATCTAGAGCAGTTACTCAACCTGCGGCTCGCTGGGCTTTTGTGGTTGGCCCATCTGGGCCCCAAGTCTGCTAACACAATCGATTCGTAATCGAACAGCAACCGCATAGTAACTGTCACTTTTGACAGATATCCCATGGTGCTACGTTATTTTAAACCACTTTATATTTCGCGCACGTATTAAAAATTGAGAGCGCGCTGAGTAAGTAGGTTCTACATAACACTACAGCGCCGTTGTTTAATTCAATTTGTAACAAAAGCGAAAACCTAAGAAATCATTACCAATTTTTTTTGCGGCACGCGTTACCCCTACATACATGTGTTTGTGGCCCCTATGCAAAAAAGGTTGAGTACCTCTGATGTAGAGCAATCGTTACCTACTAAACGACGAAGGATGACTATTTATATTTAACTAGCTGTCCCGGCGAATTTCGTATCGCTTCAGAATCAAGTTAGTTAAATGTTCCGTTAGTTTAATAGTTGTTCTGCTATTCCGAGCGGGGACAAATAAAAAAAATCCACGATCATAAAAATCGGCCCATCCGTTCTTGAGTTATAAATGGTGGAACTAACACGACTTTGTTATATATCCCAATGACGTTACAATTACATTAGGAGTTCCTGCTTACCGTACTTTTTGGTAGAGCTTTGGTAGAGCAGATTTTTTCCATCCGCCTTCTTACGCAAAAGCCATAATTCATTGTAGAAAACGAAAGGTTTGGTAGTATGCGGCACACCTGACTGACACGTGTGAAGGACAGTGAAAGTAAACCACAACGCAGGTAGAATGGACACATCACAAAGTAATCGAACAGTATATGTTTTATAAAACCAATGAAACTATCGCTAGCCGTAGGTAATAGTTATTGCACGGCGTTGTAAGACAAAATCATACAGCCAGTATGATTCGTTCTTAGTCAAACAAATTCGCTTAATACTTGGAACTAACTAACTTTAACTTGTAAGTGCTATGAAGCCGAGCGACCAGAGCCCCCAAGCCAGCTAACACAATCGATTCATAATCGAACAGATATTATATGGGATATCTGTCAAAAGTGACAGTTATTGTAGCCTTTGGCCGTGCGCTCGGTAAACGGTGTCATTTTATAAATGTCTAATAATTTTATTTATTCCTTTGGGAATGTTATCTTTAGTGAATGTAGCGTCTCGATCTACTGCCGCCTTCCTACCTAGGCAACTATGGTGCATCGTAGATCTCATCATCACTTACCATCAGGTGAGATAGAGATCAAATACTTGCCTATAATGTAATAGAAAAAATAAATAAAAAAAAACCTATTATTAGCCCTGTTAGAATATTTTACATTATTGTCGTTACACCTTATACATTGTACTTTTGTACATACAAATATTTTGGAGGAGTGCACAACACTCCTAAGTAGAGAATCATGAATAAAAATATAGAGCATGACTCTTACACAACTATCAGAGTTAATTAAGCGCTGTAATACTTTTTGAAGCGATATAATACTACTCTATTAGTACTTGTCGTGAGAAATAAGCAATTACGACAGCTCATCAATGCGTGTTTGTTTGTTCGTGTCTTGATTGCGGCGTATTTGTGAGGCAATTGTACGCTTCAAATTAATCATTTGTGTGAACGGTTTTAAGACGAGAAATAAATAACAATGATTTGTTATTGCAGACTGCAAGAATAAGGGCTCGTTATGGGTGTGAAACACGCACCAAACCTCCCTAAACGAGGCCGTATATAGGACAGATGATGCGTGGGTTGCTAAGTAACGCCTGCAACAGCCAAATAGAAAATGAATACCATTTTGGCCGCAGTGTATCGAAAGAAGCAATCGGAAGCGCGAGTTCCGCCTTCAAATGTTAATTTTATATTTATAATACTACTGCGAAGGTTCTAAGTACAAAACACTACAGCCAAGGATATACGAATTCTAGATTTGGTATTACTTTTTTGGGTATCACTTAGTTTTATAAGCGCCGTCTGTCCCACGGAAACCAACCGCCATGGTACCAACATACGGAAATTTTTAATCTATAATTTTGAGAAAAATAATGTGCAAACCGAAAACAATTTTATAAACTTTTAAAATGATTTTACAACCAACTTTAACGGTACCAAGTTTTCTGTAACAACAGTATATCGAAACGTCTCCGCCCGCTGCATTCGCACGGTTCGTTTTTATTGAGTGTAGCACGCAGATATAAATCGCAGTTGCGGGTTATTACGCAACATAAAGCCAAGCGAATGGGTCGAAGAGACCCAAACACGCGATGCAAATTGTCTTGGGAATACTTTGGATATCAGTAGGGCTAGCACACGGGCTAAGACAATACTATTGCCTCACTATATCGCACTTTCTTCAGACACTATCCTTATTCTCACATTTGGCTTATCAACGCTGGGTGTGCTGTGCGCGCGCTGGGTGTAAAAAACAAAAAATACCTGCATATTGCATTTTTTGTTTTTTCCAAAAAAAGTTATTTGGCTTTTACTTTTACACGGGCGAGTCAACATGACTCGCTACTTAACAACTAGATTCGTGTAATCCGGGCATTATAGCTGGCTGATTTTCTCACAGTGATGTATTTTTACTGTAACAACATAACATCATAGCTTAATTAAAGGAGCTCCTATTATTTATGCCGTGATTACAAAATTTGTAACTAGGAGCTTACACACGCCATTTTACTTCGAACGTTCTTCCAAAACATTTTTATGAGTTTCGTAACTCACACACACACACACACAAACACACACACAAAGACACAGACTGTACTGAAACGGGTAAAACCAACAATAAATAATTCTAATGTGAACAGTCGCAAAACATTACTGACGCCATTTAACAGTCGCTACGCATTTTGAACCATTACAAAACCGATAAAGGGTTCTTACAGTAACCGGGTTCCGTTATCGCACGAGTTTTATTTAACGAATGCAGATGGATTTATCTTTATTATATTTTCTTTACACGACAACTAAGTAACAGTTGTAGTTAGTTAACTAAAAGAAAAATCGGCAGTGTTGTATTCAATATTTAAATATTCAATAAGTAGATTCTTACGTAGTTGACGATGCTCAGTTAAAATAATCTTCTACTTTTGAAGTAATAATTAAAGACTATTACGTTGGCAATAATAATTTTAAAGTTATTTCTCAGTTTAACTAATCGGTTATTCTAGCCATATATACACATAAATATTTACTTAAATTTAAGTACCTAATTACCTACTGATTTTAGTTAATAAGCAAGACTGCTTTGAAATTATTATGAGCATAATATTTTTTGGAGCACCTAGGTTTTAATTAAAACTCAAATTCTGTACGATTATTAGTAATACTTACCTTCTCAGTACATGCTTACAGTGCATATTAATTATTTGATCAGTATGAGTAACACTGAATCCAAACGGGATAGATGCAGGAATCACACACATATTCTTTATCTGGATATGGAGCAAAATACTTTAAAAAATTCTTGGACTAGGTAAGTAGGTAAATGTCGTCGTATTGAGGCATAACTAAGCTGCCGAAATTACTCGTTGGAAGCCGGGATTACCTACCGTCATACTTACCGGAGATTATTTTGCACTTCGATTTTTTCGGATAAAATTATATAAGTTGGTACTTACCTATTTAAGTATATTGAGTTGTTTTGGAAGGGGCTTTATGTAATGTGGGTACAATTTGAGAAAATAAAGTTTGACCTGCCTGCGTTTGTTTCAAGGACGTAAGAACTTACCTACCTGTCCCTTTGCGTGTACCTATCGTTATTTTACATACTTATATAACTTATATCTCTAGCTCTACATACTAATAGGTCTTTGTTTATTTTAACGCACATGTTCTAGTCTTAAAACCAGTTAAAAAAGAAGAAGGCGGTTCTAATTTGACCACACATACATTTTTAGTAGATAATCAAATATTTGAATGTATCGATTCCTATTGTTAATTATTAAATTATAGGGTATAAATATGTAGTTTTATCGAAAACGTGTATAATCCTATTTAAAACTAGTAATAAGGTATTCATTATAAATGTTGTCACAATGCTCTACATGCAAGTTTAGGCCTTTTCTTATCCTAATATGTTTTGTTACAGCGACAAGCGGGGCGGGTAGCGGGCCGGGAGGGGGTGACGCGCGGCGTGGTGGTGACGTCACGCCACACGCGCAACCCCAACGGCGGCTCATCAAAGTCGACTTTGACAATCTTGAGGTAATCACTTTTCATCATCATCACTTTTCATAAGATTGTATCTGCATTTAAATATATCTGTGCCCAAGCACCAAACCACAACAAGAAATGATAGAGTTCAGAATATATTATTGATTTTATCATTCGCGGAGAGAGATGCGTAACAATGTTACTTGGCTAAGAATGTATTTCTAAACATTAGGCATGTTATGTATAAGTACACTGTCTGTCTTTATTCTGCCTAGGTGGCCTAGTCTAGGCCACCATAGACTCTATGGGTATATAGAGCGTAAGTCTGAGATCCTTTTCAAAATGTCTATCAATAATTTGTAACTAAAATCTCTAAATGTGTAGAATTACAAATAGTTAAATCAACGTCATGAAACACAACATGGATAAATCATAATATCTAGTTGGAACAATATTTTTTTTCGGAAGTTTTAGAAAACGATAGAAAACGTGAAGCCGAAAAGCTCAGATATTTGACGGCATACTAATGTCGATCTATATAAGTATAACGCGACTATATAATGTTGATATAGTTGCTACCTGTGTAGGTCAAGCAACACAACTTTTACAGCAATAGCAAGAATCAAAACAAAATAATTATGATTAATAGGCTACCTACTCGTAGCGTTGCGGACTCACGCTAATTAAAAACGAACGGTATAACAAAGTTTCTGGTATCCTAAAAGTGTATACACTTGTGCAAACATGTCTGTGTGCCCTAGATAGTCGTTTGAAGGGATTTTTGTCCTTAATTCTTAGGTTTTAAGATTGAGTGTGGTGTAAAAAAATATCCGTTGAATGCTAAATGAAAAATGTAAGTTTGAGTAGTGTCACTTAGATACGAACGCTATTCAAAAGTTTCTTTTGACTATGTTAGTACCATATAGCAATCTAAAACGCTTAGTACTAGAGCATATTATATTTCTTCTAAAACAAAACCAACAGCGTCCCACTTTTCTTTAGACGACCCAAAAAAGATTTTCCGATACCAAAGCTTTTATAACAAGTTTATACTCTATCCTTTTTTCCTTTCAAATGTTGGACTTCAAAGAGCGAAAAACGTTTTAAAAAGAATTTAATCAAATCTGCACGTGATGGCTGCTAGCAATGATGGCCGGGTCGACTAGGCTTTGTTGGTGGTAATATTGTAACTGTGCCTGAAATTAAATACCAAGTGCCTGTTCAGTAAAAGTGGACTCTTTACTGTTATAACATGACTACTACGAGATGTTAGCTGAGTTTGTGAACGTTCGATAGATCGGCGCGTTGCGTGGCGACCGAAATTTTAACATCCAACGTCCGTGCTTCGGAGAACACTTTAAGCTCGTGATGGTCGACGGGCAATCAGAAGTCTGAACAATTCTCACAAATAAGTTCTTAGTGCTGTGACAAAATTCTGACAAATAGTGTTAAACTTTGTCTCGACCTTAGTCCCACTAGTATGGTCTCATATGGCATATAGCTATGGTCATCTTCCCTTTTATGTCCGTAAAATGGACGGCGCCAGAGTAGCGCAGTTGGGCTAAAGGGGAAACAGCCTCTAATACAAATAAGAAATAACTTGACTAACATCCTAGAGGAGTTCAGAGCTGTTGGCTTCCCGAGGAGCAGTGGTGGGTTCCTCTTCCACCATTTGTTTAACAATGGATTTCCGCGAAGTATCGCCTAGTTCTATCAATTATATACAAGAAATAGGCAAAAGCTTAGAAAGATGATGGCTGCAGACAAATACTCTAATGTAGAGTAGGTACTATTCTAGAGTGCGCCGATATCATATTCTGAATACGTAACTAGCCTTATAATAGATATTTATAGGCCTACATACAAATTTGGCAGGATTCCAGTTCATTAGCCGTTTCGCTCAAATTGGATTTATGCCTTTGTGTCCGGCTTTACGTGTTCATTCGTTATAATTTGTTTAATGGGATCCGTTGTGTACCTATACCATTGGAATATTAATGATTATATTTGGAGTCTGCTTAATTCCGTATTGAGTAATTAATAAGTAGGTGGTTCAATTATAATATACTTTGCATTTTGCAGATGGTCATATAAAATACCAAAAAAAAATCTTTACCTTCCAAAAGTCGAAGATTTTTAGTATCTAATATGCAAAGGGGAAAAAGACAATATATATATACTTACCAACTTAGTCAGTACTTTGTTTTTGACTTCATCATACAATTTTATTACATGCTTATACAAGCCACCAAGTCAGTTATTACCAGGGCAGATATTTCCATTAAAATATCAGCATTCCGTTTCACCGATCAAAGAGTCGGTACACATCAATGGGTACCCCAATGCATTGCGACTATGCATTATGCAACGACACGAATGCACTTCGACATTCAACTTTCACGACTAAAGGAAGTCTGGGCACAGACCTTTATTTGCAACTACCTCTTGCCCGCGACTTCGTTCGCGTCCTTAAATTGATAATTGATATAACATTTTTATTTATGAAAACTGGTGTACACCAGCGTTTTTTTTTTCACATGTTCGTGCTTTTGGTTTGAAGGTTAGCCAATAGGCTTCGCTTGATCGGTAAAGAATAAGATTTGAAATCTTCAAATATCTTTATGAAGTCGAAACAATCTAGTTACGATGTACCTCGTAAAACGTGACTAAATGGTTCACGAAAGCGCCGCTACGACAAATAAAAGTGTATCAAATCGCTAGATGTCTTCATATTTCACGGTGCGAATGAAATTGTAACGGATTATGATATCTATGATGTAAATAATAATAATCGTAAAATAGAAATTCTTGCGTAATTGAATGAAGATTATTTTTGTGCGTGAATGCTTGTAGTGCAAAAAGACAAAGATGAACATATTCGGGTACCCCTTTTTTATTTTCGAGGTCTTTGATGCGATATACTTATTTTATTCGCTAGACGCACACACCAACTATACGGTCGCACACTAAGCAACGCTTTATTACGGGTACCAATCACACAAAGTTTGTCCCTACTAGGATTCACACCCGGGACCTTCCTCACAGAAAGTGGAGTCACAGAAAGCAGCCTGATTAGCGCAGTTGGTAGTGACCCTTCACTACCAACTGCGCTAATCAGGCCGCCCTGGAAACCTCACCTGGAATATATTTTGTTCTTAGGATGATGAAGACGAGGACGACACAGAAACCTGCCCAAGTCCAGAAGTATGCAAGCCTCAACCTTTCCCAAGGCATATGGCGCCACCGCAACAAACCCCTAAGCCTTGGAAGAGGACCGGTAAGAACCGAAATCTATGTTATTTAAACAAAATAAAAAAAACAATCCTATACAAGAAACACAATAATTGTAAGAAGCAAAAGTACATGTAGGCATATAATAAAATTGCGTAGTTGAGAGATTTGCCTAAGCACTGAATCCTTCCTTCTTGCACACCTCGATGCCATTGGCGGTGTTGGTGACGTCACAGAGGAGCCACCACGAGCGCCGCCGCGCACGCGCATCACCCACGACGAGTACCACCACTTCTGCGACCAGACCCTCGAATGTATGATCGCATGAAGTGTGTCGCATGCTGTCGCCGTCACGCTTTCTTCTTTTGCAAAATATTGTTCGCTTTGCAAAGTGTCACCGCTCATTGTATTTTTTTTTGTAAATTAAGGTCTCCGCCGACGAATTTACCAAATTTTTTCGACTTTGCCTTAACGTCTAACTGGAGTTTTAGTGATGACAATAGACCTTTTGTTTTGCAAATAAGTTTTTCTTCATTGCTCGCCTACTTCCTCGTATCACTACATTATAATCATACAATATGTTACAATGTTATTGTTAGTTTCATGTAGGATGTATGTACATTCCAATATAGAAACGTTACAACCTACATCGTTTAAAAATATATATTCTCACTAATAACTAACTAAACGTCACCTTTAATATCACAAAAGTTATTCACGTTTTTTTACTAATTTATAACCATTATGGATTTGCATATTTATTACTTATAGCATTTAGTCTTTATATGTTCCAATCAAAATATTAATGTATTGTTAATGTTTACAACTTCTTCAATACAAATCTAAGTACGAGATCTATCACCAGAACGACATTTGAGTGTGGGATCTACAGAGAGCCAGTGGCGTAGCATGGGGGAGGGAGGGTGCGGTCCGCTCCGGGCGGCACTTTTCCGGGGGTGGCAGTTCACAGGTGGCGCATGGCGGTTAGAGAAAAAAAAAAAATTATGAAAAAAAAAAAACTTTCAGTGTTTTTTTGTCGTTACCATGCCCCATTTTTTTTATAATGAATAGCAAAAATAAGAGGGCGGCAAATTTTAAATCCGCACCGGGTGCAAATGACCTATGCTACGCCACTGTAGAGAGTAGGTACCTAGTATAATTGTTGTGTCTGGTCTGCAGCATACGACCTGGCGACGCAGTGTCCGTCAAGAAGGGCGTCCATGCGACGTCACACCGTAACGCACGCGGTCTGCCCGCCCACCGACGGAGCCCACTCATTACCACATTCAAGGTATGTTTCAAGGCTCCAGGCAGAGGGGGGTTTTGGGGGTCAAACCCCTACGAAATACCCTACATAACCCAACGAATTATACATAGGAACTCATTAATGTCTCTGGTCCAGAGCTCGACCCCCCCAAGTTAGTTCCCTGGCTACGGTCTTATATGTATCCCCTAATATCTCCCATAAAATCGGATGGGAGAGAATTATTAAGAAGTTTTGATAGATGAACAAAGACATCGCGAGTCGCGAGGCGACCGCTGTAGTTCAAAGCGCAGATACAAGTAATCTTTGCGTCTGTGGACAGGTCGCAAGTTCTATAATAAATTTTATTGATGGACCACATTTCAGATTGACCGGATGTTAATATCATCTGACCTTTCAACTTATAAGGGCTACTGTCTACGGAGCTCTAAGATAGAGACGTTGATGTTGTGACATGTCGCTCTAATTTACAGCTTGATTTCGGTAGTATCGCAATATTAATTTATGACAATATCATGATATTAAAAAATATTTAGGTCGTAGTTAGAAAGAATAAGAACTGGTGACAGGCAATTAGGGAGCCCAAAGAAGACGTCAATACCAAAACGGTCTCTTCCAGACAGTTGGAATCCGTAAACCCCCACCACCCTAATTTATAGACCTTTTATAACATCATCAAACGTCATACAGTACTGCGCAAAACAAAACTCTTGTGTGCAGTAGTAGTTATATGACGTTTGATAAAGTTTAAAAAGGTCTATAAATATGGGATTCAAATTACAGAAATGCATGAATTCGGAAAATATGAAGAGATGTATTTCAAAGTCTACTACTTGCTCCCGTTATATGTATACGCTTGATGTAAGACTATACTTATGTAAGAATTTCTTGGTTCTTTGTCAATAGGCCAGGATCGCGCGCGTCCTGCGCGGGCGCAGCGTCGCTTGCGAGTAGCGATGCGGACGCGCAGCTCGGCGAGCTGTCCTGGTCGCGCTCCTCGCTGCAGGACGAGCTCATCAAGTCGGTTAGTGGCAGCCCCAGTCATGGCTCGCATGTGAGTTGAACGTAGATTTGTAGGTGGTGGAATATGTTTGGAGTATTTTGAAGGTTTGATAATGTACCTAATATATTTTCTGGAAATTCGAAATAACATTTAGTTACCTGCATACTCGTATTATGACAAAAAAGCGAATTTTGACGTATCTTTACTAAGTAATAAGTCATTTGCACTATACTCATGTGTGTGCGTATAATTGCTTTTTCGAACACTTGTACATACATAACGATATTGGAAGATTTGTCTGCTACCTCGCATGCCAAATAGATCGATATTAATATCTAGAGTACTACCTAGAGGTACTTATACCTAAAAAATTTCTGCGTTTTTAGTTTTTTTGCATTCGTTTCCAACCACGGTTCAGATTTAATGGCGTCGCTATGAAATAATTATGAACATTGAGAGTCGGGCAGCAG
Source organism: Pheosia tremula (assembly GCA_905333125.1). NCBI lineage: Eukaryota > Metazoa > Arthropoda > Insecta > Lepidoptera > Notodontidae > Pheosia > Pheosia tremula. The sequence goes on from HG995397.1 coordinate 2,107,183, forward strand.
AAAAATTCGATCTTTCGATCGTCCACGTACATAAAGTGTGTAGCACAATATATATGCTAGTAGAATGAGAACTATAGTTTTCCTCCTGTATTTATAATAGTAATTCCTTCTCGATTCGATCTTCCTTCTTAGATCTATGGATCTTGAAACGTTGTTATGCATGAGCATGGACTTTAAATGATGGATTTCTCATTTTAAGGAGGTAGGTAATTAGGGACTCAATGAAATGCAGTAGACTTGAGTCACCTACGGACTTACTGACCACATGAAAACATATAAAACAGTACCTAAGTTAATATTTAAAAAAATATTCAGCTTAAATTCTCATACGAGGAAATACTTAGACGGCGTGTCGCGAACAACATAATATTGAAGCACAAAAACCAAACCGATTTTTGAAGTTGGTACACGCGAATTACTTAATTCGTATTTACCTTCGTGTTTTGTGTTTAAGGTGGAAGCTCAGGGTCAGGGCGCGAAATTCAAAATGTCAATGATTTTTATTTTTTACGAAATTTTTTACGAAAAAAAAATATATCTTTGGACATCTTTGCGATGTAATTTAGTGTTTTGTGATATTAGCATTCTGCATTGGATGTCTCGATGTATTAAGTTTGCTTAAAAAAGTACCTAATCCGATACAATACAGAATGCTAATATCGCAAAACACTAAATTACATCGCAAAGATGTCCAAATATTTCGTAAAAAAATAAAAACCATTGACATTTTGAATTTCGCGCCCTGACCCTGAGCTTCCACCTTAATATGTTGTTCACGACACTACGAATATATTTTTTTCGTCTGAATTTTAATCACATACAACACAAAGACACGCTGATCCTCATACCAGGCGTGGGCCTGTGATTAAGGCCTTGGTACTTATTATTTAATATCTTTTCAGAAACAGTGGCAAGAAGCCATAATGTCTGACGACCGGTTGTCTCTGACCCTGGAAGAGATAGTGCATATCAGGTCTGTGCTGACGAAGGCTGAGCTTGAGGTGTTGCCAGTCGAAGGCAGAGTTAAAGAAGACGTTGAAAAGAGAAGGGTAATCATGGCTTACTATTTTATGAATTCAAAATAATCTTGAAGTCAAACAATTTATTCGTGAGATGGTAGAATAGTTGGATCAGTTTTTTTTTGTTTTTCAGGTATGCTTCCTATGTTTGAAGACCAGATTCGGCATATTCGGCCCGTGGGGCCAAAAATGTAAATTATGCAAAAAGACTGTCTGTCAAAAATGCTGTTCAAAGGTGAGTGACAATTATATATTGTACTTAAGTACCTGCCTGCCCTAGTATTTTATGCGAGGGTGATACTTGATATCCGAACTACACAAAAAATATTGAAATAAAACTAATTTTAAGAATTTTATCGCGGTTTATTTTTGATTTTATGTTCCCGACGTTTCGGCTGCTTTACAGCAACCATGGTCACGGGAGGACTGAGGTGGTTGACGTCCTGGTGTCATAGTTTGACGGGGGTTTCCTCATATTTAGTTGTTACTAGCGGTCCGATCTACGCAGAAAGAGCTCACTGTGTCTTGAGGTCTTGCAATGGTACGCTTGGTTTTGGATTTTATGATGTTTACTACAGGGTTCCAAGCCGGTGGTAGGACGTCAACCACCTCAGTCCTCCCATGACCATGGTTGCTGTAAAGCAGCCGAAACGTCGGGAACGTAAAATCAAAAATAAACCGCGATAAAATTCTTAAAATTAGTTTTATTTCAATATTTTTTGTGTAGTTCGGATATCAAGTATCACCCTCGCATAAAATACTAGGGCAGGCAGGTACTTGCACAAATTAATTGAAGTTGAAACAACAAATCGAGCTGCCTATTCGACTTTTAATTATATTCGTTGGACTTAATCCTCGCCTATCAGTTAGACAAAGTTCCTTGTACCCCAGTATTAATGAGAAGGTAATACTATGTCAGATGCGCATTCCGACGGAGCACTTCGCGCACGTGCCGGTGGTGCTGCTGAGCCCGTCGCTGCTGCCCTCGCCCGAGGACGAGGCGCACTCCTCCTTCCCCAGGAGCCTCATGTCCCGCCTCGTCTCGCCGGAGTATACGGTCAGTATTAAAAGTTGTCTACCTCACACAAAACAGTCAAGATAGTTAAGTCATCTATACAAATAAATAAAATTGGAGTGTCTGTTTGTAATATTAAAATAACCGCTTTTTACTAAGTGCATTTGGATGTATACAGGTTACATATACCAAAACTAGCTGATACCCGCGACTTCGTCCGCGTGGTATTTCGCGTAACAAAGACACAACCGTTGGCAACAGCCTGTTCGCACATTCTGAGCCCGCGGGATGGATTGCAGGTTGTTGCTATCAAACTTAATCAGGAGCAGCGCTGCAACATTGGTTTTATTTTTTTTCATGCGATCCTATTTTTTTTTCTAACTTAAAAGTAGCCTAAGTTACTCCCTGTTCAGAGATTAGCCGGAACAAACAGACATACAGACAGACAAAAATTGTAAAAAATGTTGTTTTGGTATAGTTACCGTGTATACATTCAAATCCAATTACTAAAAAGCGGTTATTTTAATATTACAAACAGACACTCCAATTTTATTTATGTGTATAGACAATAGCTGATGTAACAAGGAGTAACTTAGGCTGCTTTTATTTTAGAAAAACTTTTTGTTAAATACCACGCGGGCGAAGTCGCGGGTACCAGCTAGAAATATATATAATCGGTCAAGTGTTTGTTTTTAGTAAAACCTTGTGCAATAACTAGTCATAGATAAAATTTAATACAAGATTGATAAAGACATATATGTTTTATCCATAGAGCATGGTGGAAAATAGCGTGGGCAGCGCTCCCAGCAGCCCGGCGACTTGCCGGCGGCCCGCAGCCGGCGCGCTCGCCAGCGCCGCCTCCGCGCCGGGCTCGCGCGGCGGCTCGGCGCTCGGCTTCGCGGACTCGCTGTCCGTGCCCCCGCACGCCATGTCGCGGAGCGTGGACGGGCCGCAAGCGATGTCGCTTGTTAACACACCGCCCTCGACATTAGATCGCAGGTAATATTTCGCATTTTTTACTAACCGCCACCCACGGTACCTCGGTAGAATATAGCTACAGCGCTCAGCGATAACGGAGCTTTCTTTGAGTGAAAGAATTCTCAGAATCTGAGTAATTCTGGTGATTAACAGCTACTTACATGCAAACTCTCAACTTCACCTTTTCATAATATAAGTACAGACGAAATACGTTATGAGACGAAAATTTACCGCACCGTATCTTCAAAATGCTGCAACTTCCTGTTCAGATGGTCAATTATCTAAATATTTTAACTACACATTTTTTGTAAGACACTAGCGCATTCAACAGACGAGCTGTTAAAAAAGCAGTCAGTGTTTCCTGCTATTTTTTTGGTAAAAGCCTTATTAGACCATAAACAGATATTACCAAAGAGCTTACCAAAGAACAGCATTTAGTTTTTTATATACATATAAAATAACTAAGTATTAATAGCTACGTTCAATAATTATTTCTAATACAATACTTATTGACAGAGCTAGGTACGGTCGCAGCACAACCGGCGTGACAGCGGCGGAGCGCCTCCGAGGCGTGCAGATGGCCGTGTGCCACGACTGCAAGGCGATGGTGCTGCAGATCATCAAGTCATCCCGCGCCTCGAGGTCCGCCTCGCGGGACCGAGCGCTCAGACACCTCACCCTCGACCTCGCGCCGGTCTACACAGCCGACTGTTAATTAGCTAATCGACATGAAAATTTGAATGTCAAGACTGGAGGCGACAAAGCTTTGCTAACTTAAAACAAAAGCTAAACTTAAATCACATCAAACAATGTACCTAGTTAGTACTTGTGACACTCGGAGGCCCTAGTCTACAAAGCGTATGACACTGGCATCTGCCAGTGTCATACGCGAATGACAAGCGTATGACACTGGCAGATGTCACTTTTGACAATTTACGGTTGTTTATTTGACAATATCCAGTTGTTTGTGAGAAAACTGTCAAAAGTGGTTATTATGATGCAATTGTCATTTAAATATGAGTCGATTGTGTAAACAGACGTTGGGTCCAATGCGTTTGTACTGAACAGACGCCGTAGACGCTCAGAATCGTGCTCCAGTAAGGCATGTGTCACATCAACAACTTTAAAAAAAATATAGCTACACACTTCATAATACCGAGAGGTTAGGGAAGTACAGATTATTCGCTTTTTTAAATTAATATCAGTATCACTACGAAGTTGGGTTAAATAACTACCTACTTTACTATACCCCACTTAGCATATTGCTCGGTTTGCGAACTTGTCAACATGAGTATTTATTGCGAGTCCCTTACTAAGTTACATCGTGTAAACCGGGCTTTAACGGCTGTAAGGTTCGAAAAAGTCTACGAGTCATGATTGGTTGCCAGTGCGGTCAGTGCATTCCTTCCATAGATACCTACAGTGAGCTTACGGCCTAAGTTGGTTGAACTTTCGCTTATTTTTTACAATATTTATATCAAAAGCTTTGACTCAACACACAAAGTTGGAAGAATCGTCAGTTGAAACGAAAAAGAATTAACAAGTAAAACATTTTAAAATTTTAATAAGTTGGTACCTACCTACCTTTATCTCACTAGTAGGTACTTGTTCTTTTAATAGATGTTTTAATTAATCTACCTCCATAACAAAGCATTTTTTCAGTAGAAAAGTGTATTATAATGCGTTTGTAAATGGATGAAAACATTCTATAAATCTGGGCGTTACATGTTCACGTTATTTGCATTATTATTATTATTGACATGTTTATGAAATTCCATCTCCTATATTATGTAGGTATACTTATAGAGAATAATACTTCCTTATTATATTTTAAACACCATTCTCAATCTGATAAGCATCTATGCGATTTTTGCTATCTTTTTAACTCTTATTATCAACCCTGCTTAGACGATCCAAATCTATTTTTAAATCTATATAGTAGCAATCAAATACTCAATTTCTTTAAATAATAATATAAAAACGGACATAATGTAAGTAATAATAATTCCCATAGATAGCAATATTATCTTAATCTTAAATTTCATACTAAAGTTTAAGTCGATACAAACATTTTTGAAGTCAACACAAAAAGTTTAGGGATCACATAAAAATCGAGCTTCCAAGGTTGTGTAGAGTCTCTGTTGTGTTTTGTAGATAGACCATCAAATTTGTTTAAACGTCGTTGATAGAACTTTGACAATACTATTTGACCTTTGACAGACATTAGTACCTACTTACAAGTGTTTTTTTTATCGCACAAACATGAAATTAAATAAATGCACATATTTATCCTACATTATCAGAGATACAGTACCTATATTAAATAAAATAAATTAATATTATATTCCAGAAATTTCATAAATAGTATTTTGTCACTTTAAATAGATATATTTTTCTTCGAATGATAGAATTTTTAATATTGTCTACGAGTTTCGATGTAAAAAAAAAAAAAAAAAATTATGTGTTCACAAAATATTATGTAACAACTATGAATGTTATTGTAAAGAAAGAAAATTATATTGTATAGAATAATATAAAAAAATATCTAGAATTTGTTATCAAATATAATGTGAAGCATGAAATCATTATCTGACGTAGAAATGAGGTACTTACCTAATCTAAGGTGGTCCTATCTACAATTTGAATTATGAATGCTATTGAATCACGTTTTACAAAAACGAACTAGCTAACCCCTGACTCGTTTCTTCGAATACTAAAGTCTGGATCACACAATGGAAATAAAAATGAATTTGCTTTGAGGGAGAATTCAATTTATATTCGATTTTTTTTTTTGAATTGTCTATATTGAATGTTGTTGAGTTGATCCAGCTTGTGTGACATGCCCAACATATAAGTTAAGTTTTCAGTGCCATACCGATCGAAGAAAATAATTTTATCAGTGACTTGCATGCGCGTAGTGTCACGACACCTATTGGGAAATACCGTCAAATCAATGTATTATTTTGATATAAGTTATTACTTATTTATTTCCCTTAAGCTTTCGGTTCATTTAACAAAAAAGAAAAAAATAACAAAAAAAATACATTACGTTCCTCCGGTTGCGTGCTTTTGATACAACTGTTTGATTTAATTAATCATTTTTACTTTCTTTTTTATTAGAGAAATTCGTTTTGTTTTCTCAGTTCAGTTCGGTCGACAGTATGCAACCAGATATCAAGTCTGATTGATTGTATGAGATGTATGATCGTAGCAACGCTTACTCCATATTCATGACTTAGGGCAGTAATTATGATAGTGGCATATTATAGATATAAAATCATTTTTTTTTTATTGAAAAACAAACGGATATTGACAAAATATTGTCCAGGATAGACAATTAATATTCATGTGAATAGATCCTTAGTCTGCTACTATCCAAATTACTGTATCTATTGTCATGGCGTTTACTTATAATGTATAAACTAAATTATTTCGCAAATATAAACATTATGCAGTACATTTTGTAAATATTAGATGTTTATTTGTACTTCGGTAGTTGTTTAAAATAGTGTAGTATTTTAAAATGTAATTAAACATTAATATTATTCTGGATGAACCATACTCTTGCATTCCCTCCGTTAATTTAAATTATTTTGTAAGTTTTTATATAATTTTCTCACAGAAAGTACGGTCTAAATATTTGACATTTTTGGATTGATTTTAATTTGGATTCATGACCGAGATATATTTAACATTTAATTCCGAAATTATATTTAGAGTACATCAAAAACCCAGTTTATATAACTTGTAAATGTGTAATTTAGTAGATGTTACTTAGAGTGTAACCGTTTGAAGATATTAAGAACTTATGTAAGAGAGTAATCTACATAATTGAATAAAAAATAAATATTAAACAAAAGCATACCCTAATAAACGTAAATACAAATCGTTGAAATTGTAATTTTATTTGCTCACACCTAAAAAACCTGCTGAAAAAAAACTACCAACAGAACAATATACTTAGTTCTAAGAAACTACTACCAGTGATGACATAATATGGTGCCGAGACGTGGTCGCTGACTATGGGCGGCATAAGAATGCTCAAGGTCGCTCAACGCACAAAGGAGAGAGCTATGCTCGGGGTTTCGCTACGCGATAGAATCAGAAATGAAGAGATCCGTAGACGAACTGGAGTAACCCACATAGCTCAAAGAATTTCCAAGTTGAAGTGGCAGTGGGCAGGCCACATAGCTTGCAGAACCGATGGCCGTTGGGGCAGAAAGGTTCTAGAATGGCGACCACGAATCGGAAGACGAAGTGTAGGACGGCCCCCCACAAGGTGGACTGATGACATCACACGCGTCGCAGGAAGCCGGTGGATGCGAGTGGCGGAGGACCGTGATGTGTGGAAGTCGTTGGGGGAGGTCTGTGTCCAGCAGTGGATGTCTATCGGCTGATTGATTGATTGATTGATTAAGAAACTAACAAGTATCTTAGGTCCAGTACGCTACCTACATGGAAGATAAGAGTCAGAGAATAGAATTTTAAGGGTAGTTTGAAACAGTTTTATAAATACTGGTTCACAAATCTGAGGCTAGTTGAAAAGAATAAAAAGATATAAGAGTAGAATTATTCTTCCTCCGAGGCATATTAGGATTTAGTTCGTAGCAGTGGTTCTGAGTGTAATAAAAATAACTCATTATAAAATCTCATCACATTTTATTGGTTGAGGTGTTCGATTTACTATTGATTTACAATTTGCAACTGTATCCTTAACAATGATAAATAAATTATTTAACAAATAATCATTTAGCCTACAACTAGGACACCGTCGTCGACGAAGTTGTGGGGGGGTACTTCAAGATTGAGGGGGGCGGGTCCTTTGCGGATGCGTCCTGAAGCGTCGTAGTGGGAGCCGTGGCAGGGGCAGTAGTAGCCGCCGAAGTCGCCCGCGTTCGCGACCGGCACGCAGCCGAGATGTGTGCACACGCCGATCACGACGAGCCACTTGGGGTTCTGCGTGCGCTGCTCATCGCTCTGCGGGTCTCGCAGCTGGTCCATCGGCACCGACTTTTCCGTTGAAATTTCGTTTTCCGTCCTGGAAAATTAGACAGTGATAGAACGTCAATAAAAGAAAGGATTGGTGTCATGTCGTATAGAGAGGTGAAAGAAGCTGCTCTAGATAGAGACAGATGGAAAGAGCTTCATCAGCTACACAAACAAGGGCCTAACCCTTAAATTAGAAGAAGAAGAACGTCAATATGGTTGAACGCTCGCCTTGGTAACGATGCTCAAAGGTTTAAACACCGGCTCGTACATCTGAGATTTGTGGATTTCATGTGCGAATCTCAACTTCAACAATGAGTATTACTTGCTAAACGGGGGAAGAAAACATCGCGAGGAAACCTGCATGTCTGAGAGAACCTCTCAAAAGACTTGTGAAGTCCACCAACCCACACAGGGCCAGCATGGTGGACTAGGGCCTAATCCCACTGCATAGAGGCGGGGAATGCCCAGTATAATGGCAATAGGCTGGCTCCCTATGACATTGGAACTTAAATACCTATACCTTAAGTTTTGCAAGACTGAGGTGCACGGTAGAGCATCCCCATTCTACCCCTATAGGAAATATGTATAAGCAAGAATATTTAGTTTGGTTGTGATCAACTAATTTACTCAGTGATAGAAACAAAGACTTACTAACACTGACTTTGAATGACTAATTATTGACTTTACCGTCAGCATAATACATGAAAGGTTAAAACTTGACCACTTGTGGTAGGCAAAAGCAACTCCAAGAACATCTTGCTGTATCTTGGGGGCGATTTTTATCTTACACAACAATAGCATAAAAATAAAAGCCATCAAACTGCTATAGTTATATAAACGAATGCAAATTATTGGGTGTCAATAATAAAGCATGTCTTCCTATGGTTGATGGTCCAGTCTAATGTTACTGATAAAAAAACGGTATTAATAATGTACAAGTTTCGATGAATCATTAAGATTTTTTTAGATTGAGCAATAATATTGGGTGTAGTTGTGTTTGTGTTGAACTGTAAATGTGTCTTCTGAAGAGTAAATTTAATATTTGAAATAAGACAGAAAATTGTGTGTAATGATGTTGGCACTCAGATACGAATACAACACAAGGAGCATCCTGAAAGAAAATTTCACTTTCTTTCAGGATGCTGACCGCAGTGCTTTAAATTGTCACAAATAACTCTTCATACCTAGCATTCAAGCAAATTTCGTGCATTTTTTATAATGCTGTTTATAATGGATTGTCAGTTTTATGATTTCAATGGTTCATGTATAATATAATAATATTTCTAGACAAATACACCAACTATACGGTCCCACAGTAAGTAATGCTTGTATTATGGGTAACGTACACAACAATAAGCTGAGGGCAAACTTAAATACACATTATACGTATATATATAAAATAACTAACCTGTGACGAATGAATAGAGGTTTGCCACGCCATTTGAATGTGACTGACTTTCCTTCGGGTATCTCGGAAAGTTTGATCTCGATCTTGGCTAAAGCCAACACATCAGCAGCTGCGGCCATTGAGGACACGAAATGTGTGACTACCGACTTGGCTGCATATGCTCCAGCGACTCCACCAGCTGAGGATATATTAAGCAATTATTGAGTTTTGGTCAGACTTAATACCTTTTACTATTGAGACAGTTAGAGCACTATAGAAATAACAGCTTAGAAATTTTAATTTACAAATAAAACCACATTCATGACCAATAACATAATCTTAAAGCATGTAGGGAGAATCTTTCCCCTCTGAATTAAAATCTGCATTTTATTTTCAAAGTAAGTACTTATACTACAAAATGAATTGATTGACCAGCAGTGTGATGTATTTGTTTGTTTGATATTTCAAGGTGAGGAAAATCATGGGATAATCAGTATGATATGAAACTTTGTCAACAATTCTTTTATAGAGTTGGATTATTTCCAACCAACTGAATATGCTATTTTGATATTGTATTCATAGATATAATATAATTAGATCATAATAAAGTCCATCTATGGTATTCTAGGTCAATCAGTCTACCAAACTGATTCCAAATTTTCATTATTGAACACTTAAAAAGCACATTCATTTTGAAAAATCATTTGCAAGCCCATTTGATTTCAACAAAAAAGCACTATAAATTTGAGAAATACAAAATATATTTATAGTTGGCTGATATGTTTAGTTCTCAAAGTATTATTAGTTAAGGTAACAAGGAAATAATAAGTACTTACCATGATTTTGATGACAAAACACTATCAGCGAAACTGTTTGAATCTTATCATAAAAAAACTAACCTCCAGCAATAAGGTAGGTGAATGACTGGCGTCCATCGACATTATCCTTGTTCTTCGAGGTCGGGTCCAGCGTCTCCTTGCGGCGGTACGCAGAGAAGTCAGGATACGCAATATCCGTGTGCGCGAAACGTACATGACTTGGCACTGGAAGTGACAATGTGTTATGTAACGCGATTTTTCTTAGCAGTTAACTTTATTTACGACGTAATTGACTAAATAAAGGGGTTAAAATACTCACCACGACCATTCACGCTAGCTTTAAAGCCCTGAATAGGCAGAGATCCATGCAAGGAGTGCACAGTCGAAGTTTTAGGCAAAGGCTGAACCACTATCTTCTCAGCTTGTGAAGGTACTGCGACTAAGGGCTTCAGGCCGTTAGACACAACAGGCGATGATGCCTTGAAAAAGGGCGCTAGATGCCCAGCCCTTACGACAGAAGTCATTTTGTTTAACAGCAGAAATATGCAATAAAATTGCTTTTTTATTTTCGCTGAGCGCAGTTGGTGCTCGTTTTAACACTGAAATGTCAAATAATGTCAGACGAAAGAGTAGCCAGTAATAAAATTTTATACGTTTTACGTTCCAGAATCTACATATTTGACATTCAGCAGCATAGAGATAGCAAAAATTATTTAGCCAAATAACTTAATAACTTTGATTTTTATGCCAATTGTATTTGTTTAAATTTATCTTGAAAATAACGATGGCAAAAGTAACACTTGGCTAAAAGTTAACATTGAAATATTATATAAAATGAAATAGTGAAGTCAATATAAAAAAAAATAGAGGTTTACAAAACTTATCCTTCTTCTTACTTTACGAAATGAAATGCGATAAAATAATAATTATGAATATGGCCTCAGCCACCACAGTATGTATTTTGCAAATGTCAAGTAGCAATAACACATTTAATAAATACACTTGATAAATAAAATAATCAAGGTGACATGAAGATTTGAAAATAGCGGCCTTTAAAAAAGTCTTCTTACTTCTCCTCTCCTATTTACTCCTCTTCATCATTCTAATGCTAAAAAGCTCAAAATCACGATGTCTGGAACACATGTTATTGATTTTTGACGGGTAAATATTTCCATCTGGCAGCACATATACGTGCACTCAAATCTATAAATGACCAAAAAAGCTGTAAAAAATATTCTTCTTCTTTTTTTAGGTTGGCAATCAGCTTCAAAATATTGAGATTTTTGCCAGTGTAGAATAATTAGATGGTAAGTTTTATTCCGTCTTCATTTTATCATCTACCTACCTACCTGCCAGATAATACCACAGAAAAACTAGAGATGTAGATAATAAAATTTTAAAAAGTTTGCCGTGCGCGCTGTCTAAACTATGCAAGTGGGCGTGGATGGCCAAATTCGAAACTTGAGGAATAGAAAAAACTGCAGGACTGTCAAGACTGATTATAAAATCTAAAACTACATCATTAGATTTATAAAAATATTTTCTCTAGCTATATTATTTTCTGTAATATTGCACCAACCGACAATGTCGCTAATAAGGTCAAGAAAATTAATAGCATACGTCAAACTAAAGATGGTGCTAAATATCGGAAATTTTCTTTCCAAAATTTGCTCCAACCGCAATAGAACCATCCTATCACGAGAGAGACGACGAGATCAAACAGTCATCTACATAAACACCTACATAGGTACATTTATCTTTTTGTCAGGCTCAATGGGCTCAACTTTATTGTCCCAATAGCTACATTTTGAAGCAAAATGAAAAGCTATCGATAATTGCAAATATATTATGCTAATTTTGTCTTCTTTTTCATTCCGATTAAGCAAAGCACACCCACTAGCAAAATATTTTTTTTAGAACTAGGCCCGGATGCGTTCGTTACGTGATTCGTATCGTTGCTCACCTCATTTGGTGCGATTCCTATTCCACAAACGGCTGCTACTTGATTTGTTATCTGCACTAATACAGTGTTTATTATTTCCTCCTTGCAGGTCTGTGCGGCGCCATTGCCTAATTTGGATTATGGGTAGTGAAATTGTTACTTACCTACTTAAATGGTGTGTATTTTTTAATTTAATTGGGATATTGCAAGGTTGTGGTTTTTGTGGCATGAGTTAAGACTTTATTTGACATACCGCCAAGGTCAGTCTAATAAAATGTTCGTGGTGATAACTACATACCTAATTAAAAATACTATATACACGGGTGCAAGGTCTATAAACTATGACTTACTAATACAACTTGCAAGTTTGCGACTTTAAATAATAGATGGCGCCACATACCCAATATTACTAAAATACACTTGACGACTGGCAACAAACAACACTGAAAAAGGTTTCGATGAAGCCGCTTTATTAGCATAAATTAATTTTTAAATGGCCATATTCTATTCTGCGGTTCTGCGCGACCTCGAGATGGCATGTAGGTACCTACGTAGGAGGGCTGTCGAATGATTTTTATTCTTTATTTGTCACCATCTTTATGCAAAATTACCTATTTGAGTGGTAAAACTACACATCATTTTTACCCGAATAAAGCTCAAATCGTTACTAACTAGAGTATTTTTTTTCCCAACAGAATTTTGCAATGATGTACTTATAACGTACCTTCCTATTATTTTATTCTACGGACATGGTTTTGTCTGCATAACGAATTAACAACATTAAGCCATTGTCAATGTCGAGAAATAAACTTATCTGAAGGAAACGTACGCCCTGAAAGTGTATAATTAGAATACCATGTAGCTCTATTCATAGGAAACCTAACGAAAGCCGTTATGTAAATACCTTAGCTTTCACGGTATAGCGGCAGCCCTACCTGATATTCATTATAAACAGTTTCACGGCCACCGCTGCGCTTTGTTCGGCCGTCCATGAGCGCCGCACATACGCACACACAACACACACCCAAAAACAAAGCCTTGACGACTCGACTCACACTTGTAACAATAAATAACGCAGCGGAATAACGTCACATGACAAATGTCTTAACCGAAAATTATAAACTCACCAATTTGTAGCTTTATTCATAGGGCATAGAGATTGTTTTCAAAAATGTATTGCGGCTCGTTGATAGCTTATTACGTATTGGTAGTAGGTCGTGTTGCGTGTGCCATGTAGATTGTTCTAAGCTGGTTTATTTTGCATAGAATTAGCCGCGTGCTGTAACTTTATACCTTTCAGTAACGCGTATGTTTCTCAAACGTTTGGTAAGAGGGCTGTTTGTATAGCCTTTATAACTTATTTAAAACTAGTAACTTGGTAATCGTGGTTATAGGTAGGTAGGGCCGGTTTGATGAGTTTATTATTATGTCTCTAACCACACGGACTATACCCGGATCTTTGGAAGGCTTGCGCGGGGACATGGGTCCAACACGTAGAGGCCCTTTTTGAGAATTGTTATGTTATGTTAGCCATCTGCTGGTGTCAACTGCTGAAAAGGGTAGCATAAACAGCGAATTGACTTCAGCTAGCGGATGAATTATTGCAGGAATATGGAAAGATAATTGGGACTATGGATTGAGGTTTGGATGGACATGAGATAGGACTATTTGACGGGTTGCAAACACCTGCCATAATTAGCATTTATCAAATTACTATTGGCAGGTGGCGAATCGCCGCTCTTTGGGTGGGCCTTTTAAAAAGGCCGTCATATAAAACGATAAGGGGGCAACACTGGCGTGAGCGGCTCAGGGGTGTAGAGAGGTGTGCTGCGCTTTCTCCCGTGTTTACTCGCGGTGTTATGCAATTAAAATAGCATTTGATTGTTGGAGATCATTATAAAATAATTGCGTATTTTTCATTTTTTTATGTCTGCCTACCTTATCATTGCTTAAAAGATTAGTTAAGAAATAAGTGACGAGTAGACTCAATATCATTATCTTCTATTACACTTAATTAGGTACTGTTGATTATTTAATGTACCTACCTACTTACGTACTCAGTGTATTTTTTGTACTAAGTGGGAAGATTACCTGCTGAGTCTGATCGATCTGTTTGCCTATAATTGTTCAAAGTTTACCGTTATTTATGCGTATAAACTCATTATAATATACCACAGTAGGTCTATGGAATGTAGCAGGTTAGCGATTCGACGTGCTTTTAAATTTTACGACAGACGTTAGCGTATTTTTTTTTAAATAATCAAAATACACAATCAGCAATTCCAAATCAAAGAAATTGTTTTCCGAGTTCTTATATTACACATAAAAATAACCTTGAACTCACTCGCTGTACGCACACGTAGGTATATATGTATAATATCGTACGTAATGGGCCATAATTTTAATAAATAACATAGAATTTAAAATCAACGAAACGATCGTATGACCTCATAGAAATTTACGATTATTGCACAGGAATAAAAAGTTACATTTTAATAGCTTTGTTGACCTTACATGCAGTTACTCTGTTTCCGGAACATTGTCACGCCACGCACTATACACAAAAATATTATCTGAAGCTTCTATCTGCTCAGAGTTAGCAAGTAGTTCGGGAGTAAACACCTAGATGGCGTTGTATGTACTATTTGAATATAAATTTAAAACGTGTTTCTGGTCGGTCTAGTATATCACAGATAATGGTTGTGCGCGAGGCACACTTGGGAGGGACGGCCCAATTCGATGCGCGCTCTGGCCATTACACAATGAATTTATTGCCGCATACGGCTGACACATATTGCGTGCATGTCATGTGCGCCACACCAATGGAATGTTTGGACAATTAGCGATCACAATATTGGAGCCATTGGTGCACTGAGACGGTCTAATAATGTCAACAAATTGACGCTATAAATTCATCAATCATCACGGCCAAGGGAATCCGAAACCTAGGTTTCTTGACGGCATTTCCCTATGGAACAACAAAGTTTTAACTTAACACATAACATTGAAATGAAACTAATCTTACGGATTTTATCGCGTTTATTTTATGCTTATACGTTCCCGATTCGGCTGCTTTACAGCGACCATTATCACGGGAGGATTGAGGTGTACCCCACCCAGGTCAAACTTTGACACTGGGACGTCAAACAAACGCGATAAAACCCGTAAGATTAGTTTCATTTCCATGTGTAGTATTCGCGTAAATATGTAAACACATAACTTAAGGAAAACCCGCGGAATATACATTGAAATACTGTACTACCAAGTACCTACATTGCAATTGCTATGTCGTCGAATTGAGACCAATTTAAGGTTGAATATCGTTCAGCAACCTGACGTTGCTTGGGGCAACTGCCCTCAGAATTGTCGACTTACCGATATACGACCTTATTGCATTATAATTGTCATTGAAAATATGATAGAAGTGGGTCCCATATTCGCGATCGTTACTTACAAATAGTACCTATAGAGTGTAATAGGCCATGTAAGATGAAAACAGATGGGCTGCGACAAAGCTTAACAAATGCAAGATGGTTTAGGCATGTGAGAGGATGAATTGAAGCTGGCTGACCATAGAAATATGAGTAGCAAACGTGTGTAGAAATATAGGAAGTAGGTACGCCCAAGGACAATCTTCTATGACCAGATTAATCGTCTCTGTCAGCAAGGTCAAGTTTGTAGCCCACTTGATCGATAAAGATTTATGAATGTGGTTGAAACGGGGGCTCTTCAGGATCGTCGTTTGTCTTTCCCATGGTAAAGAGGCGTGGGTATACAGTGTGATTCAGAAAGGGTATACTTACAAAGCCTTGAACCTACGCTTCTTTAGCGTATGTGAAGTCAGAATATCGATAAGTCTATTAAACAAAAATGTTTGGTCATAAAATTCACAATTGTCACTTTGTTAGGAAAATTTGAAATGAGTACCTAACTATCGAAATTCTGAATTATTCATATAACACGTACCTACATGCGTTACCTTCAGTAGGTACAACTGTCCGGTTCCAAGACAACATCATTCCACAGTCACCAAACAATAAAACCGTTTGAAAACATAATAAAATTAGTTCTGATTGAGTAGATTTAAACGGAGGCAAGGATAGGGCGAGGCGGCCTCGTGTTAAGAGGCGTATCACAGCTACGCATATTGCGTATTTATTCACACTTAACTGCATCGTTTTACTGTCTGATGTTAAGGGTTCCGTGGGTAAATATACTTTTTCTGCACCCAATGCGACCGATTGTTGCAAGACAAAATGGGACAAATATCGTTGGTCTCTTTCTGTCTTATAACCAAAGACTAAGCTAGGTATCCTTTCAGTCCGTAGACATTTTTCTTCATTTTTTTATTGTTTACTAGCTGCGCCCGGCGGTGTTACCCGCGATAAAAAGTATTAAAAATTAAAACATCTATCCCACGGGAACCATACATTTTACCGGGATAAAAAGTAGCCTATGTGCTATTCCAGACTATAATCTATCTCCGTGCCAAATTTCATCCAGATCCGTTCAGCCGTTCGGGCGTGAAAGAGTAACAAATATCCATCCATCTATCCATCCATCCATCCAAACTTTCACATTTATAATATTAAGTAAGATTAGTAAGATTAGTAAGATAAGATTAGTAAGAAGTAAGATTAGTAAGATTAGTAAGATATTAGTATAGATAGTAAAGATTAAATTACGAAGTAAGATAACATAGGAACTTACCCACTCCACATTTGATTGGTAAGTTTGTGAATGAGATCTAGCCTGGAATTCCCCATATCATTCCCATTAATGACACCAAGAAACTTCCCACAATTCCCAAGGGAACATTTAACGAGGTCAACTTTAAACACAACGTGGTGTACCATACCGAGACTCAGAAATAAAACTATACGGAACTATCAAAATTGAAAAAGGCACCCTTGAAAATTTTATATCGTTTGGCCAAGGGCCAAATTTCATTTCGTGTAATTTGGCAACTTTTCCCTTTTTTTTTCCGGACACCTGTCGTCATGAGTTCAATGTGTGTAGTTCAGTCAGACCATTATTTATGATGATCTGATGATTATTGCATCTATAAACTTAATTCGTGTACCCAGATAAGAATAGTACCGCTCTCTTTTGTCTTTCTATTGATTTTGTATAAGGTGAGGCCAAAGCCATGGGACATCTAATAGGCACTGGATGTCTTCAGGTGATAAGATAACTTGGTGCTAAATAATTTACTACAAATATGCAATCTTATTGGTACTATATAATAATATTATACCTTGACGTAGATTTCAAAGAACTTCTAAATTTTCAATGTTCTTAACATGATTAAATTTAAAAAATCCTATAAATATTAAAAGAGATCTTCTCAAGTAACTAGACTATAGGCTATGTAGACACTAGGCGACGAATAAACGAGATCTGCAACAAGGTATCGACAGTGTACACCTTTCGTCATTCGGTCTCATAGACATACCTCCGAATGTATAGACGTTCAATAATAACTTTATCAAACGTCATATGGTACTGCGCACAAGAGTTTTGCTTTGCGCAGAATACAACGACGTTTGATAAAGTTATAGAACGTCTATAAATTCGGTTGTAAGTGTTTACCGTCATATGTAATCGTGTACCCGTACCTCTATGCTTCTTTTGTTTTATTGTAAGAACAGGTTGATAAAATATAATTAGAGTAAGGTAGGCTTACAAAATAAAGCTGGGAAGGCTAACTATAAAATACGCTTACATTGGTAAACTTAACGAATGTAACCTTTATTCCTAATAGAGTCTCAACCGTACACACGTGAGTATAGAGTACATCAATTGATTACCATTCACAAGGCAAAGGGCGAGGACGCGCTCAATGCTGTCCTCAAGGGAATCGTCATAAAATATTATGTACAAGCAGTGTCTTCCGTATCAGTATAATAGATTTAAATAATTAAGTATCTCTCAACTTAATTAAAATTATAGCTACATAACAGATTTATTTAAATGAAATATTAAGTACTTAGCTCCTTTATTAAATCGCAGATGGTTTTATAAATTCAAAATGTTATAAAACCCACGTGTATAATTGTTTACGTTTATCTTTTTCGTAACAGCGAAAAAATACCGAAGAAAAAATAATCGTACGAGGGCTCTCTCTCTTCTAAAAATCCTTATCATACCCATGTCGAACACTAATATAGCTAGTATCAGTCAAAATTGGATATTTGACATGCTTTTCGACGGACGTTTTAAATTAAGCCATCTACTGATGTTACTGGATATTCGCTCGGCATATAAAAATGTGTTTGGCACTCCTTAGTCTATGCTGAACCATATACTAGGCAAATAGTTTTGTATACGGTACGGTAAAATTTACCACTGAAAGAAATGCATAGAAAAATAATCTTCACTTTGTTAGTGACAAAATTATGTCTGAACTACTAAACAAGTCTGTGTTTATAAAGTGGTAAGGCGTGTTACTGTGTGAGTTTGTACTTAACAGGTAATCTCCGGATCGATTGGTCCGATTCTGAAAATTCTTTCGCTAATTAGAAGCTACATTAGTCTTGAGTTCTACAATCTGTTTCAATGATGTACCGCGGGCCGAGCCACGGACAGAAGCTAGTGGTTTGTATGTAGCGTAAATGCAATATTTTCGTTCGATAGCACGTGTAATGTACGTATCTATTTTTGGTATTTAATAAATAAAAGAATAATAAATAAAGCCGATCCATCATAGCGAGGCTCAAGTCCTCACCCAACATCTGAGCGATATTATTATCTCTGTCTACGTTCATGAAGTCTACTTTCATCCCAAAATGCGAAGTTAATTATAAGTAGAACTTGTTTGTAGTTCAATGAAGCTCAGAGCTTTTTCTAGGTTATTTGCTGCAACTTTTAATTCGTATATTCGCTTTGAATTAGGAGAAAATATATTGGTATTAAATTTATCCCTGACTTATTTTTTATACGTTAAATGTTCTTTACGAAATGTAATAACATGGAATATGACGATATATGGCCTCACTGGCCTACAAAATCGTGGGTATTTTGCCAGTGTCAAGTACCTAATTAATAACGATAACACATTATAAATAAAAAACAAGAGATGACATGAAGATGGCGTGTCTCCGAGTTTCCTACACTAAATGTTAATTCGCACCGGATAATTGCAGTAATTATTCCGTTGCGTCAAAATAAATAGCAGTCGATAACGTGAATAACAACAGGAATGCAAAAGTGTATGCTATTTTTGCATCGAGCGGCACGTGTAAGCGTGACTCATTATTATGGTCGGTGTATGTAGGCACGTTGTAATACGCTAATTTGATTATTTAATATAAGCAGGCAAGTTGCCTTCATCGCTTATCGCTACGTGAATACATATTTTTATTCTATATTAAGTGAGTATTTTTTATACAAACTTAACTTTCCAGGGTTGAATTTTGTTATAGTTGATAGTGCGATGTGTTTTATTAGGTTACCACAGTAATCGCAGTATTATGATTTTATTTTATTAAGTGTTGGACTCGTACATTTGGCATAGGTTTGGAAAAAAAGATAAAGGTTCTAGAAAAAAATAAAAATAAACGGCAAATTAATATTATCAGGCAACACCAACTGTATGTCCCACACTAAGTAAGTTGTCATCCCTCAAAACACATACAATGGATTGGGGGTGATCTCTGTAACATATTTTTAATTTTATTTATTAATCACCAAAATAGAGATTTACAGATTCATTATTGCGGTGACTAATTTTAATAATAATAAGGAGAATATAACGATATAATATAATTATTTCCAAAATGTGCCCAGTCTCTTATTGAACCCGTTACCACCTGTTGGAGTAACCCAAGAGGTCTACATTCACACAACCAGACCGAGCAATCATCGTAATTTTAACCTAACCCTAAACAATATTACTTCCAAATGTAGCCCACACAAGTAGCTCCATGATCCAACAATTGGCCCAAACATTGGTCACGTGGACCAAGCGTTCTACCGGTCTCAGAACTGGTTCAGCGACCTTGGGTTCGCGGAAGGTCTCCAAGTGTGGCCCCTACACACCATGGTATTGATGCGGCGGATAACTTGAAACATTATTTTTGGGTTTTATTTTAATTCTGAATATTATCTGACGACGCAAACAGTAGGCCCGCAGACAGAAGGTACATCTTAGAAACTATAGTATTAAATTTTACTGGATCTACTGTTATTAGAGTAACTAGCTAGTCGATACAGGTTGATGTATTGTTATCTATTATTTTAATAGTGGCGCCAAAAGCAGACACATAAATATATTTCTTTATTGCAGTGTTTGTAAAAAATATTAATACGCTATCAACATATGGTGCACATATTGTGAGTGTGGAATTAGTTACTGTAACATGATGTACCTAGCATGTAAGTACAAAATTCGAATGATTATTAATCGGATTATGTTTATAAATTATTGTAATATCTTCATTGTGTTCTAGTATTTTTAGGATAATGTATAATAGGTACATAACAAAAACTCAACCATTAGTTTTCCCACCTATTTGGCTGAATTTTATAACAACCAAATTGGATTTTATATATAGTACCAATGTAAAGTACTGACGAATGTTTAAAATAGGTGGTTTACTCATAAAACTCATTACAAAATTATTTGCAAATTTATTTTGCAATATGCAATTTCGTAACAAAACTACGACGTAGAGATAAAATCGTAGCTGCATCGCTACTGCACCGATGCACGTAGCGCATCCCGTAGTCGGCTACAGAATGCGCTTCGTAGCATATATGCTTCATTTGCTACGGCATATTGCAAAAACAATATTAAATTTTGTACAATTATAAATTATTATTTTTGATTTTCTCCGTCGACGTTATATTATATCTTTAAATAATTTTGCGGAATAGTAGCGTTAGGTATGAATTATATTAAAACAACCTTGTAGATTAGGTTACGGTGGTACGATTACGGTACGGTGGTGAGTTACAATTTAGCCTCCTTTCTATAACAACTTATTGGCATAATGTGCTCTTCTAAACAGGTTATTGAGCGCGATCAGGATCAAATATACTTTACGTAGCGTTATAAACGGTGTTTTAACGCACACTACAAAAACCTGGTCGTACGAGTCCTAGAAGTCCATCCGAAATTTAGAGTCCCAGTAGTTCAAAAATTGCTCATCGTCGATTTAGAATCTAAATAACAATTCATACTGTATATAATAATACCCTTTTTAATGTCCCACTGCTAGGCACGGGCCTTCCCTCAATTCGAGGGGGATTCGTACTGTACAATATTTTAATCATTTGGATAAACACCTAAAATAGACTGTGTTCAACAAACACTTTTGTAATAACGTATATTATAATGTGTGCTCATCTGTACGCATGCGTGGGCCGGTGTCATAAGATGCGCGTGAGAACGCTGCCGGGTAACGAACCCGCCCCGCGCCGGTTTATTTTCATGCCCTGTGTTTTGGCCGTTGCGCTCGCGCACTTCACATGGATTCGAGCAGTATGGATATGTCTGTGATTTTTAAAGATGTTCTCAATTCGATTGAATTTTTGTTTAAAAGTTTTTTTATGATAAGATGAAGCTTCGAGAAACATAAAGATGTATTCATATGGATATCTTTTCCATATTTCGAATAAGAAATAGATTTGACTTGAGAAAGTTAGAAAAAATGTGACCGGCCATAATTATAAGAGACAAGACAATCTCATTAAAACAAACGCCCAATTATTTCGTACTTTTTTTAATTTTTAATTTTGAAATTACAATGTTTGCTAAACTTAGATTCTATTCCATCTTTTGTGTGATATGAAGGGCCGATTCCCTAAAATTAACTCTTGGCAACAATCGAAACGCATTTCAACACGTACGGAAGGTGCTGGCGCGGATTTGGCAATTAAGGGCTGACGTAAGTGGTCATAATAACATCGCCAAAGCATATCCAACAATTATATAATCCATGACTTCTGCGCAAAAATAGTACACACTCATAGAAACGCACACATACTTATTAGGCTATAGAGTAGAATAAGTTGTAGAGATTCCTTTTTCAAATGCAAGTGCGAAACACAAACTCTTTGTATGGTTTTTTGCAAGTGATAATGTCGTTTTCTTCTGATGACTAATCTTTTAGAATATACTAAGAACAGCGTTGCAATTTGGCAGTTGCTTGAACTCTACTACGCTATTTAGTATTTTTAAGCGGTGATTAGGTTGAGGTATGCTAATTTATGTCAAATTCTAGTTGGAGCGGTGATTTCATAGTCAACTACGGAACATATTTGTGAACTATTTTAACGATTTATGTTTAACGACGTAGGTATGCATTGTACTCTTTTCTTTTTTTCTTCAGCTGCCTAATTAATTGGGCGTAATGAGAGATACTACAACTCAACACACAATATAACAGATAAACTTTTGTTTTAGCGTTCCGTTTAATAACTTACTTTTTAATCATGGGAGCTATTAGTAATTTATTTTTCTTTGCCATGTGAATTATAAAGCCATCTGAAATTACTCGTATAATGTTTACGACTTCGACAGTTTATGATTATAGTAGGATAATATAGACATTTTATTTTTTTCTAAATGTTCAACAGAAGTTGTTATGTGGAGGCACGGCAGTGTCTACACCAAGTCGAATGAAAATGTTATCCTTATTTCATCATATAATTTCAGGGGCATGACTGTTGGGGTACAAAGTTCTCTTATCCATGAGTAAGACGGTGAGCATTTTATATTTAAAACTAACTGCATCGTGATTGAAAACAGACATACTACTTCGTGGAACTATTATTATATGCCTACGTGAAATATGATTCATGGTTATCAAACTCCAAGGTTGCAACTGCGTTTATTCATCGTGGGTACCTATAGTGTTTAGTTTAACTAAAATTTGCAGTTGTTTTAACAAGTACAAAATAGAAAGAGAATTATAGAGGTGTAGTCGAATTCCATTCAATGGGAGGAAATTCAGACCATTGTCCACCACGCTGGCTGACTGCTGGCTGGCGAACCTTACCTGGCTTCCGAAAGACATCCGTATTTCTCTACATTATTGCCTTTATCGTACATCAATTGATTATCATTAGAGATTTGCATGTTAAATTGGTAAATCCCGGAGATACGAGCTGGGGTTCAAACCGGCACACTTTGTATTGAAAGCGAGCGTAACTTTTCTATCAGGCACGGATGCAGTGAGGGGGGAGGGGGATAGGTGCTATTGCTCTCCCTGGCTCACACCACAGTACTTTATTTTGACCAGTTATTTTTTATAAATCACATGGAACATATGACAGTTACTACCCGGTCAAATATATACGAATATTCTTGGATGTGCATCAAGTTTTCATTAGTTTAGTTTTATTAGGTGCCCGTATCAATAATGTATATCATCCATTATATAAAGGTCTTCGCACTAGCGATATGTTTTCTAATTTTCCTTCCTGCAAAAGATAATATATCAAAACCTATTTAAAATGGAGCATGTATGATGTATTTATATTTCACGCAACGGTTTTGCTTTCGTCTTAATTTCGATCTTTTATACACATATAAATAAAATTGGAGTGTCTGTTTGTAATATTAAAATAACCGCTTTTTACTAAGTGCATTTGGATGTATACACGGTACCTATACCAAAACAACATTTTTTAAAATTTTTGTCTGTCTGTCTGTCTGTTTGTTCCGGGTAATCTCTGAAATGGCTGGACCGATTTTGACGGGACTTTCACTGGCGGATAGCTGTTGTAACAAGGAGAAACTTAGGCTACTTTTATTTTAGAAAAAACATAGGATCTCACGAAAAAAAATTAAAACCAATGTTGCAGCGTTGCGCCTGATTAAGTTTGATAGCAACAACCTGAAATACATCCCCGTCCCGCGGGCTCAGAACGCGCGAGCAGGCTGTTGCCAACGGTTGTGTCTTTGTTAAATACCACGCGAACGAAGTCGCGGGTAACAGCTAGCATAAATTAAAATCGTCATTCTATATTATCATTCGTCGTCATTCTAAATTAAAGGCAACTGTATCAAATTCTAATGCAGGTCGCTAACACTACCATTGCCTCTATAAATTATCTCTATAATTCATTTGAACGTTACATTATATGCCTACAAAATTATAGTGTACTCGCTTCAATTACCAATAGCCTTTTTTGTTGCGCACAAAAAGGCCCCCTAGCGGATGCCTGACTAAACATACCGTACATGTAGAGTTCAACAAACTTTGATACTAAAACTAAATAATATGTGCAATGAAGTCAACACACATTTTAATTAGCAATGCGAATTATTTTGAGGTTAAAATTCCAATGTGGTTGCGCTACCAATTCTAGTTGAGCTTCCGCGACAACTTGCGTTCTTTTGTTAGTGGGAGTGACAGATGGTTTGGTTTAGTGTGTAGAGGTCATGTTAGGCTGGTGGTTTGTGTTATCAAGCGACGCACTATGTTGCTATGGGGCTATTCGTTCACGCATAATTGGCCCCCAGCCGTTCGCGGCATTACGTCACCACTGCCATCAGAATGTACGAAAGGCCTATTTTGGACCGGCCATCGGAATAGTTTTATCATAATTGAATGTGTAAAGGTAAAATTTTATGTTTTTATTCACTTTAGATTATAAGTGTCTATATAATATTCGATATTGCGTCTACCTAGGTATCTTCTGAAGGAAAAATAAAACAATAGTTCTCTTTGTGACTCTACCTTTCATTCATATTGAAATAAAACTTATTTTACAGATTTTATCGCGTTTATTTTATGTTTTTACGCTCCCGACGTTTCGGCTGCTTTACAGCAACCATGGTCACGGGAGGACTGAGGAGTTTGACGTCCTAGTGCCATAGTTCGAACTGGGGTACCCTCATATTTAGTTGTTGCTTTCATTCTGACTAAAATTTCGAGATGAGTGACTAATCTGCAAAGAAACATTTTTGGTTTTGCAATGACTATAAATCTCTACTGACTGTAGTAAGCTAGTCTGCCTGTCATAGTTAAATTCCAGAATCGTGTAGGCGTTTAGAGGTTTGTCAGTTACTTTATGTGAAATTCTAAGTTATAGCTAGTGATTTAGATTATTAGTATTACTGACAGAACGCTCGCTACTTGATATCAGACCCGCCTTCCTTCCTTACTACCTTGCCATTGGTAAAATATGGATGAACACTGTTGTGCACAATGTCTTTCCAGAAAAATAAATACATATCTTTTTTACAAATTAATTTTGGCATGAATTTACAAATGCACAAGTTTTCATCACATATACCCTTTCATTTAAATCAAGTAAAAATACACATGAACATATCAAAGCATCCTATATACTATCTCAAATCATCGGACCCTCTAATCTCGAACTAAATCTAGGGCGCAGTCCCGGAGCCCTTTGTTCTACGGCCTCCGAGCCATTCATTACGATGAGCTCGGCACAATAGCTAGCTTCGCCTGTGACAATACTCAGCCTGTCAATGTCCACTTCAGCAGCTGTTGGGGCCGACACCTGAGCTGGTATTCCATCCCACTTATATTATAAATGTGAAAGTTTGGATGGATAGATGTTTGTTTGTTACTGAATCACGCCAGAACGGCTGAACGGATATGGATGAAATTTGGCACAGAGATAGATTATAGTCTGGAATAGCACATAGCCTACATTGTATCCCGGTAAAATGTATTGTTCCCTTGGGATACATTTGTTTTAATTTTTCATAGAGCAGAGGATCGACATGATTTACAGAAAAGGACATAGAGGAAAAGGACATACTTTTTAAATGCGGGTAACACCGCGGGGCGCAGCTAGTGTTTATATATGTAGAAAGGGTGTACCCACGCTCAATGATATGTTTTGTTGAATGATTCGCTCATCTGGGTAGGCAATGTAGTTACAAAATATTTTTACTAAATTACATTGTTTGTAATTACCGTTTGAAGGAACGTTCTCTAACCCTGATTGATCACACGCCACCTGACTGATTTGAATTACAACTGAGAGGGATGGCGATATATAAACAAATACAGTTAGCTAGCTGGCAGTAAGTTGGGTTCCTCTCACATTGAATACTCTACTCAAGAGTTCAACGACCATTGTACTCTCATTCGCCATCGATGGTCGGCGAACCCATTAATCAAAAGAGACATTGCATGGAGCCCCTTCCACAAGTTCAGCGCAGATTAGCGGGCCCGGAATGTTGAGGCCGTTTATGATTTACGCGGCAAGTTTTGGTGATCGAAGGTCAGACCTGGAAGAGGTTCTTATTTGGAAGAATTATTGTTTGTTTTTTTAAACGGACGCATAGAGCTTCGATTACATATATAATGTTATCAGATGTTCTAGGGTAGTCGATCTGAGATCTTTATTTTCTTTCAGGCCAGTATCGACACTGAACGCTGTAAAAAGTATGACTTTTTTATTAATAAAACTCAAGTTAGCTACCAATGCAGTGTTCATCGTCAAGATGTTCTGGTAAGTAAATAGGAAAGAGTTGCCTTTAAAGAATTACGCATTTCAATTTTCACTATGCAACTAGGTCGAAACAACCACTTTGAGCCCAAAATATTTTTAGATAAAGCAACACCGCCCACACTTGTCAGCCGGAGTCGAATTAAAACCTCAATAAAGCTCAGTGCCTAAACTCAAAACAGTTGGAGGGGCTTTCAATTTGGTTCATAATTGGCACCGTTCGGTTAGGCAGATGATGTTTAAGTGCTTTTAATGTTTGGCTCGCAATATTATGTTCGGGATCTGGCCGGCCCCGGCGGAGCGCGCTCGGCGGATTAGGCCGCCGGTGGGGTTGCAGGCACCCGGCTCACCTTGGAGAGTAATTATAATGATCGGCGCCGGAACCCTAGTCTGGGACGGGAGTCCTTCCTGGAGGGGCGTGCCGGGCCACGGGTGGCGGAGGTACGCCCACGCACCCGCCGTCCCCCTCGCCCGTGCGGAAACTACCCTCCGTCAGCGAAGTCGCTCTCGCTCGCACGGCCCGTCTCGCCCCCCACGCCCCCACGCACCGTAATAACCCAATTTGTAAGAACCCCCCATTTTCAAGGACGGCCGTCGGTCTTTATGGCGGCGGCGTCGGCGGCGTTGATTCCCGACCTTGTTTATTTCAGTTTCTTTTTGTTTAGGAACTGGCTAAACTTATTTTCGTGCGTCTGTGCCCGGCCGGGTCTCGCTTGTTGTTGTGGCGTCCGATGGTGGTACGATACGACGACGACAAAGGACGTTTTAGCTACCATTGTGTACCTGCCCGCCGATGTTCTATATCAATTATGTAGCCCGCTTCAAAGGCGACGAAACACTGAATTTATATTCCTTTAGTCGTGACACGATAAGTAATTGGCTGTATTTTGTTTGAATGTCGATCACCAGCCCGTGAATTTGTTCGTTACGCTCTGAAAATAACAAGCGTTGGGATGTGGAAATTGACCCGTTTCAGCGATATTCAGGGAAGATAGAGTTCCTCCCGTTGTGCGTAGCGATTCAGGTTCATATAGTTAACGTTACGTAATACGTAAAAAGCGGCGTAACATGTAGACACGTATGGCGGGGGTCGCCTCATTTGTTTAAGTCGTTGTAAAGTTCAAGGTCCAAGGCACCCTTATCAAAACCCGTCCTTTTGGTCCGTCTAGACAGCTTCACACCTCCAACCCTTTGAGGGACCAGTTCAATTAAGGTTGTTTCCTTTTTCTTTGGGGACACTTAGCCGCAATTATTTTAAAGGTCTCATTCTTTAGGTGATGTGATCTTTAAAATAATCGTTTGATTGGACAATCCAAAGTCGACGAAAAATATAAAAAAAACTCACCCCTTAGAGTGCGATCTTTAAAATAATCAAACTATTTAGAGCGTGTTTACACTCTTTAGGGCGTGATTTTTATTACTAGTCTACTATATTTTTTAAGATTTCTGAGTCGTCGCCATTGGATTTTTCGATCAAACGAATACATATTTATAAGCTTCAGAAGTAGAAGTATATTAGAAATTATTAAACGCTCGTAATTTTCTTCCGGCCTATTCATTTTAACTAAACGCAAACGCTAATTAAATGCTCTTCACCGGTTTCATTGGAGTTTATGAGGGTTCATTAGTTATATATTGGAGTATATAAAATTATCTTAGAATATAATTTTCCTTTTTTTGTGAATTTATGATACTGCATTTTGCACAAGAGTGTAGTATATTGATAACGTGGCGATCGGACAGGCATTATTGCAACTGCCGTTATGAGGCAAATGAAAACAAAAATAATCTTACTTTGAACTCAAAAGTTCCCACTAACCAAGCATAATATTATTTACGCGCGATCCATTTAATTACTTTTCACAAGAATGAGTTTTACTTTTTGCGTCCTTGAAATACTTGATTACTAACACGAGTGAGTTAGTTCTACCATAGTAGATTATATAATAATGTTTTTTTTATATTCTTTCGCCTAGAGTTTAACAGGAATAACATGTTTGTAGGAGTTTTGCAGGTAGGTTGTAAGTCCGAATATAGATGACCGTACCCACAATATTAAAAACTGCATTACTCGTCTTAGCATGACACGTCCTTTTACACGCGATTGGAGCTTTACACGCGAAAGCTCGCATTCGCAATCGCGAGTGGTTTTTATCAGTATTTTGACTACTTAATTCTATCGCGCGCGATTGCTTTTTTTTTTGTTCAGAGCGCCGATCGATAGCCAGATTAATTTTTAAACTTTAATGTATGGTTAGTCTTTTTGCAATTATGTATGGGCATTCACTTTCAGTGAATAATAATGTGTTCGTTTTATTTCTACTAACAATAACAAGATGTTTTTTAGGATCTAAACCGAGCGTCTGTGTAAAAAACGCGATAGTAGAACGTGCAATCACGCATTCTAGTTGTCTACTTTAACACGCGCGATCTTTCCCGCGTGAATGCTGATTCAAGACGTGTAAAGGCGGAGATCGCTGTATTTAAAACAATAGACACACATGAAACCTCCGATGATATAATAGGTATAACACACCACATTTATGCCAGTGCCGTCTGTAAATGACATAATAAAACTGAGTACTATTTTCTTTTCGAATTAGAATATCCCGTATGCACGTACTGTTCGAAGCGACCGTGCATACATACAAAGGTCCGAATAGTCCGAGACGTGATACAAATGCGACACTACATCACCACGTGACACGTGACATGAGGCGCGTGTTAGATCTTATCGTGCTACTAGTTACTCGGTGTTCCTATTCACTCCTTAACATGATAAGTTTATTAGCGAAACGAATGACAGGTATCGTTCGTTTTAATTCGGTTTTTGGAATATGATGACGAATGCAGTGAAGCTTATTTGGTTGGTTTGGGGTTCCATGGCGGCCTTTGTGTTTGCCTTGGAAACAAAGGTCACTGGTTATATTCCTGGCTCGTATTCGAGAATGCTAGGTTCGGGTGTGGAAATTTAATCTAAATAGATGATGATGATAAATACATTCAAAAATGATGCAGCCAAATCATTTGTTTTGGCACATCTCACTAAATATTTACAACCAAAAAAAAAACTTAAAAATAATATGAAAACATACTATGTATCAAAAATCATTTTATAATACATGATAATTGTGAATAATCAATGGTTGTGTGTGCATTATATAACGTGTAGCTTAAACAGTTTACCATATTTTAACAGATCTGGCAGTACGATAAAAAACAAAAAATACATCCGAATTGGGGACCTCCTCCTTTTTGAAGTCGGTTAAATATAAAATTCCCAAACAAATAATTAAATACACCCCAAACATAGAGCACGTTGTAAAGCTACTGGGTCGCCATCATAAAAAAACTAAAAACATCATTTACACAATGGTTTTATACATAAACGATACCTATAGGTATAACATGCTTGTTAACCTGTTCAAATATTTTACAGTATTTTTATAATAAATATACGAGTTTTTTTCCATAAGAAACAAGAGAAAACCGCGGTTACCATACAAAATGATGATCATTAAAATAATTAAAATGTGATCTATTTTAATAAGAGATTGATAAACGAAAATCACTTCCAGTTGGAAGTAATACAAGAATAACAGACGCTTACCCCAGACCTGGTATTCGGTTTTAGAACATTTCCACTCCAGCGTTCGCGGTCCCGAATATTAATACTGTGCAAACATTTATATAGATACCCTAACATCCAGTGCCTATACAAATTAAAACTCTACAAAGTTTGTGAATAATTAAATTCGTATCAAACGGGATACTCGTGCGAGATTGATAGCTGTTTAATGAAAATGTGTGAGTACGAACATTTTGGGTGTTTGTTTTCAGCCCACCCGAGCTGAAGGATGATCAATGTTTTCAGTTACTGTGCTTATTCTTTTTCAGCCGTCTTTAAGCGATGTTGGATTATATTTTTTTTATTACGTTATGGGCAAGTAATTGATCTCGATCTCACCTGATGGTAAGTGACGATGAGATCTACGATGGAGCATACTTGCCTAGAAGGTGCCAAGTACATCGGAATAGGAGACATTTGAATGTGCACAAGTGCATCATTTACGGATAAGTTAGGAGGAATAAGAGCGTGATATGAATGTTTCCTGTGCCCATCTATCTTATGTAGTAAACTGGATTTATGATT
The DNA here is from genome assembly GCA_905333125.1 of Pheosia tremula. Taxonomy (NCBI): domain Eukaryota; kingdom Metazoa; phylum Arthropoda; class Insecta; order Lepidoptera; family Notodontidae; genus Pheosia; species Pheosia tremula. The sequence goes on from HG995397.1 coordinate 2,137,923, forward strand.
TTTTTTTATTTGCTTGTTTCCAACACCTACTTCGACTCCGGTACCCTAGCGGTGGCATTTTAACTTCAAAACCCGTGACAATAATCAATGATGCTTATCTAGGCCATTTCTATCGTTCCACAAATTTTCCTACCGATGCCCCAGAAAAATATTTTCAATCCGATGACAAGTTTCAGTTTGATAAATACCATCTCGAGTCATCATTTTAATGCGAAACGACGGGCAGTTTGGCGCGAAAATATTAACGTCTGCCGCCCCGAATAGTCTGACTATAAAGGTCAAAGGTTCCGAGCAAGTTGCGTTTGTAACGGGAACGTTTTGTCAAATACACCATCACGCTTCGGGCAACTGGGATCGAGGTGGGTCTCCCTCTCCGTGGGAGGGGAGTGGGTGCGCCAGCTTTGCCGACCCGAGCGGCGCATAGACTGAAATGTGCCTCCGATAAAGCAAGCCGACAAAAACATGAACTTATTTTTTTTCTGTTAAATTTTTTTTGCAGAGTACGTTCGAGTGATAGGTACTTTTTGTATATATTTATTTATCGCAGGTAGTCTGGGTAGACCAGCTCCCGGCAGGTCGAACTTACTTACACCAGCTTGGCTGACATATCCTTAAAGTTATCTTATAAGCATGGTTTTATGTTTTGCCTCGATAGTAATGTCAATACCACCTGGATAACAGAAGCTGTGAGTTGCCTGATACTATGGTTTTCTACAGAATTGACCTTTACAACTCATCTGGGTATTTGGTGTATTGGTCTGGCAAATTATGGACCTGGTCAGGAAGGGTTTTGTATGACAAATACACTCTATAAAAGAGATTTACTGGGAGCATAATGAGAACCATTTTCACATTATTAAGATCAGTTCTCTAACAGTGAGGTACTTAAAAAATATATACCTACCTAATTCTGTCTCAGTCGTTATAATAAACAACATTAAAGGAATAAAAAAATAATCAATTCCCCATCCATTTCCCAGACGAATTCTCGATATTAAGGTCAACAACACGCCCCGGCCAGACCTCGAGGAGCGATTTATTCGCATCAGAAAACACGCCTTAATAAAACAAAATTCAAAGGTCTACGCATCGTATGCAGGGCGGAATAACTTATAGAGGCATAAGCGCTGAAAATCGAGGCCGCCCAGGCCGATATTGAGGAAAACTGACTCAAGACACGCACTGAAATTCACGCTAGTCCAGTTTTGTGCCTTGATATAACACCCCAGGCGGCAACTTGAGTACAACCGATCCCCTTGCCCTGTTATACATTGCTCATTTGTCACTTAAAGCTTAATTACGTTGTCTTTGACAAACTTCAATCTACATCGAACATTGCGATCGAGCGTGCCACGAAACATTTATGGAACACATCCATTCACCGAGTTTCCATTACGAGCGATAATATATTCTATGATGAAGCAATAAGGGTGAGAATCTCGTCAATTTAATGTTTCAAGATTGTTATAGGGCTTCCTATAGAAGGTGTTTTGAAGGTTTAATCGCAGTTACATATTGGCACTAGGTTTTGTTTACACGAAAGTAGGCTTTGTTCGGTATCAACAATTAGTTATACAACTATAATTATAGCGGGTCAGAATAAGTACCTATGGACTTTTCCATTGTCCCTAATCGAATAACACGGTTGTTATGAGAAAATTAGACTTCTATTATTTTGTGTTACCTATTAATACATTATGGAAGGTTTTTAAATTGTAACCTGAGTATGAATAACACGACAGGATAACCGAAGTTTCGTTTAGAGTATACTCTGAAGCGAGTATCACTTTCAAATGTAGAGATAGTTATATGTTTACTCTACTTTTTGATTCGGGTAGGTAAAATGCGGGCGTGTAGTTAGACGTATATAATCTTTAACAAAAATTGTATAAAATATTTTAACAGATGAATCAGTAAGTTATATGGATCACGTTGATGTATACAATTTTCGTGTAAATGATATTTGTTTTTTTTTTTAAACAAGGCGAACCAGTAGCGTTTGGCCATGCGCTCAGTACAGGCTGATTTTTTTAATGTCTAATAATATGGTGTATTTCCTTGGGAATGTTGTATAAAATATTTTAAACTATTATTGTTATACCTTATGTATCCAGAACTATGCCACTCACAAGCTTGCCCGTTGCAGTTTAAGAGTAGTGCGAAAACAGCGGCAACCTGTTATCATAACTTACCCTGCTTCACGTGTCATTCAGTGAGTATTTATAATGTTAAAGTCAACTTCCTTTGTAGTATAATTTAACCAGGGAACACTAAAGAACTTCAGATTACCAATTAAAAAAAACATTGTTGCTCGCAAGAACAATCCACGCGTCAACTGCATCACGAAAATAACGACCTTGAGGAAAAAACTCGCACGTACTCTTAGCGGGAAAACGGGCTGGGGCACACTCCGGGAACGGTCGGCAATTTGACAGACTTGCAAGTAGACGGGGGTATTGAACTCCCCATACCATTGCAAGGCCGCCCAGGGCCGCACTCGCAGCGGCCGTAGCTATGGCGATGGTCGTTCGTTGCGATAGTGACATCCCCCTACCCTCCACCCCGGCCGCGCTTATTACAACGAGCTCTTTTCAATTTGCCTTCAATGGCGGCTAAATCTTTACCTGAAGGCCGCGTGTCAGCTGAGCCCGGATCTCATGATATTTTTAGGGCACAGCTACATAGGTTTCATTATTTTGCATCGCAGTTAAATATGAATGTTTATATTTGTTGTGACTTCCTATCCATGTATGTACCATGGCATACTCTGTGGTTGTGACCTACCTTTAAGATTAGGTATCAGAATAGGCACTTATTTTATGTTATTTATCTAGAAATGTTACGTAACTGGAAACCGTTTTGGGGTCGAGTCACCTTCGTCCGTAGGAGAATTAAGTACCCTCGAGATACCCTACACGAGACCCTGGGTGGTGCCAACCAGGTGACAACTCTACTGGTGGTAAGCTTCGGCCGTGGCTAGTCACCACCCACTGAACAAAGCCATGTCGCCAAGCGGCCTAGCCGTGTTCCGGCATGATGTTCGGTGTTGCCATTCATGGATGGCGGGTCAGATCAGTTGCGCTGCTTGTGCCTAGTGAATGTAGCGTCTCTATCTACTGCCGCCTTCCTACCTAGGCAAGTATGCTCCATCGTAGATCTCATCGTCACTTACCATCAGGTGAGATCGAGATCAAATACTTGCCTAGGTATAATGTAATAAAAAAAAAACCACGGAATATAACTAATTAATGTAGGTACCTATGTATTTTCATAGGCACTCCAAAGCTTATGTAGATTGATCGTAATGAGAATCGAGTTCAAACGTACAACATTTAATTATATGAAAACATGGTAATTAGTATTTTATCTGAATTCGTTATTTACGTTCGAGGCTTCTATAAAATGTTTCCGATTGAACGCTAAAAAAATAATGATTAAAACTGAAACAGGAAAAACTAAAACGTGGACTCAATTTAGGCTTAAGTCAAACATAAGGAGTGGAATTTATCTTAGTGGTAAGTCATTATATGTATGAGCTATCGATAAGTAACTCATTTATTGTTATTAAGCTACCATTTCTTATTTTTTTATTTACATTACACCGAGTTTTTTTAAAGATACCATTGAGAACTTGCCAGTGATAACATATGGTGCCGAGACGTGGTCGCTGACTATGGGCCGCATAAGAAGGCTCAAGGTCGCTCAACGCGCAATGGAGAGGACTATGCTCGGGGTTTCGCTACGCGATAGAATCAGAAATGGTGAGATTAGTAGACGAACTGGAGTAACCGACATAGCTCAATGAATTGCCAAGTTGAAGTGGCAGTGGGCAGGGCACATAGCTCGCAGAACCGATGGCCGTTGGGGCAGGAAGGTTCTAGAATGGCGACCACGAATCGGAAGACGAAGTGTAGGACGGCCCCCCACAAGGTGGACTGATGACATCACACGCGTCGTAGGAAGCCGGTGGATGCGAGTGGCGGACGACCGTGATGTGTGGAAGTCGTTGGGGGAGGCCTATGTCCAGCAGTAGACGTGTATATCGGCTGATAGATAGATAGATAGATTGAGAACTTTGAAACCAGTAATTATTATAATACAGCATGGTGGACTATTCTGTCCTTCCTATGAGGAGGCCTCTGCCCAGCGTGATATTAAAGGGCCCAATTAAAACGAGTAGCTATTCGATTGATATCATGTCAGTACTAGCGGAAGTACTATATCTATTTCATATCAAGGCCGCCAGATAAATAGCCGTGTTGTGTAACGCCCTCGGGATATGCATTATTATCAATATTATTTTATTTCTATTCTGATTTCACGAGGCACTGTTGAAATTACCTTTCATACTGTGCTTCTTGAACACGTCCAAGATGCCAAAAAATCGTCGCATCTTGGACGTTTTTTTATCCACTTTTTAGACGTATAATTTGATCAATAATTATTAATATATATTTAATATCGTTAATATAGTAAAATCTTTTTAGAACCGGTATTAAAACTTGATTGACCAATAATATAGCAGATATGTATTTAAAGTGAGGCCTAAATCGGAATCGTGAAAATCGTTAAAATTAATTGGTAACAATAAAGGGTTCTGGCTATATTAAACGGTTTTCTAGGAAAGGCCCAATACGACTTCGGTCGAATATTGAGAATGTTTTAAAACACAACTTCTAATACATTCTAAGCCTCGTCTGTTTGTTTGCGCAAGCGTTACTTGTCATGAACATATACCCTAACTTTGATTTCTAATTATTATTTTTGTCAGAATAATTTGAAATTATTAACTTAATATAATTAGACAGAAAACCGTATTCGCTGACATAATTTGAACGATATGTGTTGGTAAATAATATAGATATTGTATCGAATATAAATGTTAGTTGAGAAGTGTGTTTTATTGCTTATGTAATAAATAACCAATTCAGCGAATTCGTAGTAGAGTTTGCTTACTTTTTCTTTTCTTATTTCCTAATATTTTTCTTTATGTGGGTACTTCCATCTTGTTTTATTTCAGATTCTGAGTGGTGTTATTTTTGTATATCTAATAATTTGGAGAAATTATTACCATTTTATTATTTTAATTATAATTTATTTATGACGCAATTTGTTTCTTGTTTACAGAGTACATCGGTCAAAAGTTGCGTTGTTTGTTCTTCCTTTTATGGGATCGATTTTTTTTAACAATTCTATGTCTCGTAGAGAAAAGTTACTACTGAAAAAGAAAATATATAAAAAAATGTTTTTTTTTTAAATTTACACTTCAAGAGTCATCCAGCCTCTACCATCGAAATCCGTCCCTGATCTAAAGCATATTTTACTTAGCAAATCGCAGCTTGCTATTTGTGCGCGCCGGGCCTCCGCACACCGTACCTACTACCGCCTCCGCGGCACCCCCTCCCGCGCCCCCCACCCGGTTCACTGATCACATCACTGTGTGCTTGTCTGTTTGACTAGAGGGCATAGGACGCTACATGTGCCTGTTCATAGAGGTCTATTGTGCAGATGTAGAGTCAAAGACCCACCATGTCTTCGATTAGGGTCGAACCGCAGTTTATAAAAGTAGAAACTTATGAATGTATGGGAAAGGAAAAACATACATAGGAATAATAAAGAGAGAATGGAATAAGTACAGCAGTAAACAAAATAGTCTGTGGGTAGTATTTTTTTTTGTTCATAGTGATGTCATATATTTAGAAATTTTTTTTTCCTATTCTTTTAATAGGTATCTTCAGAGCAGAGTATAACGATTATGGAAATATAATCTTTGCCCCTTTATATATATTTTAATCCATTTAAGTACCTCTATTCAGTATGTTAATATAGCCAGACGAACTCACGAACTTTATAGCCCCAAAACTAGGCAACGCTCGTTTTATGAATACCCTGGGACGAAGGCATTCCCAGTAAACACGAAGACAAAGCTGAAGAAAATATATTTCCAATATTTTTTGGGGCGGGAATCGAACCCGGCCGCGTTCAGCCGGGTGCAGCTTTCGCTCTAACCATTGGACCAACCCGTCGTCAGGGAATGTTAATTCATGAGGATATAGGTACCCACATTCTATGAATTTTATTCGAAGGTTTCATTTGTAAGGTATTTTATAAAGTAACTGATTTATATGACATAGTACAAACCAATATTACGAGTATACCTACTTAATATGATTACTATTACATATGTTTACTACGCTAATATAATATTACGTAAATAAAAGCTGTACAAACAAAATAGCATGTCGTCGAATATTTCTTATATACGTAAACTAGCTGTCCGATCGAACCTCGCACCGCCTCAGAATCAAATGTATGAGAACATGTTCTTTTTTTAGAAAAATATCCCATGTTTCAATTGTTATTCTGCTATAAAAGGCGGAGATAGGTTAAAAAAATCGAATAACATAAAAAACCCCCCCCCCCCCCCCCCCTGCTTGAGTTATAAATAGTGTAACTAACCCGGTTTTGTTTTATATATATAGATAATGCTACAATAAATTTAAATACCTTTAATAGGTATATATATTTTTTGCATACACAATATGTGGTAAATTGTCTGTTATTAAAAGGTTGTTTACGCAAACATAAAAAATCACGTGCTTCGTTTTTATAAACATATTTAGGTATATGCAGTAACCTACCTATTAACCAAAGCTATTAACTATGGTGCGAGTCTCATCTTATCTCAAAAGGATATTAATTATTGTTATTCTTACAGCAATTATAAAGCCCTTAACCAGGAAGCGAGAGAGAGATATATACGATCGTTTCCTGTACCTTTCTTTGGCCGGGCGCCAGGGTCGCAGGGTGTGCGAGGCGGTAGTATGGTGGATCGCCACCTGATGTCATTGAACTCTAAGGTCTTTGCCATGCATCGGGAAACGAGGTTGTTATATTTGTAAGGGTATAACGGCCTTTGTTGCCGAAATTTTGGATAAACAATTATTTGTCGTTGCAAAATAATGAAAGTATATTTTTAATTATAATAAGAATAGCAGACGTTTTTAATGTCCCACTATTGGGCATAGGCCTCCCGTGGATTGGAGGGAGATTAGGCCATGGTCCACCATGCTGGCCCACAGGTGTGAAGTCCGGCAACGCTCACACGTGTTTTGAGGGGTTCTCTTAGACATGCAGGTTTCCTCACGATGTTTTTCTTCACCGTTTAGCAAGTGATAATCATGGTTGAAAATGAGATTCGCACCAGAAATCCAGAAATCTCAGAGGTGAACTGGGGTTGAGCCGGCGATCCTCGTTACCAAGGCAAACGTTCTACCATCTTCTATTCTTATGATTATTAAAAAAACTATTTGACAATTTTGTTGTTGAGTGGGAATGCTAATTCACTTTGCGAGATACGAGCCAGTTCCCCTGGTCACTTGCCTCATCCAACCGTTTCATAATTTTACAAACAATGCAATAAGCGGGCGAACCCCACTGCCTCGTAGTCTACACACCAAATGGCTCAAATATTATATACCCTATTCCTAGATGAATAATAATTAATAATGTAATAATTATAATAAGGTAATTTTCGGTATTTTATGTTAAGTGATTCTATTTTTATTCCAATTCAATTCGTGGCGGGTTTCGCGACCGTTTAGTTGTTGCCCAGACTTACCCAGGGCCAAAGCTCGACGCTAGCGACACACGAGCCTGTTGGTGACCTAGTTCCTAAGTAATATTTTCTGTGAAAAATATATTCCTAAAACTGATTTACTAATTAGATTTAATTATTGTGCATAAAAATGAAAATATTTTTGTCCAATGGAGCAAAAATTTAAGTCTGAGACAAATTTGATAGTTTAATGTATTTATGAATATATTATGTATTTATGATAATAGTTCAGGATCAACGATAGGCGGAGAACTTATAGAAAATTTAATAATCACAGTAATTAACCTAGAACCGTTAGAAAGACACATGTAGAATTAAGGAAAATAGTATATAATAGTTGTGGCCGCGACTTCATTCGCGCATCACGGAAAAAATGTTGCTCGAATTGTGATAAATCTTATAAATAGCCCGGCTCCACATAGGATACTTATTATCAAGATCAATATCTAGTATGATTTTTGTTCCATTAAATAAAAGGATTCCGGGGATTGCTAAAAAACATAGAGACCGCAAATATGAAGATTTTTATAATTTATCAAATTTTCAGCACAAATACTCGTGTTTCATGCGCGGCGAAGCTGTAACCTTTATACTAGTATTATTTAAGAGATAAATCTTGTAAAATCATACCACCCAGGGGCAAACCAAGGCGTATAATATTATATCTGATTGGCTATTATTAATTAGGTTTCAGTTGTACCTATGAGTTTATTCGCCGCGACATATCCCCAGGGATCCGTTGTATAAGGTACTAGATTTCTGGCGTCTATTGCTGCCTCTAAGTACAAATGCGTAGCGAGAACCACATCTAAGTATCGTCATCCATGATCCATCATCATTATCATTTCGGTGCAGTTCATCTCTGCGTTTTACTAGGGGCAACTTTTTGTAAAAAAAAAACGACCGAATTGAGAACCTCCTCCTTTTTGAAGTCGGTTAAATATGGGTGCACAACACAGCACCCTTGTCTACTGATTTAGTACTAGAGTGATGATATACTATAACAATTACAAGCAACATTTGTGATAATAATTAATACTGATTCCCTTCAAAATTACGCCGCGTTCCGGGCCTGAGTGGCGAGGGATCGTTGCTATAGGAACGCCAAGACTGCCAGGTCTCAATTTAACACAGGTTTATTGATTATATGGATCAGAATACTCCTACCCATAACGGTAGGTATTATATAATATTCAATTATGTCCTATTTTCTTTGACTCGTAAATAATTATGACCTAAAAAATACCCGTGGAAAGCTCGTATTTTAGATTTTTAATATAAATTTTAAGTTTTAATAAACGTCTGTCAGGTAGGTCAGGTAGGTAGGTAGGTAGGTAGGTAGTATAAGATATTTTTTAACATTTAACAATTTCGATGAATGATGCCGATGGTACTCAGGGATAATATAGCTTCGTATTAGTGAAACAATTTTCGGAATCGGTTCAGTAGATCCGGAGAATACACCTACATCTAAACCTATAGAGAAAAATATGTCAGACCGTAGGTATATGCCAAACATTGGGACCAATTTTATATACTACACTCTAAAACAACAAATGCTGGCCGAAGGTTACGTTCTATCTCCGCTACTATTTTTTATGAGCCGCGGCCCATCACAGCTCGAATGATTTTGATTACTCTTCCTTCGGTGCGTCGGTCAATTAAATGTAGTTGTTTATTTTTGAACGCGCAAAAAACTTACTTTCTGATAGGTGTGTTGCGATTGCGTGGGATTTAGAATGTACACTTGTTGAAATCTTGATATCACCATAGGTACTGTGGGGAAGGATTAGGTTAAGTTTATGGTAGCTTATATCTAAGTTAATGGCTCAGGTATATGTAGGTATAGCCATTCAAAGTCAGAGTCAAATTATTTATAATGGGCCGTTGATTAAAAATAACTATATATATATATTAGGAATGCGCCAAATTTTCGGTAACTATTCGTTGTTTGGTAAAAGCACAAAATATCCAAATATTAACCGAAAATGAAATGTTGTTCTTTGGTAAGCGTATCCGTTCAGAACGACTGAACCGCCGATTTGGCATTTTTTTGTTAATACTTGAATAGTCTGTAGCAGTTTGCAGGGAAAGGATACTTGTAAAAGTTGTCCTCAAAATTGAATGTTATTAATATCATCATGATCAAAACTATGTAAATACATACTTAATTATCTTTGGAAAAAAAATGACTCGGAAATCTCATTTCTAAATCTTCTCTATAAAGCCTCATTCAAACGTGCGGTGCTTTACCGTGCAAATGAGGCCTTAGTTCCCTAATTTCCTTTTGTCTATTGGCATAAGATTCTCAAAACCGTGCCGTCAAATTTAGGTAAGTACTTAATAACCGAATTACATAATCCTCTACACACAAACGAGAGCGCACGCGCAATACCCGATATACTGTCCAACTCTACCGATACAATCTTTACTTTATAACATCCATGTTGACCTTTTAAGCATACAACCGTGACCATGAATGTAGAATCGAGTCCATTACGTAATCTATGCGTTCATCTTTCCTCAAACGAAATAAAGCACCTAACTAAATTGAACTCTATCTATCGTTTATCAGAGTTCATATTGTTTTGTGTGAGCTGCGTATAAATTTGACGAACAAGTAACTTGTTGCACCGTAGTTTAGGGCTGACGCTCGTTTCCTTATTGATATTTTTGGTGTTATCATAACAATTTATTTTATCTTAAAATGGGTTTGTTTGTTTGACTTTTTATAAGGAATGTAGTTTAAAAGTTTCTAGAATTAAATTAATTTAAAAGCTAAGTAGGATCGATAAAAGAACTACTTCGATCATATTATATCCCTAAACTAAGTATTATGGGTACCATACAATGGACTGAAGGCATCCCAATTACCACAGACTAAAGAAAATTACGAAGAGATCAGCTCCGACATTTGTTGAGCTGGGAATTGAACCCGCAACCACCCACTAGACTAAGCTGTCCTTGTGCTGTGTAGGTCGGCATTAGAATGATATAAATTGGATTTTTATTTCCCAAGTCCATCACACACCTATCAGTTTTTACGATATAAAAAAGTATACAAATATGTTTTATCTTTCAATGATAAAATATCGCTAAAAGATTGTCAATAATTACCGCTCGGAGGTCCAGACAGCACGGCTGCAGAATTATGACCAGATATTTCATCTTTTGTCAACAAACAGGCACCGTAAAGTAGCCATATTTTTTTTAATTATCGATCATAGATGACGTAAAAAAGATATCGAGATGACTGCCTAGTAGTGCATGGTAACAATGTAAGCACAGTGTATCATTTGCCAGATACTCATCACACATTACTGCGGGTGCCTAGGGCCTCGAAAAATATCGGCAGTAAAATGTTGTATTCTGTTTTTTTTTTATTACATTATAGGCAAGTATTTGATCTCGATCTCATCTGATAGTAAGTGACGATGAGATCTACGATGGAGCATATCTTGCCTAGGTAGGACGGCGGCAGTAGATAGAGACGCTACATTCACTAGGCACATGCGGCGCAACTGATCTGACCCGCCATCCATGAATGGCAACACCGAACATCATGCCGGAACACGGCTAGGCCGCTTGGCGACATGGCTTTGTTCAGTGGGTGGTGACTAGCCACGGCCGAAGCCTACCACCAGTAGAGTTGTCACCTGGTTGGCACCACCCGGGGTCACGTGTAGGGTATCTCGAGGGTACTTAATTCTCCTACGGACGAAGGTGACTCGACTCCAAAATGTGTCTGTCTGTAATATAATACAATATTTTAGTGTATAAGATTTAACAAACATAGTGTAAAAGCAGCGATAGCCAAGTTTGTAGAACGCTTGCCTTGGTAGTTCGCAGGTTCAAACCCCGGCTCGCACCTCTGGGATTACTGGATTTCATGTGCGAATCTAATTTTCCACCATGAAATTATCACTTGGTAAACGGTGAAGGAAAACATCGCGAGGAACTTGCATGTCTGAGACGAACCCCTTGAAAGATGTGTGAAGTCCGTCAACCCAAACTGGGCCAGCTTGAAGGACTATGGTATAATCCTCCTTACATTGAGGGGAGGCCCGTGCCCAACAGTGGGACATTAAAAGGGCTGGTATTATTATTATTATAGTGTAATATGTTTTAACAGATGAATCATTAGGCTATATGGATCACGTTGATGTATAAAAAATGTATAAATGATGCTTGATAGAAAAGAAACTAAATTTTAAGGATTTTATCACGATTTTATTTCTATTTTATGCGTCAGTGAGCACTTTCTGCGTAGATCGGACTACAAGTAACAATTAAATATGAGGGTACCCCGTCTCAAACTATGACACCAGGACGTCAACCACCTGAGTCCTCCCGTGACCATGGTTGCTGTAAAGCAGCCGAAACGTCGGGAACGTAAAATAGAAATGAAATCGCGTTACAATCCTTAAAATTTAGTTTGATTTCAATGTGTAATATTTGCTTAAATATAAGAAATCAATATGATGCTTGATTTTTTTAAACAAGGCGAACCAGTAGCCTTTGGCCGTGCGCTCCGTATAGGGTGTGATTTTTTTATAACCTACTGTTTTTTACACTATTACTGTTAAGTCTTACATATTGTATTGCTTTGTATAATCCTATACAATATTTTGAAATTAGGTAGTATACATACTTTCGGTGTACAATAGCATAGTTGACCCACAATGGTATACTCAGTGATACACAACTTGATACATTTGCATCGAGTTTCAACAAAAACATCTCTATTCATGATTACGATTTGAAAATTGTTACTCATATTACGTGAATTTCAAATATAACAGAGAATATTATAATAGAAATAAAAACTGACCCTCGAATTTATAGACGTTGTATAACTTTATCCAACGCCATATAGTATTGCGCGAAGCAAAACTCTTGTGCGCAGTACTAAATGACGTTTGATAATATTTTTAAATGTCTATAAAATTTGGGGGTAAATCTTCGAATGGCGTGGAAGTAATGCCATGCGATAATAGTTCATAATGTTTTGTTTTATGTAATTAAATCTTCATACGCGGTCTGTACACTAAGTAAGGTGAAGAACGATTGAACCAATTTTATTTCGGTTTCCAAAATAGTTCACCCAATCGAGGTCCGGGCTGGGACTAAATCGACCTATAATTAATAGGTACGAACTAAACTAAAAATAATTTTCATTGCCACTAACATGTTCCAAACATAAGTCTTCGAAATTACCATGCGACATTAAAAATTAATGAGTGTTGAATTTATTTAAACAATCAACATCTGTTAGTAAAGTTTATAAATACAAGGAAGTTTGTAGTCACCGTTCGAGTGGCTGTTCGATAATTAAAAACAGAAAAAAAGAAAGTATGTACAAATTTTCATACGCAAAAACAAACTTCATAATGACGACGATAGAGTTCTTTATCCATTGTGTTTGAGTACGTAGAAACACGGTCTCTATAGTTAATGTTATGCAATTTGTTCGTTGTTTTGTTTGTGGCAATGACGTCATTCTGCAATGTGCTTACTGAGTTCACGGCCACGATCAAGTTCACAGATTTTCATAGATGATTGTACGTGTATGTAGTTACATACATATTCCAATTTCTGACACACAACACAACACAACATGCCTTATGTTGTGTTTGTCAAAAATTGGCAAATACATAGTATGTTTAGTCATCATTGCTAGGTGTGTTAAACAAATTTGGGACTCTACAAATTAAATTATATCCTAAAAGCAATGAGTGGATGGAATAAAAAACTAAAATTCGTGCCTTCCTCGAAGTAAATATTCAGATTATTTGAAGTGTAGGCGGATTTAATCTAGGACCAAGATCCCTGGAGAACTATATCTCCAGGGATCTTGGTCTCTTTACTCTATGTGGTTTTTAAACCAATGTGAAGTCAAAAAATATGTCAAAAATAAAATATTGCATATCCATATCAACTTTAACATATGTATGTATCTTAGAGCAGTATCTCCAGCACAATTCTTTTTACGTGGCGTTTCGTTACGTAAGCGTCCGCCATCCCTCTCACGCCACAGATTTCATAAATTAGTATGAAAGTGACAGTTTGTTTTCTCGATGACGTTGCGATACCATTAAGCGTTCCTGCTCACTCTACTGAATATTTTATTAGTATAGTATGTAGGCAGGTTTTCAATTGCCATTAACGTTATTTATATGGAGAAGAATAGTTAAGTAACTTTATGGTTACTCTTTATAAAAGGAATTTAAATATTTCCTGGTAGCTGTAGGTAAGCCAACTTGGTGACCGCTTTAGATCTTTTGCTATATAAGGTTGTAAAGATATTTTAACAGATCCAACAGTAGGCTATAATGAGAACATTCCGAAAGAAATAAATCAAATTATTAGACGTTTAAAAAATACACCCTGTAGTGCGCAAGGCCAAACGCTACTGGTTCGCCTTGTTTAAAAAAAAAACATCATTTACAGGATTATTTTGTACATCAACGTGATCCATGTAACTTCTATATGTTACGATCTATATGTTAAAATATTTGACATTATTTTTGTTAAAGGTGTAACTTTAATAGTGTAAAAACTTTAACACAGTTAAAAGTAACTTTGTTACAGTGGGTTATAAGGACAATATTCCCAATAATATAAATTAAATTATTAGAAATTTAAAAACTACACCACGTACTAAATGCACGTATAAAAAACATTTTTTTTGATAATTATTGTTATACACTATATAATTTTTTTTAATTGTTTAAACATGGAAAACTAATGGGTCGTCATTCCATTCTGTTTGCCAGGAGATGACGACACCGATTTAAACATTTTTATTCCGCTAGTGCTAGTTACGAGTATATAGTCTTAGAACTACTACATACTTACTTGCGTCAGAACTAGGAATATGATTAGCTCTGATTCAATACCAAAAATATAAAAAAACTAGCTGCGCCCCGCGGTGTTACCCGCAATTAAAAAGTATGTCTATCCCACGGGAACCCATTCTACCGGGATACAAAGTAGCCTATGTGCTATTCCAGACTATAATCTATATCAGTGCCAAATTTCATCCAGATCCGTTCAGCCGTTCTGGCGTGAAAGAGTAACAAACATCCATCCATCCATCCATCCATCCAAACTTTCACATTTATAATATTAGTATAGATATGCGAAATTTCCTATATTCCCAAAACTTTGTCCAGAAGTGCAATGCTATATAAATAAGCATACTATGGTATTTCCAGATGACCTATAAGTATCCAGGTCGACCTATGCATTAAAAATGAATGAACTAAAGAATGAATGGTCAATGTCGTAATTCTCGAATGATAATAATCTCAATTTTATCTCCTCGAACCGAGCCGAGTAATAAAATGATTACCAAAACTAGAATTTATATGTGAATAACTGGTTTTATTATTATATCTAAAAAGTATTTTATGTTATTATATCATTAAATGTTATATGCTGTTTCTGCTTATAATAATGGAGATATGGGATGTTTCGGTTTATCTTGAATGTCGAATGCTTCTGTATGTGGACTACCTGCAGATTTTCATTATTTTTAAGCGAGAGGTCTTCACCCTGATCTTGAGCCTTCTCCTAGCACAAGCTTAGCTTAGTTGGAGGGGTAGCAAGAAAACTCATAAGTATGGTAATCAAACTTAACGAGTAATGAAGTTGTGAACCTCTGAAACTTCTGAACCACTTTAAATACTAGACAAAAACTATAAAAAAAATGTTTTACAGTATTCCAACTTCCTATGTGTCTTTCAAGTATAAGAATGTCATGTAGGTACTATAATATGCAAATTATGTATGATATGTTTGTATGTGAAGGCAAACTTAATTATTAAACAATGACTCTATATGCAATATTTAAACAATGAAGACAAGGATTTGTTCTACATTTATATGTTGATTCAATTCATAATAATCAACTTTATATTACGTCAGTAATGCTTTGGGATTTACGTCAACGCATAATACAGAGGCACAATGCCACAGTCCTTGGCCTCTACGCCTTCGCGGCAGAGGCCACACGCGATCAAGGCCACGATGAGCCTGGCGTCATCGAAGTTATTAGGAAAAAGTTGAACGTTGCGTGAATCGGGCCTCACCACTGTTGCAAGGTAAGTTGCTTTCTTGGTCTAAGTGTGCAGCCCCGGCCTAACAGTGAGGCGTTGTAATTAAACTCTGTATTCTTGAATTATATTTTATTTACATTTGATAATTTGTGTCACAATACTCATGTAAATAACAGTTCTCTTAATGAAAACACCAAACCCTTAACACCTAAGCCCCAGAATATATGTACTAATATACCTAATATTGTAATGTTTAGTGATGAAATTGGCAAAGACATGGGTCAGTTGTTGTCTGGATTATGCAAGGGATATTCCATAATAAACCATTGCACACCTGGTTTATCATATCAGAACATTATTGATAATATATTTGCCTATAAATTTAGCCCCAACACAACTTTGCTAATTCTTGTAGGAAATAGGGGAAATGTTAACAAAAAACAATTAATTGACTACAACACCCGTTTCTCTGATCTTAATGTAAATAAGATTATAATGTTCACATTTCCCTATAGTAATAGTTTGCCACAGGTGGAAAATGATATTAGATATAAGATTAATTTAACATTACATACTTTGATATTTCGAAGTAATAATTATTATAATAACAATAAAATTAATTTAATTGACATTAATAATTATGTAAAAAATGTATATATGACAAAAGATAATTATTATCTTTCCAAATATTATAAAAGACAGATAGCTGCTTCGCTATCATATTTATTTTATATAACAGCCAAAAATTTGGCTACAAAGGTTGCTTCTATTGAGCAAACTTGTCACATTGACATTGCTCCTATTGAGCATATTGACATTTTGAATTCAGCCAAAAATTTGGCTACTAATGATATTTTAATTAATTTAAATTAGTGCCTCAGACAATAGAGACAACCTCTTGCAATAACACAATCAATATTGTTCATCAGAACATTCAAGGTATGATGGGCAAAGAGTTGGAACTGGAATTGTTTTTAAATGATAGTAAAATAGATATTCTTTGTATTACCGAACACTGGTTAAAAAAAGACCAACTCATGTTAAATTTTAATGATCATCAGGTCACTAGCTCCTTCAACAGAGTAAAGTTGATACGTGGTGGCTCTTTAATTATTACAAATAAGAATATAAAATCAAAAGAACGTAGAGATATAGTGAGCCTTTCTGTTGAACGAGTCATTGAGATTTCCTGTGTTGAGCTTGAGCAGTTCCTTGTTGTTTGCGTATACAGACCTCCATGTTCACCCTATGATGACTTTGAAAAGTACATGGAGGATATCTTATTTAAAATCTCTAAATCAAATAAAACCTTGCTTATCTGTGGAGACTTTAATATTAACTTATTAGATAATAATCCGGTAGTGGACAAATTTTTGTTACTTTTAAAATCTTATAATTTGTACAACATTTTCTTGGAACCTACTAGGATAACTGCCACTAGTTCCACATGTATAGATAATATATTTACCAATTTAAAACCTATCAAAAAATTTATAATAAATAATTTAGAATCAGACCACTGTGGACAACTAGCAGTATTTCCTAGTAAAAGTAACAAACCCCAAAGAAAAAAGTTTAGCTTTGTTCCAATAAATAATAGTCGCCTAGAACTCTTAAAAAGCAATTTAACACAGAAAGTGCCAGGGTTGCCTACTCACGAAGACCCGAATGTACTGTATAACTCACTGTTCCATCTTGTCAGTGATGAATTTGGCAAAGTGTTTGCACCTAAAACAATATCTATTGGTGAGCGTGCTAGGTTTAGTGAATGGGCGACTCCAGGTATCTATAAAAGTAGACAGATGTTATATGATTTATACCATGAAAAATCGTATAATCATAACCCGATGTTTATCGAATATGTTAAAAAATATTCAAAGTTGTTTAAACGAGCCTGTTCCTCCGCTAAATCGATCTATTTACGTAACAAGATTGAAAATTCTGTAAATAAAATAAAAATGACATGGAACATTATCAACAGTGAATCCGGTAGAAATACAGTGCGTGACAGAGACTTTCATCTAATAATAAATAATAAAGATGTAAAAACGGATTTGGAAGTAGCGACTGAGTTTGAGAATTTTTTTACAAATGTACCCATGTTGTCAACCAAAACACTAGAATCGTCTTCCAATTCTGCGGAGCACCTACTCAAACAAAGCGTAACGGAATGTAACACAGCTTTTAAATTCTCAGTTGTCAGTTGTAAAGACATAGTAAGTAGCTTTAAAAGTCTAGATGTAAAAAAAACAGCAGACCTATGGGGGCTTTCAGTAAAGACCGTTTCTGCGTTTATAGATATTATTGTACCCAACTTAGCAGCTTTATTTAATAGCTGTGTTGCTAGTGGTGTATTTCCCGATCTCATGAAACATAGTAAAGTGATTCCTTTGTTCAAATCAGGTAGTAATACTGATCCATCAAATTTTCGACCTATTTCAATACTACCTACACTAAGCAAAATATTTGAAAAAATCATATTAAACCAGTTGTTATGTCATTTTAATGACAACAAGATTTTTCATAAAAATCAATTCGGTTTTACAAGGAATCGCTCAACTATAGACGCGGGTGTGGAGTTAATAAAGAACATCTATGGTGCCTGGGAGAACTCCCAGGATGCTTTAGGTGTGTTCTGTGACCTGTCGAAGGCCTTTGACTGCGTCCATCATGAAATACTTATCCGGAAACTGCACCACTACGGTATTAGGAACAAGGCTCTTGACCTCTTGACTTCATATTTAAATAATAGGATTCAAAAGGTCGATGTTAATGGTATAAAATCGCCCGGCTCTCTAGTGTCAATGGGCGTTCCACAGGGTTCGATATTAGGGCCATTCTTATTCCTAATATACATTAATGACTTGCCTTACTATGTAGGGAATAATCACGAGATTGTATTGTTTGCAGATGACACTTCACTGCTTTTTAAACTCAAGAGACAGCTAGTTAATTATGACGATGTGAACAATGCACTCGCTAAAGTTGTTGATTGGTTCACTATAAATAATCTTCTCCTTAATGAGAAGAAAACTAAATGCGTAAAGTTCTCAACACCAAATGTTAGACAAGTTGGAACCAATTTACAATTGAATGGAACTGATTTGGACCTTGTGGAGTCAACAGTGTTTCTCGGTATTACCATAGATACTAAATTGCAATGGGGTCCACATATTAAAAAACTATCTGGTAGGCTGAGTTCGGCAGCTTATGCTGTTAAAAAAATTCGACTATTAACGGATATAGACACAGCTAGAATTGTTTATTTCAGTTATTTCCATAGCGTTATGTCCTATGGCATCTTACTCTGGGGTTGCTCTGCAGATCTTAATACTATCTTCATCAAAATCAAAATCAAATCAAAATCAAAAGGGCAATACGAGCAATTTACGGCATGGGTCCTAGAGATTCCCTTAAGGATAAATTCAAAGAAATAAATATTCTAACTGTTGTGTCTCAATTTATTTATGAAAATCTAATGTATGTTAAGAAAAATATTCATAATTTTGAAAAAAGGAGTGATGTTCATGTTATTAACACTCGTAATAAGGACAAACTATCCGTGCATGTCACTCGTCTCCACAGAATAAATAATTCTTTTATGGGGCAATGTATACGCTTCTATAATAAACTTCCCAAAGGAATCCGAGATTTGCCCATTAGTAAGTTTAAAAGAACTGTTAAAAGTAATTTATGTCGTAAGGGTTATTACAGAATCTTGGATTATTTGGATGATAAAGCAGCCTGGGACTGATCGCTCTAATATCAATATTTATAATGTTAAAGTGTAGCGTGTGTGCGCCTCGCATGGCAACACACTGGAGCTTACTTTTTATAATTATTTTTTTTGTAAATATAATGGATAAAAAAAAAGACAAGCCCGCTGAGTTTCTTGCCGGATCTTCTCAGTTGAGGTCGCGTTCCGATCCGGTTGTAGTATTAAGGAAAAAATGTAATGACAATTTGTAAGTGCCCCCGTAGGCCTATACGAAATAAATGATTTGACTTTGACTTTGACTTTGACTATTACTAGGCTACTTTTATTTTATTTATGTATTCTTAGATTAAATGGAAGCGCATATTTAGTACCGTCAAAATAAACGCCCACATTGGTAATTTGCTTTATAGATAGATAACTTTTTATTGCACACCGATTTTATCTATTTTTTTTTACAGAAGATTCTACTGAATTTCCCACTATTATTAATTCTAATAGGTGCATTGTAATTCGGCCTTTTTATTCTGTTAACTAGGTCTACGTAAGTCTTATTTGTTTCCTTTAAACGAGATAAAATGTATTTTTTTGAAGAACTGGGAGTAAACTTAATATCACTAATGTCATTCTCCAGTGAATAGGTCGACAATTTTACCAACGTAAAAGTTTAGTTAGAACTAGGCCAGTACGTCAAGTGCGAGATTATTCCTAAGTCACTTTGTATGGTGACTTGAACAGCGCCTCCAGCGGACGTTATCTAAAACTTTCAATTCTCCATACATAATGTCTAAATATGTCGACTACAAAGTATGCGGTTAGCTCATGAATAATCTCGCACTTGACGTACTTATGAAAAAAAGTATAAAATAATAAAAAAATAAAACCTTCATGCATAAGGTAAGCCCGTTATAAAAGGAGTCCCTGAATGATGAAAATGTTATACGTTTCTAACATGATTATGCACTTGAGAAGTACCTAGTTTAAATAATGTTTGTATGGCTTTGCATGTCCAAACTGCTAATAGGTACTATCGCAAAATTTCATCCATCATTCTGTTTTTATGTAAATACTTGTACTGTACTGTACTGTCCTTATATAGGTAATAGTAATGTTCTCGGTAGTGAATAATCATTATTTAATTGGTATGTGCATCTGGTATTATTACGTATTTATCTGTTTTATGTGTGAAGGAAGTACTTTATGGTCAAGGGTACCTCCGATAAAAAGGTTTTAGGCGTCCTTTTACGATGTAGAGTGATTTTTTTTATTAGCCGACAGTCAGATATATGCTGACATACACAATCTTTAAAAGTGATTTTCATATTTTCAGTTAATATCACGCGGAAGTCGAGAATTTTCCCTCGTTACACATGTGTGCTAGTTACGTGCATATGTGTGTGTAACAGAACCGCGTGCAACGCGCGTCGAGGTCGCCCACATTCGATCTGTGCAAATTTTCGGTGGGATCACTGGCCTCGCTCAGGGCCACGCAGCCGTATCTCTCAATTTTTGTCTGTTAATTATAAAAATAATACGTTATATAACTAGCTATATCTGTCCTCTTTCCACGTATACACGTGGACATAAGTGCGTCTCGTTACCGCCGGCGTTCCGCTGCACACATGTGCGATGACTAGAAAAATACATCCATGAAATTCGGCTCTCGGTTTACGTGTGTGCGTGAATGACGTTACCCGTACAATGCGATTACAGGTCCGCATTGGAATGTTTTGTTTAATGCCTACTACGCATTTAAAATCATTAATATTTATGTTCCTCTTGCAAGCGGTTCTTGTTAAATACAGAAGAAAATTGTGTCTTGGGTTTATAACTCTATCTCTTTTACACATATTTGAACTTATAATAATGTAATTCATTTTTAATGTCCCATTGTAGGGGACGAGCTTACCTTCAATGCGAAGGGGATTGGATAATCCACCATCTTGGCCCAGTGCGGGTTGGCTGACTTCACACGTCATACGAGGGGTTCTCTCAGACATGTATCTTTCCTCACGATGTCTTCACTAACCGTTTAGCAAGTGATAATCATGATCAATCCTAGAGGTGCGAGCCGGGGTTTGCATATGCGACCGTCGTTACCGATGCGAGTGTTCTACTAACATGTCTATCACTGCTATGAGTTTTTACTATTGGTTGTATTTATTTCTTACACATTGCAATATTTTCAGGGCTCGCCCATCGTCAAAGTGTTCAGGTGTAATGGCAAATGACGCCGCCCATTGATATCTCGCCAAGAAAATTAAGAACAGACATGTAAGGCATGTGCCAAGAATTGAAATAGGCCCCATTGAAAATATAATCACTAGACAGCAGTGCCTTGTTTGAAACGATTTCCTTGAAACCGAAAGGTGGTAGATATTGAAATTAGTAATGTAATAAATCAATGTATCATATTTGAATGTGTCAATATTCTCGTGTGTATTTCTAAACTAATAATTATTTTATTATAAGCGTAGAGTAATTAACGATCTCAAAGTGTCCTTCGGTTAATGCGGGATCACCATTATACAAAACATAAAGTAATTGTATTCATTTCTTATATTGAAATAAAACGAATTATGCGGATTTGCGAAGAACACCGATTCCGACCAAGGATGACCATTTCCGACCATAGAAATTAAAAAAAAAACATCCTAATTTCAATAGGGAAGATGGCTGGGTGCTACCACCGACTTGGGATCTAGTCATTTATATAATTAAATCCAAAACCAAACGCACCATTGCAAGACCTCAAGACACTGTGAGCACTTCCAGCGTAGATCGGACCGTAAACAACAACTAAATATGAGGGTACCCCAGCTCAAGCTATGACACTAGGACCTCAAACATCTCATTCCTCCTTTGCAGCAACCATGGTCACGGGACCATGGTTGCTGCAAAGCAGCCCAAACGTCGGGAACATAAAAAAAACATAAAATAAACGCCATAAAATCCGCAAAATTAGTTCTATCTCTATAAATTAATTGTATCGTCTAATATTGGTTTCTTATATTTACGCGAATATTACACATTGAAATGAAACTAAATTTTAAGGATTTTATCGCGATTTTATTTCTAAATAGAAATAAAATGGCATGATGTTCGGTGTTGCCATTCATGGATGGCGGGTCAGATCAGTTGCGCTGCATGTGCCTAGTGAATGTAGCGGCTCGATCTACTGCCGCCTTCCTACCTAGGCAAGTATGCTCCATCGTAGATCTCATCGTCACTTACCATCAGGTGAGATCGAGATCAAATACTTGCCTATAATGTAATAAAAAAAAAAAAAAAAAAAATCGCGATCCTTAAAATTTAGTTTCATTTCAATGTATCGTCTAAGATAAGTATGCAAATAAGCTGGATGTTATACGCTAACTTGACGTTATGCTTGTATCAGTCCAAACTAAAACTGCATAAATAAATTCGAGCGTAAAGTTCGGCACTGTGCTTACACGTGCCGCAGTTTTTGTTCGGGATGCGATCTTTGGCACTCATTGTATGCAGCGAGCGAGTATTTGCGCACTGGAGGCTCGCCCCCTGCGCGCGCGCCGCCCCCCGCCGCCGCCCGCGGCGTGCCTACCAACATTATTTTGAACATATGCATGCAATAGCATAGATAACGTTTAAAGGTTGGCGTTAATATGATAAGGTTGTTTTGTTACTTATTTTATTTTTGGAAGGTTTTATCTGTCCTAATGGTGATAGACTTAATATGATATAGAGATTGTTTTTTAAAGTTTGTAAGTATATTCAAAGTACGATTACTATAATCAGTTTCATTTACTGGTGGAAAACTACACTATATTTAAGTACCATAGGCTGTGTCATTATGCTTGGATCATTTATTGAAATAAACAGACGCTTGTGTATAATTCGAACGCTTTAAAATGAAAATGGATTAATTTATTTTTATTTACGTACACCTATTGCGCAAGTAAACAAAAGTATAATAGGTATTAACAAGAATACCTAATCGTATAATAATTTCAGCCCTTTTTTAATGTCCCACTGCTGGGCACGAGCCTCCCCTCAATGCAAGGGGGATTAGGCCATAGTCCACCACGCTGGCCCAGTGCGGGTTGGCGGACTTCACATATCTTTCGAGGGGTTCTCTCAGACATGCAGGTTTCCTCACGATGTTTTCCTTCACCGTTTAGCAAGCGATAATCATGGTTGAAAATGAGATTCGCACATGAAAAATCCCAGAGGTGCGAGCCGGGGTTTGAATCTGAAATCCTCGTTACCGAGGCAAGCGTTCTACCAACTTGGCTATCACACTTGCCTAATCGTATAGTATCGTATAAAATTATAACATATATATATATATATATATATATAATAAATAAATTCCACTTAATCAGATTGTAGCCAACCTTTACACAGTGTTCTGTGAAACCTATGAATACACATGCAAAAAACGTAAATTTAACGAGCGACGCACACAAACCCATACTAATGGACCACACACCGGAGCTAGGATTGGTTACATAAACAAACATATAATAATGCGCGGCGAACTTTACAAATCACAAGTGCTTAGCTTACAGTAAGAACTCTACTATACACTTGTAGAGTTTGTAGGATCTACTTCAGGACCAATAGCGAAGTCACTTTCAATACATTCGTTTCTCTACGATTTCATTATACTTGCGTCTACCTAATTCATCCAGTTAATTTCATCGGTCCATCGGTCCAGGTCATCGGTTCTTATTAGTTAGTTGAACATGGTTTTGCCTGTAGTTTGTATGACTGCAGAAGAAGAAGAAAAATAAGAAGAACCAGATACGAATAGAAGAAGGCTCTACCATGCGAGTGCGTCATGCACTTTTCTTTCAACTGGTATATATAATGTATAAGGAGTGTAAACTATTTGAACAGGGCCGAAAGTAGGTTATAAAGATAAAATTCCCAAAGAAATAAATCAACTTATTAGACATTAAAAAAATTACATCCTGTACTGAGAGCATGGCGAAAGGCTATTTAAAAGGCTAGTTTTAAAAAAAACAATCATCAATTACACGATGATTTTACATCAACATGATCCATACAACTTACTCATTCATCGGTTATAATATTAGACACATTTTTTTTAACCTTATATATCCTTATTTTGACATGTCTACTAACTTGCTTTCAATATGGGTAGATCGTCATAATCACAACTTTCAGATTTATTTCTCAATGGGGTAAGTAAACCGGCACACAGCTGCATAAAATCTAGGCACAAAACTAGGTATTGAAAGTTTGAGGCCAAGACGCGTGCACTTTGACAATACAGCAATTTTGACAATGTTTATTTTAAGGTTATATAATACGCATTGATACTAAGATAGAGTCATAGTAACATGAGTCTTGTTACTTGTAATAAAGAATTTGGTATTTATTAGGAACACTGGATAATTTATTGGACACAATTTTGGGTTTAATATTAACTGGTCCGGATGGGATTTGTATTTACACTAAATTATGGGTGAGGCCATACTCATATTCATTTTGTTTCTTTGCATTTCATTTTGTAAAGAAAGAAGAAGACTATGATCGACAGTCGTCCCAATATTGACACATTCCCTCTCCAGCTCGCTCTTATCCCGAGAAAGATGATTGACCTACCCTGCTATATTGTCGAACTAATTTCTAAAATGTTGTTATGAGGACATGACCGATTAGCAAATTAAGAATGATCCAGAAACAAAATTTCCAATCATCAAATAAAAAAATACGTTAAGGTTATCAGTAATTGAATCCGATAACCGTCTCCAACATTCTATGACCTCCAATCAAGTCGTACGGTTCAAGGAACCATAGATAATGCATCGGAAATCAGCAAGAATTCTTGGCTGTCTGCCTGGCGCCTTTTTGCGATAGTTTTTTTCCGTCTATCGGATTCGCACCTGCCTATCTAGGATGGCTTTGGGTTCTTAGCGAGATCTGCCCGGGATCTTGACGGATCGATTTGGTTTTTTGGTTCGGCGATCGCTATCTAGAGACCTATTTGCTGAAGACACGAATTTGTCGTAAGGTCGAAGTTTTTAGGGCACAGTGAGTTTACGTATATGTCAACTGGCTGACCGATGAACACATTATTTCATGGTTCTTCCATATCTTACGTTTTAATATAATCATAGAAAACCTAATTAGCTCAGTGGGTAGTGACCCTGCTTTCTGTGCTGAGGGTCCCGGGTTCGAATTCAAACTTTATTTGATGAGCACAAATGATTGTACCCAGGCCAAGTCATGGATGTTTAATTTCTATATAAGTATAAGCACACTAGAATGTGGGTGGACTTAGTTCGAGCCTAAGAAAGAATTTATACTAGCTTGCTCGTGATTAAAAGAAAGTTTACTTTTAGGCGTTAGCATTGATGCGCTTGACCTAAAGAGAAGCCATTGTATTAAGCCTGCAACTAGTGTGGCCAAGTGTTCACATTTTGGAAGAACATCCTGATTATCATCGATGAGAAAGGAGTAACATGGAGAATCTTACAATGTAGGAACCACATGTTTCTAAACAACCCTGTAATAAGTACGGATATTGAATTTTCCTACTCGCACTAGGCCAGTATGATGGACTACACTCCCTTTCAGTGAGAGGAGGCGCGTGCTCGGCAGTGTTTTCTAACATCGTAAACTATACAGTTAGCTTACGAATAATTCGTATCAGCTAGCCATATACTTTATAGACCACGTATTGGACACATTGTATGTAGAATTAAAAGTTTTCAATACTATCCGCTAGATGCTCTGTTCATTTGCCATACAATGTGTCTAAATACCTAAACTATTTTTTTTACTGGTGGTAGGCTTCGGCCGTGGTTAGTCACCACCCACTCAACAAAGCCATGTCGTCAAGCGGCCTAGCCGTGTTCCGGCATGATGTTCGGTGTTGCCATTCATGGATGGCGGGTCAGATCAGCTGCGCTGCATGTGCCTAGTGAATGTAGCGTCTCGATCTACTGCCGCCTTCCTACCTAGGCAAGTATGCTGCATCGTAGATCTCAGCGTCACTTACCATCAGGTGAGATCGAGATCAAATACTTGCCTATAATGTAATAAAAAAAATAAAAAAACTATAAACTATACAGTACGTTAAGTGCGAGATTATTCGTAAACTAACCGTATATAGATATAGAATTGAAAGTTTTAAATACCGTCCGCTAGAGGCGCTGTTCAATACTCCATACAAAATGTCTAAATACGGTAAACTATAAAGTATACGGTTAGCTCGCACTTGACGTGCAGATAGCTTGAGAATAATCTCGCAATTGACGTACTGAAACAAAAAAAGTTGATTGGTGTCTTGAATTTTTACGGTGTACATTGCCACAATAGTTAGGCTATTCGTTAAAAGAAAGTGACATCATTGCGTCTTGCGTTATGTATTTACACAACAGGCCCCTGCATCGCGCAGTGGGGCGCGCACACACTTGTGGCCTCATTAAGATTTCGTCGAGTTCATAAACGAATACGATTGTTTATTGTGCGCACTGATTATTCTCTTTGAAACCAATGTTTAGGTATTAGACCAATAGGCAAGGTTATTTAGCCCGAAAATAAACTTTTACAACAATTATATTATTTCTAAAATACTTTGGGACGGATTTATAGTTTGTTAGTTTGCTTATTACTGTAGTCAATTTGTGTTATTGTATCGGATTGTATGTAGGTAAGTGTAAGTAGATACTACGTTAGTTTTTCATTTTGGCTGACGACGGAAATTACTATAATTATATTGTCTTAAAATTACTGTAAAATGAATGAGAAGGTACGTTTAATAACAGTGTAAATATCATAAAAAGTGTGAATTTACCACACTTTTTAAAGCGATTTTGTGACATCACTGTAAATTCCATTGTCGGCTCAATGTTAAAAATTCTAACATTACTAACAACGTAAATATCAATGAAAAACGAATTTTACGAATCCGTAAAATTCGCGAAAAGCATCAAATAAACGCGATAAAATCTTATCGCGTTTATTTGATGCTTTTGTACGTTCCCGACGTTTCGGCTGCTTTATAGCAACCATGGTTGGGAGGACTGAGACGTTAGACGTCCTAGTGTCATAGTTAGAACTGGAAACCCTCATGTTTAGTATTTGTTTATGATACAATCTGTAACATTATTGTTATTACAATATGAAGATTTCGCGTAAATAATAATATAATAATAATAACTCCAGCCCTTTAATATCCCACTGCTGGGCACGGGCCTCCCCGCAATGCGAGGGGAATTAGGCCATAGTCCACCACGCTGGCCCAGTGCGAATTGGCGGACTTCACAAATGTTTCGAGGGGTTCTCTCAGACATGCTGGTTTCCTCACGATGTTTTCCTTCACCGTTTCGCAAGTGATAATCATGGTTGAAAATGAGATTCGCACATGAAAAATCCCAGAGGTGCGAGCCGGGGTTTGAACCTGCAATCCTCGTTACCGAGGCAAGCGTTCTACCAACTTGGCTATCACTGCTTACGAATATAAGAAATCACATATAAATATCATTAAATATATAATTTTTGTGGCCGAAAATCTTCTATTAAGCAATGTGGGTCATCGCCGCAAGATACATTATTAAAAATCGTCCGTATTGACCCACTTTTCTGTCGAGTAGGTACTATTTACGAAACCGATGTTGGGGTGCACTCTTTGTACAGTATGTATTTTTAGATAATATCATAGGTATTTAATAGTCTCTGGCACAGTTATCAACAAGTTATAATTGTGTCATAATTTAATCAAAACAGATATAACTTTCAATAACGAAAAATCTGTTGTTCTAGCAGTTTTTTTGGTGACTGGTAACATCTTATGAGATCATAACCATAAAACCTTCAAAAAAGAATTTAAATGGTTCCGGAACGGAAGTTTAAACATTCCGTTATCAACGAATTACATATTTATATTATAAACGTATGCAGTATCTAATATCAGTCATTGTAACGTAGTACGTAGTATTCAGATACTTACATGAATATTTCGGAGCCTAATACGTACAACTGAAAAATCCGGTTAATTGTCCAATATAGAACAAAGTGGCGTTACTTACACCATTTATAACTCAAGAACGGGCGGGCTGATTTTTATGATCTTTGATTTTTTGAATTTGTCTCCACCCTGAATAGCAGAATAACTATTAAAACATCATCAAATTCGCAAAAAAAAACATTTTCCCATACATTTGATTAAGAGGCGATACGAAGTTCGCCGGGACAGCTAGTAGGTAATATACAAAAAGATATCACCAGTTTAACAAACCGATCGTGTACGGTCCCAAATTAAGCAATACTTTTATTATGGGCACCCTACAACATATTGGTGATTCTGATGATCTAAAATAGGAGATGGTACCAAAGACGAAGAAAAAAAAAGTTTGGTAGTAACTATTCCAATCCAATTATATGGCTATTCTTGCATCCTGCCAGTGTCAAAACGAATATAGAAAAACGTAACGTATCGAAACGTAGACGCATCGTTTGACCCAGTTATCGGAGCGATTCTATTTCGGAAAAGAGCACGGCTGCAACATTATTTTTTGGCCAGCCATGGTGACCCCGTTCCACTGCGCGGCCGTAGTATGTCCTTTGTCTTCATGCGCTAATAACAAATCCTGGTTACTAGGCTGAATATTATGCTTACAATATTAAGCTGTCTTTATATATATATATATTTATTATTACATTATAGGCAAGTATTTGATCTCGATCTCACCTGGTGGTAAGTGACGATGAGATCTACGATGGAGCATACTTGCCTAGTTAGGAAGGCGGCAGTATTAGAAGCAGTTATAGCCAAGTTGGAACAACACGACCTTTAAAACAAGGGCCGCTGGTTCAAACCTCAGTTCGCACCTCGCGGATTTCTAGATCTCGTGGGCGTATGTTGAAACGACATACTACCATCGATTATCACTAAACGCTGAAAAAACACTCCATGATATAACTTGCATGTCGAAGTAATTCTGATTAGTTCTTAAAGTACTTACGAAGTCCGCGAACCCGTATTTGACTAGCGTGGTCTATAGCCTGAATCTCCCTCGCATCGAAAGCAGGCCATGCCCAGTAGTGGGGCATAACTAACTAATTGTTGTTATAATATCTATATAAGTAATATATATTGGGTTTACCCCCAGTCCGTTGTACGGTACCCATAATACAAGCGTTGGTTAGTGTGGGACCGTATAGACGGTGTGTTCGTATCGCGATATTTGTATCTTAATTATGATTAAATATTGGAAACTATATTAATATATTATTCTATAACATTATTCAGTATTTTGGCCTTCGTATGTGGTTGTTAATTAACATTAGGGCAACCTTTAGGCGTTTATAATGTTTTCGATATATGCCTTGTCTAAATAAATTAAAAAGAAAGTTTTGCAGTGATCGTCCCAGTTTAGCAGTATTTTGAATTCATTACAGTTTCCAAGATAATTTACCTTTAACCATTAATGAGACTCGAGAGTGTAGCAGCAGACCATGTCACCTAAAAAATAACTTTTTTTATTGGAACTTAATTGATAATTAGACAGGGAACGAGAATGTTGCCAACATCTGAAACAATATCTGAGACAATCAAGTTTAAATTTATTATACGCGCCTATATTTTTTTTTATTTCAAGGTTTTATATTACCACTCGTTTATGCGGAATCAACAATTTCTTGAACTTGTAATACCTGACATTAAATCTACCGAATTATGAGCAAGATTTCTAGGCGGACATTGCCGTATGCATATGACTTAGTAACTAGTTCTTAGAATAAGCAGTTTAATATGAATTATAGAAACCCACAATCGAGTGTATACCAACACGGTTACATAGATGCTTGTAAATGATAATAAGCAAATCACAATCACTATTCCACCTTGAGTTTTTTAAACAAATAGCAGAATAAAAACTTGCATAATTATTGCACAAGTAGAAACTAAAAAAAAAACGAAGTGTGCGTAAGGTGTATTGACATTCAAATATATGCAAGGCCGTGACATTTTAGCTCAAAACTAATATAATTAATAATAATTTTAAATAAACCAAGAAGCCTATAAACAATTTAAACAGGATGAGACTAACTGATTGGTTGTTTGAAGCGACACGACCATTTTTTTTCGACTAATATGTAATAATCTTTTTGTTTCCTTTTCCCCTATTCTAAGGAGGGCTTGGGTCGCTCTAGCTTTGTACAATCCATAGTAAAGGAAGAAAATGTCATACATAGTTTCTTTCGACGAATAAAATAAAAAAATGTAGTTAACGAGAGTTATCGAGAGAGAGGGAGAATTCTACAAATAATAGCCAAATTCTTAAAACAAAAGAAGAATTGAAATGCCAAATGTAGTGATGTACAAGAACTTTGGAGCAGAACCAGTCAATCCTTACACGTGTGCTTCAGCTCTAAGGATTCGTCCTACTTTTCAATAAGAGCCGTACACGTGCCTTCTATAAGCTGTAGGCTTCCCTTGAGATAGGTACTCCCTTGACAAAGCTGATGAACTGTTTGTGTGATCCTACAGTATTCTTGTTTAGTTATGTTTAAAAATATAAAGGAAAATACGATTTTGGAAGACTATAGTCCGTACGGTGTCCAGTCCGAAGCAGGTGGATAATTGATTGGACAAACATTCGCGGGAAATTTATAAAACCGTTACGCAATGCATTTTTTAGGGTCGGCGGGGGGTAGTCAGCGCTTTTCAGAAATTACACCGGGCGGTGGGTGGTGGTGGGAACGGTGTGCGGGATATGACGTTCGATTTAAAGGGTAGGCGAGGGGGTGGGCGCCCCTGGCTGGCTGCAGGGCTGTTGACGGGCGCCCGGCGCATGCGCGCTCCTCGGATAGGCGCCCGCCGCCGCCCGATTTCCGTGCTGATGACAGTTCGCCGGGACTTACTTCCTCGATACCGCGCGTTCGCGGCTCGCTGCATCCAGGGCCAGTTCGAGCCAGCCCCGCGCCTGGCGCCGCCAGCCCCACCGTGTGACGTCGCCGCCGATGGCACGTTGACGACGTTGCATCCACGTGAGTACCAAAACGCCGACTACATTGCACCCACCATGCCCGGCATCGAGGATTTGTGCTCCACGGTTTTGGAAATGGGTTGTATTTATTCGTGATTTGATAGTCAAATTGGAAAATTCGCGTTTAGTTTTGGAAAATATATAGCGGTCGTGTTTTGTGGTTATTTGCGTTCTATTTTCAAACGTTCGTGTTTTTTTTTTGGTATTTTTTTTCGGTTATTTTGTGCCGGTCCGTATTATTAAATGTTATTTTTATTATTTTGTAAGTATCAAGTGAATCATGTTTATGTGGAAATGTATAACGTTATTTCAAACTGGTAAGTACAAAGACAATTTTATTTGATATAAAATTAAATTGATTATGAGAATATAAAAGAATTAAAAAAATATTTATTATATTATTATCTAAGACAATTTCTAATGTTAGTTTTAGTATTTATATCTTAGTGTCTTCTTAAGTATCAAATTGTTATTTTTAGTATCACACGTGTGTCAGAGTTCTATTGTATAAAAATAAGAATCATATTATTATTAAACCGCTCAATTGTATTGTCCGTGTTGTTGCTGAAAGAATACCTAAATGCTTCAAGTGATTATCATTATCATAATTAAGTAGCTAATTACATTATTATTTAAGGTATGTTAAATTGTTAGTTCGTATCTTAAAAGTATATTTCGTAAGTATTTAATTTCATAATACGCACCTACATAATTATTATGAGTTTGTACCTATTAGCGGTGAAGAAATGTAGTAAGGCATTACGGAAGGAAAATATTGGAAAAATTGTATTGACATAAGTATTTTGTGTTAATGTATTCTAATTAAAGATTTTTGAAATGGATTGATTGTGGTACTCATTTTTCTCTTATTATATATACAATATTTTCGACGTTTTCGTAGCAAAACCGGCCGTCGACGAATACAGCCTATTATTTGTCAAGCAAAATGCAGGAGTTTGACATTGAACCGAGTATATCTACGCATGCGCAAATATTTATCCAGATGTACCGGGTACCACGACATAAGTTAATTTTCCAACGGAATTGCGTTCGAATTTTAAATGTTACATTATTTTTAATAAATTATTTTAGTAATGGTTTTGTTTTGTTCTGGCATTAAAATAGCGTTCGAAATTCGTAATTGAAATAATTGAGTTGTTATAATAGTTCCTATTTTAAATAATATTATCGTCAGTTGTTTTTATTTATTGTGAATTTTCGCCTCGCATATCTAGCAAGAAATATACACGACACGCCGGCAGAATTAAAAAGTTATATGAAGAAAGGAAAAACAGTGAACTGCCAACTTCACCGGTAGTCGGCGCCACTTGTTATTGCCTTAATGGTCGCGTTAAAAACTTTATTGCCTCCATTAAATGTTCTGTTGTATACACACAGAAACTACTGAGAGATAACAGCTGATATAGTCGTCTTTGATCATTTTATTAGTATTGTCAGAGCGTAGATTATTTATCAACTTGCCAAGGACGTGAAGGGCAGGGGGAAGGGAGGGGGGGAAACGCACGCGCCGTGCTACAGGCTCCGTCTAGGATTTCAAGGAAGAATGGTGTTACACGTGCCTTGTATTTACGAGTAGGTACCTAATAGAAGTTATTGATTTTCTTACAACATTATTTCCCAAATAGTTGTAAAATATTTAAAGATACAGCTTCTAAATTCTCACTAAACCACTAAACATTCTCACTTCAGCCTTCTTGCATTATAATCAATTATTTTTTGGAAAATGTTATAATCTGTAGAATATAGGTTTAACTACGTGATATTTTCAAAAGCCACAGAGGATTACAGCAATAAAAAAACATACAGCCGAATTGAGAACCTCCTCTTTCTTGAATTCGGTAAAAAATAGATACATACCTATTGTACCTATTTTTGAAGGATCCTATTGTAAAAATATTGTGATACCATAACGTTTGTAAAAACCGCTACTTTTACTAACTTTATGGTGTTGTATCGCTTTAGGTATTTTTTTAAGCAAACTTAATACATCGAGATATGCAGAATGCTAATATCGCAAAACACTAAATTACATCCTAAAGATGTCCAAATTTTTAGTAAAAAAATAAAAACCATTGACATTTTGAATTTCGCGCCCTGACCCTGAGCTTCCACCTTAAAGCGAGGGATTCTTGCGTTCGTGGAGTTATTTTTTTTATTAATTTAGAAAAATGGTAATTCTGTGAGACGTCATCGTTCAAGAAAATGGCACATAGTACTGAATTTAATGATAAATTAATCTCGCTTTAAAATGCATTTGAAACCCGGTGTAATCATGCGCATTATTGATTGAGATGTGTGAAAGTACTAACCTACTTTAAATATTATTTTTTTGTACATTCAGGTATCCGAAATGATAAAGAATACATGATGCAGCCATCTAATCAATGTGCATACCTAACAATGATTAGATAACCGAACGAGAATGTTAGTTTTGTTATTAGATACTATACAGAGGGCTTAGTATGAGTTTTCGCAGCGTGAAAAACTGATAGTTTTTTTTTTATTACTTATCGGCAAGTATTTGATCTCGATCTCACCTGATGGTAAGTGACGATGAGATCTACGATGGAGCATACTTGCCTAGGTAGGAAGGCGGCAGTAGATCGAGACGCTACATTCACTAGGCACATGCAGCGCAACTGATCTGACCCGCCATCCATGAATGGCAGCACCGAACATCATGCCGGAACACGGCTAGGCCGCTTGGCGACATGGCTTTGTTCAGTGGGTGGTGACTAGCCACGGCCGAAGCCTACCACCAGTAAAAGTCGAATGAACGAATTGTTATACATTTCACAGGAGCGCTCCTAGCGGAAACATTTAAATGTAGCGCAAACAAAAATAATAGTTAGACTAAAACTAGATGTAGTAAAGTAGATGTATATAACTCGATATAATTACTTCTGTCTCCGTCGACATGCAGGCGTGGGCGTTTATTTTTTAAACACTTATGAACTATATTTTGCACAACAAATGAGCACAATCTGATAATATAAGGCCTAGTGCCTAGGATACCTGGCTCTCATTAAGGAGGTTCGGGTTCGATTCCTGGTATTGGAATTCCCTTTTTGACGACTTGATTAGTTCAGTTGCTAGTGACTCTGCCTTCTATGCCGCGGGTCCCGGCTTCGAATCCTAGTAGGGACAAACTTTGTGAGATGAGCTTAATTGAGCTTAATTGTTTGCCTGATTTATGCATATGTACCGAATGAGCATACCTACTTATAAACCAGAGTATATTGAAGTCTAGCATTAGGATACTAGCGACACCTAGTGCGCCTAAAATAACTTTGTATCTGCTACGGTGTGCTACGCGCTCTCTACTGAGCATCTACTACTGCGATTAAGTCTTCGTTTTCCGATCGTTAGTATACTCACGGAACAAGCATACCTTTATATATTTTTTCGGCCTACTATGCACTGGTGGTAGGCTTCGGCCGTGGCTAGTCACCACCCACTGAACAAAGCCATGTCGCCAAGCGGCCTAGCCGTGTTCCGGCATGATGTTCGGTGTTGCCATTCATGGATGGCGGGTCAGATCAGCTGTGCGGCATGTGCCTAGTGAATGTAGCGTCTCGATCTACTGCCGCCTTCCTACCTAGGCAAGTATGCTCCATCGTAGATCTCATCGTCACTTACCATCAGGTGAGGTCGAGATCAAATACTTGCCTATAATGTACTAAAAAAAAAAAAAATATGCACTAGGAAACGTGGATTGAATGGATTTTTCCGCTCAAACCCGTTGACTGGAACGGTGCGTATCAATACGAATGATTAGTCTATGATCTATGATCTAACGCTTATTGGAATATATCACAGATCACGAGAGATATGCCGTGCGGTTCAAAATGTATGGGAACTCGCTGCCTCCGCTTTGTTCCCCACCACTCTCTAAAACCAACCAATACGAAGTCTCTTCGGTGCGTGCTGCGTCGCCGCCGTATACAGCGGCCGTACCACGCGACACACCAGTTTATTCAAAGTATCGTTAGACGATCTATACATTGCCTCGTACATTCACTCAGTAGCGAACATAGGTGGTACTTAAAGAGCCATGTATTTTGTACAAAAATAAAAAAGTCGTTGTGCTACATGAAAACTAAAATAACATAATAAAGGCATTAAATATTTTTTGATTTGTTGTTTTTAATGATTTTAAAGACGAATAAATAAAATACTTAATTCTGGCTGGTGAAATGAGATTCCATCTTTCGCGTAGTTCACTTTGCTGCTAGTATTTTTGCATACAAACACGGAACAACCCGGCATTTTGAAAAAAACTAGAGCACCGGCACCGACGTGCAGTTGCAGTGGACTGACGGCGAAAATTGTAGGTTAGCCAAATGTACGCTAACTTTGTGCGCAAGCCCACCGCTTTCATAACATATCTCCTCTAATATATCTGTGGAATATATCGACCTGCCATCGGCAACTATAAATGTTGTACCACGAAGTTTGGTATTTTTTGAGTTTTTTTAGTTGGTCTGTAGGATGTACGGCGTGAATTCATTCACTTATAATAATACCAGCCCGTTTAATGTCCCACTGTTGGGCACGGACCAATGCGAGGGGGATTAGGATATTGTTCACCACACTGGCCCAGGGCGCGTTGGCGGACTTCACACGTCTTTGAAGAGGTTCTCTCAGACATGCAGGTTTACCTACCGGTTAGCGACTGATCATCATGGTTGAACATGAGATTCGCACTTGAAATACTAGCTGTGCGAGTCAGGGTTTGAATTTGCGATCCTCTCGTTACCGAGGCAAGCGTACTAGCAACTTGGCTATCACTGCCCACCTAATATTATCAACTAGCTGTCCCGGCGAACTCGTACCACCTCAGAGGTAATGAGAATATGTAAAAACAAACATATACTTTTTACGCTATTCAGGGTGGAGACAAATTAAAAAAATCAAAGATAATAAAAATCCGCGCACCCGTTCTTGAGTCATAAACGGTTGAATTTGTTGTATATATAACATCTCTAGATACGTAACGTAACATAACGCAACACATCCTGTATCCTAACGCCACTAGGTTATCGTAATTCACGTGGCCTTGCCCACTATTGATAATAGACCAACAAACACTGCGTTCTTAGTTATCCAACGTATTTGGCTGTTGCATTTGATACAAAAATGTAATGACGTCACTTCGGTCTTGTGGTTTGTATTCAGGCCGTTGACTGTTGTTGATTCAGTTCCCGGTTGGGCAATATTCCATTAGACGACCCGATAGGCACAGTTTGGTTCCTGCTGTCTGCGACGAAGGTCCCGGATTCGATTATTTGTAGGTGCATTTTTTGTATGACCGCGAATGTTTGTACTCGAGTCAGGGATGTAATATATGTAATGTACCGGTATCACTCCCAGTTCATTGTACGGTAACCATCATTTACCTTAGTTTGGGACTGTACAGTTTGAGTGTTCGCCTGGTAATATTATTATTTCTAAACAGGTATTAAACACAATAGGTATAATGAAGTTAATATTCCCAGTGGTTAGATGTTTAATGGGTTTCCTCAATGGTTATGTGCATGCCAACATCACTACCCAAACGAGTACCTACCTACGTAACCTAAAAGAGTACCTATCTATGTAACCTAAAAGAGTACCTACCTATGTAACCTAAAAGAGTACCTACCTATGTAACCTAAAAGGAAACTAAAATCCTTTTTCAATAAATTGGATAATCAATGGTGTTCCAAATACAATCATATTGAGTGAATTTGTATTAATAATTGCTTGGGATTTTCCAAATGCATTGATAAAACGGCCCAGAGACCGAGTATTATTATTTTTGTAATAATATTTGTGACGTAGGTGGGTTTTCTTTCATTTAGAGAAGCGTGAATAAAATGATTTATGCGCTGTACCTAACAATAGGTGAGTAAGTATATGGTAAATTAAAAACATTCACATCTAATAAAGAAAAACAATAAAAGAAAATCTGGTTGCCAACCATAGAGTATAGTAGGTATATATTACAATAGGACATTGAAAAAACAAACATATATTGATAATGATAATGAATAATATTTTCAACAACATATTTAGTAGTCGCAATCTTAAAACAGCGTTTTCATTCATCGTTCAAGTTTCAAACTACGAAATAACTTGTGTAAAAAAGTTTTTTTTTTTTCTGTTTTTTATACGCTGCTTCTAGTCATTCAATCTACTTAAACGATCGCGTCCCGAAGATTGCCGTCTACTCTACGCCCAAGAGCAAATACTTGCCATAGAGTCTTGCCAGAGTCTAATCCAATTAAGCGCCGCTCAAAACCCTTCGCAGGCAGATAGATTACTCACATATTTCTATCGAAAGCCGAAAATAAGAATTTAAAACACTTGCATTAAAGTAGTAAACTTTAAACGCGCGGTAGTGACACGAAAATTATTTATAGATCAATAACCACATTGAAAAACATAACACCTTTTACATAGCCTTATGCGTAACACCCAACGCTAAACATTTGTTTTCCTGAAACAAATAGCTAGCTGAGCGCCGATTAACTTTTTGTGTGCCGAAAGTGATGTCAATAACCGTTTGAACAAAATAATAGAACGTGTCTATCCAAACTAGCTCGGTAGGTATCTATGGGCGAGCTAGAATACGCGTAGATACACAACGTGCGTGTGTATTGGTGAATAAGCGAGGCATACGAATGCGGTAGACGCGTCGCGTTTGCAGAGTCGGCTGCATCACGAGGAGGACCCGCGGGGAGCGCTGCTCTAGCCGTCTTTTTCATTTTGCGTGCGTCTTTTTTTGGCAGCGCGCGTTAACCTTGGATTTTTTCATAGCGAACCGCTGCACGTACGCGCGCAAGTTTCGGATAGTCGTAGTTCGTCCCCCACTCGGCGCGTCCGAATTTTCTGCATTCGGCCGGCACGAAGAGTTTTCGGCGGTCGCATTCGCGAGCGAGGCTCCCCACCGCTTGGAGCTAGGCGCGCACCGGCACACACGCCTGCACACCGAGCGTTCGGCGCGAGCGCAAACGCGCCATGCAATATGCGGAAGTGATCGCAGCCACGACCGAACAGTGCTAAACTAAACGAGTGTAGTGAGCGCACATTCAGTGTTACAAACTATGATAGTTGTGCATAGCTCAATCGAGCTCTAATGGTTTTGTATTGACGATTCAAGGACTGTGGAATTAACGACATGGAATCAAGGAAAGTATTGTTTTATCAGTTAACGATTGATGTAGAGCTAAGAGTTTCGGGTGTGACCCTTCCGGGAAGCCGCAATGGGGTTATAGAAAATATGCGGCCCGCGTAGCCTCATTTGGGAGTCAATCTGGCCGATTTTAAAATAAGTATCTCGATACGGAGTCAGTCATTGATAAATACGTGTTGACACCCCGCGGCATATGATAAATTTTAAGCTCGCGAGGGTGTAGAGCAGTTTGCACCTTAAGTATTTATTGCATGAGACGATTTTTGCGTAGTTTTGTATCGTCCCCGAAGTTTTGCATACACGTGCTGCCGTAGCGGGGCTATTGAACTTGATAATGAGACAACCGTATCTCCCACTTTTTTGTTCGACGTTATTGCATCACTAATTCTTTCTGCGCGATCTCCGGTGACCGGTTCCCTGGTCACTGTTGCCGGAGGTGTGTTATCTGAGATGTTACACGTGCGATAGAAAGTCCTGGTTTCGTTCTAATATATAAGTTGGTGAAATCCAGTTTGGAGATATAATTTTTGGGCATAATGAATGTGCGCGTACGAGCGCGACCGCGGCTTGGCCCGGAACCGCTCCGTGAGGCGAAAACTGGTCTCGCAACGCATTAACATTTGCATAGAAACTGTCAAAGCGGCCCCGTGCGAAGCCGTCCATGGACGGGCTATTAGCACCTAGACACCGGCCGCGGTCAACGTTAACCGATCGCCTTGTACTGCGTTTGCGCTTCAGCACACGCCTGTCTTCACCTTAGCTCGCGTCATAGCCTCGCTCAACGCAACTATCGACCTTAAACCTCTGTGCGTATAGTTTATTTTTCCAATCAGCTGTTGTTGCGTACACGTATGATTTAAATTATCGGTGGCTAGGGCCTCCGAATTCTTGTCGGGTAACGCTGCATTGATGAATTTTGAAACAGTGTGTTATCTAATTGTCTGCGACTTTCATCTTCGTTAGCATCTATGACGTTGGCCGAGCCGATTCTCATGTAAACATTAAATTGTTACAGTTTGTCTGTCTCGACGTTAATGTTTGTGTTTAGTTTAGAAAAAGATTTGACCTTACTCGATTTATTATTATCTTTATAGGTACTTCTATGAATAGTTTTTTCATGGATTCCTCTCAATGAAGTATTTGAAATGGACCTGTACCTAATTATTAACAGAATAAAGAATTACTACTACACAGTCAGGATCATTAGCATGTATTGATAAAAACAAACTTACAAAGATGTTAATGATTTTAAAATTCGTAGACTAGAAATTATTTCAGATGCGATGCGAAAAAATGATGATTTACGTAATGGTATTACGTATTAATTGAGTATACTATAAATTTTAGTTATTTTTACCAGGTCTATTGTCAGGTAGGTCAGGTATTTGTCTATACTTTCCTATATGAACTAAAGATTACAAGAAGGATTGTTAATTTTTTTAGCGTAAGGCTGTTTCATTTTATTACTGGCCGTCTATTATTATGTATTTGTATTTAGAAAACTATTTAAATCCCCCTTTTACTTAAGTATGTTAAGGTTTGAATATAGAATCAACTACTTAGATTATTCTTTAACATAACAACATAGGATCTATTTGGGTTATGTACGTAACGGACAACCTAGACTAATTGTACCGGTATTTTTAATATATGAAATTATAAATCTGTTTTTAAAGAAAATATAATTCTAATATTTTTTATCGATGAGTGTGTACTTTTTAAATTAAGCTTATTGTTTGCTTTGAGCTTTTGAAAAAGCCAAAATGTCGCACACCCTTTTATAATGCAATATTTAATTTTAATCCTATGACCTATTTCACTGCAGCTACCATAGAACACCTAAACTTTTCCCTAAAGCTAGAAACCTTACTAGCCCCGTCAGCTCAGTTGAGTGACCTGCACTTATACAATTAGACCCGGATTCGCCTGCCCACGTGCTTGTACCATGTAAGGAACTATAGTATCTTTTATCCTAATATGTTGTAACCTGTAATTTTTTTAGTTAGTTCTGCTTTGGAATAAAAAAACTTTTTTTTTTAATCTTGTTGATATTGTGTCTTAGTTAGCTCATGGAACACATAAATAAAGTTATTATGCAATCGATTTCTTATATATCAATTTAAGTTCAAAGTAGGAACAACTTTATGTTAAATTCAAACTGTTTCCTATTTTATGTATGTATTCTTCATAAATATTTATCAAACATAAGTTCAATGTAAATCGTAAAGTAGTGAAGTTAGCAACATAATAATAATATGCCTAAATGTGTTGCCTTGAAGGTCGGTGCCTGCGTTGGACAAAAATCTTATGTATATTTGACGCCTCACAAACTACTATAGCCAATGGCAATCGTCCATTTGTAATTCGAACGCATTTTTTGAACTGACAATTCGATAAAGGTGACAATGTGTATCGAAATTAGAATCGGGACAGAGTCCACCTTGGATTCTGCGTAACGCACGGTGGAGGTGGTGGTGTGACGTCACATTTTGGATATTACTTTCGGAACAATATAACTATAGTGGCAAAAAATATTAGAAATATGAAATAGCATTCCTTTGCCAGCTCTATGGCACAGGATCAAGTCATCCAGAAGAACAATACCATATTTAGCTATCTATAAATTGGTTTATATTTAAAGTAAACCCTTACTTATTCATCGTTCTGTATATGTATTATAAAAAAGTTGCATGAATTTTCCAACGTGGACAACTTATTAAGATATTACACCAAATTCGATTGGAATACGCGAATCGCTTATCAATATTTATGACCTAGAATACATGAACATTGAATATGGTGCTTCCTTCACTCATGCAGTGTAAATATACATCGTTCGATATGCTGAGACTCCTACAGAAATTATTACCCATCCTTAATAACATTCGTTGAATTTTTAAACGCGTTAATAATGTAATGCACCAGCAAGTCTGTATCGGGTTTTGCGCGCCTTTGGTATCACTACAAACGACAACAGGTGAATAATAATAGTACATCAACACCTCTAGGAGCCCCCAATGTTATCGTAGCGTCATCGAAAAAGCATATTAGAACTGGCATCCGTAAAGTTACGCCCATGTCATTACTGGAACGGTACGTATAAAGATTGTGCTTGAGCCACTGGTATCCTCGCGATACTCACAGCTTTTTGGGGGTCGAGTCACCTTCGTCCGTAGGAGAATTAAATACCCTCGAGATACCCTACACGTGACCATGGGTGGTGCCAACTAGGTGACAACTCTACTGGTGGTAGGCTTCGGCCGTGGTTAGTCACCACCCACAGAACAAAGCCATGTCGCCAAGCGGCCTAGCCGTGTTCCGGCATGATGTTCGGTGTTGCCATTCATGGATGGCGGGTCAGATCAGTTGCGCTGCATGTGCCTAGTGAATGTAGCGTCTCGATCTACTGCAGCCTTCCAACCTAGGCAAGTATGCTCCATCGTAGATCTCATCGTCACTTACCATCAGGTGAGATCGAGATCAAATACTTGCCTATAATGTAATAAAAAAAAAATATATATTTAACTGTCTTTGTTCTTTATACGAAATCTTTATATTTTTTTCGATAAAACCCGCTCGAAATAATTCTAAACACGTGGTATCTTTGCGACGTGCTGATAACCTCGAGTCCAACGCACAATGATAACGCAATGATTAGTTTACTAAGAATTATA
The DNA here is from genome assembly GCA_905333125.1 of Pheosia tremula. Lineage (NCBI taxonomy): Eukaryota > Metazoa > Arthropoda > Insecta > Lepidoptera > Notodontidae > Pheosia > Pheosia tremula. The sequence continues at coordinate 2,180,190 of HG995397.1, forward strand.
TTTTTTTTAATCTATACGAGTGTCATGCACGCATTATTTTGAACGAGCGGTCCCGGCGAACTACATGCCGCCTCAGAATCAAATGTATATTTGTCTTTATATTATATTTATTGTTATTTTTCTACTGATTTTTTCCCATATTTTGTAGATTGATATTCTGCTATACGGAGCAGGGCAAATAAAAAAAAAAAACAAAATTATAAAAATCGGCTCACCCGTTCTTGAATTATAAATGGTGTAATTAACACGATATTGGGTTCGGGTGGTTCATGGATTTCCCTGCGCGTATATTCCCAACTTTATTTTCGGCTAATTCATGTGTCTCAAACATTTTTTTGGACATAAATAAACTAGTTTAATACTAGTTTGGGGGAGAAAGTGTTTTTATTATCTTGTCTTTTTTAGTACGCTGTATGAGGCCAAATGTGTGTTGTCAAGAACAGGCCGTTTTTTGAAGAAATCATAAAACTAAAAGCAACAAAAAAATCTGTTCTGATTTTTGTGTTCGTACTGATGCCTTAATCAATTCCTTAAACGTTAACTATTATTATTAGCGTGCCTACGATCAAATTTCTAGACGTGTGAAGATATGGACATGCCATTTTGACTACAGCAAATAAAAAAAGAAATATAAAATGTGAGTGAATAATTATTTTTGAACGAACGAAAATATAATGTGTTTCTCTACGAAATAGCATATTAAACGTATTTTAGGACCACCCACTGATTTTCTAATAATGTACCAAATATTATTTTCATTTCCGAACGGCCTTGTCTAGGTCCCGGCGGGGTGGGGCGGTTAGAGGGGGAGGGCCAAGGACACCCTCCTTAGGACCTTCGGAGCGCGACGCTTATGTAACTTGGCAACCAAGGCCGATATGCGATGGTACTCGTGCAATAAGTAGCTGCTGTACGTTATTGTGAGTGTTGGTGATATAAGGTTTGAGCCAATGTTTGGGTATGGGTTTAAATAAAACGCCTAATAATTTCGCACATGAAATCAAAAAATCCCAGAGGGGCGAGCAGGCCTCTGAACCTGCGACGGTCGTTACGGAGGCAAGCGTTCTACCAACTTGGCTATCACTGCTTATGTACTTTCGGTCTATCTGCCCATATTGCAAGTGTCACAATATTATTAGTAGATAGTTCTAAATTAAAATGGTATATTCGACCAGGTTTTTTCCTATATTTGTTTATTTATAAGTTTCAAACAACCATTTTAAATTAAACCTTTCAAATGTTGTATTGTTTGGATGATAGCAGCATAAAACACGTTCATACCTATATATATCTATAAGTATGATCTATACATAGCTGTAAGTATGATGTTGGTACCCAGCTCTAGCATAAACAATATGTCAAAGTGTAGCGTGTGTGCACCTCATAAGGCAACTCTCTAGAGATTACTGTAAAGAAAACTCAGGCCCGCTGAGTTTCCAGCTAGAACTTCTCAGTTAAGGTCGCGTTCCGAACCGGTTGTAGAGTAAGGGAACGAAATACCGGTAAAGTTAAACCGAAGATTAATCGTTCAATCGGTACTCAGTATTTGGCGCATTTCTTGTACAAAATCATGTATTCACAGTTAATTGCGAATCCCATAATGTGTATTATTTAATCAAAAAAAAGTCACGTCATTGTTTAAACTAGCTAGGTATACATTACTCACTTATTGATTTCATACACTAGGTACCTATTCACAGCTCCCACTCAATTGTCAATCATAAATTGTTATGCACCTTGCTGTCAGAAACGAAAGAGAACAGACCAAATTACCATTGAATCAAAGTATATTTTTCATTGTGGACTTGAACATTGCAGCTTGTAATAGTTTTTAGGTACCAGTCTAAGCGGCCTACCGCCAGACGAGTGGCTAGACTTACAAAACGCGTTCGCCAAACTCTTAGCGGTTTCCTGACTGACTCAGCAGACCTGTGAGTCTGCCTCTGTCCATTTAGCCAGTACGAGCCTCGCCCAAAGCAAATACCATATCAGAGAATAATAATGATATTATTGCGATTGCAATAAGTGCGCATCGAATAGATGCGTTCAGAGGAATGCTCCCTTCCACCACGCACACCCACACAATGCTATCGTAGATCCATAAATATGTGCTCAGTTCATACACACTCAGCCCATACATGTGATATTACACAGGTGTTTCAACAAAACATTAAGAGGGGCGCTATGAAATTCGCGTAGATTGTTCACCTGGCCTTGCGATTACAGGCTGACATCACGTTGCGTGGAGATTAACCCGTTTAAGGGGGAAGCTCAGGGTCAGGGCGCGAAATTCAAAATGTCAGTGTTTTTTTTTTACGAAAAATTTGGACATCTTTACGATGTAATTTAGTGTTTTGCGATATTAACATTCTGCATTGGATGTCCCGATGTATTAAGTTTGCTTTAAAAAAGTACCTGATCCGATACAATACCATAAGGTTTGTAAAAACCGCTACTTTAACTAACTTCATGGTGTTCTATCGCTTTAGGTATTTTTTTAAGCAAACTTAATACATGGAAACATCCAATGCAGAATGCTAATATCGCAAAACACTAAATTACATCGTAAAGATGTCCAAATTTTTCGTAAAAAAAAAAACACTGACATTTTGAATTTCGCGCCCTGACCCTGAGTTTCCACCTTAAGTTTTTTTTTCAAAAAAGACTAAGTAGCTTTGATATTAGAAACCCATGTAATCATATAAATAACCCATGTAGTAATATGAGCAAAATCCTAAATTATAATTGATAACAAGTATACTGAAACATGTATGAGGTAAATTTTAAATAATTCTATGAGTAAATTACCTAGAGAGATACTTAAATAATGTAACATAAATATTTTTAATGGTTTCCCCCGAATTTATAAAAGTTTCAATTCAATTATAATGGCATTGCAAAGCATTTTTTGTGACTTTAAGCCCTTTTTAAGTCTATTGTAAATAGTAGACATTTATATAAATTCACGTTATACAATATTATATAAACTAGCTTGGGAGTTTCTTTGTATGTAAATTTGAAAAAAATATACAATATATTGTTTTAATTAACGAAACCTTGGAAGTACTTATTTAATGCATAATAATAATAAAAATATAAACATGAAATATGTTATCATATTTTATAAATAAAATAACGACTCATTTTAATTTAATAAGCATGAAGTACGTCAAACGTTCTTATTTTGAATTCGATAATACCTACAAATAGGCTACAATAATGTAACAAATTTTTATGTAGAACTAATATCTATATATGGTGTAGTGCTTTTTTCAGGACAATCTAGGCATAAGGGAAAATACGAATTATTTATTAATGCATATAACATTTGTAAATTTCGATCTACGTTCTATGTGCTTGATGACGTAATTTCATGGTAATGTTTGAAATATAATTGCAATAAGGAAAAATACCTACCTACACCGCAGCAAGTGAACTGGATAAATCACTGAATAGTTATCCCTAATAGTCGGGTTTGGTCCGTTTGTGGGTCATACGCAATGCATACCTGTATCGCTATTGCGATTCCTGTATTAAATAACCATAAAAAATACAATTATCCTAACACTCACTATATTTTATTAATTTATTTTAGCTCACCACTGGCTTACACAACAATACATATTTTACTACGGATTACATAACCTTAAACTGAATATATTACCTATTAAGGTACACCATGTATGCAGAAAAATATAAGTTAATTTTTTTTTTTTAAATCCGATATTAGTTTTTTCTAGTGCAGATTTGACACAATTTAACAGTTATAACTTACAAACAAATAAACCTTAATAAATATAAAGCCAGCCAACAACTGATCGATCTCGTCATTCTACTTTTGAATATGCAAAATATTTTATAAAATTTTGCAAGTTAAATAGAATAGAATTTTGAACAATGCCTTAAAAATCTGTAGGTTATTGTACACAACAACTTGTTTTTTTTTCTAGTAACCACATTGCACATACTTCTAATACAGTTCACACAATACCTGTGTGGGACAGTCCTAAAACTGGAATGACATTTGGTGCGTATTTGGGTCAAGGATGATGTTTCACAAAAGGACAAAGGTCCAACTGCTGCATTATTTTTGAACACCCTATGCGGAAACACGGTGGGAGCGAATTATTAAAAAGCGTGGCGATGTTTGAATTAAAGTACGTCTTGGATGCCTCAAAACGTACTTATTAACAGTACGTCAAGTGTGAGATGTTTCGTGAACGAACTGTATAGTTTATAGTATACGTACTTACATTGCTTGGCAAACTGAACAGCGCCTCCAACGGACAGTATTTAAAACTATCAATCCTCCATACAATGTGTCTAAATACGTTGACTATGAAGTATACGGTTCGCTTACGAATAATCTTGTACTTGACGTACAGGACTTTAGCGCTTGATTTATAAAACGAAACTACCAAAAACGAATCTACGCAAATTATAATGTATGGTATGATTTAGTTTTATAACATAATTCAAGTTAACAATACGTAACAGTTTCAATATGTTAAAAATAAAAACTTTTAATATATCTTTATAAAACATAGAATTATAATTATGCATTTAAAAACTATATATTTAAACGATTCCAACTGCCGAATTGTGCAACCCAATGAAAGTTGGCATCCGTGGAATAGATTATTGGACAACTTTTATTTATGCGTAATTTTATTGCTCTCTGTAAGTACGTTTTAATGGTTTGTCTATATTTTGTTAATGGCACACCAATTTCCTCTATGTAATTTTGTTATGTAATATTGATATATGTAACAGCATTTATTCTAATCAACTATTACATTATCATTCCTTTGAATATAAAGAGCTTTTAAACAAGTTTTTAAAATATGAATTGTAATAAAAATCGTGTTTTGTTCGATACTTAGCCTAGTAAGTACTGTAAGTCATTAAAAATCTATAATATTGCTTTACACAACTAATAGTAAGCTATAAAAAAATATAAAACAACAATTGGTAGAGTAGAGACATTTAACTTAACAGGTCTATAATTAAGTAGTTAACTCGGACACTTTTTACAGCAATTAGGTAGCAACTGGTTAATTTTTAGGCCAATAATGATTTAGCTAATTGGCTATTGTGTATCGCGGTCACTGATTTTTGATTAACCAGAATAGCTTACGCAGTTTCAATGTTAGCTTATAAAATGTTGCAGAATAGATCAGAAGATATTTAAGCTTTTCTATTGACATTTTCATGTCTTAAATAGGCTTAGGTTTTGACAAAAAAAATATCGTTGCTGGATCAGGGCACTTTGCATTTGCTTTGACAACAATACATACAAACAATGAACTGCTATTATTAATTTAAATGTTAATAGCCAGTTTTTTAATTCGAACTCAAATAAAATGACAGCCGCAGCAATGGCTGAATTTTATTTAAGCTCATTTATTTTTCACACAGATATGAATCGCGATTTCTTGTTTAGAGTGTGTTTTTTTTTATAAAAGTAATTATTCGCGTCAAATTAACTCATTAGCGATTAGTGCGATCCCGTGGTGTTTTTGCGAGAGAAAGGCTGACGCTTTCGAGTTGCAATGAGTGAAAGGCTGGTGTATTTCATAATGCACGCACTGGTTCGCGGCCGCAGTGCGTCTGATTCGATATGCAAGGAGCTGCGCGTGAGTTCCGCGCGCGACCGTTTTTACTACACGTTCTTTGTACAAGTCTCGCTTTTACGATAAATTGTTCTTTAATCTGTTAGAATAAAGTTGGTTAGTATATTTATCATCTGTTATGGTTGTTGGTTGAATGATTCAAACATAATCTGTCGTATCAGAAATGCGATTTTTAAAAATTACCAGCTTTATTTAAATAATAATAATAATAAAATAATGTAATGTAATAATAATAAACAAAATGCCGCTATTTCAGCATTTTATTCTTCATCTTCTTCTAATTTAATGGGTTAGACCCTTGTCGGTGTAGCTGATGAAGCTCCCTCCCTCTGTCTCTATCTAGAGCAGCTTCTGTCACCCCCCTATACGACATGACACCGATCCTTTCTTTTATCTGACTCATGTAGTTTATTCTTGGTCTTCCTCGTTCACGGTTTCCTTCGATCTTTCCCTCTATCGAAGGAAAGCGTGGTCGAGGCATTTTATTACAATAGGTATATTAGTAATGATTAAGAATAAGAATAGAGGTCACGGAGGCGAAATAAAAATAAAGAAATAGTTAAATCATAGATCATCACGGCTGCGCGCTGCGTAGCGTGGTGCGCGCACGCATTGCAACTCGCGGCATGCAACTTTCTACTCTGACGGTCCCCGCGACCTATGTCGGGGCCAACACGTTTTTTTGGGGCCGGAAAACGTTGCAATAGAAAGTTTTTTTTGTTAGCAATGCTAAATAACGATAGGCTTGGTATCACCTATTTACTTTATAGTTTCAAAGTTAAAATTTTGCGTTATTTAATACGATTAGCGGTTATGATTTTAACGTAAGGGCAGATTACGGATACGCGAAATTCCTGCGCGACTTGCGAAATACATAAGTCAAGGGGCACTTACGAATTGTCATTTACATTTTTTTTTCTCTACAACCGGATCAGAAGGCGACCTTACCTGAGAAGATCCGGCGCGGAACACAGTGGGCTTGTCTTTTATATATTTTTTTTATTATGTATGACATCGACTGTCCGCGTACTGTAAACCTTATTAGGTCCTGTACATCAAGTGCTAGATTATTCGTTAGCTAACTGCATAGTTTATAGTTAACGTATTTATATATATTGTACGGCGAATTGAACAGCGCCTCTAGCGGACAGTAATAAAACTTTCAATTCTCGATTCAACGTGTTTAAATACGAAGACTATGTAGTACACGGTTAGCTTACGAATCATCTCGCACTTGACGTCCCGATGTGGGTACACAATAGAGCACCTCTACCTTCGAGCTATGCATACTAGAGTCGGTATTAATTTCATGACATTTCTTTGTCTTCGTTTTTGTGATAGGTACAATAAAATTATACATCAACCAAACTGTCATGATAATCTTCGCATTTTGCAATGCATCTCATTTTTTTATCGTCCACATGATGCAACCATCTAGTAAATACATATCATGCAATGCAACTAACAACCAACAACCTGTTTCTATCACTCTTACTCCCACACAACACATGCATAAGGCTGCATCTAGATAAAGCGTGTGGGAATTTAGAAAACCCGTGCGTGGTGCGTCGATTTCGAAACGCGTTGCGCAATGAACGAGCGCACGCAAGGAATCTACGAGCCGGGTTTGCACCGGCGGCGGCCATCCGCACGGCCGCGCCTTGCTGCGCCTCTTCGTGTCTCATACCGCACGGTGCAACCGCTCCGAATGAATAATTTCACTAAATATTTCGTTCATTCTGGATATCCGGGTACGTTCTGTGACCGGGTACGTTCGGTGTCCATTACTCATTATGTATTAGTCATACGATAGCGTTTAATATTATGTATTGTTACAAATTAATTGTAAATTATGTTTCCTTGATGGTTAACTGGTTTAAATTTGTAGACGTTAATTAGCGTATTAGGCTAGGATTTAGTGCTTAGGTGACACAAATGAGTTTTGTATGATGCGCTACGGATTGTAGCGCTACGGCGTGCGCTACGGTTTTGCAATTTTGCATAAACATTGCTACGAGTATCGTAGTCACATTATAGGCCATTATTATATAGGAGAGCTACATATATTACAGAAAATAGGACGATGAATGATCAGTGGTTGCATAGAAATGAATAGAATGTTTGGTGTAAAAAAAATATTGACATAAAAGCTGTCGTCTTTTGCGAATCAATTTTATCCGTATAATTTCGCGGTTTTGATTCACAGTGTGTAACAAGCGTTACAGCAGTCACAGAATGCATTTTCTACTGTCCCCGTCTATTCGCCGTTGACCTAGAAATGCTCGTAGAAGGAAGTCTTGAGTGCTTATAATTGAGTGTTGTAGTGCGGGCGTGGAATTTTAGATGTGGGAGATATTTAATAATATTTACCAACAATCTACTAGATCCTTTTACATTAGTAATTATATTCAGTCTTGCTTTACTCAACGTGTAATACTACTCACACTCAGTATTCCAATGTGTGTATATCATCAATAATCAATGATCCAATGCCTAATTGGACCCAGCAGACGGCACCCAATACATAGATGATCTATTCCCGCTGAACAACTCCTAGAGATAACGTTCCATTAAGCTATGCAGTACGTAGGTGAGTATTTACTGAGAATGTACTGAGCTATCCTAAAGCGTATATCTTGTGTATCTACAGATAGTGTTATTACTATTACAATCGTGTAACGAGGGGGGAGGGGGGGAGGGAGGGAGTGCCGTGCGATGGGAACCTAGATGCAATAGTTACACCGCTCGATGCAAGCTTTGTTGGGACCGTTAGAACGCCGCACTAGAAAGAGTATAGAGTAGAGCAGGACAGCTAGTTTTATGATTGTTTCTACGAAATGTATATTCTGCAGAAGATTTTTTTATTTACATTTGTACTTTCATATTTCTTAAATAACTAAAACCTAACAATGCATTATGGGGTACACAACTGACATTATAATTGACGAGTCGCGTTCTGCATTTATAAGGTTAAACAAAAATTGTGTAAAATATTTTAAGTGGTTAATAAGTAGGTGGTAACGATCACGTTAATGTATACAATAAATGTGTATACACTCCTTGATTTTTTTGTGTAAAAGCAAGCTAGTACAGTTTCACCACGCACATAGTGCGTAGAGTTATTTAAAAAATATTTTTTTTTCATGAATTTGCTCTTTACTCTTTATTTTACACTATTATTATAAACTTCGTGACTACACGATTAATCGATAAATGTATTTTTATTTATTACACATATTATTATTGTTTGTATTCCTTCCCGATATATATTTTTTTATTATGAATTATTGTTTATTCAGTCACGCGCAAGCTAGTGGACTGGCCGGAATAAATTTAATGAGACAGGTAGTGCAAATTCAAGGCACGAAATCAAAGAATCCCAAAATATACTCCCTTTGCGAGATAACTATCATAAATCGTAACTAATTGCGACGCATAAACAAACAATTAGGTTGAAAAAAATATGCTATGAATTAATTTTAAAATTAAGAGTTCTTAATTAATGGCGTCAACAATGAAAACAAGACACTTCTAAAACGTGGACGCGTTTATTTTTTTTTTATTTACCTACCCTGCTTAGCGAACCGTTCTTTTCCGCAACTGCCTACCACTAAGATATGTGCATAATTGTTTTTTTTATCTCAAATATACAAGGACAAAGTAATAACATCCTTAAGTTCACATTAACCAAACTCTTATTAAACTAAATTTAATTAACAAAATAAATAGTTCCTCATTTAAATTCGAATGTAGAGCCATTGATTTCAATTACTCTATGGTGCGGCGGTAGAGTGACCGCTGCGTCAGTTTGCGCAACTCGGTGCAAGCGCGGCCCTCCCCTCGCCCCTTGCCCCGCAGCGAGTACGCTTGCGCGTGTACTGCATGCCGGAACCGGGTCGCAGCCGAAATTCCACTCAGCCCAGTAAAACTAGACCTCCTTCGGCCCTCTCCGCTAACGACAAATGCTCTATAATAGGGGACCCTAATAGAGTCATCGTGGTTCTAAGTTAACTTGTCAGTTATACGTGCACGCATGCAAATATACAGTTAGGCTGTAACGGAGCCGATGAGAATTGAATCGATAACGTATTGAATGTCGGTGCATTGCGCATGTTGGAAGCTCTTACCTGCTAATTGGGAGGCTATGGAAGGTATCGGATAGAGGCTTTATTTGGTTATAGAGGCCATGATTGTGTTAAGTACGCGATTTGACGACCTGATTAGCGCAGTTGCTAGGGACTCTGCTCTCTGCGCCTAGGGTCCAGGGTTCGAAGCTTTGTGTGATGACCATAAATGTTTGTATCCGAGTCATGGATGTTTAATATCTATATAAGTATTATATACAGAGTTCGCCGTCAGTCCATTATACGGTACCCATAATACAAGCGTTGCTTAGTGTGGGACCTTATACTTGGTGTGTTCGTCTCGCGATAATATATAAATATAGGACCCTCCAAACAATAGTAATTAGGTAGCTAACTAAAATCTTTTGTATGCATGAGTATAAAAACGTGGAAAATGCGAAGTATATTATTGTGGGTAGGTACAGTTTTATCATTTTAACCGCAACCTCGTACGCCTACATTTCAGTTATCTCATGAAACCTATAACTTTACATGACTTTGACTTTTACTTTAATTTTTGAGATACTTTAAGTTTTTGGCTATTCCGCAGAAACCCATCTCGAGGTAAAAAGTATCCCAGTTATAAAGCTATCACTATGCAAGTATTCATCTAATTCCTACCACTTGTTTTCCGTGATGTGCGAACAGACAGATAGACGTAAAAAAATGGCGGGGTCACCTAAATATGGATAATGTGCCCGATCACTTTTTAACAAATATTACATTTACAGAGTCGACCAAGTTAGTATTGCATTACAGTTTTTTAGTTTCAATTTACAATAAAGCAATCAAACGATTGTATAAAATCCAAATGTAGAGGTTTGCTACGTGCAAGTCAATGGCTTTGTAACTTACGTAAGTTGGAAATTCTTAGAATACCCTCAGGAACCAACGCAAAAACAAATGATACAAAGAACATATCACGAGCAGCGTTCTCGTATATTCTATTAGAACACGCATCAGAATTCCGTTACACTGCGAAGTTAAGCCTGTAATAAGTGTAGAGTCTTGATCAAAGTGTCTCTACTTTCCACTTTAGTCTCGGGAATACCTGACGTGGCTACTGAATACGTTTTAGCCTTTAAGTTCTATGGATACGTTTCTGAGAGAGAATCCAAAGTGTCAGATAGAGTCCAACATTTAATAAACATCATTTACAAAAATATATAGCAAAAATTTAAATAAAAAATGGCATGTGTTAGCCTTATACTAGCCTGCTTAGTTCGGGGTCCTTTGTTTGGATTGGTGCATTTGTTTGGATTGGTGCATTTGTTTAGTAATATTTGTTATACTTTAACACTATCTACCAATCTTTTGAAAGCCTGACTGCGTAAAAAAATAACATTAAATAAAAAACTGAAGTCACTACTACTTGTTATTTTCTTTGTATATAAAGTACATTTTTAATACATTAAATTACATTACCCTCTTTAGCAGGGCATTGATTATATTTTTACGGTGACATTTAATACAATGCTTTATTAAATCATTGCTAAAAAAGGTATTGTTCGACTGAAAAAAAAATCTATTCTTTTCAATACTCGGTACGGTACCCTAAAATGTGAAGAAACAAATAAACAGGTAGTACATCTTCAAATCGCTAGTTGTCGCTCAAAACAGGTTAACAGGTCAATCAATACCTGTTCAATACGTCCATACATAATTATATTACAACCTATGCACGTATATTTAAGTAATAGGATCTACTTGTATTCGTAACTAATGTGGCTATGCGAGTTTGAGCCTTATGCAGAATTATCAGAGATCAGAGACAGTTCAAAAACTCAAATGGCTATTTAATTATTATTTTAGGCCTACATAACTGATTGAGACGCCGATAAAAAACCAAAAACCACGTCAACATGATTACTGCCATTGCAAATCCCACTAATCCCACTATTCCACTAATATAATAAATGTGAAAGTTTGGATGGATGGATAGATGGATGGATGGATGTTTGTTACTCATTCACCCCGCAACGGCTGAATGGATCTGGATGCAATTTGGCACACATATAGATTATAGTCTGGAATAGCACATAGGCTATATCCCGGTAAAATGTACACTTTTTAATCGCGGGTAACACCGCGTGGCGCAACTAGTATATAATAAAAGTACATAATGAAGTAGGTACGTTGCCTAAAGAAAACGCCGCCATGAAACTTCCATATCTGATACGACCTATATACTTTTCTAAAGGCATGTGAAGTCTGGCAAATGTGGCCCCGCGTGAAATATGGCCTGAAAGGCTCAACGCGTCGGTATAAGGGAGGTCAGTGCCCCGTCCTATGGCGTGATGTTAGCAAAATACTTACAAACGTAAGTATATATATATATATATATATGGTATATATACCAAAAGAAAAGCTGAATGGAACTTTAATAATATGCCACTTAATGAGCATATTTAAATAAGTACTGACACCCCTTGTGCAAAGTATAACCAAATATAACCCACTATCGTAAGTAAGTCATAATAAATTATCGTAAGCCTAGACTAGACCTAGACTAGTCTAGCTGAACATGAATGCGCTCGTTTCTAGGTCTCTCATACCCACGTAATATCGCCGGGGTGGCCTGTTAAATATAGGGCTGCCGCGTACAACCTACACGACGTAGCCTGCATCTGAACCTAGCCGTAATATCAATAGGGCTGCCATGAAATGAAATACAAAATTAGGAGTTTCACTATCAAAGCTGTATTAAATTGATATTCAGTAGTGAAACCCGTCTTCACCCGGGTACCGGGTATAACAATTCAAGTTCGCCCGGCTCGTCATCGATCATGCACCGTGCGTTCACCCCGTGGCCTTCAGATGGCGCCATCCGCCTCCATTCCCAGGCCTCGGCGTTATTTTTAGAGGACACGTCATTTTACTAGCGCATTAGCAAAGTTAAATATTGGAATTGTTAAGTGTGAATTCGCGATTGCAACGGGCTGGGCATAGAATATGACCTTGTACTTAAATACTTTGTTGTCAGTGACAAGTCGGCCTGATTAGCGCAGTTGGTAGTGACCCTGCTTTCTGTGACAAGGGTCCCGGGTTCGAATCCTGGTAGGTACAAACTTTGTGTGATGAGCACGAATGTTTGTACCTAATTCATGGGTGTTTAATATCTATATAAGTAATATATACTGGGTTCGCCCATTCCATTGTACGGTCCGGTACCCATAATACAAGCGTTGATTAGTGTGGGACCGTATAGTCGGTGTCTTCGTTTGGCGATATTTATTTATTATTTGTTATTAATTATCTAACGTTGGTTAAATTATAGCAACCTACAATTTGATTCTTAATCAAACTGATTGTTCCTAAACAAAATGTATATATTTATCATAATCCGGATCCGAAAGTTTAATAACCTCTCATGTTTTATCCGGATCAGACTTGGGTGTACAGTATAGCTGGGTATTATCCGGCCCAGTATCGAACATGCACCGGTCGTTCACCCCGTGGCCTTCAATGGCGTGAGCCCGGCCTTCCCAGGCTCCTGGTAAAATTATTTATAGAATACATTAATATGATTCCTATAAGGGGATTTTAATAAAAAAAAATATTATGTTTATAGTCAACCCTAGTAATGTAGAGATATTGATAAACAAACGAGTGCTTTTTTTTAGTTTAAGGCTTGCGTGAGTCATGAGAATGTTGTTATGTCATACTTATTGCCAAATCCTCACATTCTACCAGATTTTTAATAATTTTTTTTTATTACGATATAGGCAAGTATTTGATCTCGATCTCACCTGATAGTAAGTGACGATGAGATCTACGATGTAGCATACTTGCCTAGAAGGTACCTGTTCACTCTCGACTAGTAATACTAGTACGTCCATGATTTGGCCTTATATTGACCACCCGGGTATTGCGTACGCCGGATGCCCGGCTAGCAGCGTTCATGGGGTTCACTCACCTCGCGGCCTTCAGCCACCCTGGCCCGGGCGTACAATGAAATTATTGAAATATCCCCCTTTTATTTTATTTGTACCCTTTAATATGAGGACCTGTTATTTTTAACAGTATACGTTTATTTTGTATTAAAACATAACTAGAAAGGGGTTTTGTATCGAATGGAAGAGTAGGGAATGATCTATCTTAAGGATTGGCCAATCAAAAGGTGAGTCCTTGGTGTGTCGGGCATGCAATCTTGTCCAAATGACGTTGCTTTAGAAATATTAATTACTATTTTTGTATCCAAATCCTATTACATTGAGGATTGAGGCTCTTCCGCTGTTACATTACTGCTAATGAATATTGGCGTAATTTGGGTGCGCTGCTTTGCACCTCTGCCCACTCCTTCAGAGTTAACAGGCGTGATGGTGTGTGTAGTATTTGGTAAGCACCAAGCAGTGGCGAAGGTGAATATACAAGTTCAAGAGAAGCTGAAAAATAAACCATACTTGTGAGTGCTCAAAGAAAATTAAAATCCTTAATACTCAATGTGGTCTAGACCTCCCATATTCCCATTTATATCATATTATTCTGCTGAAAACGACGAAGATTATATGTGTCCTTCACCACTGAGAACTAGTGATAAGTTACTCTTTTTGGAACAGGAATAAAACCAAGTAAATAATAATAGCCGTATCCCTTATTGAGTTATGATACATAATCGAGGGTCGTTATAGTGAACCAAATTTAAATTTCGAAGTCGACAGGAATCGTGTTATATGTGTCCTTCGCCACTGACAACTAGTGATAAGTTACTGTTTTTGCAACAGGAATTAACCAAATAAATAATAATAGGCGTATTATTAAGTTATGATACCCTAGGTGCGCCCCGCGGTGTTACCCGCGATTAAAAAGTTTGTCCTTTTTACGGGGATAAAAAGTACCCTATGTGCTATTCCGGACTATAATCTATCTCTGTGCCAAATTTCGTACAGATCCGTTCAGCCGTTCTGGCGTGAAAGAGTAACAAACATCCATCCAAACATTCACATTTATAATATTAGTATAGATTATTAAGGGTCGTTATAGTGAACGTGCTGGTACTTTTGTTACAGGGCAGGTATACGAGGCGGCCCGGGCATGGACTCCCAGCAACAGCAGTACTGTCTAAAATGGAACAGTTTCGGCTCAAACTTGGCAACGTCGTTCGCGAATCTCTGGAACTCCGAGAGCCTCGCAGACGTTACACTCTACTGCGAAGGTGAGTGGCATTTTGTTTTTTTTTAAGGTTCGATCACTATAATAATAATGAATGGTATTGGTTATTTACTAGCTTTCATTTGATACCCATATTGTTGTAATTTTTTTTTCCCGCTCTAATTTTTCATTTGCAGGCGCCATATGTAGGTCTTATATTATACTCTATGTCACTCCCACAATTAAGACGAATCTAACGACACCTCATATGTTGAATTCCATCAAGCAGTTAGGCGTGCCTAAGAAATAAACATACATACTGATAATGTCATTTTTTTATTGACAAACAATACAATTACAAAGAAAATAACTTAAATATTTATAAATTAACGTCATAAAAAATATTATTACTCTATACATAATAAATGTAAATTAAAAAGAGAATAGAAAAGCTTAATATTTACATACTACACACACACACTACATACACACATATACTCGAAAAACATTATCCTCCTTCTCGCGCAGTCGGGTAAAAATAGATTTTTAGCGCCCTAATAATGATTACTAGTACTTTCCTAAAAAAATCACTCGGTGAACGGCATTGATAAAACCAAATCTGTTTGATATACATGTATAAATAATAATAATACCAGCCGTTTTTAATGGCCCACTGTTGGGCACGGGCCTCCCCTCAATGCGAGCAGGATATACAGGTGAATAGTGTCAATGGATTTATAGCACGTGATTATTTAGCGCTGCTCTTAAATTCATCACTCGTTCGAGCAATTTACCTCAAATTGCAAGTGATGGATGATAAAATAACTGCTACATACATACTAAATGGGAAAAATACATATACATTTAACACAAATGGGTAGTTACGTTTTAGGTGTAATGCCATACAGAATTTGTAATTTTAAATTCTCCAAACTGCAAAGTCAAGGTTGGTGTGTAGATTTTTAAATAAACAACCTACACGGATATAATGGGGCATAAAAGAATTTGTTAATAATAATTTCGTCACTTGTTAAAAAAAACTATTTAAAAAAAGACAGGCTCGCGGGGTTTCTCGCCGGATCATCATACTTGAGGTCGAGTTCCGATCAAGTGGTAGAATAAAAAAAAAAGTAAATGAAAATTTGTAAGTACTCCCGGTACGCTTCTACAAAATAAATGCTTTGACTTTGACAGTTACATTAGATTTTTTTAATATAATGTAATGATACACCTACGTATAAACAGCCAATATCTATACTCTATACATATAAATAAAATTGGAGTGTCTGTTTGTAATATTAAAATAACCACTTTTTACTAAGTGCATTTGGATGTATACACGTTACCTATACCGTAACAACATTTTTTACAATTTTTGTCTGTCTGTCTGTCTGTCCGTCTGTCTGTCTGTCTGTCTGTCTGTCTGTCTGTCTGTCTGTCTGTCTGTCTGTCTGTCTGTCTGTCTGTTTGTCTGTCTGTCTGTCTGTCTGTCTGTCTGTCTGTCTGTCTGTCTGTTTGACCGATTTTGACGGGACTTTCACTGGCAGATAGCTGATGTAACAAGGAGTAACTTAGGCTACTTTTATTTTTAAAAAAAAATTGGATCTCACGAAAAAAAATTAAAACCAATGTTGCAGCGTTGCGCCTGATTAAGTTTGATAGCAACAACCTGAAAATGCGTCCCGCGGGCTCAGAAAGCACGAGCAGGCTGTTGCCAACGGTTGTGTCTTTGTTAAATACCACGCGAACGAAGTCGCGGGTAACAGCTAATTACAAACAGACACTCCAATTTTATTTATATTTATAGATTATATAAGAGGGACTGGTGCCCCTGAAATGGATAATGGAATACAATAAATATAATTTAATATACGCGTGGGTACACGTATTTCGTAACATCGATCATTTTATTATCGCCGTTAACGCTATCCGAATACTTAAATAATGTCATAAGCATGCATTCGTGTCCGCGAAATCTTGCTAACTCGATAAACAGGTCGTTGCCCCCGGCGGTGTACTGTGCGATAGCTATGATTATTATGTTTATTTTTGGCAGTGCTTGCGATACGCGCTATCAATTCTTGGGGCTATCTGTGCTTTTTTAACGGCACCGTCAAAAGTTTTCCTTGCCCTTTTGCAAATCATTGCCTTTTTGCAACGATTAAAAAAACACCTACATACTTTCATGATATTTTATTCGGCAGTACGAGTTTAAGTATTGTAAAGTCAATGAAATAACTAATGGTATATCTATGAGGAATACTTATATATTTTTTAAATCAAAATCAGTATATCAAATAAAAATTACAGCCCTGCCAAAAAAAATCACTTGCCGTGTCGATACAAATTTTATGAAAACTATAAGGTTTTTTATTTAATATCGAGACATTGACATTAAATAGACAAAGATAGATTACTTAGACATTACTTCGAAATATACATAGATCTTACGATAGTAATTTACGTCAATTACTACCCAACTTGGCATAAAATTCAATATTAGATTGTAATACGTCGGCACTACGTTAAAATTGATAGGGCCCGTAAAATAGAGTACAACGTCTCACTGGCAACGCTGCATTAAAAAGTCACAGACAAGAAAAATACATAGCCAGCCAAACATCCGGCGAGCGGCAATCATTTCAATCAGAAATTGCACGTGTAGACAAAAATAAGTGCTATCAACATATATTACCCACGATGCATTTATTTTTGTCTTATAAAAGATCACTTGGCCTTGTAAACTCTATATAAAAAAACTTACACGTGCCAAACCCACGATGTGAAGCAGACAGAGGTTATCTAATTGCTGGCCGGAGTTTTCGAAAACAAATGACAAATGCATTTCGTTCCTCTAATCTGTGTTCAGCTGTAAAAAAAACCACATTATTTGCATCGTAATTCGACAGATAATTTTGAGGTGATACGGAATGGCGACGCGTGTAAGATAAAGGTAGGCGCACATCGTTCGTAATAATTTGCCGGCGAGATAGCAATTGGATCAAATTAATTGCAAATGATTTTGCATGTATAATTTCATGTAGTTAAGGAAGAAATACTGCAATTTTTTAATTTTTTTTTATTACATTATAGGCAAGTATTTGATCTCGATCTCACCTGATGGTAAGTGACGATGAGATCTACGATGGAGCATACTTGCCTAGATAGGAAGGCGGCAGTAGATAGAGACGCTACATTTACTAGGCACATGCAGCGCAATTGATCTGACCCGCCATCCATGAATGGCAACACCGAACATCATGCCGGAACACGGCTAGGCCGCTTGGCGACATGGCTTTGTTCAGTGGGTGGTGACTAGCCACGGCCGAAGCCTACCACCAGTAGAGTTGTCACCTGGTTGGCACCACCCAGGGTCACGTGTAGGGTATCTCGAGGGTACTTAATTCTCCTACGGACGAAGGTGACTCGACCCCAAAAATGCAATCCGATTTTGATGATGGTATTTAGTAGGGCATTTACCAGGACCTTTCAACGACCTACGGGTTGCTTACTTATTACTTATTATGGCGTTTACTGAAAAGCAACCACAGACTTGTTAACATAATCAGACAACACACGGCGTACGCTAAAAGTGAAGACCAGAGTTGGTTTAGGTTTCACTTTTATATGTCGTGTGTTGGCTGAATATACTAATAAGTCTTCGCAAACTACAAACATCTTACAAAGCTCGCTGATGTATTCCTTGCTTAGCTTTCATTCTTACTCTTGTATTGAATAGAAAATAAAATCTAGCACATTTTCTTCGCATCGCATTGACTACATATTGCAAATTGTACTCTTGCCAGCATTTTTAACACATTTTTTTTCAGCGTAGGCATCTCGAATATGACGCCAAATGTCAGACGCAATAAATCGCCCACAGCTTTATAATAAGCTAGTACTAAGTTGAATGAAAGCCTAAAGGTCAGGGCTTAGGGTGTTCTACGGGAGGACCATTATCTGAATGACTATCATTTATTATAGAATGATTAATTGATATATTACAGCTCTTCCTCGACTGAAGAATAATTATGAAATGTAGACACAACTTAAGGCATAATAACTATTTGTCCTCAAAAGAATAATATTTATTTATTTTATAGAGATATTTTTTTATAAGAATTGTAAGAGACCGCTGTTACGTAACAGTCACTATTTACCGCCCGTTTCTAACTTACATGTTTACGTCCTAACTTTTAAAATAGGAACACCAACTTCTTGGAAACTACCCCACCCCCGCCCCGCCCACAGCCCTGGAATTCCCCACCCTGTAATTACATAAAATCGAAATGTGCCCGTGCGTGCATGCATGCTCTCTCCCAGTAGTCAAGGTGCCTATATTTATTCAAATTTGACTGTTAATATAACACGTCACGTCTCTACCAGCTGTCTCTGCCACTGAAACTCTGAACATGTTCATATTTAAAAAGAGTTCGGTCTCTTTCTAACAATATGTTATGGTGGAAATAAAAATAAAAACAAAAACCTACTTTGAAAAATCGCACTAAAATGCAAACAATACTAATGTATCATTACAATTTTTGTACCTCGCTAATTATTATTTTTAAATCCAATGCCAAGCAAAGGTGGTCAAATTTAAATTGAATATGGCTTTTTGGCACTTAATTCGATTAACTTTAAACTTTAAAAAAATATATAATTAAGTATTTATAATGCGTATGCTTATTAAAATTATTCATGATAATAATTTTTACTCGATAACCTTGCAATATTTACATTTTAACTGGTTTGTCGCATACATTTTTTTTATTTCTCATGTTAGAACAAATCTCAAGGATAACGAACCATTGTTACATAAAAAATATATTCGTAATAAAAAATCATTAACTTAGCAATACGACAAGACTGATCTTAAACTCACAACACCCTCACACACACAACATCACGTACTCACATATTCTTACTATTAAGTTATATTTATTTTTTTACGGTAAGCAGGAACTTCTAATGTAATCGTAACGTCATCGAGAAAACATGCTGTTATACTTATTTATGAAGTTTATGGTATGAGAGGAATGGACAACGTTACGTAATCGAAACGGTCAATAAAAAGAATTGTGCTTGAGATACTGGCATCATGCATAATAGTGCCAAAAGAGAAAAAAATACGAGGTTACTTATCTGTTTGTCACGCACTCCATTTTTCAATTTCATGTCAATACCATTTTTTTTAAATATAACTAGCTAGCCCTAACGAACTTTGTACCGCCTCAGAATCATAATGATGAGAAAATTAAATAATTATCTTTATTTATTTTTTTTTAGTATTTCTTTTCATGTTTTTATAGTTATTCTGCTCTTCATCATCGATCATGAAAATCGGCTCACCCGTATTTGCACTATAAATGGTCTAACTATCACAGCTTTTTTATATATAGATGTCTATTTATTGAATTTGTTATCGTTATTAATTACTTGACAGGCAAAATATCCTCTTATTTGTGGGTAAGACCATATTTAATCTTATTCCATTTAATTCATTGCATTTCATTTAGTTAGGAAAAAGAAATCTTATTCGCTTAAAAGAGTTTTTATTATGTAATGTTTTTAAAATCATATTTTTTGTATGTCTAATTTCGTTTCGTACCAATTTCAAAATTTTCCCGTAACCTTATTTCATCATGAGTCAGTCCACTTGTTGCTTAAATGGTACCAACTTTTCCTTATTCTCCCCTCGTTTTGTTTTGTGTGCATTTTGAAATGTTTCAGATGTATTTGTAAAGATTGTTTGTTTGTAACTTAACATTGTACGCTAATATCTATCTAAAGCATAAATTGAACATTTGCAGACTCAATGATGTGAACAAAATAAAAATCATTTTATAAAAAAAAATACTGGCAACGAAAACCTTCCAATCTTTACTGCACGCACGATAAACACTTTTTTATTTGCATCGATGAAAACGGCCTCAGGCTATTACATACAGCTCCTAAGTTTTCGAGGTCGTACCGAACAAGTGCTAGACGGGGGGTGGGTGGTTGAAAAAGGGGGTAGGAGTCTCCCGGTGCGTGGGAATCGGGGTGTGAGGCGTTAGGAAGTTTGCACTCGTCGAGGCCTCCAAATGGAAGGCTTATAGTTGCGAGTCTGGCTTCTGTAAAGACATTTTAGTTTTAACGGCGCCACTTATAATTATGACAGAGGCTCGTTACGTTTCATTGGTAGATGAATTTCAGCGATTAAAGCATTTTGGATTGATTTATTGTTCAGTTTTCTAATTGTTTTTGGGTTTACTGTTAATCGCGACTTATGCTGGGTTTACACGAGAACAACTAGCAAGTGTCCTCGTGTAAACAGTTTGGATACACACTAATGTAATTTCCATACTTTGCTACTGTACTGTCGTCGCGTAAATCGAGCATTAAAGTCATTATATTCCAAGTTTAAAAATTTGATTATGTCTACGACATTGAACATCCTACCACCATCCGATATGCGTGAAATCAGTAGGTAGGATTTAATTTGACACTCGCATCAGTAAAAAAAACTAGATGAGAAACAAGTTTTTTAAAACATGTTTTTTAATTAAGCCCGGTTAATTTAGATTGTTAATAAAAAATACCCTTCGTAGATGAATTCGATGTGGCCCTACGGAGAATTGATGGTGCTCGTCGTTTTTTTTTCATTCAAGGATATTGATATATGTACTTTTATGAGTGAGCTACTCTATGTACCTATTGTTTTTTTTTAAATTATTATAGATATTTTGCTCACACAGATGTGGTACAATGAATTGAACTCCTTATTTACAAGTATATAAGGCATTATTGGAATATTATGTTCATGCCGCACTAATAATTAGGGCCAACATGGCCAAGCTGGCCCTAGAGCGTGGCTAGTGAGCGAGCCGAGACGAACGAGACGCGCGCCGACGCGACGCATCAACGAACGCGTCGTCGGCCTTTGCTTGATAACCAACAATTGAAGGCCATATTATGACACGATTCGCACAGATTCGTCATGTGTTCGTGCTCATTTGATAAGATCGGGAACCGAATTATTGGCATCCGGACATAATAATAATAAATATTAAATTAACTGGAACTCGTCGATCATATGTATCATATTGCCATTGCGTTTGACAGTTCTATAAAAAAATAAAGAATTACATCGCAAGCACACACGTGCGCTATGGCTAAAGCTCGGTATACACGGAGACACTGTACATGGACTGTACTATGGACAGACACTAATTGACAGTGAAATTATATCAGCAACTTAGGGTTACCCTTTGATACTTATAACAGTTAAAGACATACTCGACACTGGCAAAAATGGATCTCCATTGTAGCCGTTTGGCAACCCAAAAAAGAAGAAGAAGAAGGCCATAAGGGAAAAACGATAGACAATAATGAATGACACTGGAAATATTGGAAAGCATAAAATTATGTATAAATCTTAGCCGTCGCGGATCACGCATGGATTTGTCTGCCACTTACCTTTCGAGTTAAGGGGATGAATCTCATTTTCTGCATGGCCGGGCCCGAGCCTCGTTATCTTCTATACACTTCCTATTTTGATACCGTCGAGTTGCTGAACTGTAAATAATTTTAGAGTATATTGGATATGTAGATATATATATGAAAAAGTGAAATTACTAATGAAAATAGTCTGCCTATAAAGTGATTTTGATCATACATATGATACTAGATTTGTCATATAAAGAAAAAGAATAAAACCAGAACAGCTGATCCTTTCGTGTTTTAACCGAACGCTGTTTGTCGGTAGGTAATTGTTTTTTAATTCCTATTTTCTTTTCATTTAAATTTATTATCTGTTACGTTCTAATATCTTCCCGCTTTTTTTTCTTACTACCAAACTATGCCATGACATCATAGATAATATAGTCATAAGAGGCCTTTTTATTTTTTGTAGGCTAAGATTTTTTAAAAGCACATTCTCTGTCCAAATATTTGAATTTCAAAATAATATTCCATTTTAACAGTCGAACCGATTTCCCTCGCACTGCGCTTTCCGAATTGTAGGCAGAACGCATCGACGCGGCGCGTTTTCCTTATCGACCGTGGCGGTATATGTGTCGCGGGGCAACCGACCCCCTAGACATCCCCCAACATCCCCACCCTCCAGCCCTGAATGCGTTCCAGCTATCGACACAGCAATAGCTATGTTCTTTCTGGACATTTAAAATAATTATTAGGTGACAATGAATTCTAGTGCGCAGTTTTAGGTACTCGTACTATACGGGAATTTAAATTACTGCGTAAATACTGGCGAGTGGGAATATATACGCCATTGTAGTTTTCGAGTGCGTATTTCAAGTTTCGAACTATCTTCAAATTCTTTTTTAATTTTTCTTTCTTTTTCATGGCATCCTGCTTATTTCTTTATGTAACCAGGCATAGGAACAATGTTTCATAGAGCCTTTATGTGCGATTTTCTGATACTATTTTGCTTGATATTGTATGAATTCACCCCATGGTGTGAATTATGTGATATTGTTCGAAATGTTCTGAATTATACTTGGATAGAGATCGTTAATCCATATCTCCGATTGCGATTATAGCATTTATATTACTTTAAACTTTTATAGGTATGAAACGTAAAATGCCTATATACTCATAAAAATGCATATAGGTATTGAAATAGTTACTATATTATTAAATAACAATATATTGTGTTTTAAAATCTGTATAAAAGTAATCTCACACTATAATAGGCATGATGACAGTAACTAAGAATCACTAAAATAATGTGTTTATCTAATGAGATAGGATTAATAGGTTCTGAAAAATGCATTTATTCACAGATTTAGGGCGAGATTGATAATTTATTTAATAAAATAAAACTACAAAATTCAACAGTCCGCCATGATAAGTTGAACACCAATCAGAGTGAACTACGTCACGAGCATGTACACATTGTAAACATCGCTAAGTTTCGTACGAACTTCGACGATCTCTGCACTTAGTAATTGTTTTTACCTGCGTTTATAAAGTATTTCGTGATTTCTATCGATCAATTACATGGTTTTGTGTTCTCAAAACATGGAACAAGGATTTACCATTTTTGACACAAACAATATAAAACCTGTTGCTAAGCAACCGCAACATTATCAGCAAAGAGTAATAAGATAAACTCCATACTCTTTACAATATTTATATACGTAAATTACTGATTTGTTGTGTTTACGGTCAGTTTGCAGAATAGTGACGTCACAAGCAGACGCCATGACACCGGCGATCGTTTTGGAGCGAATTTTAAAATTACAATTTAAATATCGTTTTTTTCTAATAAAAATTAGTTTCCTGCCGAAATAATATATTTTTTTGGAAATAGTAGATACCTTAGAATATTATAGAACAGTTTTTGAAAATCAGTCATCATGCCTATTACAAGGCCTACATATATAGAAAACTTAAAATATAAAAAAACTGCAGATCGTGTATCTAATCGTTAAGTAACACCTTGATTTACAATCGCTACGTCACTTTCAGGGTCCTTTGGTTCTGACCTAGCCTAAGACAAAATGCGTTGTACAACTGTGAGTTAATTAAAAATCAACTTTAAGCGACCTAGACTGAGTTTTAAATTTGAATAAAATTACTTCGCTCAAGGTCTATGCGTGCAACCTTTTTGCGAATTTTAAACTTTATTGCAATATCATAAAATGTGTCTTGAGTATTGAACATCCAAATAGACGAACGGTCACAACTTATTCGATGGGAAAGTTTTAAGACGCCTTCGGTATAGTTAGGAAACAGATCTCTTTTTACTTTTAAAAGAAAATTCGGCTCGTTAAAGCTTCCAGTTTTAGAACGTATTATCAAACGTATCACGATAGATATCGCGGGCAACTATCCGATATTATCTTCATGTGATAAGCGCCAGTTGATAAAGTTCTCATTGGCCTCTGCTCACTCGTTCTGAATTTCTAATTCAAGATAAAAATAAATACTGACAAACTTTCTGTCAAATTATGATTTTTTTTTTATGTTGGTAAATGATTTCTCTAGCCATGTTGGTAAAACACTTGCATCGTTTACCAGGATCGCAAGATCGAAACCTAGATCGCACCTCTGGGATTTCTGAGTTTTATATGCGAGTCTCATTGTCGCCGATGATTATCAATTGCTAAACGGTGAAGTGAAGGTAAATATCGCGAAGAAACCTGCATATCTGGGAGAACGCCTTGAAAGACGTGTGAAGTCCGCCAACCTGCACTAGGCCAGCGTGGTGTACTATAGTATAATTCCCCGCGCATTGATGGGAGGCCCGTGGCCAACAATGGGACGTTAAAAAGGACTGTTATTTTAATGCTTTTTCTGCCGTTCTCAGACCAATTCTTTAAAAAAAAAACTCAAGTTTCTCTATTTAAACAACGGAGACTTTTATTTATTCCTTATTCAAATGTTTCAAAATAGTTTTAAATTTCGAACTAGACAATTCAACCCAAGGTTTGGGTATTTTGTGATAAAAGAATAATATCATTTGTAATAGGTAGTGAGTATGTACTATTTTCATTTCTATATATCAGAATTTGGTTAGTCATTTGAACTGATTCCAAGGTCTACTAGCATTCAATATATTCCTAAGCTTCTAGCCCCAACCCTTTGTTAATTACTAAGAATGCCAAAACTAGGTTCTATAGACTTTTACGCGAAGGCTAAAAGGTACCAAGGACTTCTATTTAGTGTCAGCCCTAGCGCTAACAATAGTGTGGGCCCTGAATACTTGATAGGACACGTCAACAATACAATTTGCGCATAGTCTATCAATTTATAGCTCTATCACTTATTTTAGCGTAAGTGTAATATCAAAATGTATAAGTTTTCAATGGAGCGTTTGAATGTTTTTATTTTACAACCTGCGACTTCGTCCGCGTGGTATTTAACAAAAAAGGTAAAACCATAAAATAAACGCTATATAATCCTTGAAATTCGTTTTATTTCCATGCTTAATTTGATCAATTAATTACATTTTAATTAGTTCCTTAAAAAATAAATTAGCACTAATAGCATAACTATGTTACTATGACATATATTACCTCATGCGAGCACCACGAATGATTAGTGATATAGACTCACTCGTACCAATTTTTTTCGCGCAACGCAGCCTTCGGTAACCCGTTTCGTGCTAATATGACCTCTATTGTTACAAACAAATAATAATTAACATGCAACACGATGTGTAATAAAATGCGCTATAAAAAAAAATCTAGCAAGTTGAACAATCTTTTGGTAAAAATATAAAAGTTTTTCGTCACGCAGGCTTGGTCGAAAAATCAAGGTGTTGCTGCGGTCGGGCAAATATCAGTGGGGGTGGAGGGGAGGGGGGCTCCGTGTACCGCAGCGGGGCGTACCCCATCCCCGTCGTCTATACTCGAGTGCATTATACACGTAAAGCCCCCGGCCCAGGAATTTTCTTGTATAGTTGTGCATATTTAGTGAGTACGCCTAATTTCTACCCCTCGCCGGGATGCAGGGGCCTATCGATTGGTGGGGGAAGCGAACGGGTTTAATTTACCTTTGCCGATGCTTAGTGACAATGATTGAGCTGGTTCGGTAATCAAAGGGACCGAGCGTGTGCAACCACAGGCTGAATTGTTTTTGTTCATTGTTCAGTCCAGACTTTACGGAATTTTGACCATTACACATTAGCAAATTGAGCTGAAACCGCAATAGCGAGCGATATCGTCAAAATCTAGATATTGACTTTCATGTCAATAAAGACGAAGATAGCTTGAATTTTTTTTGTATCGATAATTATAGCCAACATCTTCTCGCCTAATAGAGATGTAGAGACAATATTATTAGCCCAGCAGTTAATTACGTACAAGTTGTGTTAGGTTTTTTATACCGATTGCAAGCCTTAGTCGATATTTTCCTATTATTAAGGTGGAAGCTCAGTGTCAGGGCGCGAAATTCAAAATTTCAATGGTTTTTATTATTTTACGAAAATTTTGGACATCATTACGATGTAATGTAGTGTTTTGCGATATTAACATTCTGCATTGGATGTCTTGGTGTATTAAGTTTGCTTAAAAAAGAACCTAATCCGATACAATACCATAAGGTTTGTAAAAACCGCTACTTTTACTAACTTTATGGTGTTGTATCGCTTTAGGTATTATTTTAAGCAAACTTAATACATCAAGACATCCAATGCAGAATGTTAATATCGCAAAACACTAAATTACATCGTAATTATGTCCAAATTTTTCGTAAAAAAATTAAAACCATTGATATTTTGAATTTCGCGCCCTGACCCTGAGCTTCCCCCTTAACCGACTTCAAAAAGGAGAAGGTTCTCAATTCGGTTGTATTTTTTTTATGCCATGTCAGAGACAACCCGCCCTGCCTACTTCAAAGACTCGTTTGACATGTTGTCACAACGTTTTTCTGAAACAATATTTCTGTTATATTACCTTTGCTCTTTACAAACACAAACTGGATATTTGAAATAAGAACGCGTCTCTTATTTGTATTTGTTTTTGGATTTAATTCTTTGCTTTTAAAGTCTATGTCCCATTGAAAATAAACACCAGTAGATAGATAACTCTTGATTGTAAACTAGTTATACTCGGATATAATTAAAGAGACAAAATAGGGAAAGAACACCAGCGCACATTTGGTGGCCGTATCACGTGTTACTGAGAACCTTTGCATCAGCACATTTAATGATTAAAAATAAATTGTCATAAAACCCATCACACATGAAAGGTATCCTAAAATATCGTAAATGTCTAATTGCAGCGCCATTACGAACCGCCGCACGTACCTACACCGTACGTCCGAAACGGTTCACCTAGTTTTCCAGCCGCCACCACTCCCTGCAAGATTGATTTTCTCACGCATTTCGCTTGCACTTTCCTCGGGGGAGTGTAACTCTGTCCCGCTCTAGCAAGGCTGTACCTCCCCCGGCGACCTTGAATCGGGTGGCGCCCCCAGACGGGTGGGATGCGTTATCATGTATACGTGGTTTACGTGTGTGCGTGGGGATGGAAATGGGGTTAGTCGGCTCCCCCTATGATGTCGTTCTCGCCTGCATCCGGGCTTCGAGTCTATATCTATGGGGATGGGAACTCGATTTTCAATTTGATTCCGAATTCGCAGCGAATTTTCGGCTTCTGGTTGCCGGATGTTGGGTGGTAGGTGATGGCTTTTGTTCGTCTTTGTGATCTTTCGTAACTTTACGGATGGGATTTGATCAAAATCATGAATAGCGTTGCTATTATGATTTACAAAAATTTCAAAGTTCATTTTGGAAATGCTGGTCGAATGTATGGAATTAAAAAATAAACAAATTCGACTTCACCTTAAAACTTTTAAAAATAGAATAGAATAAACAATTCTTTTAATAACCAGCCAGTGTCCAATTGTTAAAATGTAAAAAAAAAAATATTGCTATGATGATATCACCGTGACGCTTTTTAAAATAATATTCGGCATGATTGAATATTTTAAACTTTCCTACATAATAAAACCAGTTGGAGCCATCCTTGTAATCTATTCGGTTGCCGTTGACCTATTTACGGCTCGGTGCAATGTCGTATGGTCACTGGGGCCCTCGGAGTATGGCGTCGATCGAGAAACACAACGGTATTTATTATTTAGGACACATGTGTTCTTAATTTAGTTTTGTATTTTGTACGTGGGTAATTTATTTTTAAGTCCTATTTCTATATTCAAAATCAAAGTGATAAATGTAACAAAACTGTCTTTTCTATATCATAAATTACAGCTGAGTGTAGTTTTACTTTGTCTACGTCAAAAATCCCCACACGAACATTGGCCACCTAAAAATAAGAATATACATAAAATCGTTCACTGGGTGCACACATGCAAGATAACAGCGTTAGTAGGGCTTCTAATGAGGCCAATGTCAGTTGTGTTGCAAGCTGAGCGCGCGACGACCAATGTCGTTCGCTCATTTCCTCGTTACGCGCGCACTGCGCGGGCGCATGGGCGTGTTGCAATATGCAATGGCGGGAGCGGATGAACTTCTTGAACTTTGTTATGCAATGTTTTGGTCGCACGGTTTATCATTCGTTTGTCGGTTCTGTCACGTGATCTCTTCCCCTTTTTGTGGATGATGTGGACCTATGTTTAATGGAAGTCTGGATAATTGTTATATTTCTCTGTGAGGTAAAATTTATCAGATATTTTAATAATCTAAACAATGTAGGTATGAGAAACCTTGGTTAGATACAAGTAATCTATTCTATTTCTCATAAGTAGTCTATCTATTTTTTATCGTGGGAATACGTAGTCTCCTACCGCAAAGGAGTGACAACTTACAAAATCCACTTATTGTTTTCAAATAGCTGTTATGTATCTACTCGATCCATCGATCGATTTTTTTTACCCATCAACAACACCCATGGACCTTCAAGGTTATGATCAGATAGTACATAGTACTACGTTTCATGTACGATTTGGCAATTTACATAATATTGTATAGATAAGTATCTACGCGTTTCCGCGGTGGTTATATAACTTGTTTGGTATATATAGCGTGCATATCAGTATGCATAAGGGCTTGAAGGTTACAAAATAATAGATGAATGTATTTGGTTGATCAAATACGAAGAGCATATATAAATTATGCGGGTACCTATTTATCTTTTATTGAGAAACGTACGATTTATATGGCTAGTGTAGGGATACTAATAATTTAAAATTATATTTAGTTTGGTAATGGTTAGTAAGTGGTAAACAAAGATGGTGGGTTTGTAACCAGAAACAATTTGGTAGGGTTGGGAAATATCGAATGAATAACTCAATACTAATAATCGGATAGAAGAAGAATGACAAATCTTTATAATTTTTCGTTTGGTGCAAATAATATTAAATAAAATGCTGCCAGTCTTCTATACATATAAATAAAATTGGAGTGTCTGTTTGTAATATTAAAATAACCGCTTTTTACTAAGTGCATTTGGATGTATACACGATACCTATACCGAAACAACATTTTTTACATTTTTTGTCTGTCTGTCTGTCTGTCCGTCTGTCTGTCTGTCTGTCTGTCTGTCTGTCTGTCTGTCTGTCTGTCTGTCTGTCTGTCTGTCTGTCTGTCTGTCTGTCTGTCTGTCTGTCTGTCTGTCTGTCTGTCTGTCTGTCTGTCTGTTTGTTCCGGGTAATCTCTGAAATGGCTGGACCGATTTTGACGGGACTTTCACTGGCAGATAGCTGATATAACAAGGAGTAACTTAGGCTACTTTTATTTTAGAAAAAAAAATAGGATCTCACAAAAAAATAATTAAAACCAATGTTGCAGCGCAGCGCCTGATTAAGTTTGATAGCAACAACCTGCAATGCGTCCCGGGGGTCAGAATGGGCGAGCAGGCTGTTGTCAACGGTTGTCTTAGTTAAATACCACGCGGACGAAGTCGCGGGCAACAGCTAGTTATACAGTATAATCCGCAATAGTATACATGCTAAAAATCCGTTTTAATTTGCTTGGTCACAATATTTTTTTATTGTTATAAATTAGCTCAATATATTTTTTTCATTCAGTTTGCCCTAAGTCTATGGTTCTCTCAGATATGCAGGGTTGCTCACGATGTTCTCCTTTACCGTTTAGCAAGTGTTAATCGTGGTTGAAAAGAGATTCGCACATGAAATCCAGAAATCCCAGAGGTGCGAGCCGGCGTTTGAACCTGCGATCCTCGTTACTGAGGCAAGCGTTCTATAGCAACTTGGCTACCACTGCTATGGGCTGCTATCAAGGTTACTTTATTTTAAAATAATAAAATGATCTATCACTATGCGTGCGCGACGGAGCAGGTAGGTGAGGAAAATCGATAATGCGCGTAGCCCGGCCCTTTGTTGGCCTTCAGTTTTTTTCAGCATTCCACACAAGATGATGATTATAGAATACTAACAAAATGGAGTGAAGAATACGAACGAGGAAGTATTTGTAACGAATCCGTGGGCGGGGCCCGTAGGAGCGGAACGATCGTGCAGCACTGTGCCTCTATCTAAGGCCGGCTACACCTTTGCGACGGATGTATACAATTTTACACGCGACCAAAAACTAAAACAGTCTGAATAGGGCTGTCTTATCGCAAGTTGCTATCTTTTTCAAACAACCGTTTGAACTCCGAACACGACTTCCTAAAATGCATAGAAAGTTTAAACCTATTTACAATGGTATAACAAAGCACTTATCTTCAAAAAAATCCTCCAAATTTATAAAAAAATGTGTTCGCATTTGGAGGTAAATCTGTAATCTGAGCCTAATTTAACGACATTTGTTGCTAACTTCTAACCTAACCTAACTTTGCACTGATTACTCTTCTTTTTGGTAAGAAGATCGCAGTAAAATATTTCATATTATTATTAGTAACATATTATTATATTATTATTGAAAGTTTCAGGTACTAATTTGATTCAAAGAACCGAGTATGTTGGTTTAATAGAAAGTCTATGCGTAAATTTCCAACTAAGAAATATTGTTGTCGCTTCATGACTATCCGTATAGTAGTTTATTATTAAGGTAAATTAAATGGTAGTTATTATGGATTTTTACTATGCGAGTTTCGCACTTTATCTTCATAGGGAAACTTAAATTTCCTTATGGGTAATCGTATAATTTACCTAACAATAGCAACGAATTTTGATATCGCGGTCTAGTTATTTATTGAAATTATAAGTATTCAACTATGTTACCATTATTAAATATTCTGTGTATGTTAAATTATAATTGATTATTATTTCTATTATAAATTCTTAAATAGGTACTTTATATATGTTAAGCTCTCGTCAGTTTAATCGCTGGCTACATTATATATTTCTGTTTTGTTTTACATTTTCTTGTTATTTTTTAGCCATCCCACTTCTAATCCCATTGTTTGTTTTTAGCGTGTGTTATTGAGCTGTGTTTAATAAGTATTCTCAGGAGCGTGTGAAATGAGGACGATTTTAATACTGGTCTGAGGAAAGCAATAAATAAAAAATAAAATATACGTTAGGCTTTCTAATAGTTGGTTGTGTAAAACTAATCGCAGTCGACACAATCGCATGATCGCACTGCGCGCGGCCGGCCTTCCACGGCGCATACGGCTGGGTGTCCAAGGCTAATCGTATTTTGTTCCGTGCCTACTGACGTAACAGTGTAAGTACCTACTAGGGCTATCTATAGTGCGACGAATCGCCGAAACCCATGCTTATTATCGACATATTAGAAACATTGATAAATCGATAATATGTAGGTACTTAACTACATTACTATAGGACATTCCTAGTGTAGAGACTAAAAAAAACACGGGTACCCACCTTGGCGCGTAACTAAAAATAAATCGATTACACTCACTGTGTTTACATTCCGTGAAATCGTAAACTAAAATAACATACAAGCATCGGGAAAAGTATATTATATACATGTAGTTACATGCAGTCAAGTACTTAGTGTTTTTTAGTAGTACAGTGTTGTCAACGCCATCTACTAGAGGTAGATTACACTAATCAATAAATCGATTCACGTTTATGGGATTATAGTAAGATGTAACGTTTACTTCTTAATTTTCATTTCTTTATTTGAAAACTAAATTGTCGATAGTTTAACAATATTCGAAACTTGAAATATTAGGTCCTTGCTCGTAAATAAGCGTATTGGGTACGTACCTATATTTTATTTTATTTTATGCTGCATCCACACGTTGCCCGCATAAAAGCTATAGAGCCGACGTGAAGTCATGCCGTTATTCTATTTAGACTCCACGGAAAATAAGGTCAGGAGAATAGTTAGCCGAGATTCTGATATACATAAACTTGTTTTTTTTATTAAGCTAGGTAGGTAACTACTTATTGTTGTTCCATTTTTATGACATACTTAAATAATATTATGTTGAGTTGTAATTGAGATGGTTTAAAAGCCAACGAGAGTTATTACCATGGATACGCTCACTACCCCTCCCATATATGGTCGTCCTATATCTGTTTAAATAGGTAATTTTAAATATCGCCAAACAAACACATCAACTGACAGCCTGGTTAGCGCAGTTGGTAGTGACCCTGCTTTCTATGCGGAGGGTCTCGGGTTTGAATCCTGGTAGGGGCAAACTTTGTATGATGAGCACGAATGCTTGTACGCAAGTCTTGGATGTTTAATATCTATGTATGTATCTGTGACATATTGTTCGCCCTCAGTCTATTGTACGGTACCCATACAAGCGTTGCTTAGTGTGGGACCGTATAGTTGGTTTGTTCGTTTTGGTGCCCAAAAAGTAGCGCTTCTATTATGGGTATAGGATATAATTGACTGGTAGCTATCCCAGTAACGCCAACACCTGATCGTGCTATTTATACAAGGGATATAAAGTAAGAACAACATGAAGCACGTTAGTTATTACTAATAACCATCCTCTCTTCATTCCAGGACGCCAGTTCAAGGCTCACAAGGTGATCCTAGCGGCGTGCAGCAAGCACTTCCAGGAGTTGTTCGACACGGCGCCCCCGAGCCATGCGGGCGCTTGCTACGTCATCCTGGAGGCCACCTCCGCCGACAACATGCAGGCACTCCTCGAGTTCATGTACAAAGGCGAGGTGCACGTCAGCCAAGACGCGCTCTCCAGCTTCCTTAAGAGCGGAGAGAATTTACAGGTAAACTTAATACCAGAAATATTTTTAAAAGTTCGGTCGTCTGCAAATCGGCCTGGAATCCGAGTCCCAACGGCCTCCTTATTGGCTGTGAGGTGGCTGGCTCGGTATTACATCTTGTACACTCTAATCTATGGTGTACAAAAAGGTGACAAAGATGTATAGTAAGCAATACCCACAGAAAGTTGATAGTAACGTCAGCAATCTTCTGATCCTGGATCTTATATTTTCTACCTAGTAGCTCGCTTCCAAGATCCAGCTTCATCTCGACAGCAAGATCTGCTATTAGACTCTGATATGTATTAGGATCTAATAGCAGATATATTTGACATTAAAAAGAATATGCAGGCTATTAATTGAATCCCTTTTAAGAATACATACGTAGATATGAAGCCAACATTACGCACTTGGTAATATTTTATTTGTTTGGGACTCCTATCTCAATGCGTACCTCAATTTACTCAAGTGTTTTATATAAACCAAATTATGCCACTGCGGGCGGACGCACATACACATTATACTCATATGTCTGGGTGCCAAGACAACACCGATTTGCATAGAATGCTTAAAGGTCACTATAGTAATCAATTCCTTATGAATCCTAATAATTAAGAAGTAACACTTACTACATTGAACCTTAGTCATTCATGTTTTGAGCTCGACGAAATGTTTGATGCAGGTAACAGTATCCCGGCTAGCCAATCCTAGACAGTTGAGTTGTCTAGGTTTATGTTACGTGTTTGTCCTTACGAGGCAATCTACAATAAAACAACATCCCACACTTTCAGGTCAAAGGGCTCTCAATGGAGATGTCCCAGGACGCGTGGGTGAAACAACAAACCCAGCAATCAACCGGCGACCGGCACCCGACCCGTATAAAGACGAGCCCGGTATCCACCTCAGGGAACTGCGAAGGGCAGGAGTCAGCTCCTCCCCAGTCGCACACTGCCACTTTTGCTCCTATAATGCCGCAGTATGGTCTGCCGATGCACGGCAGCGGCAGCATGGGGCGGTATGCCCCACCAGCCCACTTGCCAATACACGCCACATCGCATCGTCGGTCAGCGCCACCGAAGCCATCGCCATCGCAGAGTCCACACCCTAGAAATTATAGGTAAATGTTACGTAGTATACAGAAGTTAAAGTAAACAAGTATTTACTAGGTATTTCCGACTGAAAGAATAGCCTTACGAGCTTACTTTTAAGAATACAGCTTGCGGTAGCCTCAGGTCTGACCGAAGCAATCATGCAATGTTGAAAAATCTTTTCCACCAAGTTATTTGCTCCAACGTCTTATACTCTGCTGTAATCATCATATTTTTAATTAAAAAACATTCGATTCTATGAAGATTAAAGAAAATATATGGTTAACCTTGAATACAAATTTTTATTTTGAAAATACAGAGCAGTTAACACAAATATACACTTAAATTACAAGTGCATGAATCAAAATAAATATTTCGTAGCGGCAGTTGGTCAAATATCGACAGACTGATTGGACTTGTTGGATGTTTTTATGAGATGTAATAAAACATAATCACCTCTGTAATCCCAGAAGCAAAAGGCAGAGGTGCACGGTAGCTGTAAAGCAGCCGAAACGTCGGAAACGTAAAGACATAACCTATGGGGAAAGAGGACCCACCACTGACCCTCGGCTTGTCAACCTCTTCGATTATAAACCAAACAAGTTTGATCGATAATAAAAGAAGCCAACAACACCCGAACTCCTCTAAGATGTTAATCGAGAAACTATCTATCACGAGTGACGGGACCTCAAATAAAATGCAATTCTCCGCGACACTAATCGCGTGTGTTAGTGTCGCGGAGAATTGCAAGCCGCCGAGGACACGCCACACGAGGACAAGCCGAGGGTCAGTGGTGGGTCCTCTTTCCCCATAGGTTAACAATGGATTTCCGCCAAGTATCGCCTAGTTCTATCAATTATGTAAAGACATAAAACAAACGCGATAAAATCCGAATAAAATGTTTTGTTTCAATGGCCACTGGCTGAAACTGGCTTGAAATTTTCATTTGAGTATATTATTGACAATATCCTAAGCGGCACCATAAAATATAAGCACTGCACAAAGATTAAGCAGTGATTCTTGACCCTTGCTCATATTTATATTCTAGTAACCTGAGTCGTTCCTAATTAGAATTCGTAATTAGAAGTTCCATCATCCTATGCCAAAAGTTCTTTGCCTATTTTATGGCCTTTTCTCCTAATCGCTGGCCTGTAATTTCCAGACAAAGTTCGTCATCGTCTCACTGCGGCAGCGTTGCTGATGAGCCGGACACCCGCTCCTCGCCGGGAGTTGGCGCTCGGTACGAAGAGAACCCGCCCGACTGCCCCGCGCCCATCGGCAACCCGATCAAGAACAACGGCTACGAAAGGAGCGCTTCGGCTAACGATGAGATGGCTGAACGCTTGTCCAACGACCAAGGTGCTGAAGGTTGGAGCCTTTTTAAGAACCTCCTTTTTCCATTTAGTACTCGTGTATGATGCTGTACGACTGAGGAGGTACTAGGTACTAGGCTAATCCTACTATTTAGATCTCGAAAGGAAGGTGGAAATAGTTCTGTGTTAATGGACTAGAAGCCTATTTTAACAAAACACTACTCAGAAGAAGAAGTCATAGGACTCAAATTGTGGTCTCAGAAGTCGGTAAATTGTCATGGTAGTGTTTGGCAAGTTTATTTTTCCCTCGGAAATTGGCAGCACAATGTATGGTTATTCAATAATCGATACACGAGCACATTGGATAAAAATCGAATCATTTTTAAACTGCTCCTCCTACCATGGAATCGGTCTAGCTTTTGTTTCTCATTCCAGATTTACGAATAAAGAATGAGAACGATTACCAGCCGGCTAATTTCAACAACTCCCCGCCGCCGGCGCCGCCGTCTCTGCCCAACGCGAACTACCACGAGAAGCCAATGGAAACGTCCCCCGTGCCGCCGAAACCCAGCCCCGACATCTGGCCAACGAAACTGATAACGAGCAAATCTGGCGGAATAGCTACTGCTGACGGTAAGACCTTTTAACTCGTCACAGATTCAATTGTTATGCGAAAGAATAGCAAGGGGACCCACATCGCTCTAAAGAGCTATTATAATTGTTAATAACTAGGAATTTGTAGTAAACATAAATTTTAGACTTCCCTAATATATCTTATTACTGTAAATTTCTGATCAAATTGGTTTCGGTGTTGATCGTCTGTTGGCTTTAGTTATAATAATTCCAGCCCTTTTTTATTTAATGTCCCACTGCTGGACACGGGCCTCCCCTCAATGCGAGGGGGATTAGACCACCACGCTGGCCCAGTGCGGGTTGGCGGACTTCACACATCTTTCGAGGAGTTCTCTCAGACATGCAGGTTTCCTCACGATGTTTTCCTTCACCGTTTAGCAAGTGATAATCATAATTGAAAATGAGATTCGCACATGAAATCCCAGAGGTGCGAGCCGGTGAACCTGATATCCTCGTTACCGAGGCAAGCGTTCTACCAACTTGGCTATCACTGCTTTTGCTTTAGTTTGATTGTTGCAAACCATACTCCAGGTAAAAAGCTGAAATGTCCATACTGCGAGCGACTGTACGGGTACGAGACGAACCTGCGCGCGCACATCCGGCAGCGGCACCAGGGCATCCGCGTGCCGTGCCCGCACTGCTCGCGCACGTTCACGCGCAACAACACGGTGCGGCGGCACATCGCGCGCGAGCACCGCCACCAGGTGGCGCAGCTGGCGCAGGGCCCCCTCCACAACCACACGCAGTAAGACCCCGCGACGTTTCGTTCTCGATTCTATTTTCAACCGAACTACCTCTGCTCATTCGGACCGGTCCGGGCGATCGTCTCGTCTCATCTACCTCCCGATCGATAATCATCGTTCGAACGTTCGTGGACTCGTCCTCCTCCACGAGCGTCTCCTCAGTCGCCCGAGCCGCGTCTAGAACTGTTTGTAACGCGCGTACAATAATATACCTCGTTGAATGCATATTATGTAATCAGTATCTACCTCAGAATATGATCTTAAGATTTTTAAATTGTGCGATAATTGTTACTTAATTTAATATTCATGTGTGACTATGAATGGTTGCTCGGTGGGCATCTCTGTCCGGTACCATGTTTGTAAAATGTCGTACTCATTATTGCACCGTCATTGCATTATAGTACTTTAACTATATATTTTTTTTGCAAACATTAGTAATATGTCCAGTTGACTGTGAGACGAAGTTACCTTTTATAGACGATTAATTTTCAGCTCTCGGTCGAGTACGACGTAGCTTATAATATATTACCTGAGCTAGAGAATCTTAGTAATGATGTTGAGACTGATGGTCATAGGCTAGCTGTATGTAAATAATAGGAGAATGTTGTAAATCGCCTTGGCCTAGGTTGAAACACGCGTACTACGGCACTCTGTGGCAAAACTACCTCCGTTGTTATTTAAATATTATTTTAATTGATTACCCTTAACATAATGACAATAGACTAGATATTATGGTTTTTAGTTACGCATTCGAACATATCTGTGATACAATAGAAACAGGCTGTATAATTTATATTCTTCATATTTGCCACAATGTCGATAGAGAAAACAAAAGGGATAAAGTGCGAGAATATACGAAAACCATTGGAGTTTCAGCAGTCGTTTACTGTACAGCGAACAAAGGACGGTTTTAGTTTTGTACAAAGTACAATTTGCCCTAGATACATAAGTAGTTAGGTAAAAGGGATCGCGTTATAAAATTGCATACAAGGTTCGATGCATGAATGTGTGAACGATCCATTGCTGCGTTGGTATCGGGCTCGCCTGCACGGGTGTTACTATTGAGACCAAATAATTATATGTTACAATGCGATGGTGTCGATCTTAACATTCCGTCATGATGTTTATGTCGTCGTAGTGCATTTAGATGAAGGCCACTTACTACTTTTATATTCCTAGTCATTTCAAGTGCAACCAGTTGAGATTTTTAAAAAGAAAATAATTATTTAAATGATTAATGTAAGGTCGTCTGTCGGTGTCTTTGTATTATATTTGTTGAGTCCGGCACCGGCGGCGGCCGCGTGTAATACTTCATATGTAATCAATTCAGCTGCAATACATGATTGAGTTACATAAAGCAGATGGTACAGTGCCAAATATCCTCAATTTTAAGTTCACATCGTATAATTTATTTTATTTTGTTTTGTTAAGTGTGAATGTAGCGACTGTGTGTTATATTCCTGATATTTAGGAATAGGTTGCATTCATATTTATATTTTAGAATACATTTATTGAATGTATTTATTATTTGAAAAGGCTCAGCGACTTTTAAATATATAGTTTCTGTTATACTTAGTACCATTTGGAAGATAGCGTTTTAGTTTTTCTTTAAATGGCTACCTCGTTTTTATTATGACAATTATAGTTGAATTCCTTTCATATAATCAGAACTAATCAGTACAACTTTATGTTGGTTTGTTAAATATATAATCGTATGTTTGTGCGTCCATCAAAGAGTTCGCACGTCATCTCGCAATGATGATATTATAAGATGGTTATAATAAAGGAATTCAATTTATTTAGTAGTACCAATAGACCAAATAGAAGCTAGCATACAATCTGAATATTCTAGATACGAATCAAAACGCTATTTGAATCTACTTGTACCGTACCTAAACTCTGATATTTATACTAAAATCTCTTTTCTTGAAATATAATTAATTCTTTATAAAATATTAAGAGTAAATCAGTATTGATTTCAATTATACTATAAAGATGGGTCATGGAAAGGTAGTTAAAAGTGGCTAGAGTTAGCGGGCTTATGCTCTGATATAGAATTTAATAAAAAAGGTATATTTTGGGTTGTAACAATCATATTTGAATCAACAAAATATTTCTCAAGAAAAAAATATGTACGTAAGAGTGAATACCTGTTATAAATATTTCAAAACATAAATGATCTATAAAAAAATATACATAGAACAATTCGAGGGGAAAACCGCGGGGGATTAACGTCGTTTTTGATAGGAATTGTCGCACAGAAAAATAACTTTTTTATTTTTTTTCGTCTGTGACCTTTAATTGGAGCTGGTGGGGTGGTATGTTTATCGATCGATTAGGTTGCATCGATTTTGGAAATATCACACAGTGCAGTACTGTGATGTCAGAATATTTTTCTCGTTTGTAAACAATGGTAAAGAAGCCGCGCTCTCCAACGTTGAACACTAATGAACGCAACGCCTTCAGTGGAACTGCAAGGCTTGTCGAGGGAACCAAATTCTGATATTTACGTTGATCGAATCCTTGTAAATATTGTAAAAAAATATCGTTTCTTTCATTACTATTGGCATTCTTTTGGTAAGTGTATTATTGTTAGGGTAATAATGTTTTTTGTTTGCTATTTTCAATCGGAAATCGTTATAATTATTATTGAAGAAGTAAATGTCTATTATTGTCGTTTAGTTTTCCTTATCATATGAATTCAAAATTCATAGTTGTGATTTCTTTTGACATTTAATGTTTTTTTGTGATACGTAAAAGAGAATTGCATTAATGCATCACGTGTTTTTTAGCTTTTTATTCATGTTTTGTTTAAGTCGATGGAGGGAAGGGGGGGGGGGGGGCGTGTCGATGAACGTTTGCTAAGTTAGTGGTGGCACTTGGGAGATCGTTAATTGAAAATCAATAATTGGATTTGCTTCTTTCTAAATTCTTTAAGGTACAAATATTAGATTACAATATACGATCGCATGTCAATTTTGATTCTGAAATTGTTTGTGAAAATCGACGAAAAACATATTTGCAAATGATATTACTATGAAACATATGATTTCAAGTGATGATTGTACAAAATTCAGTATACTTACGGGGTATTGGATAACACGTCTAAATTAAGTTGTCACATTGTTAAAGCTAATTAGCGGACAAGTTATTAGTGGTCCCTAATAGTCGTAATGTTATATTTGATGTGATAGGTGAATTCACATTTAGTCGGTGTATTGCAATCCCTCTCCATTGGACTTGGCCGGTCTCCCATATGATTGTGGCTGTACAATCTGGTTAGATGGTAACGATCTGGCAAGTAGCACTGTGCAAATATTTTTAACATTTGCCAAACTAAGCCAACGTTTGAAAGATTTGCACCGTGCAAGCAAAAAGATCCAACTGTTTCGCCAACATAAAAGCTTCAAACGGGATAATTTTTATGAGTTAAACTTTGAGTTTCAGAAATTCAGAGGTACCATAATTGTTTCTCTTTAGCTTATATTGCTGCATCAAAATGCATTTATTTTTAAGCACATCTCATGGTTACATTGCGGGTTTCATTTATTAACCATGTTAAGTATTAGTTCTAGGTTTTTTTTTCTTTTATTATGTGTACATAAATCGCGAAATGTCGTGATGGTAAAGCCAAAGATTGTTACGGGTATGGTGACCCTCTGCCGTCACAGGGCTAGGTGGAAAGTTTACATTCTGCCCCTACAGTGTTTGAGACATAACAACATAGACCGCGAAGTTATAAAAAAAATATATAACTTTTGAATGTAACTTCCCACTTAGCCTTTTTAGTAAGTACAATAAAGTAAGTTTATCTACCTCGAGAAATGTAACTTAGTTTGTAAGTCAGCTTTTAAGTAGATTTTTTATATGAATGAAAAAAAAATATAAAATTTTTAGTGTTAAGTGTAATGCGAAAAATTAAAAAAAAGTACAAATACTATACTACCTCAGGATTCAACTTTAGTCACTTTTCATATTCTATAACTGTCCTGCAGATGTATTCAATATATTTTAATGATCTTTATAAAAAAACAAAACCTAACGGATTTTTGATAAATACTGGCTGGTAAAATTTTGGAATATTGTTGGAAAAGATTGTAAATGTAATAAGGATAGATATCACCAGTTGAAAAACTGCAATCACGTTTATTTGAATCTCTGCAAGGTAGTCAGTGCTCTCAACTCAGTGTGTTATATGCTCAAATGAGGATTATACATCGACGTCTGTATTTAGCGAGTGTGTGAGCTCCGTACGAGCTGAGTTGACGGTCTAAGCTAGGTCGTAAGTGTTAAATTAGGATAGTTATAATAATCTCATAGACGCACGGCACTGCGCGTGCCGTGCGCGAGCGCAACACGTGTTGGGGGATCGGCCACAAGTCAGTCAACGTAATCTTATTGTACCTTCCTTCACTCTCCGGAGTATAAATTTTTATTCATATTTTTTATTATTATTAATTTTTCCCAGTTACTTTTTTGTGTTTCATAGATGTTACTATGTTTTAAGGAGATGAAAAAAAAATGAGAAATTATTGTTTGTTAGGTTTCTGCGAATTAAAAAATTGTAACAAAATTATTTTTTTTGTTTATTTTTTTCCTTTTTCTTTTAATTTTCCTATTAATTTTCTTTATCTTCGACAAGTTACACCCGTCCATCGTGATTAATGTTTATTATAATGTTTAAGTACGTTGTTT
Source organism: Pheosia tremula (assembly GCA_905333125.1). Lineage (NCBI taxonomy): Eukaryota > Metazoa > Arthropoda > Insecta > Lepidoptera > Notodontidae > Pheosia > Pheosia tremula. The sequence goes on from HG995397.1 coordinate 2,222,089, forward strand.
AAGGAATTGACATTTAAGTACCTAATTATATTCATAAAATAGTTGCACTTAACTGGACAGGAAGTACGTATTTAAGTAATCATTGGATGTTTTTTATATTTTAAGGGTGCACTATATTGAATCGACCGCGAGAGTAACTCGCGGTCTCTACGAATTTGATAATGAAAAAAAAAAGTATCTTGCATTAAATGTTACTTATGTAAGTTCTAAATCTATGCTCACTCCCTCACTAGATTAAATCACGAAATACTTGGACTGTACGCGGAACGGTATGACGGCATTCAATGGGATGATATGTAAAAGATAAAATGGATTGATCATTTTCGGTAATTATATTCCATTTTCACTTTTCATTAAAATACTGGCTCTAATGATATTTATCGTCGTGCATACAATGATTTTGATGTCTCGCAACATTGACAGTCATCCCATGACTCTAGATAGAGCGTTTGTAGGTCATAACATTAGCCTACGTGTTTAATCTTTTCATCTTGTTAAGTTCAAATGAGGTAAGTCTCGGTGTCACTATGTTATCGGTGTCATCTATGTGTAATATACAGATATACTTAACTCTATTAATATGCAATGATCTTATAAAATTATTAAAAAGCAACGAGCATTCTTGGCTGCAAGAACTTAAAGTACAAATTTCTGAAGTCTTAAAAGAGTTACTGCCAGTACAAATTAATTAATGGAGAAAATTAAATAAAAAATAAAAATAAAAATGGTACCTATTGGTTTTTTATGTGAGTGTTGCCAAAATTGTATTTTTTGGGGCATCGGTAAATTAATTTAGTGTAGGTTATAACGAGGAGAGTACAAAATCGGTTGAGTAATGTACAACAGCCCGCAGTAGATGGTTTGGATGGCTTTCAATTAAAATTGAGTATAAAATTAAATGTATATTTTCATTTTTATGGTTCGAATGGCGAGGGTAATGGATATGGTCGACATCTAAGTAAGTGGTCAACGTAGAGTGAATAAAAAAAGGGTGACTTATCGATTGTAAACCAGGATGGTTGTAAAACTAAGTAGGGTTTTGTACGTAGCGGTAAAATGCTTAATGAAAAAAAAAATACGGTCGTCGGTTCGGTGGTCTATGTCTGTAAAGGAAAAGTGATTGTCTGTGATTTTTTTAAGCGACTTTTTTGTATATATATATGGAAGAATATATAATTCTTTACAGTAAGAATAGCACTACTTGTGATTTTTACATTTAGATATTTATTAGTTGACTTCATTTTTTTGTACTATAATATAGGGTAATGTATCGATTGGTGTAGTGGAGAACGGGTGCGGGTTGAATGTACATAACACTATACATAATGTATAAAATAAATTATATTGGTATATGACAAGCTGCTCTCGTAGTAGGGGATCGTAGCGTGGTTTTGCCGCGTTCGGTCTCGCTCGCACGCTCGCGAGTGAACAGCACGGCGCGCGGCACCGTTGGCCCGGTCCCCTACTAATAGTGCTGGTGTCCTCGACATCGGGTAACGTTTGGCAAATGGTTAGACCACATGCGATGCTTGTTTGTTTTTAGAGTCGCGTGCTCGTCACGCCGTTTCGAAGGCTACATACGAATTAATGACTTCTATTGGGCACGTGACTCGTTGGTATTATTAGTACATTAATTTGTGCGTTAAATTAAATCGGTAGTCAAATGCCGGAGTTCTAGCGAATTTTTTAGTGTGGTAAACATTTTGGCGTATTTCGTTACTTATGTGGTAAATGTATTAGTGTTAACTGTTATGTTTGCTTCGGGTACCTGAAGCTGGAATCTGTTGAAGGACTTTCCCCAACTTTACATCACAGTGACGTCATCATATTAGCTTAGTTTTTACTAATTGTTTACTCGTAATAATTATTTATGTAGGTTATTTTATTTGTATAAAAGTATCCTTTACGATAGTTACTTCAAATATATTAATAGTAATATCAAACTAGATTATTTTTGTACATTTAATTGATTTCTATTAGTAATTGTTGCACAATGGACATTTGCTTAAATAATAAAAAGAAAAATTAACCGAAGTTAACAATTGCGTGCAAATCAAATAAAAATGACGAAACATTATCTAGTCACAAAAATATTGTTTCAATAAAACAATGGGAAGTCTTCAATGTTTCAAGTGTCCTATGTGGATGAGTAGCATCGGATATTCGTGCTGGGTGCTTATAGAAAAAAGTATATTATTTATATTTATATTTGATTAGTACAATGTTATGTTGGGCACTTTCTGTTATAAGGATCATATTTCCAATTGACTTTCATAACCATTAAAAATAGATTCTATAAAAAAAATCAATTTAAGTACACCACATGTATTTATTTGACTCTATTCGATACTTTCATAAATAAAATATTACAAAAGTATGAACCTTACGCATTAAATATGACAGAATACTTACGTAATTATGAGGCTATCGTTAATTAAAATAAATATCCAGCACAAATTTCCGTTCGTAAACTGCCATAACCAATGAAAAATAAAAGATTTACCGCGGGAAACGGCCATCTGAAATACTGAAGAGTGCAATTCATTGATACCAAGTCTATCACTTGCGACTTATTTAGTTTTTTTTGTTGCTATTTACCGCGGTAAACTGCGTGTAGAAAACGGGCTATGTAATTCTAATACTGGTATTATTGTCCATTTGTGCACTAATTTTAAAATTAAATTTGCGTAATTAATGAACACACAAATATTGCAGTTCATTCCCAAGACACAGTATCCTAAAATCTGACCTAGGTCTAGATTATTGTATTAATGAAAAATTTGTTCCATCGTGGAATTCTTAAATTAATAAAAAAATGTTGCTAAAATTATGTTTGCGTGTTGTTTTATTTATTTAACTTGTCAAGGGAAGGGGAAGGGCCAGAGGTGCACCGCCGCTAAGCTGAACGGTACCGCACAGCTTCGCGTCACATCCCATCCCGCTCAGTAAAATGTCCATAGTACAGTGTGAAGAGACGTCCATTCAGAATTGATACTATTGACTGTTGCCAATAGGTTTTGTATGCTCTCTTTACACGCAGCCAGTGCGCAAGTTACAAGTAGCAAGTATACTCGTGTGAACAGGTCGGCAAACACGAAGTGATGTTCCATGCACTTTCAAGTTGTCTACTTTTACTTGCGTAGGTACTGTACTGTCCTCCTACTCCTACTGTTAGCTCCATCTAGTGTTCTCAAATCCTGACAACCCTGAAGAAACTACAACGCAAGAGGCGACCGGCGTGCTGGCAGCCGATCACCTACCTAAGTATCTAGGAACTTTTAAGTTGGAACGGGGCGTAGCTATGTAGCCAAGGGAAAAAAAATACACTGAGGCCTTACTTAATCTAAACTAAATACTTGAAAGGTGCAAAGCTTCATCATCAGCATCTTATGCTGATGATGAAACTCTGCGATTCAGGATTGTATCCTGAATCGCGCTATGAGAGTTTTCGGAGCACGTAACAAAATACAAATAACGGTTGGGGCATAGTGGCCGCCCCGCCAGGCATGCCACCCGCCTGGATGGAAGATCTTCACTTTTCCGCTAAAATCGCATCCCCGGATCTAAATTCCCAATTATCAATCATCAACATAAATGATTACCGAATACGTCCAGATAATTATCAAATCGATAAATAATAATAACAAAACGCACTGACCGTTTCAATGTTTTATTCAAGTATTAACACACTCATTGTATGCAAATAAGCTTAGTATTTATTTAAATGCCTTTTGAATGTTAGTAGTGGCGATATTTCCTACATCTTTTCTGATCAATTTAGATTAACAGTTTTGATAAATATCGTGATTAAAGAGCTCAGGTATAAACAGATGTAGCCATCTGCGATACATTATGGACAAAAGTTTAGAGCTGGTTGCCAGTTGCACGTCACTCAATTGCTGAATTTATTACTAAAAAAAAAAAAAATCAGAATCTCACTAATATTATAAATGTGAAAGTTTGGATGGATGGATGTTTGTTACTCATTCACGCTCAAACGGCTGAACGGATCTCGATGAAAATTGGCACAGCGATGGAATATAGTCTGGAATAGAACATAGGCTACTTTTTATCCCGGTAAACTGTATGATTCCCGTGGGATAGATTTGTTTGAATTTTTCATACTTTTTAATCGCGGGTAACACCGCGGGGCGCAGCTAGTATTATATATTTGTAAATAAATGATACGTGGTACATTTAATATGCACTTTATAATTTTAAGAATGAGGCATGGCACCGACGCACGTCTTGACAAAAATAGAAAGATTACTACGTACTGCGCGGTTCGTTACTTATAATTATTAATTTTTCCTTGCTATAGATTCTTCTTATTCTGTTTAATGAGATTCTGGTAGGTGTAGCTCATGAAGCTCTTTCCAACTCTCTCTGTCTAGAACAGCTCTTTCATCCAGCAACCAGCAAATAGCCACTGAACCAGCATCGTGGATGTCAGGGGATATATTGATAACGTCAAGGAAAGTTTTTAAAGAAGTAAATTATTACAGTGTATAGTGGATACGGAAGCACAATTCGACATTATCAAAACAAGTGCGATTATTTAAATTAAATTTACCAACTGGTTATGCGTAATGAGCACTTACAACTTGCTATACTTTTTGCAGATATTAATTATTGTCTGTCAAAAACATTTTGTTAATAGGGTAGCCATTTGTACAGGATGTATGGGGCATGGTAGCAAAAAGTTTGGGTAAAGTTACGCTTAATGCCTATAATAAAATGTATAGAAATCATTTATGTCGAAAGTCATGGGATGAGAATGTTGTAATTTTTGAGCGCGCAATGTATCGTAAACAACTCGATCACAACACAACGCTCCGTGAGATAACTTATGCGTGCGAGCGACGAGCGCGCTCGAGCGTATCGAGGTTTAATTTGCATTACAGTTTTAGGTTTTAATTAGTAATTATGTTTTTTTTTTTTTTCAATTTAAAAAAATGCGTCGCACTGTACTTGAAACATCATATAAAGTTCTCATAACAAATATAATATTCTGGGCGTGTCTTTTGTACTGTCTTTTTGGTTGAGTAAATCCTCTTAATTAAAAGCAAGGACCTGTACATATATTCTACCTGGACATGTATTCCTAAATAAAGTCACATTGAGATAACTAATAGGAAGTTATCGGTATAAATAACTGTATTTATAAATTATCAAGGCTATAAAACGACATAACACGGCGTTTCTACATTACAACTTCCTCTCTCTATCCAATGAATACCATTTCTCAATTACCATAATAAGGCAATACTTATAAAATTATAAGGTTAAATGATACTATAGGAGATTGATTAGTAAACCAATTATGTAAACATCCCCATATTATAACTATTAATGCGGCTCAAATCAGGAGCTCAATTGGAACATTATGTTACGTAAATCTAGACATTTGCCACGAATTTCCGATATAGATTAATTATTGAGGTCCCGATTTGATATTGATTTCTTATATTTACGCGAATACTACACGCTGAAATAAAACTAATTTTAAGGATTTTATCGCGTCTTTACAATCACAACACACTGTAAGCATTTTTTGCGTAGACCGGGCCGCAAAAAAGTAATAAATATGAGCGTTCCCCAGTTCTAAGTATGACGCTAGGACGTTTAACACCTCAGTCCTCCCGTGACCATGGTTGCTGTAAAGCAGCCGAAACGTCAGTTACGTAAAACCATAAATTAAACGCGATAAAATTCTTTTTAATACGTTTTATTTCAAAATCCTGTATTATATCTATACAAATTTGAGTCACATTAGTTCATGGTAAGTCCACTGTGTATCAAAGTGACATGCAACACAAAAAAAAATAACTTGCAGAATATTAAATCACACAACAACAACAATTGCATAGTGATCCAAATATGGTGACACTATTCTGGCATTCAGAATCCGGCCTATATCTCAAGTTCGTCCAGTGACCGCGCCGCCGCCGGCAGGACGATCGGTATATAAACGCTGAGTGGTATGTGGTGTGCATTCATTCGTCGATCGGATTACCTCAGGATCAGCAATGGCAGCCAAGGTAGGTCGTCACTTATATACACTTTCACTATTAACCGTCCGAACGCTTTGTTCAATAAAAAGCAGTCCAATATCTTTATGCAGCGTTAAATTTAGATTGCAATTTTTGGACATTGACAATATTGAAAGATCTGGATGGTTCATGAAAGTCTCAAAGTCAAAGTCAAAGTCAAATCATTTATTTCGTATAGGCCTACGGGGGCACTTACAAATTGTCATTACATTTTTTTTTTCTTAAGTCTACAACCGGATCGGAACGCGACCTCAACTGAGAAGATCCGGCAAGAAACTCAGCGGGCTTGTCTTTTTTTTAAATTCATTATTTTTACAAAATAGATTATTTTTATAAAAGTAAGCTCCAGTGTGTTGCCATGCGGGGCGCACACACGCTACACTTTAACATTATATGCCCCATAAAAGAATTATTTATTCTGTGGAGACGAGTGACATGCACGGATAGTTTATCCTTATTACGAGTGTTTATAACATGAACATCACTCCTTTTTTCAAAATTATGAATATTTTTCTTAACATACATTAGATTTTCATAAATAGAGAAAGAAATCAGATCAGAAATCAATTAGAGATAGCTCGAACTGTACCCACAAATACAATAAAGTGCAATTTCTACTTTCGTTCTTTACTTGCATATCTGATATCTTTACATGCGGAAGTGTACTGTTGTGATTGGTAGGTTGTAATTTTTTTTAATCTGATATATTTTATCAGCTACCCAATATGATAATATTACGTTACTCTATTCCAAGTTTTTATTAATATACTAGCTGTCCTGGCGAACTTCGTACCGCCTCAGATGTATGAGATGTATTTTTTCTTTTGTTTTTAAATTCGGGCTGAAGACAAATTCAATAATTCAATGAACATAAAAATAGGGCCCACCTGTTTGTTGTATGAATGGTGTAACTAACACGAATTTGTTAGATTATTCTATTCTACATAATATCTATAATATATATTGGCGATGCTGATCCGATTGGTCTTCAAGTCTTTTATTCTTTTATAGTTCGTCGTAGTTCTCGCCGCCCTGGCCGTGGCCCACGGCTCAGTCGTGCCAGTGGCGCGAGTAGACGCCGACTACACCAGCTTTGCGTACGACGTCGCTGACCCCAACACCGGTGACTTCAAGAGCCAAGTCGAGACCCGCGTCGGCGGCAACGTCGCCGGCCAGTACTCGCTTCTTGATGCCGATGGCACCAAGCGTACCGTCGACTACGCCGCCGATGACGTGAACGGGTTCAACGCCGTCGTCCGCAAAGACCCCGCTGTCATTGCTACTCCTGTGATCGCCTCGGCTCCTGCGGTAGTTGCTGCCCGCACTATTGCCGCACCTGCGGTCGTTGCCCACTCTCTTTCCCCAGCTTTGTATTCCGCTCCTTCCGTATACGCGGCTCCTTCTCTCTACTCTTCCCTAGTTGCTCCATCCGTATATTCCGCTCCCCTCGGCTACGCCCGCGCTGCTTACTGGTAAATCTGACTTGCAAATCCTGTCAATGGTGCTCTATTTGTAAATATGACGTATTTTTAAGAAATAAAAGTGAAACTACCTATCTTGTTGTTTTAAACACTGACCAATCGAGACGACAACAAAAATTATATAAATATAGGTGATTTTGTTATTGCAAAAATGACAACTTTTTAGTTTGTGACAACAAAGAATAATGATCAATACTTAAGTATTCATCATGAGTACCTTTCAGGTACTCAGTCAGGCGAGTGAAGGTCCATGTTTTATTAATAGGTTACCTACCGAGATCTGGCGGATGTCGAATAGCATTGACGTTGTGGACGTAATTACCGTTTTCCCAGTAAATATAATTGAACCAGTCCGCCCTCAGCTTTATTCAAATGTCATGGCTTACGGTAACAACTTTAGTTCTATATCACTGTTGTAATTTGCACAGGGTATTTCATAAGAATGTAACTTAATCGGCAATGCGATTGCTATTGGTTGTTGTATGTACCAAACACTCTGCTTTGTATCATCATATCACAGAATATTGAAATACCTATTTATTTCTCTAACAGATCTATTGCCATTTTGTTTGGATATATGTTTGGATATGGTATTTCATTGCAAACATATTTTACATGGCATGAGCTTATATTTAGGTTAACTGCTTTATGACTACGTTAGTACTTTAGGACACGTTTCATTGTCTTTTAAAGTCAAAGTCAAAGTCAAAGTCATTTATTTGCGAATACAGGTGAATACAGGTTGTTATGATGACAATATTTATACTTATACCGTACTCTACCTTATGGCATGCAAATATAGATTAGGGCTAAAAATAAATTACAATTAAAATTAAAATGTTAGTCTTTAAAAATAAAAAATAAATTCATCATAAAAAAATTTACATCAAAATTATTAAAATTAAAATTATGTCATCAGAAGTAAGTAGTAAGAATACATTATTATTAGTCTTATTATTTATAACTTGTCATTAAAGTATTCCTGTACATTGTAATACATCTTATCCAGTAATATATGTCTAACACTCTTTTTAAACGTGTACAAGCTATTTGATGCCTTTATAGTGTTTGGCAGTTTATTGTACAATTTTGATGACATGCAGAACACACTTTTGTTAAGTAAAGTGGTTCTGTTGGGTATATTTCGGACATTGTTTTTATGTCGAATACTGTGAAACTTATTGAAGGTATTTAAATTTTTTTGGACAAGCACAACAGTTTCGAAGATATATAAACATGGTAGAGGTAAAATTTTTAATTCTTTAAAGCTGGGTTTGCAACTGTCTGTCGATTTCAATTCACACATTGACCTTATACATTTTTTTTGCGCTTTAAATGCAGATTCCCAATTTGTCGAGATACCCCAGAAGATCAAGCCATACCTCAATACGGATGCGACATGAGCATGGTATGCAGTCAACACGGTAGACATGTTAACAATTTTATGTAACCTATAAAGGACGTAAGAAAATCGATTTAATTTTGTGCATACAGAGTCAATGTGTACTTTCCAATTTAGGTTTTGATCTACATTTAATCCCAAAAACTTTGCAGTCTCAACTTGTTTAATATGAGTTTCATTATGATTAATGTTAAGACACATCGGCTTTGTTTTGTTTCTAAATAACATTACGTTCGTTTTATTTAGATTAATTATAAGATTATTAGCTTTCAACCATTCAATTATTTTTATTAATGCATTTTTAACTTCTAATTCAAGTAGCGCGTAATTCTTGTTGGAAAATATTACGGTACTATCGTCGGCAAAGAGAATCATTGGGAAATTTAATGCTTTTGGAAAGTCATTTACATAGATAAGAAATAAAAGAGGCCCTAACACACTACCTTGGGGCACACCGTATTTTGTTTCTCTGTAGTTTGAGACAAAACTTAATTCTTGTTTTTTGCTAGGGCAGAGTTTTGTAATTATTGTCGCCTGTTTTCTTTTACTCAGATAGGATTTGATAAGATCTAATACATTGCCTCTGATACCGTATTTCTGCAGTTTATAAAATAGTATGTCTGTAAAGCGACGACAGTCTCTGAATATTATATGCAGTGAATTAGTTCATGTACGGGTAGTAGTGAAGACATCCATTATAGAAGATCACAGCGATTCCCAAATTATTTTGGACAAGATACCCCATTTTCTAAACTGAACTGATACCTTAGACCTCCATAGCAAAATTTCATTAAAAACCCTATGTCTAGTTTTTTTCCTATTGATTCAAAATAATTACAAAATAATAATTTCATCTTGCACAAACTTGTGCATGCTTATCGACTTTTTGTACTAAAATATTTGTCATTCTTATAACAAGTTGGTACGTTACACAACATATACAGTATCTTGAAAGTTTCAAATAAGAAATTGTCTTAATTAATAGTGGTCGATTTTTAGAACTCATCGACCACTAAAGTTTTCGTTTATGTCGACCCCTTGGAAACCAACCACTTTGGGAATCCCTGGACCATCATAATGCTATAACGATAATGTATGTATATATAATTTTATATATCATTTTTTTAGGGTGAATTACTTTACTATTTCTTAAGCCAAATAACTAACTCACTGTGTATATTGTTTTAAGATACATTTCAAGTGGTTAATGAGTAAGTATTGATGACGACACGTGTAAGCCGGAGCTCCTGCAAGCTTATTTACATCCGGTTCCTGTTTTACTGTCCGTCATTGGTACAAATTTTAATAACAAAATCATTAAACTTATCTATTTCACAAATTAACTAAATTAAGTAAGTTTAATGCCGAAATGTAATCTTCTTTTTATGTAAAACTGGACTGGGAAGTATTTAACGCCACGACCTGCCATAGCCCAGTACCTGCACCGTTCAAAATATTCTTAACTAGACTGGGAGTGATATTTCTAATAACACGTTGCGTGAATTAGAATTTCCATTTGAGTTGTTCTGGTTAACTATGCGAATTGAACAAGATTATCGTAACGTGACTCGCTGTTACATACGTCAAGATAATAGCTACATTATTCGAAGGAGATATCCGTGTCAAATACGGCATTTACACCCCAAGATACATTGTGTAAGAGCGCATTCACATATAGGCGTTTTTGTCGCGCGACTGTAGCGCTTCTAAGTCGCGCTGCAGCAGCGCGGCTCGTATCCATACATATTTAAGTATCGCAGCTGCAGCGCGGCAGCCGCGCGATGGTCGCGCGTCAGAAGCACGACTGCAGCGCTCCGAGCTTGAGGTGGCATGACTGTGAAGCGCGGCGTCGCGACTTAGCCGCGCTACAGCCGCTGTAATGTGAAGGGATTCGCTGTGCAGCGCTACAGTCGCGCGACAAAAACGCCCATATGTGAAAGCGCTCTAAAACAGGTGTAGCTCGAGGAGGTGACATGGGACTAACGAGGTGTCGGCTCGGCGGCGGCGGCTGTTTGCAAATTGATAAATGTTCGGAAAAACTTAGAGAAAGGTACGAATATATCTTCGCTGTAGCTATGTTTTGGGCCTCGTAATTTGAAAAGCAGTTTCCTATTTTAACGATTTTCTTTAGCGAGTTTATTTTTACAACATAGTATTACTTTAATTAAGTAGTATTGGTTTTATGCGAATACTGCAAATTCTATACATTTGGATATAATACCTTCGTAATGAATTTAAAAGTACTTAGTACTTTGAATGGGACCAATAATAATAAGATAAGCATTATTTTTAAGTTTCGTTTTATTTTATTCAATACATATACTTATGTATGTACAAACTAGTAACAATATTTACATTAGTTCGACAAAAATTAAACACGTCGTGGTCTTTAGCGAGTGTTGCTCACCCGTATTTACCAGTAAGATACGGGAGAGGAGTACGCCGCGTAGGTGACGGGGGAACCCGCGTAATAGGAAGGAGCGTAGCTGCGGGCAACGTAGGCGGGACCGGCAACTGAGCGGGCAACGTAGGCGGGGCCGGCAACTGAGTGGGCACCAACAGCACCGTAGGCAGTGTAGGCAAGGGGAGAACCAGCGCTGTAGGCGAAGGGAGAGACAGCGCCGTAGGCCAGAGGAGAGGTGGCGCTGTAGGTAATGGGACCAGTCGAGGTGTAGTAGGGAGTGGAAACGGTGCGGGCAGCAACCACGGGAGCGGAGGCGGCGTACACAGCGGGAGCAGCAACAGTGCGGGCTGCGACTACGGCTGGAGTGGCAGCAACGACCGCGGGTGCGGCAACAGTGCGGGCGGCAACCACCGCAGGAGCGGACGCGACCACGGGAGTAGCAATGACAGCGGGGTCTTTGCGGACGACGGCGTTGAACCCGTTCACGTCATCGGCGGCGTAGTCGACGGTACGCTTGGTGCCATCGGCATCAAGAAGCGAGTACTGGCCGACGACGTTGCCTCCGACGCGGGTCTCGACTTGGCTCTTGTAGTCGCCGGTGTTGGGGTCAGCGACGTCGTACGCGAAGCTGGTGTAGTCGGCGTCTACTCGCGCCACTGGCACTACTGAGCCGTGGGCCACGGCCAGGGCGGCGAGAACTACGACGAACTGAAATGGGAAATGTTAATTAAACCAAACAAAATATGACTAGGTTCCTCCTGATAGTAGTCCTCCTAAATAACTACTCTAACCTTTGACTTTGTTGGGAAAAGACAGTTACACCAAACACACATGGTCCTGAGTCAGAGACTTAATGTCAGTATTTCGTTGAAAACAATTCAAGGCACAGGCCAATACCAAATATGGACACACCCATCCAACAGGAGCCGACTCAAAATTTGCATAGTTGAATTGAACGCTCTTTACTAGATATGGCCTTCACTAAAAAATCTTCATACAAACAAATATTATAATAGTCCGAAACGTGGTCTGGCAATCTGACATGACATGCATATTGATGGGTCAAATTATATTTTTAGTTAAGACGCATCCGTTACATTAGATCACGTTTAAAAACTATAAAAATAACTATTTTAAGGAAAAGAACAAACACACTTTAACACATAAAGAAAAATAAACGAAAGCTCTATAGCATCGACCCTCAAATGACAGTGGATGTGTAAATGTTTATATGAGAATAATTTTATATTGTATTCTATAAAATTATATCTTAGTGCCAGATATCTATTTTGGCATCAAAACTTCTAAACAAACCAAATACATAGTTATTAGTCTACATTGCACTATGACCCAACAACACGACCACTATAATTTGGCAAAAACAAATGATAACTACTGAGAAACGGCGCCAAAATTAAAATAATATTAATGAAATCCCAATTGAAATCAAAGCACGTCACACTTCACTGATTAGAATAATCACCTTGGCTGCCATTGCGTTAGATTTGAGGATACTCTGTTCGTTGAATGGTACTGATGCGGTGCGCTAGGAGCTTTATATATGAGCTTCGAAACGCGAGGGCGTGGCGGCGAGACGACTATGGTTACTGGTTGATCTTTAAAAAATTAAGCTAAGTGCACTCGGTTATAAGTGATTGGGTTCCAGCGGAGTCATTTTGAGCGGCTATTAAATCTAGATTTTGATATTGAAGGTGTTTTAAAATGTATAAACACATAGCGAACAATAAATATTTTAATTGAGACAAATTATCAGAGTACTTATAAAAAAAAACACTTATTAATAGCTTTTTTTGCATAAAATGTATGTGACGAAGTATCGAGTCGATATTATTGTTTAAATAAAGGGGTAATCGTATCAAATCAAAATGTAATCGATTTCATATTTAGAATTATGAATAAGGACCCATAATAAAAAAAATAGTAGTAAATATAATATTTAAATTAACTTATCAGACTGAAATAATATTATGTTGAAAATTGGACCTTATAACGATTAAGTACAGAACTAATACATAATAACATCCACCTACACAATATTCAATTACTTACTCTACATTCTATATACAGGCATCCGGCCCACGCCGTTATTATTATACCACGGAACCCTAATGTAGTTACATATGACAAGCGTAATAGCCTTTGTGATGCCGACGGATCCGGAAGAGCAAGGTCACCATCACCGGTGAGAAAGAAGCAGGAAAGAAATGGGGTTTTGTAAACTTTTTTTTTATTTATGACCAAGTACAAAAAAGTTAATGTATAACAGCACAGAAAATAGTAGGTATCTTCAGTATTGAAACTCTACTTTTATTTTTAATGAATCATAATAACATAAAATAAACGCGATAAAATCCGAAAAAAAATGTTTTCTTTCATAATCATAATAATAAATCACAAAAAATAATTTTAACCAAAAACTGTTCTCAAATTTTATCCTGAAACTATCGCGTCAAACAATTGGATCGGATGGAGTCGCAATTAGCGTAATGTAGTGTATTAATTTTTCAGTATCCATTGACTGCAAATTTGAGCTCATAAATACATAACGCGGCACCAAACGACCAGTAGTTAACGAGTTTTGGCAAAACTGTACACATACATAAGAGCATTATTTACTCTCTCACTTAGTTATCATATTTAACCACTATAATTAAGATAGCAAACATATACTATAATAATATCTATACGCCCACAGATCAGCTATCTTTTAAATACAATGTTAAATAATCCTTAACTGGCGCTAACATAATTTGCAAGCGAGATTACTGACATTACAGGCTGCTCTACATTTTGGCCTCAAGGCAATATTTCTATTAAAATAATGTTGAATGCGAACATTTTCTGACGTAGAAAAAGGTTGTGAGGGTTTCCCAATCCTATCAAATTGTATCTGGTTACAAAATTTTAACATATTTGTTTACCACTCCCATTATGTAAGGAAAAATATACCGTACAACCAATCACCTCTGAGTATCTCTTTGACGAACTGAAGACGTGTATATACCATTTATTTTTTTTATTTTTTTATTACATTATAGGCAAGTATTTGATCTCGATCTCACCTGATGGTAAGTGACGATGAGATCTGCGATGGAGCATACTTGCCTAGGTAGGCACCATTATCTCTGTTCTCTTTTCAAACACTTTGTTAGGGGCTGATGAAGTGTTCCACTCGCATCTACCCTGAGCATTCTCCATGACATGACGCTGATCCATAAAGGATTTTGACGGGAGTTAATAATGAAATAAAACTAATTGTTCGGATTTTCTCGCGTTTATTTTATGTTTTTACGTTCCCGACGTTTCGAGTGCTTTACAGCAACGACGTTAACCGCCTCAGTCCTCCCGTGACCATGGTTGCTGAAACTTCGGGAACGTAAAATGAACGCGATAAAATCCAATAATGTGTGTCATTTCAATGTTATAATAATAGGGCCAGACAAACACACCAAATGTATGGTCCCAAACTAAGTAACGCTTGTTTTATGGGTATCGCACAATGCACTGGGGGCGATCCCAGTGTATTTACATATATATATCAAATATTCATGACTCGGATATAAACATTCGTGCTCATCACACAAAGTTTGCCCCTACCCGGATTTGAACCCGGGATTAGTACCAACTGTGCCAACCGGATACGGTGCAAGGACATTATGGTGCTTTCATAAAATGTCCGAAAAACTTTGTAAGCAACAATTAAGTATTCATGTTGGAAGGAGCCTTTTTTGTCACCCGTTCCTAAGTGAACATAACTTTAAAAGGGTATTTTCTGATGACTCACACATGATGCTATACTTTTAAAGAATTACCAATTAAGTTAACAGGATGAGTGGCATTTTAAGTAGACTTTGTCAGTACTTTATATATAAGGTGTAACAAAAATAGTATACAATATTTTAAGGGTTTAACAAGTAGGTCATACCGATCACTTTTATGTATAAAATATATATACGTAAACAGTGTTTGTTTTTTTCTGTATGAAAGCGAGCCAGTGCCGTTTCACCGCGCATTTAATACGTTATAATATAACTTACTTTGGTTGCACACACCAAATGATACAACGGCAGTGTAAACGAGATAGCATGACAATTAGCAAGAAAAATAGCTAGACGGATATATGTTGCGTAGTTTCGATGTAGCTAGACTTTTTAACTGAGTAGCAGGTGCGCTGCACAGCCCAGTTTTTGGTCCTATTTCCGAGGGCAAGAAACCTATCTACGTCTTTCTTAATAGATATCCTTGACTAATAAATAGTTTTAAAAATACTTACACGTGCATGATTGAAATTATTGGACATTGCAATTAAGACAATAAAATGTAAACTTAAAACATAATTTATAATTGTACCCAGCAATTTTGAGCTCATAGTAGATAATTTTAAAATTTAAATTCCAATGTTCACTTTATAATGGTAATAATAGCACATAAATATATGTGGGTTTTGGCGTAATAGCAATTTGTAATTTATTTTTTGTGTGATCGATCTTAAAACAAGTCAACCGGGAAGCACTTATAGTATTTAACATGCTATAGACAATTGAAACTGGTTTTATTATTTTTTAATCTAAATGTACATAGTCTGGAAGGTACGTAGTTCGAAGATTTACGATCTCGTTAATTGGTGTCGAATTTAAAGTATCCATAATTATTGATCATGATAGACTATAGTGACGAATAGATTCGGATCTGTCCATTGGGTGGTAGGACAGAAATCTGTCAGTTTAATAAGTCTATCCGACTTTGCCAATAGCCTTCACTTTATGACGGAATAAAGAATGATTAGAGAGAGAGCACAATATTTATGAGTACCCCAAAAAAACTGTTTTTTTTTTTAAATATATTTAATGCTAGAGGCGCCCCGCGATTAAAAAGTATGTCCTTTTTACCGGGATAAAAAGTAGCCTATGTGCTATTCCAGACTATAATCTATCTCTGAGCAAAATTTCATCCAGATCCATTCAGCCGTTCTGGCGTGATTGAGTAACAAACATCCATCCATCCATCCAAACTTTCACATTTATAATATTAGTGGGATATATTTACAATTAATGTTAAAGTAAATAGGAAAATAAAAAATAGTATGACAAAAACTAAAAAGACCTTGTCCACGTGGAATGTTGGCAAGAATGCTGGCTGCATTTCCTCGCTTTATTATCAAGCTAATTTTTTGAGCGAGGAAAGCGCCAGCCCTCCTGTCACCTATGAAGGCAATTAACCTTGGTGATATTTTGTATATTAATTCATTATCAAAAATTATATGCTTAGGCCATTCTATTTTTAAGAACTTCCGCGGCGAGCTCAGAACAGAACACGTATTGCCTACCCGCTCGGTTTTCACTACCCACCGTGGTAGCGAATATAGCTTTTATCTGAATAGGCCTTTAGTCATTGAAATGAGATTGTAGAGGTCTCAGTGTAGCTCTGCCTATCACTTTTGAGAATATAGGCGTGGTGATATTAATTTATTGTTAATTTGCAATAGGCGTGTTAGGTTTCTTTAATATCTTGCAAAAGTTATAAAAATAATTAACTTCATGCATGCTTGCGTCTGATTAGATTGTTTCGTGTTCCTTCCGGTCTTCAAGGTTCTATGCAATATATTATTAACTATATACATATTAATTAAAATTAAGTATATTGATGTCAAGTTAGGTAATATAATCATTAAATACCTACCTAGGTATAGTTAAAAGAAAAAAATATTAATGAATGATTTAATTTTATTTACACAATAGATTAAAGATTATACATATTATACATTTTGAACAAAAAAAAACTAGTATTCGCGTAAATATGACTCTATTATTTATAAAAAAAAAACCCTCCCAACTATGCTCTACATACTACCAGGCCAATATATTTCCATAACCTCAATAAGCGCCATAACCAACAGGGTACCCATACCCGCCATGTCCATACGCCCCATGAGCACCATAAGTCGATGGCAGAACATTAGCCACAGGGTGCGCCAAGGTATTGTAACCATTATAGCCAGTATATAGAGCAGGGTTACTGGCGTAACCAGTACCGTAGCCTCCATATCCGGGCAGTATTCCAGTATAGTCTTTGCGGACTACAGCATTAAAACCAGTCAGAGGATGCGCAGAATAGTCCACAATACGTTTGGTTCCATCGGAGTCTATCAGAGAATATTGTCCAACGACGCTGTCTCCTACACGTTTCTCGTGTTGGCTCTTGACGTCACCGGTGTAAGGGTCTGACACTCCATAGGAGAAGCTGGAGGAGCCACCAGAGGCGCTGCAGCAGGCTGCCAGCAGCATGGTGAGGAATGCGACCTGTGGAAGATTAAAATAAATTAATATCGCCATACGAACACACCTACTATACGGTCCCACTTTAAGATTAACGCTTGTGTTATGGGTACCGAACAATGGAATGAGGGCGAACTCAGTATATAATACTTTATACATATTAAACATCCATGACTCGGGTACAAACATTCGTGCTCATGACACAAAGTTTGATTCGAACCTGGGACCCTCAGCGCAGAAAGCAGAGTCACTAGCAATGCGCTAATCAGGCCGTCAAAATTAGAGCATAATAAGGCTACGATTGCTCGCATAATAAAGCTACAATTTCTCAAACAATAAAGTGTCAATTGTTTGCTTAGTAAGGCTACAATTGCTCGAGTAAGAAAACTTCAATTGCTCGCTTCATAAGGCTACTGCTCGCATAATAAGGCTACAATTGAGTAAACTTGAGTAGCAGCAACGTGTAAGTATTGTAGGACTCTTTGCCGGCGTAATGTCGGACTAAGTACTATACTTAATATTCTGCTAAGTTTATAATAGAAATTCATGAAACTTTTTACAATTTTTTATAATATATAAATCCCAACCATGTATTTGAAGAAATAAATAAACTGTCTATTATAAAAAAAAACCGCGAGATTATCAACCCATAAGTATAGCGCTTGCAAGTTCAATTAATATTATATTAAAAGCTTTGATGGAAGTATTTATTGGAGGAGCAGTAGAACATTTCTCATTACTTCAGCTTCAAGACTAGAATATTTTAAATAACGATCCCATAAAAACGCTATTTACACTATACATAGAAATAACAGGCTGATAAGAAGTCGAAATTTTGTTCCCGAGCTATGCACGCACTGAGTATTTTTTTAAATCAACATATTCGTATGTTATAAACAAATACCTTAGTGTACATTTTATTGTATTGTATAAACAATTACTGATGATTTTCAAAGTACACTGCCTTTATATACTAGTTTCTACATTAAATTACAATATGATTATTTGAAAAATAATTAACGCTTCGGATTTTTTTTGTAGATAAGGTACGCACATCCTTTCTATAATTTATAATTGCTTAATTACAATGTGCCTACTATTAATTACTTATCTTTAGGTTCATGAAGCCAGCGAGTTTATTCATAGATATAAATCTGAATGACTTCTCGTGCGCATCGAATTTATTCCAAAAATAGTAACTCAACTATAATAATAATAATTCCAGCCTTTTTTTAATGTCCCACTGCTGGGCACGGGCCTCCCTTCAATCCGAGGGGGATTAGGCCATAGTCCACCACGCTGGCCCAGTGCGGGTTGGACTTCACACATCTTTCGAGGAGTTCTCTCAGATATGCAGGTTTCCTCACGATGTTTTCCTTCACCGTTGTAACTGTAACTCAACAAATCTAATCTAATTCATAGAACTAGGCGATACTTGTCGGAGATCTATTGTTAAACAAATGACAGACAGTTTCTTGACTGACATCTTAGAGGAGTTCGGCTTCATTGGCTTTTTTTTAAAAATCGATCAACTTGTTTGGTTTATAATTGGAAATGTTGACAAGTCGAGGGTTAGTGGTGGGTCCTGCTCCCCCATATGTTAAAATCTAATCGTTGTACTAAATTCGGCAATCTAGTTCGATGTTGCGATTGTATACACTTTAGCGTACCTTTTGATATAATATAATATCTCCAGACGAACATATCAATTCTACGGTCCCAACCCAAGCAACGCTTGGATTATGGGTACCTTATGTTAATTCCCACAGAACATTGTAAGTCCATAATGATAACAGAACATAATCGACATATCATCATAGTTACGCCCAACCGGGTCAATGTTGTACCAACCATTGTGAGTGCAAATTAATTTGCATAACTGTTGTTTCAGTTGATAATTAACCTCTGAAAGCGTATCATTCGAAATAACAGATGAGAACGCAATGATTTCCTATTGCGGCCCCCAAAACTACATTGCTATGATTGTGTGAATATAAATATTGGAGAACAACGGGATCCAAACATTCGCAAACACAAGTCGAAGAGGAACACATACCAGGATGGCGGCTAAGGTAGGAGACGAAATATTATCTTAAGGTCTTAACGATAATACAATTAGAATTTTACAATTGAATTGTGTCAATACTGGTGAACAGTGAAATTCACTTTTAAATTCTGATTTTCTCTATTCTCCCTCCAGATCATCGTTTTATCTCTGCTGGTGTCGTCAGCTTACGGCGCCTTCAGCTTCTCCTACGGAGTATCTGATCCCAACA
Source organism: Pheosia tremula (assembly GCA_905333125.1). Classification (NCBI taxonomy): domain Eukaryota; kingdom Metazoa; phylum Arthropoda; class Insecta; order Lepidoptera; family Notodontidae; genus Pheosia; species Pheosia tremula. The sequence continues at coordinate 2,242,001 of HG995397.1, forward strand.
CCGGTGATGTCAAAGACCACCACGAGAAGCGAGTCGGCGATAACGTTGTTGGCAAATATTCGCTCTTGGAATCAGATGGTACCAAGCGAGTGGTTGAGTACGCCGCTAATAGCGCCACTGGCTTCAACGCTGTTGTAAGAAAGGAGCCCGGTGTGGCTGGCCCGGCAGCTGCAGCTGCGTTGGCTCATAATACGGCCATAGCTGGAACTGCTCCAGCAATACATCCTGCTCCAATTTCCCCAGTAGGTCTCGCTCACCGTGGTCTGGCTGCACATCGTGGTGGGGCTTTTACCCACTACAGAGCTCTTGGATCCGTTGGCCCCATAGGGCATGCTGGAGCCTTTGCTCATGGAATAGCCAACCCTCTTGCTCACGGAAACGTTGGCTATCCCGGCTACGCACCTTACTCCGGTGCAGGCTATGCTAATCCTCTGGCCGTTTCTCTTGGTGCCCATGGGGCTGCCACTCTTAGCTCCTACTCTAATTCCATTGTCCATGATGTGCGTCCTTATGGTGGTCCCTACGCCAGTGCCTATGGTGGACACGGTGCTTATGGCAGACATGGCTACGGTGCCGCTGCTCCTGGAATCATCAACTCTGCTGGTGTTGGCCCTCTTGCTCATGGTTTGACAAACCCTCTAGCCAACGGTTGGGTTTCCCCCCTAGCCAAAGGCGCCAATGGCTGGCCTTCCACTATTGGCAATGGAGTTTACGGAGCTGCAGGTCTTGGAGTTGGACTTGGCTGGTGAATGGAATCGACTGCTGATGATCTGAGATTTAACGACGTTGAATAATAAATAATGAATTCTTAATTTCTGAATTTTCATTATGTTGATCCCACGTAGAATCCCACTCATAAATAAAGATGTGTAAACATACTTAGACTACAACATTATTCCTCGACATGATCATGGCTTGGAAAGACACATATACTTCTGCTAATTACAACACAAGATAAGATCAGGGACAGCCCTTCTTATGCATGAGATCTTTAAATTCCACGCATTTGTGTAACATACTTGCGGCTAGTTATAATTAATTATGTAAATGTTTATTACAGTTCTTTGCATTGTGTCATGAGCTCCATGAGAGAGTTCAACTATTGTTAGATGTACCAAAACGGAGCCACTACTTACTGCGCTAGTTAGGCCGTCATTATAAAGCTCCGAAGAATTACAGCTCAGTTGCAAAGATACACAATTACAGAACCTTTATCGGATTCAGATGTATTGAGAGGACTTAAAGGATTTAAAAAAGTATATTGGATGCAAATGGAAGTTGAAATTATTTCGTATCGTAAGTCTATCGGATATTTTATTCAAATTTATTCAATTGATTTATGTAGAATTAGGATATTACACAAAGATATATCATTTAAAAATGGATACAACCGATTATGGCAGGTGTCCGCAACCTTTCCAATAGCCCTATCTCATGTCCCAATAATCTTCCCATATTCCAGCAATGGTTCCTGCGCCTGCTGAGGTCAATTCGCTGTTTTTGCTATCATTTTCAGCAGTTGACCCCAGCAGGTGGATAACATAACATTAAAATACTCAAAAGGGTCTCTACTAAACTCTATGTGTTTGACCCATGTCGCCGCGCAAGCCTTCCAAAGATCCGGGTATAGCCGGTGTGGAGAGATACATTTTTTTTCAGTGCTATGGCAATATAAATATTGCACAAGAAATTAATTTCGATCCGTGCCAATCCATTTTGTTTACCTATAACAAAATTCTTCGACCAGTTCTAATGTAGTTAAGTACTCAAATTTGGTATTTCAAGGGTATCCAGATTTTTTCTCTTAATGCACTTTTGTTATTAGAACTAATACAATTTATTGCATGGACCTTGGAGTAAATTGATATTATGTTCTTAAAGTCATTCGATTTAATAGATAATGACTATCCCGTAACTAGATTTTAGATAGATTCTTATCCAATGATATAAATTTTTGCCAATATGCATTTAGAATATGTAAAGCCTGGCGGTAAATATTACAAAAAGATATTTAGAAAGAGACTACCGACTAGTGTGATGAGTGACAGAGATGACGATCTTCAAAATCTACTATAGGTATGTACAAAAAATTATGTAACTGTAAATATATTCTCAACAAGTTTTGTCTTGCATGATAAAAAAAAAATACAAATCAGTAGAGTAGGTACATCGAACTATTTTTATTGTATTTTACATGATCACAGCATCATCATTCATGACATTAACATCAGAATAAATATCATAAAATTATATTATTCAGTAGCCGAGGTGAGAGCCGTAGAGACCATGGGCGCCGGTGTAGACACCGTGAGCGCCACCGTAGAGACCGTGGGCACCATAGGCAACCGCGCCATGAGCGAGGGGAGCGACACCATGAGCCAGAGGAGCGGCGACAGCGCCGTAGGCCAGGGGAGAGAGACCATGAGCCAGAGGAGAGGCAACAGCGCTGTAGGCCAGGGGAGAAACACCGTGAGCGACGGTCACATCGTGAGCGACGGCGGAGGTACCGTGTCCGAGGGTGGAGTACGCGAGGGGAGAGGCGTGAGCCAGAGGAGCGGCGATGGCGGCGTGAGCGAGAGGAGCGGCATGAGCGACGACGGGAGCGGCATGAGCGTACAGAGCAGGGTCCTTGCGCACGACAGCGTTGAATCCAGAGTGAGCATCAGCGGCGTAGTCTACGGTGCGCTTAGTGCCATCGGACTCGAGGAGCGAGTACTGGCCGACCACGCTGTCACCGACACGGGTCTCGTGCTGGCTCTTGACGTCACCGGTGTGGGGGTCTGAGACTCCGTAGGAGAAGCTGGTGTAGTCCTGGCCGTGGATAGCGCTGCCTTGGGCGGCGGCCACCAGGAAAGCAACAACAACGAACTAGAAGAAATAAAAGGTATTAATGAGTGGTACTGAAACTAAAATTATTTTGATGGAACTAGGGATAGTACTATGTTGAATATAAAATTTGAAGAGTGCTGATTTGCTGTGAGTAACGAAAATACTAAAGGATCCCGGGTTGCTTTTGGAAAAGACACCCTAACATTCACATTGTAAGATAGATTTCTCATTGATTGTTTTACTCTGATCACTAATATCACACGTTGATACTAATTTCACTTGCAATACACACAATTATAATAAAACTGGACCAACCTTAGCTGCCATTTTGATTAGGTTATTATTGGTTGAACAGTGAACTGCGAATGATTAATCAGGGGTTACATTGGTCTTATATACTAAAATGAGAACAATCATTTCGTACTAATAATAGGAAGTAAGAGACATGCTGTGTTTTAAGGTCACAGTAGAGGGGTTTTTCAAGAGTTCAATTCGGACAATTAACGAGTTATGCGGAACTACACTGACCATATCGATGGGGTTTTGTGATATATATGTATGCTGAATAGTGTTATGGTGGACATTTTTAAATATCCTAATACTAATAGAAGAGTATTAACTAGGTTGCATTATATCCAGCTTAAGATTTAGATTATAATAATAATCATTCTAGCTCTTTTTTAATGTCCCACTGCTGGGCACGGGTCTCCCCTCAATTCGAGGGGGATTAGGCCATAGTCCACCACGCTGGCCTAGTGCGGGTTGGCGGACTTCACACATCTTTCGAGGGGTTCTCTCAGACATGCAGGTTTCCTCACGATGTTTTCCTTCACCGTTAGATTTAGATTGAAATTATTATATAATAGATTCTGTCCTTTAACACCATTTCCATGATCCGATTTTATATTGTCGACCTATTAATAGATGCTCTTATTATGTAAATAATACAATTTAAAGTGTGCAACAAATAACACACACAATTTTCCTACATTAAGAATTCCCAACTGTGACTATAACAGTAACTTATGACATTCGTCACACCGAGGCCCAAGAAAAAAAACTTGGAATGTATTACCCCAAGCTGTGAATAATAATTGTGTTAATCGGCCACGTGATATCAAGTGCAATACTTACTTAACACGAGTTTATGAATAAGTTTAATAATTAATGTTGTGTACTGATGTTAATCTTGGATTTTGCAATTCAAGATATCTATCGTGTTCCAAAGAAATGTGGTGAATAATTAATTATCATAACACACGCTTCAACTAGGCTATGGTTAAGTAAATTGATGTTGATGCAACCGACGCAAGTTGCTAATCTATATGGGAGTCCAGAGGCAGATGAAAAAGGTAATGAAAATACATTGATTTTATTTACATATATTATGTATTTATATACAAATTCAAAGGTTATTTAGTAGTAGCGGGCGTACGGGATTGCGGTATTGTAGCCAAGAGCTCCAAACTTAGCGAGTTCAAGTTGAGAAGTGATTGGGAATGCTGATGAGTAGGCCAGGAGTGGAGCAGCGGCAAAGACGGCAGGGTCCTTGCGTACGACAGCGTTAAATCCTTGCGCGCCGGCGGCGTAGTCCACCGTCCTGCGGGTGCCATCAGACTCCAGGAGTCCGTACTGGCCCAGCACGTTGTTGTTTCCGTCTCGGCTCTCGACCTGGTGCTTGAAATCACCGGTATATGGGTCAGCAACGCTGTACGAAAAGCTGGAGGAGTCGGAGGCGCTGGCGATAGCCGCAAGGGCGAACAGGGCGATGAACTGAAAAAAATAGAAGATTTTTTTATAACCTGATGTGAAACCATATAACCGCAGTGAATACGGACTCAAATAATCACTTATTCGATTTTGTAAAAAATAAATTTTGTCGATAATTAAAATTTCTCTAGTCCAGTACTATTCCCGTTCTGTAGTTTGAGTGTCGGAAATCGTTGTCATTAAAAATATCGCTCGCTATAATCACACTGGCACAAGTAAAATATTTATTTTCCAGTTATGGATCTTGTTGTATTTAAAAATGAGTATTCAAGAAAAATATTACCTTCACAAACATTTTGAAGAATACTTTGTATGTGACTATGTCGGCGAGTCCCTTAAATATGTATGATACATCCAACAGCATCAGCTCAGACTTATATATCATCGTGCAATAGTTCCAGTTTTATTTTATGCCTATTTTTGTGAAGAAATTCAGGAAGTGTTTAAAAGTCAAGGGCGTGGCAGGACGATGCACTGAACTTAAAAACAACATGCAACAACAAACAAGTAATCTTTGATGTTGATATACCTGTTTCAATCGCGATAATAGTACTGAAAACAGTATTTCTTACATCACTTGCAACTCAATTGTTATTTAACTCAACTACAACTAAGTATCTTTTGTAATCAAATTGTCTGTGACAAATGTTGTTAGTAAAAATAGAACGCTTAAATGAGATTGCTATTTTATTTAATAAGAAATAAGATACATAACATCCATACAAATATATAATGCATAGTTAATAGATAATAGTCATAGAATTCGCACTAAAATCAATTTCCTTTTCAATTTCAACAAAGTAACAAGGTTAACTGGATCCGGCCAATTAAGTGCTAATATCACTTAACTCGTAAAATAAATAATTCATAGTAGACATACAACTTAAAGTATAAATGCAAACAAGTCAGCGTCTGTGTTTCGAGATTTGTGAAATGGAATTAGGGCCAGGGATTGTGAGTGACGGGACTGCGAGCGATAGTTTGGACAAAAGAAGTTCTGGAAACTGCACCAGATGTTGAAGCAGTGGATGGATATGCAGGAGATGAGTAGGCAGTAGATGGGTAAGCAACAGAGGAGTAGGCAGATGGATTGGCAGGAGATGGATAGGCATTAGATGGGTAGGTAACAGAGGAGTAGGCAGATGGATTGGCAGGAGATGGGTAGGCAAAAGACGAGTAGGCAGAAGAAGGGTTGCCAGAAGATGGATAGGTTGGAGATGGGTTAGCAGAAGATGGATAGGCTGTAGGCGCTGGCCTTTGTTGATAAGATTGGACAGCTAATCCAGAGTGTCTTATAGCTTCTAATGCAGCCAGAGAAGCACCTCCATCATTGTTCACTGCAGCTTGGAAACCGCTATGATCATCAGCTGTATAGTCTACTGTCCTTCGGGCCCCATCAGGCTGGACTAGCGAGTATTGTCCCAAAACAGTGTCTCCCCGTCGACTTTCATATTGACTCTTGATGTCTCCAGTGTGGGGATCGTTCACGTCGTAAGCGAAGTTGTAGTTTGGGCTGTCGTTGTACTGAAGGCCGAGGACTACGGGCAGTGAGGGTTGGTGGAGAACCATGCAGGTGGCTGATAGCACCAGCCCGGAGAGTACAGTGAACTGTGGAACAGACATATGATATGAGTTAAAGATTTCCATTGAGTATTGAGTGGGTACTTGTTGAGGAAGTTACAAGAGGTTTCTGATATAATTGTTTTCGTCGAACCGAATAGGTTCACAGGATTTTTTTTTATAACCTCAATTATTCGTGCATATGCCACCGGTATTACCCGATACTTTAGGCAGAAGTGCAATATTGTACGAGTACCTACCTACATCGCATGACGTGATATTATGTAATTGGCCTTATAGTCATTACAATGTAACAAATTACAATTATTTTATAAAATAATCAGTACTCTTGTGCTTTGGACAATTTTAATTTTACTCTTATCTTTTTTGTATTTAGTACGATTTATATGTGACGACTAAATATAAATAAATAAATAAAATCGTAAGACGAACACACGAACTATACGGTCCCACACAAAGCAACACTTGTATTATGGGTACCGTACAATGGATTGAGGGCGAACCCAGTACTTCCCCATAATTAATATTTGTACATGATTCGGGTACAAACGTTTGTCCCTGCCAGGATTCGAACCCGGGACCCGCAGCACAGAAAGCAGGGTCACTACCCACTGAGCTATTCAGGTCGTCAAATTTCCAGCCAATTAGGCATTTTGGTGAAATTAAGTCAAATTATAATTAAGAATACAATGTTACCTTATGCATCATCTTGGTGTTTGCCGGTTGTTTTTGTCACAGCTGTGTGAAGTGTGATTAGATGATGCACTTCCATCAGTTTATATTCGAAGTAAAATGGAACCCAATACCTTATTGTGCAAGCGTATCTGTTTCCAGGCGGCGTTAAGTTTCTTTGAAACTGGCTCATAGGTAATATGATTTGTCTAGATTTCGGTTATACGAGCAAGTAATTAAGAATAGATTGCTAGTGATGTTGGTAGTAATTTTTATTTTCAACGACAAATGTACGCTTTAAGTGCATTTTTAATGTCGTTTTATTAATTGTATGTCATTTACAATGAAACTAGAAATAAAGTAACATTATTTATGAATCATTTCCACTTATATTTGTAGTTATTGTACTACAAGAGACAATAATTTAGGCTTTTAAAAATAACCGTCTTGCTATTTTAGGCATTTTGTATAATAATATTATACATACTTAATAATACTTTGTATGAAAAAGACAATTTTACTTTGTATCAACAAGAGTATTTAGAAGCACCGATCCGATTTATCGATAAGATTTTTATTGGATTGCTATATCAACCACCTCTGGTAAGCTTAAGCTAAATAAGTAAGTAAAACCCGACACGATATCGTATCGGATCGTTAAACGTCAACTCCTTAAAACTTTCAACGCGGAATCAAGCAATAACCGTTCATGTGGCCTTGTAGAGACTGCCAGCCGCATTCTATATGGTTACATTACATAGCCATAAAGGCGCGGTGCTATCGCGAGCGAGGACGTGGAGCTAGCTCCGCTTGATCCAACTGATAAGCTGTGTACTAATGAGTGGGAAGAAGATTGAGATCTGCTTTTTTAAATTTGAGCAAATGTGGGTTGAATTTTGCTCTCTTAGGCTATCAAATAGCTGAATGTAAAAATAAAGATCAAATAAAAAAAAATATAATGTGCCAGTAGTGGTTACTTTGGAGATGTTTTTGAAATTTATTCAAATATAGAACGTATCGTTTTCCTATGTTTTTTATGTTTACGTATTGCTTCCTTAAGCTTTTTTTATATATATGACAGGTAATAAAAATATCTAGATGTGGCGCACCTGTCTCGTTTGTATTGAGCCGATGCTTAACGGCTTGTTAATACAATTCCGACCATATTTATTATATCTGTCGTCTGGAAATGATTTAAGTAGCAATCTTCAATATCACCGTGAACATTTTAAAAATAAAACTAAAACGTTTTTATTAAATATCTGGCTCAACTCATAACAAGTCGTAGTTTCCATTCATGGTTCCAATCTGTGGGATTTCAGGATTTTATGTGCGAATTTAGTTTTCACCCATAATACTATTACTAGCTACTTAAGGATCAAGAAAAACATCGTAAAGTACTGAATAGTTTTCGAAAGACGTGTGAAGTCAGCCAGCCCACGCTGAGACAGAATCCCCCTCGTATGTAGAGGAGGTCGGTGCCATCCAAACAAATATTATTATACTTTATTCTCATGATGTTGCTTCGTTATACATGTCAGAAACTTAAACAAGAAGTACTTTATACCGAAAACCGATCATGCAACTTTTGCATTAACATATTAAAATGTTAATACGTCACAATTAACCCCATTGAACTCAGTTTAAATTAAGTAATTAAGTTATAACAAGCCGTTCAATACAAGCTCATAACAATAATTACCTTGTACGGTGCTTATTGTAAACATCTTGCTCATCGTAGTCGATACGTTTACGAAACAGTTACCGAGTGAACTCACGATATGACCGGCCGTGGCATTGAACCTCGAGACGAGAGCGCCGAATTCTGACAACCATAACATGAGGTTGTTGCATAATTTTGCTGTTCAAGTTAAGGGAAGAGGCGTATTTGTCTGGATTTCAATAAAATTTTGAAATTGGAATTCTGATAATATGTTGTTTCGGCACATATTTATCCCGGGAAATGTATAAGCAAAAAAATATATTAAAATTAATTAGGCCGAGTTTACTGAAACATGACATGCTTACATGCCGGGATTATGTGGACCATTGTTTTATGAGATATGTTCTTTTTTTTAATTAAAGGATTCTACCGGGAATTTGGAAATTGTATAAAAAATAAAATCGCAGTAAGCTTATGACGTGTGCATGGGATGAGTAACGAGCGGTTCTTTGGTAATTATTTTCGTCCGAGATGTTGTAACTTAGAACTCACTTGACTGATCATAATTAGATTGTTAATCTTGTACAGTCTTCATGTTTTCTTTTTGAAGTTTGAAATGTTCGACGGAGAATCATAGCTGGGCGTTGCCTTGTTTTTTTTTACCGACGTCAAAAACATGGACGAGGTTCTCAATTCAAGTGAATTTTATATTGCGATGGTAAGTCAGTCAATTAGGATAGGTGTGAAGACAGTTTCTCCTAGAGCTAGGTGACATATTAAGCAATCATTTATGAGGCTTATCTACGTTTTACCTTGCCAAGATAATCTAAATCTTCAGGCTGTTAACAATAAAAACGCAGCTTCGAATCATATCTATCTATCAGCCGATATACACATCCACTGCTGGACATTGGCCTCCCCGAACGACTTCCACACATCACGGTCCTCCGCCACTCGCATCCACCAGCTTCCTGCGACGCGTGTGATGTCATCAGTCCACCTTGTGGTCCCGTCCAACACTTCGTCTTCCGATTCGTGGTCGCCATTCTAGAACCTTTCTGCCCCAACGGAAATCGGTTCTGCGAGCTATGTGCCCTGCCTACTGCCACTTCAACTTGGCAATTCTTTGAGCTATGTCGGTTACTCCAGTTCGTCTACGGATCTCTTCATTTCTGATTCTATCGCGTAGCGAAACCCCGAGCATAGCTCTCTCCATTGCGCGTTGAGCGACCTTGAGCCTGCTTATGCGGCCCATAGTCAGCGACCACGTCTCGGCACCATATGTCATCACTGGCAGCACACATTGGTTGTAAACCTTTGTCTTCAGACACAGGTAATTTGGTCGAGAAGATATCATGCAATTTTCCGAACGCTGCCCATCCGAATCATATAGTAAAGTTATAAAGTCAGTTGACAACACACCAAGAGTATGGTCAATGTTTAATTGCTCTATCAAATTAGATCTAAACTTACTGCTTGTTCGATGTATAAAAAAAAACAATTTCCCGTCTATCGGAAATCGTACCACGATGACTTTGCAAAGTAATACCAGATAAAAAAATTGCTGTAGGATATACAGCCACTGTAAGTGGATTGAAAAATTATTACAATGACCTAGACAAAAACACTGTAGTTACGCAATTAGTGTACTTAATAATAAAATAAGCAACGTACTTTATGTTTAGTAGTACTTAAGGTCGTTCAGTTTAGAATGTTCATAGACTGTATCTGAGTATAGCTACACTTTATTTTTGCTCTCGAAGAATTGCACTTAATTGCATCATTTTCTAAACACATATTAGATTGTAGGACAAAGAAAATAATAGGTACTATCGAGGAGATAAATCACTACAAATTTAAAGGGTAAAGGCAGTGTAAAGTCGTGGCGGTAAATAAAGTATCTTCTTTACCGGTACCTTAAAGGTATCGTCATCGTCAAAATACTTTGGCATGTTTTTAATTATAATTTTAAGCATACAAGGTGTAACTAAAACTGATGCCATAAATTAAGCCCAATGATTTTGAAGATAGAATTTTTCGTCGATTTTTTCATAAATTTTACGCGTGTTTTTTTTATTTTATTTTGATTATTAGCACGAGACCAATAGGCTGTGTCCCCAGTCGGCAAACTGTCAGCGGCCGACTGAGTTAGCGGCGTATCGGTTTAGTACGCCCTTCCATATATTTGAAATGGAGTGTTCACAGTTTGCTAGTTTGCGCTCACTCTACGCAGTTTGCTGTGTTGCGCGCGCCGATTGATTCAGTGAGCGGCCGACTCACAGCAAAACCGGTTCCAGTCGGCGGCGGCGATATGCTTATTCGCCGGGCGTAGTGAGTCCGTTTGCCGCAAACTGTCATGTGGACAGTTCACAGTGAAAATTCAGTCGGTCGGTCGACCTAAATAAGCGGCTAACACATAACAATTTGCTTGCGACGCACACAAATTGATCTGAGTTTGCAGCTAACTCGAATTTCAGTTCTCCACAAATTTGCGGCTCAATCAGTCGGCCGCTGACAGTTTGCCGACTGGGGACACAGCCTTACAGAAGTCTATCTTAAGGTGATTATAAATAAAAATACATTTTTTACTGGTTTAGACCTGAAACTGCATCATCACACGCCTTTTTAACCGACTTCGAAAAGGAGGAGGTTCTCAATTCGGTTGTTTTTTTATTGTTTGTTAGACTTAATACGCGTATAAATTAGAAGTGTAACATATTTATTGGTAAAGTCACACTTTACCGCATTCTAATCTCTGAAAAAAATATGAACATATGAACTGGACTATACTCAATTACTACTCATTATTCAGTGTATTGTAATCTCAAAAACTGAAAAAAAAACGTAAATAGCAAGTCAGGCGACTATTTCCGGCTTTTTGTACAATTATATGGTACGCAAGGTCGTTGTAAGCTACCGTGGTTATATCAAACTAGTTTTAAACTCAAGGTTTTATGCGTAGGTATAATTTTAGAAAGCTTACTTTAGAGGTAAAGAGTCATCATAAGTACAGTAATTATTTGAATGGTCGAGTATCTATTTGTACTAGTATAAAACTTATCACTTATCAGCTCAGTTAATAAAATTATAAATTATAGTTAAAATAATTAATTTCGAAGAATCCTATATAACTACAGGGTCATTTACAAATTCTATTATTTTTTTTCATAAACTCTACAAACGAATCAAAGCAGAAATGGCAAGAAGCTGCGGGCATGTCTTATTATGCAGAACTGTTTTTTTAATCGCCATGTATATTACCAAATAAATATTATTCCTTAGCCCCAGCACGTGCTGCCTTGAAAAGCCCACACACGATACACTTACACATCTTAGTCGTCTCTAGATATTTAAGCATTCAGCCCCTAACCAGCTTCTTTATCACCCAATTAAGAAAAAAACTGTTATCAGTAACCCTTTTGATAAGCAGTGATAGCCAAGTTGGTAGAACGCTTGCCTCGGTAACGAGGATTGCAGGTTCGAACCCCGGCTCGCACCTCTGGGATTTTTCATGTGCAAATCTCATTTTCAACCATGATTATCACTTGCTAAACGGTGAAGGAAAACATCGTGAGGAAACCTGCATGTCTGAGAGAACCCCTCGAAAGATGTGTGAAGTTCGCCAATTCGCACTGGGCCAGCGTGGTGGACTATGGCCTAATCCCAATCGCATTGAGGGGAGGCCCGTGCCCAGCAGTGGGACATTAAAGGGCTGGAATTATTAACCCTTTTGACAAAGTTTAGTTTTCATATCTATTTTAAACTTACTAGTAGTTCGTTTGTGATGTTTATTGCAGACATATTGCTCCATAAAAGAATGATACTTAAACTTAAGTATCATTCTTAAATGGCAGGCTATCTCAGTCTGCAATCAGTGAATAAACTACCTACTTACTTAGATACGCCCAAAGCAATAGCAATATTTCTACATGCCCTATCACTTTTTATGTATGTTTATTCCCACTTAACATTTAGATAAATAAGTATACTGATCTTAATCCGGTTGATAACGACTCATTTGTTATGAATTTAACTATAATAATAGTAGTCTTTTGAAAGAGAGGTTATACCTCTCATCCCTCTGTAATTTATATATATTAACACTTGCTAAACGATGAAGAAAAACATCGTGAAGAAACCGACATGTCTGAGAGCATCTCTCGAAAGTCGTGTTAAGTCCGCTAACTCGCAATGGGCTAGCGCGGTAGACTATGTCCTAATCTCCCTCGCAGGGGAGCCTCGAGTCGAACAGTGGGGAATTTAACGACTTAATATTATTATTATTAACCTGAATAGTTACATCGATAGCAAGGTATTCAAGTAATTATTTGGATATACAAGGTGTAAAAATAATAGTGTACAATACTTTAACAGGCCAACAGTAAAAGTGGACATAAAAAAAATACACCCTGTACTGAGCACACGGCCAAACGCTACTGGTTTGCCTTGTTTAAACAAAAACAATATTTATTTCATACATCACCATGATCCAAATTACTACTTAGTTCATGATAACTATTTGACGCTATTTTTGTTAAACCTTGTATATATTCCGTAATTAATTATACAATGATATAGATTACGAAATAAAGCGAATCACACTAATATTATAAATGTGAAAGTTTGGATGGATGGCTGTTTGTTACTCAATCACGCCAGAACGGATCTGGACGAAGATTGGCACAGAGATAGATTATAGTCTGGAATAGCACATAGGCTACTTTTTATCCCGGTAAAAATGACATACTTTTTAATCGTGGGTAGCGCCGCTAGTAATATATATATAATAGCTAACATATAAAGGCATTAAGTTATTCAAAATAAAATTAACATAGATGAGCCGCGGTCACCGGGTCATCGACACTGGGATGCGCCGGCGCACAAGTGAATGAACGCGGTGACGTCACGACTGAAGTTCACGGAAGATGCGCATCGACGACGTAGTGGCGCGTGATTCAGCGCTTTTGATGGAATGCGGATTGTGGGCGGCGACAGAAGTAAGTACTGGCTGCAGATTAAATGGAGTTTAAAAAAAAAAACAGAATGATTGAAACAGGATATAAAAGCCTTAAACCTACACGTCTTGTACGCATTGTAATAATTTTTGAAGCCAGAAGATCGTTATCTCAAAGTTCTAAACCACCCCGTTGGTTGTAGTTCTAACATCTATGACAGTCTTAAAATTCAGACAAATAGGTACCTTCTTGTAACCTGAAGGTACATGTGACGCAATATACCTGTATCTTCAGGTTACAAGTCACAGCAGTTTAGACTTGGGGTAAAACAAAACAGTAACAAATCAGTCAAATCAGGGTATACTCGTAGCTGAACCCAACGGAGTGAAAAATGCTTAAAGAAAGGTTATTATATCAAAATAAACTATATTGCGACAATCCGTCAGAAAATATAACCACTTGACATTTTCTCAAAATTGAAATGTCAAAATCTTACAAAGATCAAGATTAAAACTACTTTGTATGCTGTCGGTATAATGTCGAACTAGATCGTTAGTTGCGTTATCGGTAGCGGCAAGGTCACGGCATCGGATACGGTGCGCAAGAGCAGCTCTTTGTTAGCATTGATTGATCTATTTGATAGTAGTTGAGGATAAAAAGTGTGGTCTATTTATGCGCAGAAAGTGGTTATTTATGTTGAATGACTTAATTCAAGATATCTCCCAACCAGACTATCCCGATGCCTTGTTTGGGGACGAAACACGTGTCGTATACCATTTTAGATTCGCTTCGTTTCGCGGAGAACTGCATTTTATTTGGGGTCCCGATACTCTCGTGATAGATAGTTTCGCGACTAACATCTTAGAGGAGTCGGAGTTGCTAGCTTCTTTAATTGTCGATCAACTTGTTTGGTTTATAATTGGAAAAGTTGACAAGCCGAGATTCAGTGGTAGGTTCCTCTTCCCCCGTTTATTTATCAATGGATTTCCGCCAAGTATCGCCTAGTTCTATCAATTAAGAAATAGGAGGTAATTATGTATCACTGGAAATAATCAAGACGTAATTTCAGCAAATACAGACCAATTAAAACAAGTGACATTTAGTATTTAATAAATTGAACTTTTAAAATGACTTAGTAACAATTAATAGTCGGCGTTACTCTAATACCGACTCTATAAAGATTCAATCACATTAGGTTTTTATAACGCACGTTAACGCAAATCTTTTTTCGCTGCGACATAAAATCGGATCAGTTTTATACGACTATTAAAGAATTGAGTGCCACTTTTATATCGAGACTCGTTTTCTTTTGGCAATCAAATACTAATATGAGACATAATTAAAGTGGAAATGATAGTAGTTATTTGATACAAGTGGATCAATTTGGCCGTACCGACTTTTAATTTGACCTGAAATTAGGACAAATGGGGGAAGAGGGATCTACCACTGATCCGATCGTTGATCGATAATTTAAAGAAGTCAACAAAACCGAACTCTAAGGTATCAGTCGAGAATCTATCAGTCATTACAATACGTTTAATTAGGACATCAGGGATGTAATTTAGTATGTCGCTGTGAAACTGGCTAAATTATCAAGCGTTTTCTTTTATTTGGTTGGAAGGAAAACTAGTGAGAACTGATGAAATATATTAATGACTCCGTAAAAAAAAGATGATTCGGCCCTCAAGCCTGGCAGGTACTATTTATGTGCGCGCCAAAATAAAACACTGACTTAAAAATAAAAATAGTCACGTAGAATTTGTTTTGCGATGAGTTTTTTTACGTATTCTCATTCCCTCTAACGTCGAGTTTAAAGAAGTACAACAGGCATAATAGCTTAAGCAAAAAAAAAAAAAATTAATATAAATTTTGAAAGTAACTATTCCACCCGTGGGTTCGAATAATTGTGAGCCGAGATCACCCCTAGCTCATTATTAATCTTATTTCTAGACTACCGTGTCTTGTATTTAAATAAAATACCTACTAGTTTATGATACCATTAATTCATAGACAAAAATAATGTTGTAAACGATCAAATCAAACGTTATTAAACCATATAAATCGCTAATCATTTACATTTTCTATTACTGTAATTAGTAGATTTTGTACATTTAGTAGTATTTAATTCTAATTGATAATGTTCGTTCTAAATGCTACTTGAAGGTCTCTCAAGGCCGAGCACCATAGAATGGCCAGAGCCATAAATCTATTCGTGACTAATTCAAGCAGCATAAGAAAAAAAGATATTAAACAGATACAGTGTGAGTGGTTTAAATTACCACTTTAATTTTTGTAACATAGGGTATACATTTGGTTGTTGTAATTATATAATGTGTATACTTCATGTATAGCCAAAATGTTTAATTGCGAGCTTAACATTTTTGTGAGTGCATTCTTGTAAAGTTAATTAGTCACCACCCACTGAACAAAGCCATGTCGCCAAGCGGCCTAGCCGTGTTCCGGCACGATCTTCGGTGTTGCCATTCATGGATGGTGGGTCAGATCAGCTGCGCTGCATGTGCCTAGTGAATGCAGCGTCTCTATCTACTGCCGCCTTCCTACCTGTTCACACTCATACAATATATCAATTCGAGAGTGAACAGGTACCTTCTAGGAAAGTATCCTCCATCGTAGATCTCATCGTCACTTACCATCAGGTGAGATCGAGATCAAATACTTGCCTATAAGGTAATATAAAAAAAAAAGAACTTGACACGTTCAATATAAAATTATATTGACGGTTTCCTAATAATTGCATGCATTTGAATCTATTATTCCAGCATTGTAATAAGTTATGAATACACACAATATGATAAACACATTACTAGTATATTCTTGATAGCACTCCAACTAAGCTCAAGCTTGTGCTAAGTGTAGGCTCACAACAGTAGGACGACTACTCTGACCACTAGTTAATTATTCACGTTTAATTTAAGATAAGTTTAATAGAATAGTTGTTAGTTACTTTAAAAAATTATGCGTACGAAAATAATCTCCATTTTGTTTCCTATAAGAGTACGTGTAATCAATTATTTTTGATACTACGTTATTTCAAACCATACTATGTTTCCCCAACATAATCCCGTAAATCCAATCATCGCTTCTACATATAAGTTGGCTCCGCTTGCGGCAGGGGTTGTAAACCTTTATTTTTTATTGTAAATAAAGTAAATCGTTTCACATCGACGGTCGCCCTTTCCCACAAGGAAGTTGTACAAGGTCGCGTGTACAAATGTCACGCCTTCGGACACCTGTTAGTACAATATGTACTTACTTACACCAACTTATGTCACTACATTGACTAAACTATTAAAAACAATATTTGTTTTATTTCATCTATTTTATCAAACTCTTCACATTGACTGAATGACTGACAGAGAACATACAACCTTAATCGGTGGACATAGAGGTTTGAAATATTCCTCGCATACCCTAGAGGTGCACTAACCAGGTCTCTTTGGAGATAAGACACATAAGGGGTTCAAATGGGGGATCAAAGTTTTTATAAATATAGTATGAAGAATATTGATTTCGTATATTTACGCGAATACTACACATTAAAATAAAAGTATTTTTTAAGGAATTAACGAGGATGTTTTTCATCCCACTCAAGCGTAAAGACATTCATATTTGTGTTATGTCTTTGATTAAATAGTACCGGGTAATCACTAACTTGGTGCAGGCAATAAAGTTATGTGTGAGCAGTGACGTGTTTACCCTTGGGATATGTGGGCCATGGCCCGGGGTGGCAGGCTGCCAGGGGGGACGCCAGCCGCTTCTCGCGCTCAACTTTTGGCACCTTTCATATACATTACCTATCTTTCGTAAATTGTAGGGGGGGGGGGGGGGTAAACCTCATATGCCCAGGGTTCTTATTTTCTACAGGTTAGTTTAACTAGGTTCTACTAGCTTTCTTCCGTGATTATATCCGTTTGGATGCGTGTTCAGAAGGTAGACTATCCAATTAGCAATTTTCATATCAAATTTCAATATCTACCTGCACTGTAATAATTGCAGAAAAAACTGTTTTGATTTTCTCGTATAAGCAAAGCAAAAAGTATACATTTATTAAAACGAATAATGCAAAGCTTAACCTATCTATAATCTAAATGTATTACAAAAAATCTATTATTCTAAACCATGCTTTTAATTTTATATAGATTGTAAATTCTCCGTATTCAAGGTTACGGAGGGAGCAAAATAATTGACTACTTTTAAGGGCTCTGCTTAGCTCAAAATATAAAATTATAAGTATTCAAACTATAAAAAACATCTTTATTCACGAAATAAATCCGCACTTGGGGTACAGAATCCGTTTGGATTTTAAGGTACGCAGTAAAATTGAAGCGTCAATATGGAGTTGGCCTTTGTGTCACATCAGAGATAAAAAACAAGAATTCGAGGTAAGTAATACTCAATTCGGAGACCTTAAATGTAACTCTATCACTAGTATACACAAATAAACAACATTAAATTTCACATTTATGAAATGTCAGCAGGTATCCCCGGTTAAATTTCAAAATGTTAGCAACTAAACTTTGACTTTGTTAGCGAACAAAAATGTTTTGTTAAAATTAGCATAAAGTAGACAATACTGATAATCATATTATCATCAGTAGATACTAAATCTAAGTCCTCATTCCACTGCTAGCGCCGCCAGAGATGACGAAATTGAAAGGAACTAATTCGTGATACTGGCGCCATTGTATCAGAACTATGCTGTCTGAAGCTAGCTTGTTTATTATAATAAATTATGTTTTAAAAACCAGATTATTTTATTTACTTATTAACACAAACAAAATTATTACGAAAAAAAATAATGTGCACAATATTATGACGTGTTTCTTTACTAAAATAATCATACAAGTTTTCGCTATGAAAACAATAGATGGCAGTGCACATAAAGTTTTTGAAAATCGAATCATATAAATAACAAAATGCAGTGGCTTCGAGAATAATTTGTCGATATAGCATTAATATATCACTAACAATATTTTTCAAATATAGAACATCACGTAGTAATCACGTCACAAAACGCAGATTCTAAATTTGAATCTCGAAGCGGTGGAACTATTTTCGTTCATCGTGGGAGCTTGTTCTATTTTCACACCTGTTACGAAGAACTCTTCGTATTCATGGTCGCCTGGTATCCCGGGGGCTAGAAGTGACTGCTGTGACGTAACGGACATATGCCCATCAATGTCATCCCGCCTGACAAGGAGCTGAAATTCCCATGAAACCGCCAAGTTGCTGACGTGGGGGCAAATGGGGGGAGTATGAGGTTGATTGATTATATTGCTTTGGTGGGGTATTTTTTACCGCGTGAGCAAATGACGCGTGAGCGGTGAAATTGTTGGGAAAAGCGTTTTTGCAGCAACGTATGCTTTTCAGCGTTTTCTTTTCAGGAAGAATGATTGGTGATTTTTGATTTGTGGTTTTTTCCTTTTGAAATTGGAAGTTGGTAGATATTTACAACGAATACTTACATAATATAAAAATATTTTGCTGTAGTAATTATCTACATACGATTATATTATCCAATCGAATTTTCAATTGCCCGAGATCGATTTTGAGGTACCAAAACAAAACAATGCCCAAGCCTAAAAAACGACACGATACAATTTCCCCGGCAACGGATTTCCTTGAAATTTCAGTAATAAGGTTAAAAATACCAGGATAACAGGAGGTGTAAGGATAGCAATAGCTACTGCGTTTTATTGAAATTTGGGAATGTGTGCGTGCGAGTTATTGAACACCTGTGCGATTGTTATAGTTGGCCACACTCGTCAATATTACTACTCCACAATAGATGTTTTAAAATGTACTCTGTATATAAAAACCTTATTCCAGTGTATCAAGATATGTAATAGGTACTTACCAATTAAAAAAATAATAATTCAATTTTGAATTTAGAAGTTTCTCACCGCACTCCATAGAGTTATTTATTTAGACCACCCGTACTTACGCTTCTATGTGCAGTACGCCTGCGTGCGAATCGTATGAAAATGTAAATTAATACTAACTAGGTAATTATCTAATCTAAAATGAATGGTTGTAATAGTAACAAAATTACACGAATTAATTCCCCCATCTCCATTCTATCGTCGGTCGACAAGACGCACGGACAAGTGTCATCCGTACACTGTGGACATTCCTGCGGTACGCACTAAGCGTTTTGCTTCTACTTTCATCGTGCGTACTGCCAAGGAATGGAACACGCTACCGGCGTCTTTGTTCCCCGTTGACTACAATCTGGGTGTTTTCAAGTCGAGAGTGAACAGGTACCTTCTAGGCAAGTATGCTTCATCGTAGATCTCATCGTCACTTACCATCAGGTGAGATCGAGATCAAATACTTGCCTATACTGCAATAAAAAAAAAATCAAATTATTTTATTTTTTAGCTGAACATTTTATCGATCGATATATAATTCGATCGATTGTTTATAGTCTATAGCGCGACATATTGAACTTACAATACAAGATAAAATGTACCCTATTTGCATAAAGATAAAAACGATGTGAACATAGATCAATACTCGCTGGGAACGCCGTTTAGCGGCACGTGTGAGAATGTCCATACAGTGTAGTTAATGTTATGTTAATGTTATGTTGGTGATAAGCAATTATTTATGCTTATACGGTCGGATACCGGAGATAACACGATTTAGACGTTATTTTTTTTATGGTAAAGGTAGGTAAACAGCAAATGTAGCGTGAAAAAGCCTATTAACAAAGGGGATTTTATATTATTAAATATACTTTTTGTATAAGGTTTAACAAAAATAGTGTGAAATATTATAAGGGGTTAACAAGTAGGTGATAGCGATCACGGTTATGTATAAAATATATGTGTATACAATGTTTGATTGTTCTCTTTCTTTATCACACACGTAGTTATTTAAAAAAAAATATTTCGACAATGTGTCCTTTATAACCTACCAATAAACGCCTTAGAATATTTTACACTTTTATTGTTAAGTCTTATATAATCAAAGAGTAAATATATGAAACTATCATCATAAATATGATCATAATAATTATGTTTTAATTAAATAATTATAAGTAATTTTTTTTTTTTATTTAGCGATGTCAATGCCCTGACGTTATAATTTATAAGACGTCTTAACTTACAAAAAAGATAAATAATAATGACTTAAGCCTATATTACTAAAACAATTTCCACTCGTGTATAATTTACCATGACATTTGATGAAGATACCACAACATTAAGCCAAATGTACTCCCCTTTGCCTACATAATCTTCGCCATTTCTATTCTGTATTAAGGTCGGCTTCCAGTTTACTCTGATTTGACTAATTTCCTATATTTTCATTGAGCGATGCCCATGTGCCCGCCTAGACCCAACCAGTGGTACTACCAGTAACTATTCACCAGAATTTTCGGGCTTTTGACTGCCCGAAACAATCTGTCAAAGATGCTTAACTGATCAACGAGACAGCCGGCTAAACGTGCTCTCCAATGCACGGAATATGTGAGATATAGTTCGATCACCCATTCAAAGTTGAACTGCGCTATGCGCCGATCTAACGGACATTCTTTTAACACTACTTCATATCTAAATCTAGTAAGCTTTTACAACTACAGTAGTAGCGGATTGTATGTGATTTGTTAGGTAGGGACTGTTATTTGGAATTGAATGATTTTTTATTTTTTTTTTATTACCTTATAGGCAAGTATTTGATCTCAATCTCACCTGATGGTAAGTGACGATGAGATCTACGATGGAGCATACTTGCCTAGGTAGGATGGCGGCAGTAGACAGAGACGCTACATTCACTAGGCACATGCAGCGCAACTGATCTGACCCGCCATCCATGAATGGCAACACTGAACATCATGCCGGAACACGGCTAGGCCGCTTGGCGACATGGCTTTGTTCAGTGGGTGGTGACTAGCCACGGCCGAAGCCTACCACCAGTAGAGTTGTCACCTGGTTGGCACCACCCAGGGTCACGTGTAGGGTATCTCGAGGGTACTTAATTCTCCTACGGACGAAGGCGACTCGACCCCAAAACCACTATCCAAAGAATCGGTCGTTCTACAACTTTAAGGTAACTTTAACCGAAAACTTACAAACTGAATTGGTATCTGTATCATACATCGTAAACGCGGCTAGCTTTTCAGACTGCTTGGCGCTTCCCAAATTAGCTATCTGCTCTTCTCTTTCACTCCCCTATTTTTAGATAATATTCCGTTTCTCTCGCACTCGTAGCTTTTCATGAGCTTTCCCTGACAACGTACGGGCATGCGCAGTGCGCCCCGACGCACGTGCGTTGATTACTCCTAGTGAATTCTGTTCGCCTAGTACCGGGCGCGCCTAGGGCGGCCGTGTCGCGCCGCCGCCGCCCGTCGTCGCGTCCGCCCAAGCCTTCCCGCCCGCCCAGAAGCACAGACGATCGCCTACGATACGGTCCGTTGCCGAGTTATCGAAGAAAGTCCCGCGCACGTGTACCAACTTGCTCGCTAAAGTGTCGAGTTAGAAAAAAATAATTATAGCCAGTGTTTTCAAACATTTTTCAATACGCCCCTCATTATCCTGACCTATCCTTTTGTTTAAACAATTTATTGCTTTAGAAAAATATAGTTTTACTTAATTTTATTCGTGTTGTTCAGACAGGTGTGTAGTGCTGTGTGTGGTCTGCTGATGTTCTTCAAGCCTTGAGTAAGGGTGCCGTTCAAGATTAAAAATGAGGAGATACTCTGCTATGCCAGGTAGGAATATCTGATTTGTTTTAGTATTATGAACTTAACAATACAGACTTTTTTTAAGTCGCCAAAATGTTATCATATGATGTTAAAGGACTTTAGGTAATACGTCATTTTTGTGAAGCAAATTATTATGTGTATGGTCGAATAATGTTATTTATTTAATGACAAATCTTCATCCTACTTTTTAAGTACATGAAATAATATGGTAAACTTAAAGTAATGTTATATTAATAATATCACTTAAAATTGTACAGAAAATTTTAACCACATCAATCAAAGCCTCGTCATGATGAAACTGTAAAATTGTCAAATCAAATATACCGCGACCCAAATTCTGTGGCTTCGGCGGAGTAGTGTAATAATGCACGAGCATTTAATATGCGAAATATTCGGTTAAAGAGATCTTAATTGATATAGTTTGCAATTACACCAGTAATTACAAATATAAGTGATATCTATGGCATAATTAGCGTGCTATATTGTGATGTTGGAATTAACGGTAAGTATTAATTTTTTGTGACCTATGGTAAAAAATAAGCCAGCAGCAAAGCTTGAAGGACAATGATATAAATCTTTGCCCAGCAGTGGGAAGATTAAGGTTTAAAACAATGGTAAAAGTGGGCTATCAATCGATAATACTCTTTAATTGCTTATAATACTTTGAGATTTTGTGTGATTTGGGGTCGAGTCACCTTCGTCCGTAGGAGAATTAAGTACCCTCGAGATACCCTACACGTGACCCTGGGTGGTGCCAACCAGGTGACAACTCTACTGGTGGTAGGCTTCGGCCGTGGCTAGTCACCACCCACTGAACAAAGCCATGTCGCCAAGCGGCCTAGCCGTGTTCCGGCATGATGTTCGGTGTTGCCATTCATGGATGGCGGGTCAGATCAGCCGCGCTGCATGTGCCTAGTGAATGTAGCGTCTCGATCTACTGCCGCCTTCCTACCTAGGC
This sequence comes from Pheosia tremula, assembly GCA_905333125.1. Classification (NCBI taxonomy): domain Eukaryota; kingdom Metazoa; phylum Arthropoda; class Insecta; order Lepidoptera; family Notodontidae; genus Pheosia; species Pheosia tremula. The sequence goes on from HG995397.1 coordinate 2,265,157, forward strand.
AAGTATGCTCCATCGTAGATCTCATCGTCACTTACCATCAGGTGAGATCGAGATCAAATACTTGCCTATAAAGTAATAAAAAAAAAAAAAAAAATCATTTGGGATTCAAACTCATTTCAATTTTTTTTTCAATTGAGTTTATTTAAAAGATATGAAAACATTTAAAAGATATGAAAATAAAATGAAAACCCGATATAAATCAAACTCCTACGATCCAATATACTGCATTTTATGCACCGTTTTGAGTAGATTGTAAATATAAATACGCCGTGAGCTCGGTCGAAAGCGCCCTCAAAGTGAGGAGGGCGCGGTTGAAAAGGTTTAGAGTTTTAGTAGTTCGATGGATAAAGTTGAATTCTGTTTGAAATACGATGGCAACACTATTTTCCAACCTGGTGAACACTAGCCATATTTTGATGGTTGTTGTTTGTCTATTGGGTTACGTAGAACACAAATGATGACCCATTTTAACCCCTTTTAGGCGCAAAACTAGTTATCAAGGTGGCCTATGGCGCAGACGAGTGGATGTGTCGCGTCACATATACCTTCTCGTTTACCATAGCTTCATGCTGTAAAACGAGATGACAGGGAATATCTTAAAATCAGTCTCAGGCTCAGCAAGGTTATAGCTTATGATTAAATAAATATGATGCAAGAGGTAAATCCTGGTGTTTCGAATGTTTTCCAGTTGTTCAGAGCTCTTGAGGCATAAGTGAAAGTTTACTAAGCTAAATGCTAATCTTATGTCACTTAGAAGACGACTAATGTTCGGCCGCTGAGAGTCGCCTTTGTGTTTATTTTTTAAATGTAAATGAAAGTTAGTTGGCACATGGGCTTAGAATAAAACCAAGAATTCCTTTGTCAGGACGCGAAATTCAAAATTTGGACGGTCTTTAAATTTTTACGAAACATTTAAACATATACCTATAGGTAGATTTTTTTGTTTGCCACTACGGCATACTGTTATAAATGTATTTATCTATTAAATTCGCTCAAAAATTATTCCAAATGAAACAACACTCCACAAAATTGCGGTGTTTACAAACCGTGGGGTATTCTATCGGTTTAGGTACCTTGTAAATAACCCTAATATATAAAGCCATCTAATGCACAATGCCATTGTCACAAAAAAACTCGAATTGTCACGAAAAATCGAAATTTTGAATTTCGCGCCCTGACCCGAGCGCGAATCCTTTGGCTACAATAAAAACCTCATAAAAGCATAAAAAAGATGTGCGGTTAATTTAGTTTGATAATTACAAAGCTCTTATACAAGAGCGTATGATAAAGCAAACACAGTTAATTACGTTTGCTAATAATACTCATTAAAGCTCATAATGCTACGTCGTTAACTAAAATGCATAGTATGCTGAGAATATTCAAACAAACTTGATTAATGTGTAGTGAAATAACATTTAAATCTGCGTTGTAAATGCGCTGAAACCATCATTTAGCGCGTTGGAACATTAAGTCCAAACACATTGTGGGGACACGACTGTTTCATATCACATTTTTTTAATTTATAATTACTTGACATTGACAAAACACCCGCTAAGTTGTGGGTGAGGCCATATGCATGTCCATTTTATTTCATCGCATTTCATTTCGTAAAGAAAGAAGAAGATGTATCACATTTTGACATATGACGGGGTGTGATGTGTCCCGCAGATATCTCGATGCGCAGTCACAATGGAGTATGTTGCTACCACGTGTTAAAAAAAAATACATTTATTCAAATTTACGTATCGAATTGTTGATTTTATTTATTATTTTTTATTAAAGTCATCGTACAAAATCCTGGCGTTCTTTTTTCTAATTCGAACGTAATTGTTCCAAGCTCGGTGTACATTTGTTATTGTGTTCCAAATTCAAAAGATATTTACTTTCTTGATATTGCGTGTAAGCCAAATGCTGCGAATAAAACAAATTTTAACTAATGGCGTTGTTCTATTTACCAATAGCAATTATTTCCTCGTTCCCTTTTATTTATATTTATAATTAAAACATATTTATCAACAATATTCGAGGGAGAATTTTGGTAAGCGGACCTACATTTATCAGGAAGGGTTAATTTATTTTTAATATTTTTTTTTAATAGTTTGGTCCTGTCAATCATAGTGTCTGCATTGATAAAATACTGCAATCGCCTTTTTTCTTTACCATCTCCCTTTACTAAGCTATCGAGCTATTATTAACATTTAATTTTATATTTTTCTTTTTTAAGAAACAGTAAAAGGAAACGAGGAAATAATTTATCTTAATGTTTACTTGTTTAGTTAAAATCTCCTTTAGTTAAGTCATCTACCTTATCTATGTACTTTCAAGGGTACACACAGTAGTTTATCTTCGGAACCAAGTTTAATTACTGACTAAGATAATTCCAAGCTCAGTTCGAGTTTGTAACTCGTAGACCACAACCATTTTCGTTTTAATGTCATCATTAGTCGTGTACGCAGGATTACATACTTAATAACTCAAGCGATAGGGTATGTTATAGTTTGTAGAGACATAGTCATGAAAATGTTGTGGGAGTTTGCCTGTTCACACGTTTTAGGTACTAGGCAATCAGAAATACCAACAAATATTTTCATATCATCATGTCACATCCATTATTTTATTTATAATGTGTATTTATTGAATGTATTATTGTTATTAATTACTTGACATTTGCAAAATACCCGCGTAAGTTGTGGGTGAGGTCATATTCATATCCATTTTATTTCATCGCATTTCATTTCGTAAAGAAAGAAGAACTACTTCATAAAATAGTTCGAAAGTACCTAGTGATCGGTTAAACTTCTCATTTAAATATACCGTATTATATTACAGTACAAGAGTGATTTGTAGAACGGTTCCATAAGTGCATTGAACAACACGGATTTAAAAGCAAGCGGTCGGCATCGCGCCAAATACGTTAAAAAAGTCAAGCATTTTATATTCTACACGTTTTTACTCACCCACAGATACTAGTATCAGAAAGGCGAGAATAAAAAATCCAATAGAAGCCTCTAACGATTACGGTAAAAAGAAAGCAGCTCAAACGGAATTCCTTAAAAGATTTCTAAAGATAAGAAGGGAAACGGATAAGGTTTTAAGGGTCTGAAGGAACCCAGACGTTTGATGTAGGACAGCACGAGAGGTACCTTGTGTCCTGTTTAAACAATAGGGCCTCTGGGGTTCCAATTGCAAATGTTACGGTTCAGTGAAAGGGAATACGGCGTTTAAGGTATTCTGATTTTTATATCCAGGTACTTATATATCAATACAGTATTAACTAGTTGTCCCGGCGTAGTTCGTGCCGTCTCAGAATCAAATGTATAAGAAAATGCATTCTCTTTATTATTTTTTTGTGATTTTTTCCCATGTTTTTATGGGTATTCTGCTATTCGAGGTGGAGAAAGTTACAATATCAAAGATCATAAAAATCACCCCACCCGTTCTCGAATTATAAACAGTGTAACTAATACGACTTTGTTGTATATAATAATTCCAGCCCTTTTTTATGTCCCACTGCTGGGCACGGGCCTCCCCTCAATGCGAGGGGGGTTTAGGCCATAGTCCACCACGCTGGCCCAGTTCGGGTTGGCAGACTTCACACATCTTTCGAGGGGTTCTCTCAGACATGCAGGTTTCCTCACGATGTTTTGCTTCACCGTTTAGCAAGTGATAAACTTGGTTGAAAATGAGATTCGCACATGAAAAATCCCAGAGGTGCGAGCCGGGGTTTGAACCTGCAATCCTCGTTACCGAGGCAAGCGTTCTACCAACTTGGCTATCACTGCTTTTGAATGTACTTACATTTATGTACTACTGTATATACTTTGTTGTATGTATATAGATTATACAAAGAAGTAAAGTTTGTTAGTATGTTTGTTTAGATGTAGAAGTTAATCTCCAGATCCGCTGATTCGATTCTGAAAACTAATTAAAAGCTACAGTATTCCTGAGTGCTGCACGTTAGTTTCATGGAGTTTTTTTTTATTTATTTTTTTTTATTACATTGTAGGCAAGTATTTGATCTCGATCTCACCTGATGGTAAGTGACGATGAGATCTACGATGGAGCATACTTGCCTAGGCAGGAAGGCGGCAGTAGATCGAGACGCTACATTCACTAGGCACATGCAGCGCAACTGATCTGACCCGCCATCCATGAATGGCAACACCGAACATCATGCCGGAACACGGCTAGGCCGCTTGGCGACATGGCTTTGTTCAGTGGGTGGTGACTAGCCACGGCCGAAGCCTACCACCAGTAATGAGTGAGTTACTGCGGGTGAAGCCGCTGGAAAAGGCTAGTTTATCTAAAAAAACAAAAACGTCTCTATTCCCAAGAACACATTCGCCGTTTCGTTTGATGGACAATAATAATATTACTCTTTTACATCATATTTTATTTATATAAATAATGATATTAAAGTCTTAAAGACAGATAAAATGTAAGTTGAAGGACTCTTGTTGCCGTTAGAATAAAACTCATAATATCTTGATTCACTTTGGGTTCGTATTTAAAAATAAACAAGTCGGGAAGCCAATTACGCTGAGGTCTTTATCCCCAGACACCAAAAGTTTTCAAACCAGCGGCTAAAAAGCGGTTGAACAAACATCGTAATACTTGGTGAAATGGATTTAGCTACTTTTCAAGCATTGTCCGTGTGTTGTGACCCAAAAAGGGTATTTGAATCGGCGATTCTTTAACGCATTTGTAACCTTTATGTCGATTTAAAAAAAGCACCCATTAAAAAAAAAAATATAAAATACCATTTGATATGGGCTAATGATGTGTGTTACCTATATATATAAAACAAAGTCGTGTTAGTTACACCATTTCTAACTCAAGAACGAGTGGGCCAATTTCTATGAATTTAGATTTTTTGAAATTTGTCTCCGTTCCGTATAGCAGAATAACTATTACAACTAGACAGCCGGTAACCAATATTTATGTACTAAGTAAATTTTACAATGCTTAAAAAAAATGCAATATCTTTTAAAATTTGATATTATTTTCAGATGTAACTAACGTTCAAATATAGAGTCATGTTAGAGTAAATCAAGCAAATTTGAACGCGTCATACAAAAATGCATTACATTGACGTATTTAAACTCGTATGTCGGACATACAAATTTTAATAGATATAATTCAGTCAAGTTCGTAGGTACCTAGTTCGCGCTACTTGAATATCATATCAAATTAATTAAACTTACAGTGTACGTAGGTGTATCCAAGCTCACTATACATGAACGTTCTAAATGTATGAACTCCACTCTTCACCAAAGCGCAATCATGAAAAGTTGTCACAGCAACGTTGATAAAGTTGTTAATCCAATAGACGCGGCGCGATAAATAACTTTCGAACATAATATAAAGTTCGCTTAATATCTTACGAGATTGTTGTAAAGACGTAATACCGGTTTAATTTTGTCTTTATGGACTTAAGCTTGTTACAAACTTGGAGATTGTTTTAAATCGTCGTAATTTTCTTATTTGCTCTAAGCTGCTAGTAAATAATAATACCAGCCGTTTTTAATGTTCCGCTGCTGGGCGCGGGCCTCCCCTAAATGTGAGGGGGAATAGACTATAGACCACCACGCTGGCCCAGTGCGGGCTGGTGGACTTCACACTTCTTTCGAGGGGTTCTCTCAGAAATGCAGGTTTCCTCGCGATGGTTTCCTTCACCGTTTAGCAAGTGATAATCATGGTTAAAAATGAGATTCGCACATGAAATCCAACATGGCTTGGATAGAAGGTAGAACACTTGCCTCGGTAACGAGGATCGTAGGTTCAAACCCCGGCTCGCACCTCTGGGATTTCTGGATTTCATATGTGTACAAGTCATCAAATATTTTAGTAGCTTTATAATATTCGGTGGATGCGATTCCTTATTTTCACCTTATTAGTTCGCTTCGCCGTGGGAGCCGAGTTAACTCGGTAGTTCTGAGCTCAACAAATTACATTATATGGCGTGCTAAATGGAATCCATATTGTTTTATTTGATTTTATTTACATAATTAATTGTTTTCTATCTGGATATATGATCAATGTTTGTATTCTTGGATTTTGAGGTTTTTATTGTGAATAACCTTGGTTAAAGTTTTTTTTTTCACGTTGTATATTTTTAGGGTTTCATAATTCAATGTTCAGAAAATAAACAGATTTTACTCTATTTACTTTGGTCGCACCACGCCCTTCGTGCTCGCACTTAAAGTGTCGTGTATCTATACGTATAAGTACTATTTTTATTTAGCAATTATTCTGTAACTCATCCATTTGTTCCATTAAATGGTCGGTTATCGTCCTTGAGGCTTTATTGTAAGCGATGGGCGTAATAGCCACGTCACTTTTCGATCCGCAATCATTATAACGTGCCTTGTTTTATATTAACTAAGACTCAAATTTGTATGTGCAGTTCTTCTTTATTTTTTTAAGTTGGCGATCAGCTTCAAAGTAGAGCATTTTTTGCCGGAGTCGAGTATTGGTCGATAATTGTAATAAAATGATCAGCACCCCTGATTAATAAAATAAAATTTGGAAATATTAGGTGAACTTAAAAAGTCATGTTATAACCATTTCATTTGATTTCCTGAACTCGTGCACACAATGGTTAATATCCCACTAATATTACACATCATATATCAAAGAACCACATTTATTTGGAAAATAAAACAAATTTGACAACGTCACTGTTCACCATCTCGTCAAAAACGCCCTGTATCTGGAGTTACTACTTCTTTTGTAGTTCGCCAATAAACTATTTGTACATTTCTGGTTCTGTCCATACCGCCCGCTATGTCACGTGAACCCAGCCGTCGATGCATCGCGGAGGGGTACCTAATCTCATATCACCCTTGTAGCAAAGTAATATAACCACAATATCGTTAATATACTTGGCCCAACTATCTGCACCTTAAATTATGTGGGTAACATATGGCTTGGACATAAAAATGTCGGCAAACGAAATAACCAGCTAATGGTGAAACATTATATGAACGTGTTAGGGTGTAATACGGGTCCTTGTCAGGTCGATGGGTCATTTGGGTAGTCCATTATGTACCTACCCACTGTAATATTAGAGTCCAAGTCAACTCATTTATTTTGTACAACATTGACCGTCTCATATTAGGCTGAAGCACTATTTTTGACGCCTAGTCTTTCGGTAACGTATGCGGCTTCCGTCCCACCATACGTATTATAAATAAGTATGACAGGGATAGCATGCTTTTTGGTGACGTTATGATTAGAGTAGAAGTTCCAGCTTACCCTAATGCATCAATGGACTTACCACTTATTGTGTTAAGTAATTGTTTTAAATGTATACTTTTTTATATATTTTGAAGACGTGGTGAAATATATGTACCTAAATTACACAGGAACCTACCTACACCAGTCAAGTATCAACCTACCTGCGTGAGCTTAAAACATACATTTCTTTAAAACTACACAATTTGTTTTTAGGCTAGAATATATTGATCTAAATCTAGGTAAGTAATGAAATTTCCATGAACCTCTCAGTACAGTAAATGTCATTACATGGGACATCGGTGCCTGCTCTCTTTGCTGAAGGTCCCGGGTTTGATACCCGATAAAATAATTAGGATTCACCAATGGGATTACCGAAGTATGGTTACATAGGTACTTATATCTTTCTAAGGTTTAAGGTCAATTTAATGAGGTTTAGGGTTTTGTTTTTCTCTTTATCAATGTAATAATGTTTATCTCTGTTCTCTTACCCATTATCCCGAAAGTAGTTGCAATTTTTTTTTAAATACTTCAACAAATAATAATGAAATCATAGTGAAAATTAATTAATAAAACCAAAGCTTACGCAAGTGCCATAATTATTGCGGTTGACAGCAAAATTAATTTCACCATTACTGGATTTTGACGCACTGTTAATTATTTTTTTATTTAAAATGGTTTTCACTCGGGTGAATAAACGAATTCTGCAACTGTTTCATTTGCTTTGAGACGAAAATGTATATTTTATTTAAATTCGGATTCATTTCTCATTATGGCGCGGTATCAACAACAGATCAAGAGGCTTTATCATTCACTCGTTGAAACTTTCTCCATTCGGTCGTGAAGCGAATAAAATTTACAGCGCCAGTAAACACAATTGTTGGTGCAAATATTTGTTCCAATATTGGTAAGCCCGGCGAATAATAGTGGTGTTTATTCAATTATTTACGTTATAGTATAAACCGAAGATTTCAAAATGTAGGTAGGTACTAACTAACATAATTTAATTAAGTTAGTTTAATTAGAGGAGCTGCCGTGGTAACCGCGTGGTCTAGGTTCAATCCTCACTCTGGCCATTAAACAAGATAAATCTCAATTAATTTCAATTAATTTAACAACATAAATCTCGATTCGACAACTAGAGATTGCAGAATACTCGTAACTAGGAGTTTTTGAAAACTATGTATTTAGTTTTTGACAAAGTTGAGAGCGTAAGAGAGAAAATGAGAGCAGCCAAATAACTCTTACGAAACTGTAGGAATACGACACTTATTACCACGTCATTAACGTTTAATATTATTACCCTCATATTCTCGCATCATTAATTTTTACATCGACCAACGAACATCAAGGTTAACCGATAAACTTTATTATCACTTTACTACTCATAAAATCAGAATATTTTCACTCGCGAACGTTTGGCATATACGGCCAATAGCGGCGAACTATTTAACGTTATTTTATGAGGACATCAAAGTATAGGTGCTCTAATAAAATTATTTAAGGGCAATAAGGGTGAATTCACTTACTAAATAGGTGGAGACCGAATTCACTAACTAAATAAGTTGAGTGTGAATTCACAAACTAAATAAGTGGAGAGCGAATTCACTAACTAAATAAGTGGAGAGCGAATTCACTAAATAAATAAGTGAAGAGCGAATTCACTCACTAAATAGGTGTGATTTAAAAATATTATAATGGAATGTCTACCATGTGTGATTATTGAGCGATTTCTTATGTCAGTTATGCAGGATCAATCAGAAATAGTTAATTAAGCCTTGAACTGTACTCTTACTACTACTACTCTTACTACGTACGGGTACTCTTCATTCAATAACAATTATACTCGACACTGCCATAAATGCCTCTATTTTGTAGCCTATTGCCAACCAAAAAAAAGAAGAACAAGAACTATCCTCATTGGTCATTTAATATTTAAAAAAAAACACGATCCTTAACTCTTATCTCGTTTGCAATTCAACATTTAGTGTCAGTTAACCCCATATTACTGTTCAGAGGCGCATTTCAATTCCCGATAACATGGCCTTAACGTGTTCCGAGGATCGATATGAGCGCACCTACAATTCCTCGAGCAGTTATGGGCACTTTGTGTTCCCGACAGATTGTCCCACATCATACCCATTTGTGCCGATTTTACGATGAATACTAACGGAGGAGTATGGAAATGGATTCGGAGACAATAAAAGGAGTTATCGGAGGCTACGGCTCGAGTTTATTTGCTGGATTATTTTCGTATGAAACGGGTGAATGAGAATTTTGCTATCATTATCTTATAATATACCTTTCACGCTGACTGGACGTAGATGCTTGCGCCTCACATAGCAACACACTGGAGCTTACTCTTTTAATTTTTTTGTTAAAATAATGTCTTTATAAAAAAAAAAAAGACAAGCCCGCTGAGTTTCTCGCCGGATCTTCTCAGTTGAGGTCGCGTTCCGATCCGGTTGTGGAGTTAAGAAAAAAAACAGTAATGACAATTTGTAAGTGCCCCTGAAGGCCTATACAAAACGATTTGACTTTGACTTTGACTTGGTTTTGGGTAGATCAGCAACCTTCTGTTTATTCGTAGGGGTACTTAAATTTTAAAGTGCAAAAAAAAATTATAAGTAATTACCCGTCAACAAGGTTTTAACCTTAAGAAAAGCAATTGAAATTCATTTAAACGAATACCTCTAAGCTCTAAGTGATAAATGACTACGTACTCCACCTCAATAACCAAGTAAAAAGTTCCAAGAAAGTCTAGAATGGAAGCTACAAGCGAACCTACTTAGTGAAAGTTACGCTGTGTGAGTACCCCGCAACGAAGAATTTTCTATCTAAAGAATCATGCGAGCTTGCCGATCGGTGGAAATGCAACCGAGACAGCTTTAAAAATAACGTTTTTTTTTAGATTTTATAAGTCCATACTCTGTATGCTTGTGGGCATTATATATACCGACACTTTGTTCTCTTCCCCTGGTAATTTTATCAGAACAACTTCCGATTCACAATCTTACGGAAAGTATCGTTAAAGTCATTATGAAATGTAGTATGTAAATACAGCGAGGGTCGAATCGAACCATTCGATTTGCTATTCGTGTCGAATCTTCGAGTCGGTTATGGAGAATAGCTCTGAAAGATCGCCGTTGAAACGGGAAAATGTCTAATCGAAGCGATTCGGATACTTATCGAAGCGTTCTAAATCGACCCACAGGGCTTGGTTCTTCTCGTATTATAACAACAGATGCTTGTGTAAAAGTTTTGCGGTTGGATCCTTATTTCTTATCGGTCCCTTTTACATTGGGACAAAAATACCATCGGCGAAATGTGGGTGTACTGCCGTGCACCTCTGCTTACCCCTTTGGGATTATAGGTGTGATGTTGTGTTATATAATAGTAAAAGTTTGACCCCCAAATCTATAGATACTATATGACGTCTAACAAAGTTATAGGACATCAAAAAAATTTTGTATGAGCTTATAAAATATACAAGATAATGGAATTTCAACCGAGGATTAATAGCCAATTAAAGGGCATCGCAATTTCGAAGAACGTTAGTTTTGGCATATATTTATTTATAATTTTAATTATTATATAAGGTATATATATTATTATCTAGATCTATATGTACTTATACAATTAGTCTGTGTTTGTTTAAAAAAAATGGAATAGGCTATTATAATCGTTTCAGAATCGTAAAGAATGTTTTAGGAGTGTTTTTAAAATTCACGTCCGCGTTTCTCTCGTGTGTGTTCGTGTCTATTTGTTCAAGCATCGGAAAATGTATTAGCCTAATTTTAACAGACTCACAATGGATAGTTTAATATTAGATTCGACAAATAGATACCTCCTATTATCTCGCTATGAATAATGGGGTTAATTGCATAGCAATATCCATGGTAAATATATAAAATCATTATAAATAGGGGTCAGCATATTACTATTTACATATTGAGAACACTATCAGTCTAGCAGTTACATAATACCACTACATAACACTTGGGAATAAAGCCCAAATGCACTTAGCATTCATTCATTGATGTTTCATTGCACTCAATTTCAAGGTGCAATCCCAAACGAAAGTATGTACATCAAGATCACCCGCTTTAATGATGCAACAATTATTCAAACCGCAATCTGTGATATTCAACGACGCTGACCCGTTTAGTGACTTCCTGTTTCATTCAAACTGGATTTAAACGGTTTTTAAACATATAAAAAGGTGGCCAAGATTCGTATTGAGCATCAGATAATCACTGACCGACGTAGTCACAACAACAAAATCAACCAACATGTCTGTGAAGGTAAATACAATTTATTTTAATACAACAATTATAGCAGTGATAGCCAAGTTGGTAGAACGCTTGTCTCGGTTAAGAGGATCGCAAACCCGGCTCTCACCTCTGGGATTTCTGGATTTCATGTGCGAATCTCATTTTCAACCACGATTATCACTTGCTAAACGGTGAAGGAAAACATCGTGAGGAATCCTGCATGTCTGAGAGAACCCCTCGAAAGATGTGTGAAGTTTGCCAACCCGCACTGCGCCAGCATTGTGGACTATGGCCTAATCCCGCTCGCATTGAGGGGAGGCCTGTGCCCAGCAGTGGGACATTAAAACCATTTCTTTAAGCGAAGACAACAAACTGCTTTATCCTAAAGCTATCGTACGATGGCCTGCAGTCTGTAGGTGTCTTAGTATAAGAAAATGAAGGTTTAAATAAAATCCACTCCACAACTACATAATCGGCACGTCTCTTGCGACTAGACCACGAAACAGTTACTGTTATTCTCATCTCATGTTTTACTTTCGTTTTTATGTTCAGTTCGTCGCCCTCTTCGCCCTAGTGGCCGTCGCCGCCGCCTCTGACCTGTCCAGCTTCTCATATGGAGTAGCTGACCCTTCAACTGGTGACTTCAAGCAGCAGGTTGAGAACCGAGCTGGCAACAACGTGCAAGGCCAGTACTCGCTCCTGGAGTCCGATGGTACCCGCAGGACTGTGGACTACGCCGCTGGTGCTGAAGGCTTCAATGCTGTTGTGCGCAAAGACCCGGCCCTGATTGCCGCTGCCCCCGCACTCGCCTACTCCTCTCCGGCTCTCGGCTACTCCTCCGCCACTCTCGGCCTCTCCTCTCCCGTTCTCGGCTATTCCTCCGCCGGTCTTGGATACCCGTCCGCCGGTCTTGGATACACGTCCGCCGCTCTCGGCTACTCCTCCCCCTCTCTCGCATACTCTCCCGCTCTCTCTTATGCCACTCCCTACGGACTCGGCAAGTTCGGAGCTCTCAACTACGCTTCCCCTTACGCCTACAAGCGTATCATCTATTAAGTACCTGTCAACGATTTCTAATAAAATTATTTTGAGATTTTAAACCATTGTTATATTTGATTGCCCTACCTTGTTGGAAGACTTATAATATATGATGATGATAAGGAAGTCACCCGCATCAATAATTATTCAGGAAGGCCTATAAAAGCTACATATACTTACTGGGGAAAAATAAATTTTATTAGATTTTGTGTAAACATTTGAATAGGAATGTTTTCGTTACTTATTTGAGACGATCGTCGGAATTATCTATTGAGTTGGATAATATTGTAGAGAAAGCATTCTAAAAGAAAAAGTAAAAAGTTCCAATCATAATGACAAATTACATGTCACTGTAGACGGATAATTGATGTCGGCTTTTAATTCTACATTACGGACTACGGTTTACAAAAAAAGGCGACATTCTTTATAATCTGGACGGGGCTGTGAAAAATAATTTTCTATTAAAGTGAAATATTTTTTTTGCGAAATGGCTGTGACGTCAGCGATAACGGCTCAGAAGCTTGGATTATTATGTTTTTGTTGTAAAATTAGTCCAGCAAAACCATTTCCATCAAGTATAATTATCAAAAACAAATTAAACATTACCAGACCGCCATACCAACGGTATGGCTTCAAATGAGTATAATAAAATGATCTGGGTTCTCTCCCCACAGCTCGACCAGAGCAAATACAAATAGCTAATATTACCAAAATAAAACACCGATATTAAATCTACCCACTTCGATCCGGTGCAGATACACACTGAAATTACTAGACCAGGATCCCAAATCGCCAAACACAATTGCCTCACAACGGACCATGGCATCGTCAAATGACAGTTTTATTCTGGGAAAATTGCGAAAGAGACACTTACTAAGTATACCATTACCATTCAATTATGAGTCAATTGTAAATTATCTAGTTTTAATATGCAGATAAGTAACACTTATTCTTTCCTCCAAACGGTTTAGTTTTCTGCTGCTCAAGCACTCCAAAAAGACTCTTATATACGCCGAAAATATTAATCACGCCAGAACATAATCCTTCAGACTTGTATAATTTAGCTCTAATAACAAAATTTAATGGCATTGAGAGCCCTTCAATATATTTCATCTCGGTTACATAAGCGAGTACGCGGGGAACATATATCGTTTACTTTATGTTTATATTTCATAATGATTTATTAAAGTATCTTCAAGCTGTTAAAAGCTCATAGCCATAAATGGTTTTTGTATTGATGAGAACAGATTTACTTTGTATCTTTTATTTTTATGATCTAGTTATCTTTACGTATGATAATAATCAGCTATAGTCCCTTCCAGGCAGGGAGGGGGGATTTTTAACATCCCTCCCCCCACCAACTTTATGTTATCTCTCTTGCAAAAAAAGCATCATCAATGTTTTTTTTGTCGACCTCAAATATTTTAAGCCTACTCTACGGTTTGATATGTTGACATAGTAAGTCAGTCCTCAAATTGAAGTCGAGTACGACATTAAATACTCAAGGTAAATAAAAATGTGCCCTACTTAATTTGGTACCATTATTGTCTACCAAAACCAAATGCCAAACGATTTAATTTCCAAATCATTGCCTCTACTCCACTCATTATATTTTCATGAAGCAAATTAATCCAGCAGTGGAAGCGGTTTAATTAAAAACCCGACGCTTTGTTTAATCAAAGCTTTTCATTCATTAAAATTCCTTTTCAAGATGATCCGGGAATCGCCACTCGTTACGCCATGGTTACAATGGTGGTCGTTACGAAAATCGAAAAAGGTCATGGATTTGTAACAGTGATGCATATTATATGTATCCATCACACATCACTGAATTTACAAGCAATTGTTTCTTAAAATTCACTTTGAACTTGAACTGTAAGCATATATTACGCAAGAATATTTCAAACAATCTCATCATATTATAATGACGAACTAATGAGCTCAGTTGGTAGTTACCCTACTCTCTGTGCTGAGGGTCCCGGGTTCGTTTACTGGTTGGGACAAACTTTGTGTGATGAGCACGGATATTTGTACCCAAGTCATGCAAGCTTAGTATCTATATAAGTTTAGCGGAAAAGGAAAAATTTTCTAGCCAGGCGGGTGGTACGCCTGGTGGAGCGGCTGCTATAAATAAATATCCACTTTCAAGCTTAACGCTTGTGTTATGGGTACCGTACAATGGACTGAGGGCGAACTCAGTATAGAATACTTATATACATATTAAACATCCATGACTCGGGTACAAACATACAAACATTCGTGCTCATCACACAAAGCTTGTGTCCCTACCAGGATTCGAACCCGGGACCCTCGGCGCAGAAAGCAGAGACCACTACCACTGCGCTAATCAGGCCGTCAAATGCCGTCAAATGCGGCTATGCCCCAACGGTTATTGTTGGGGTCTTGTATATATGTTACGCATTCCAAAAACTTTCATAGCGCGTTTCAGGCTTGTATGGAGCTTCTTCATTTGTTCTGAATGTCGCCTGCAGCGCTTTATGTGTAGCTTTTGGCAAGGTTGATGGGGTCGCTACATAAGTTTTATATATTGGGTACACCCCCAGTCCATTGTACGGTACACATTATACAAGCGTTTGTTTAGTGTGACCTGTATAGTTGGTGTGTTCGCCTGGCGACATTATTATTATATTTTGGGCATTTTAAGCATTATTGTTTCCATGCTAGAGTCCAGAGTGCCTATGGCAAGGATAATATAATATCTGTATTCAATTACCAATATATTAGCATGCATATCAAGCCTTTTCGTATAATGTCGTCTAACAGAAAAAAACCACAATCGGAAAATCATTATGAATGTCATAGGTTATTATATTTGCAAATTCCGTGGATGGATTCAAGTCCTCTCCAATTTGACTGGTCATTGTTACCCCAATGAAGTCCTGAGTGAATATTTTGTGGACAAAGGAAATAGGATATACCCGAATACCATTTGTCGAATGACAATAGACTGTAAGTCGCACAAACCCTAATAAAAGCTTATGAAGGGAATTCGCGGCTCTACTTACATACATTTTTATCTGATTTAATATTTTATGCCATTTGTAAATATTTTTAGGAAACGTCAGATGAAGACGGTTTTTTTTCTGTAAGCTGTCAGATGAAGCAGGAAAATATTTCCTTAATATTGCAAAAAAATCCGTAAAATTTGTTTTATTTCAATGTGTAGTATTCGCGCAAATATAAGATATAAATATTGCATAAATATTTAAAAGAATAGACAAAAAAAGAAATATTTCCGAACGCTACTGCAGGTTCAGTAACGTTGAATAAACCGCCTAACTAATAGATTGGTGCCTTTCATCTCCCTCTTGGGAGATTTTTTTTTAAAACCTGAATGGTGATAAATCAGCTTCAATCCTTTTGAAAAGAACTCAATCATTTTTCTCAGTGAGCGGAGATATATTTTTTAGTTCATTTGAGCGCATCAATAGTGTAGAGTAGAGTTTTAGAGCATACAGTTAACTATCCTACTATGTTATTTATGTGATATATACTTAACTAGCTGCACCCCGCGGTATTATCCGCAATTAAAAGTATGTCCTTTTCTGTAAATCATGTTGAACCTTTGCTCTATGAAAAATTAAAACAAATCTATCCCACGGGAACCATTCATTTTACCGGGATCAAAAGTAGCTTATGTGCTATTCCAGACTATAATCTATCTCTGTGCCAAATTTCATCCAGATCCGTTCAGCCGTTCTGGCGTGATTGAGTAACAAACATCCATCCATCCAAACTGTCACATTTATAATATTAGTGGGATATCTATATATCATTTTTATGTTTGTTGACTTAAATATAAAAATACGCATAAAAATAACGTGTCAAGCATCAGATGACAGTGACATATCCGTACACACGTATTTTACTGGTGGTAGGCTTCGGCCGTGGCTAGTCACCACCCACTGAACAAAGCCATGTCGCCAAGCGGCCTAGCCGTGTTCCGGCATGATGTTTGGTGTTGCCATTCATGGATGGCGGGTCAGATCAGTTGCGCTGCATGTGCCTAGTGAATGTAGCGTCTCTATCTACTGCCGCCTTCCTACCTAGGCAAGTATGCTCCATCGTAGATCTCATCGTCACTTACCATCAGGTGAGATCGAGATCAAACACTTGCCTATAATGTAATAAAAAAAATAAAAAAAATATCCCGTACATTTCGCGGTTCAGGATCATAAATAAGAACGTGTAATACATTGAAA
Source organism: Pheosia tremula (assembly GCA_905333125.1). Taxonomy (NCBI): domain Eukaryota; kingdom Metazoa; phylum Arthropoda; class Insecta; order Lepidoptera; family Notodontidae; genus Pheosia; species Pheosia tremula. Next base: position 2,281,928 of record HG995397.1, read on the forward strand.
AATGTATCTTCACAAATATTTTATACTTGGAACCGTTCACGCGGAAAATATTGATTCGCACGGATAGGAAATTTTTATATTTTTATTGGTAAAAATATTGGCTTCGAGCATTCGTTTTCTAACACCTGGGTGTGTGACCTGCCTTCATTCGAAACCTCTGGATATGCACCCTGCGTTATTCAGGTAAATGGTGCCTCTACTCTTATAAATGTATTAAATCGTGCATGGTAACTGTAATCTCAGAAGGAAGTCGTTTGGAGACATTTTCTACTTAGATATTGGATAATTATATCCAACCTGAACTATACTAAGCTACTATCAGCCGAAAGTCGTTCACTGCTGGACATAGGACTTCCCCAATGATTTATACACATAAAGATTCTCTGTTGCCGTGTGGTATTTAGAATAGCACCAGTCCATCTCTTCCCATGGATGACGTAAGAGGCGACTAAGGGACAAACCAGGGGAGGGGCAGCAGCGTCCCCCCGTGTATAATCAACAACACTCTACGGTCACCAATTCGTCCTTGCCGGGCGCGGTGACTATGGCAAAACCCCCCCAACCAGAACACTCCGAGTAATATCTGAACAGGTCCTTGGTTCATTCAATTCGGTGATATGACGGATGAATAAAGCTCCATGTTGTGATATGCAGGATGGACCAATTTCATCTGGCATATTAAATGCTTTGATATCGGGATTAGGCAAGCGACAAGTTCCAGCGATCATTGAATTTCTATTTTCAATGATTCCAATGTATGGAACTTGGCTAAAGGTCAAGGATTGATTATCTTCCATTCCAGCATCACCATGCGTTTAATATTTACATAATTGTTTATCTAACTTTCGAACTTTTGATTTAAATAGGCAGACGCTATTTGCAACCGAAAAAAAAAACAAGCAGTCAATGTTTCTATGTAGGTAGGTACCTAATGTCCATCCTGAACCTAAAAATATTATAAGCTAACACATTCCTCATTTACAAAATAGGGTCTTCCAACATGAAAGAGAAAAAATGTAAATAAAAAACATCACATTACCATAATAGCGCGGGTACAGGCGGCTTTTTATGTTGCTCGGCTTAATCTTCATATTTTTCAACGTCATAGCACATATATAGTGCGTCAAAATGTTGCCGCGTTCGATGGGAAGGCGTTGATGGAAGGCGGAGAATTTGCAAAGATTTTATGGGTTTGGCATCCGTATTTCTGTTTAGTTTAGTATACTACATGTTATGCGTGTTAGCTCATTTGAGTGCCGTAATATTAGGCACTGGATTTAGCGGATTGGCTAACATTAAAATTCTGGTCGTAAAGTTTCGCAAGTCTACAAATTGGAATTTATAGCTTGGACGGAAAAAAAACAAAGGACTTAATTAACCAATATATTGGGCTGGATTTTAGTTGCTTTACAGTACAGACAAACTGGACTAGTCTTCTCGTCACCCTGACCATATTTGATAAAATAGGCATGCAACTGAAACCTAGATTTCAGTTATATTAATTTCTTATTTTAAATCCAAAACCAAGCGCACCATTGAAAGACCTAAAGACGCAGTGAGCATTTTCTGCATAGATCGGACCGCAAATAACAACTAAATATGAGGGTACCCCAGTTCAAACTTTGACACTTTGACGTCAAACACCTCAGTCCTCCCGTGACCATGGTTGCTGTAAAGCAGCCGAATCATTGGGAACGTAAAAATAGAAAATAAATGCGATAAAATCCCTAAAATAAGTTGTATTTCAACATAGATTTTATTTTGTGATTTATTGAATTTTTGTAAATTTTTTTCAGGTATGTTGTCTGGTACTACGGCCGTAGCTGTTTTAAGGCTAGTGTTAATACCTAATATAGTAGTAAGTATTTATACCCAAATAAGTTCATCATAAATATTCATAAGCCCAATATAACGGACTGAAGTCAATTATAGCTAAACGGAAAACTCAATAGGTACTGCTTAAACTCCATCCAAATCCATTTTAAAAGTTTCACGGCACAAAATTCTGTTTTGCCGCTACAGTTGGACTAATGACATTTACGAAACGAATTTTATGCCGAAAAAATATCGAGGAAATGGAATGAACATTTTCACGACTCATTGAAGTTGAGAAATAAAACTGTTTCGTTTGTACTTTTGCAAAGCTACGGATTTACTTATGGTTCAGCCACACCTGTGGCTTAGTGCATACATTATTGCCTCAATGATGTCACTAGATAGATGTGGCCAATAGTTTAATACAATAATTTACTGACAGTCAACAATCATCAACTGACGTTAAAAATGAAGAGCTTTTGCCAGAGTTCCATTAATGTGCCCAAGAGTTTGACGTGGTAATTTTTATAGGCCGTATATAGGCATGAACATTAATGCTCATATTAACCCAGATGTTCCCGAACCATTCTAGTAAAAATAATAATAATTACAGGCAATTATTTTAATGTCCCACTGCTGGGCACGGGCCTCCCTTCAATGCTAGGGGGATTAGGCCATAGTCCACCACGCTGGCCCATTGCGGGTTGGCGGACTTCACACGTCTTTCGAGGGTTTCTCTTAATCATGCAGGTTTCCTCACGATGTTTTCCTTCACCGTTTAGCGTGTGATAATCATGGTTGAAAATGAGATTCGCACATGAAATCCCAGAGGTGCGAGCCGGGGTTTGAACCTGCAATCCGCGTTACCGAGGCAAGCGTTCTACCAACTTGGCTATCATTGCTTTTTAGTAAAAATATTGTTCATTCAAAACATAAAAATAATAAACCATAGATGTTTATTTTATGGACTCACTCAATAATACTATCCGTTGAAGCGGGTTCCAGTGATATAAACTCTGTCGTTTGACTCATTGTATTTGTCTTATATTCACTAAGAATGGGTCTGCTTACCGAGATTTCATCTCCATTGTTACATCAGCCAACTAAATTTACTCCCGATAGTAATACATTTTCGGAAAATGACTTAATTATAGCTAACCTACATAATAATATAAAACTAGCGTTAATAAGCATATAAACTATGATGTTGCCATAAATTTTATGGATTCTAATGAAGTGCTGGATTAAACCATACAGCAAGAGTTATCAAATTCTACGGGCCCCGTGCCTTTGGGGGCCTCGGCCCTCGCAATAGATAGATATGGTATACTCCGTAGCGTCTAATGAAAAGACGTGGTAGTTATACAGGCCCACGTATTTCCTACAGGCCATGCCGTTTGCTACAGGCCTCGTTCTGGCTTAAAATGCGCTATTAGAATGTTATTCGTTAATAACTTAGGTACTCAATTGTTAAACAGTTTCTCACACATTCCTACACACATAACACACTTACACACACTACATGTGTATATAGAGTTCAACGCTCGCCTTGGAAAGGTGGGTCGCAGGTTTGAACCCCCACCCCTTTACCATCATCCTACTGCTGAATATAAGGTACATGAATGGCCATATTCAGACCTACCACACAGTCTTAGCGGGAAGAAAAAACTGTTTTCACTTTTTTTCTTTATTGAGGGGTGTCATCTTTATAACTTACCATCTAGGATCTAGTCAAATATTTTACACAATTACTGTTAGAATTAAGATACGATCATCATCGTCACTTACCATCAGGTGAGATCGAGATCAAATACTTGCCTATAATGTAATAAAAAAAAAAAATGTAATAAAAAATATAATGCAGCGTGTCTCTAGAAAACTAGCAACGGCGGCAGAACAACGAGCCCCAAGTACAAGTATAACTACATCGGCAAATTGATTTATCTACCGCAGGAGCCAGGTCTGTATCGATTTCATGCTCTAATTCATCTCCACTTAATGAACTTTGCAATGAAAATTCTCATATAAAACGGTATTTTAAAATTGTTTATATATGTACTAAAGAAAGATTACAGTAAGTTTTAATGTTTAAGTAAATCTGTCACTACTCATTTTGAGAGTAAGGTTTTGATGTTGTGTAGAATGTATATTATACTAGCTGCCTCGGCGGACTTCGTACCGTCTCAGAATCAAATGTAGGACGATTTGTTTTTGTGAATAGTTTCTTATTTTTTCTTTATTTAATAGTTAATCTGCTATTCGGGGCGGAGACAAAATTCGGCCCACGTTTTTGAGTCATAAATGGTGTTACTAACACGACTTTGTTTTATATATTTAGACAAACATCCCTATGGAATTTGATTTAAATATCAAGTAGAACAACCAATCAATGGTACGCTTCCAAATTAAGCAACGTTGTACGATGTCAGTAGCTACACAGTGTTCTTACATGGAAATCGTAATGTTTTCGTAACATCATTGGAAAAACATGCTGTCACTGTCATTCCCATTTGTGAGATTTGTGGTGTGAACGTGATAGAACACGCTTAAGATACGCTACGTTAAAAGTTCGTGCTCGAGCCTCTGATTTTAGTTTTAAAGCACTAAAATACAACATCAAACTTGCGCAATAGTTTTGGAAACTGGCGGACGATGATAGAAAACTATTTTAGTGCGGCGTAACTATCGTTAAACTAGATGGAGCAGTTTGGAAAGTACGTGAGTACTTCAGGCCAATGTGACGAGCTGTTTGGTACATTTAGTACTAGTGACCCTGCTTTCTGTACCGAGGGTCCCGGGTTTGAATACCGATGGGGGCAAAGTTTAGGTATGTGATGAACACGAATGCGTGAATCAAAGTCATGGGTGTTTATATCTATAAAAAATATAATACTGAGATCATTCTCAGTCGATTCAACTGTACCCAACATTTAAAACGTTGCTTATTTGAGACCGTACAGTGGTGTGTTCGTCTGACGATATTCATTATTATTCTTTATAATCTAATGATAAAACTGGTAAATTTAATCCACATGGTCAAAAACCAAATGTGGTTTAAGATTTGAATGGGCTACGTTGGCTGATCTGCGGTTGTAAATTGAGTTTCTGTGGCTACTTGTAAAAGGTTCCTTACGATGCGGCATGTATTTAATCTTGGACTATTTGGATGATAAAGCAGCCTGGGACTGATTGCTCAAATATCTAACGTCAAAGTAGATCTATGATGTCAAAGTGTAGCGTGTCGCATGGCAACAACACTGGAGCTTATTTTTTTTTGTAATAAAAATGGTTATTCAAAAAAAGAATTAAAAAAATACAAATACGTGAGATTTTTGTTCTTATAATGGCATAAGCACCTGATTTCTACTGAGTTTGTGTTGAGATTTTGTTCTTTATATTGGTACATATACGTACAAATAGTTTTCCTATAATAATAGCATAAACACCAGCTTGCTACTAAGTTTGTGTTAGCATTTTGTTCTTTATGTTCATACATATATGTACAAATAGTGTTCCTATAATAGCATAAACACCTGCTTTCTACTACATTTGTTTTGAGATTTTGTACTTTATGTTGGTGCATATACGTACGAAATTTGCTGCTACAAATGAAGCATAACACGTGTAAATATTCCCACTATAAGCTCAGTGTAAAGACAACCCTGATTCGTCATTATGTCATTCGGCACCTTTTGGATGTTTTCGATGGAATCTCATAGATCCGACATCGGATATTGCTTCGCGATTGCCGCCCCAGGCAAGCGGATCGTTTTACGAAGCATTTTAGGGGTAATATCCAGAGCGTTTTGTTTGTGTAGCTTGAGAAATGGTTCTGTATATGGATAATACTATGATTTTTTTATTTTTTTTATACATTATAGGCAAGTATTTGATCTCGATCTCACCTGATGGTAAGTGACGATGAGATCTACGATGGAGTATACTTGCCTAGGTAGGAAGGCGGCAGTAGATCGAGACGCTACATTCGCCAGGCACATGCAGCGCAACTGATCTGACCCGCCATCCATGAATGGCAACACCGAGCATCATGCCGGAACACGGCTAGGCCGCTTGGCGAAATGGCTTTGTTCAGTGGGTGGTGACTAACCACGGCCGAAGCCTACTACCAGTACAGTTGTCACCTAGTTGGCACCACCCAGGGTCACGTGTAAGGTATCACGAGGGTATTTAATTCTCCTACGGACGAAGGTGACTCGACCCCAAAGTTAAGTGTTAGTGCCCCCAAGTTTGGCATTTCTGTGGTTTTACAGCTATTGTTACTGTTTTGTTAATAGGCTTCTTTTTTCAAAATTACCTCGATCTGATTTTGAATCTTTGGTATAGCATAGGTAAAGAGAATACTGTCTTAGTTGATCTGTGATAGTGACGCTTGCCTACATTCTTATGTGATAATTTTATATGAGTATTAGTAGTAGTAGTAAAAGTGAGGTATTCTTAGTATTATGTTAATAAGTTTCCAATGTGTTAGCGTAATTGGTAGTGACCTTTCTTTCTGTGGCCAAGATCCCGGGTTTGAATTCTGGTAGGGACCAACTTTGTGGGATCAGCTCGATGTTACTACCTGAGTCATGGATGTTTAATATCTATATAAGGTGTAACAGTAATAGTGTAAAGTACTTTAACAGCACCAACATTAGGTTATTAGGATAGCACTCCCAAAGAAATTAATGAAAATATTAGAAATTAAAAAAAAATACGCCGTGTACTGAGCACATGGTCAAACGCTATTAGTTCGCCTCGTTTAAAAAAAACAAATATAATTATTATTATTGTTAACGCCGACTAAATAGCCCATCACTAGCCGTAGTCAAACTAACCGGGCAACACCGGAAGTTCGCAGCAGCCATTACAAAAAGAAGAAAAAATGGATACGACGTCCTGTCACGGTCGCCAAATTGTTGCCGAAGCTGTTACCTCAGCTGAATGCACCTTTTTCTTCCCTTTTTTAAAGTTATGTATTTTAATAAATTACTTTGTTGCGCTTGCGTCTTCAGCATGTCGTATCCATTTTTTCTTCTTTTTGTAATGGCTGCCGCGAACTTCCGGTGTTGCCCGGTTAGTTTGTCTACGGCTAGTGATGATTCTAAATGATTTTGGATTTGATAGGGTACTTGGCTAGGTATAATTAAATTCATTGCAAACTCAATATTGGCATTACACTCATAGGGGTTGGGTTATTCTGAGAAGTGAAAGGGTCAGGGGTTAGAATTAGTTTGGATAAAATATTTGACTCCATCAAATCAAATAATCTGTCAAAGGGCTGGCATTCCTGGAAATTTGGTAAGGTAAGCCACTAAGCCAATTATAGGTACGTAAGATGTGAGACTACAATCTTATCGTTCGTCTTACCCCCCCATTAGGCATGGAAAGGACTGTGACATAGTTCACTGAATTCATTCAATCCATGAAACCAGGCTCCCGTCTCTATAAATCAAAGTACATAAATACAAAACATTGTATCATAATTATTTCGACCAGCTGCTAAGGTCCGCCTAGCCACTCCTACATTGTTCTGCAACCATGGAGTTTCTTGCCCGTTCTTCTCCATAGGAACGGCATTCCGAACGGGTGGTAAAGTTGCAGCTTAGCATTTTGTAACTATTTTGACGATTCAAAAGTACTGCACTTAATGGTTTACTTGAATAAAAAATATTCTGATTCTGATTTATGTAACCTATTCTACCAGTGAAGCAACTTTAATATTCAACACGCAATTCCATTATATATTTGATACCAAAACCTAAAACGAATATTGAAATAAAATAATAAATTCTCGCTTTTTTTCAGCCAGTGAACATCACGGCTTCTATTGTTGTTGATATATTTGTGAAGCGTTTTGCCAATTCACTTCGCAAACACGGAGAAGTGTGGCGGAATCTCCTAAAAAACGTTTACATAGTCACTAAAGCAGCCTTTCCCAAAGTAGGCGAAAACGCCCTCTTGTGGGAGCTGCAGGCCTAAAGGGCGGTAAGAGCCCCAAAAAAATGGGGGCGTTGTGTAGAGGCCTACAATGATTAAATTAATTTTAAGTTATAGTGGTTTTTAAGAAGGTGAAAAAATGGGGGCGCTAAAAAATAGTTCATTTTCAAAGTAGACAAAAAAAGTTTGGGAACCCCCGCACTAAAGGAACGGCGGAATAAAATGGCTGAAACACTTTGTAGATGAATGCGTAGACGAATGGTGTGAAGTGAATTTCGTTTAAAAGTACACTTACTTATTTGTATGTATTACTAGCTGTCCCGGCGAAGTTCGTACCGCTTCAGAATCAAATCAATTAGCAAATTAATTATCTTTATTATTATTTTAAAAGAATAGTTATTCTGGTATTCGGGCGAAGACCAATAAAAAAACTAAATAACCATAGAAATCGGTCCACCCATTATTGAGTTATAAATGGTATAACTCACACGACTTTGTTTTATAGATATTCCGACGACATTTTATGCGTGCACTTAACTTTTTTTAATGCCGCTAGGATACTATATTTTGTTCCGGGGTATAATCCGTGTCCAGGATAATTTCATAAACATACGTCGAGCAATTTTCCCATGATACTCGTTAATACAGACAGACAGATTAAATTTCCAAAAACGGCGGAGTCAGTTACGGTATCGGATGTAATATCTCCTACGATTTTATCTTCCCCAAAAAATACTCTACGTACTACATGTTCACAGATTGCAGACTTCCTGGAACGCCGTGTTTCACATCAGCGATGTGTTCTTTTATCCGGGATTTTAAAATTAGTTTTATTTCAATGTGTAGTGTTCGTGTAAATATAAGAAATCATTATAGTCAGTAATTGTTATTCATAATTCTATGTATTCCTCAGATTTCTAGTGAGTAACTGTTGAAAATATTTACCAGCTTCCGTTGTGACTTAATTTCTTGTATAAAAAGCTTCAGTTACATTATGTTTAATTGGCTCAAAATTCTATAACATAGTCACATATTGTTGTTTAAGTTACAGCGTTTAAGAGTCTCTCCCAATTAGTGCAGTTGCTCTAGTCTCTACTAATGATGCGACCGAGCGCCTCTAGGGCTCTTGCCTCCTCGTCACACTAGCAGTATGAAGTCTTCTTACTTTCAGCCAAAACGTTGCACAAAATTCAAACAAACACGCAAAGGAAATAGAGCAAGCATTGCTTTATCATGTTGCGGGAGAGACAAGAAAAAAAAAATTCAATGAAACTTTTTATTCACAATAGTTTATTTTAAAAACGCAATTTAATTAAGCTGTTGGAGATCAAGAGCGAATAAATAAATAAATTATAACCCCAAAACTGCTGATACTTCGTTTAGCTATATGCCTCCAAATTAACTTTTCAAAAACAAAAAAAAAATAGAGACAATAAAACAGAATGCAAAAATAAGGTCCAACATACAACGCAGAATTAATGTATTTCCCGCTCACCCAAACCTCACTGAAGCCGCCGGGTCCCAAAGGCCGGGTTATGAATCCACTTGGAATTTCATTACGAAATTGTGGAACTGCTTGCGAAATCGATACCGAGGAACAATCGGCCTGGTGACCCTGGTGTGATATTAATACCTCGACCCTTCTATTCATAAAACGCATTTCTTACACTGAATTCGCGTATAAGCGATCATCAGGCAAAGTTTCAGTAGAATACGCCCAATATATCTTGAGACACAAATGGACTGTCATTACGGATAGATGTGTAGCGACTACTTCAACCGCATCACAAGCTACGCAGATGGCACTACAGACGCATTCAGAACAATAGACAAGTGACGTCATAATCCTGAATCGCGCTATCAGAGTTTTTGGTGCAAGTAACATATATACAAGATCCCGACAATAACCGTCGGGGCATAGCGGCCGCCCCGCCAGGCATACCACCCGCCTGGCTGGAAGATCTTCCCTTTTCCGCTAAAGATGGATGAAAATATATTTCGAGTTTGGATTGTGTCTGGGGAATTTCTATGCGGTTATCATAGCCATCGTGAGAAGCAAACACAGCTGATTTAAATAAGCAATTAACTTATACATATATGATATTCACGGGCAGTGGCGAAGGTGAATATTTGGTAAAATACCCAAAATTGTTAGTGCATACAAAACGTAAAAATCTCTCATACTGAATACCGTCTAGATCATTCATTAATAGTACATTACTACCACGGTGGTAATTTTTTTAAATTAGGCAATGATGACTGCCTGTATCTATACAGCCCAATTCTTAATTAAATCTTTTCGCATTTGACTATTTTTGAAACAAAACTCGACAATAATAAATTTCCAAAGGCTATACCAGCAATGAAATTCCATACAACTTTGCTGGCACCGACGAGGTAAGTTTATGTATTCGTAGGCTGGCACTTATTCAAGTAGCGCGGAAAGGTCAACCTTGTTCAATGAAGGCTGTCATAATAATGACCAAATTACAAGCATTTTTGAGTCAACATGCATTTTATCCTGCCAAAAATAATCAATGTCTAGTTGGTTACATCAAAACAAAATAGTTTTAGTTAAAATGTCAAAAGGGAATCGGATTACGGATTATACGCACCCTTAGCCACTGTTGCATACATCTTTATATCTATTTAGATAATAAAAATGTTGACCCATTTACTTTTATAAAAGATGCCCCCGAGGTCACATAGAGTGAGGTGGCCCGCGGTTAATTATCTCACGGTCCATACAATTTTTAATGAGTCTCGCCGTACCTTCACTAATTAGATCAGCTCCCCTTGACTTTTTCAAGAGATTATTAAAATAACATACTGCACCCTGATATAAAGGATGATTCAGCCAAGGTATTCTAACCCTTAAGAAATGCGCTAAAGAGGCTTACGGTTCTTTAGCTTGTTTGTAATCATTATGTTAAGTCAGAATTGCAATATTATGAAGACTGATATAATCATAAAAAAACTTTTTAACAAAATAAAAACTGTCTTCAAACAACTAAAAAACAAAAAATAATCTAATCTTGAAATCTACCTTGTCCAACTAAATCAAATATTTAAGTAATGTGAAATCGATGCCAAACAAACAACTGAGTCGAGTATTGCCGGTCCGCGCCAAAGACTACACCTAAAAGTTGGTCCGCGCATCTCGTTACCGAGTACACTTTTATTAATCTTCGTCGGTTGTTCATTTGGCACCGAATTGAGAACCTCCTCTTTTTTGAAGTATGTTAAAAATTGAGATTTTGGGGAACAAAATTAAAAAAAAAACGAGACAAAATTCTGACATCACATTGGTAAGTTGTGATTACATATGCGCTACAGAAGCGCACATAAATTCAAGCCTTAGTATACATTTTCTGAATCAGTCTGTACAATAACAATTACATAATACCACGTAGCATTTTATTGGCAAATAGAATAATAGTACCTCTGACTGTGTTTTCGGTCTTGGCGGCCAATCTATTCGGTTATGGATTCGCAAATAAATCGGTTTGCGTTTGGATAAAGTGTCTTTTAAGTCAACTATTAAGTACGATCTCATCATTTGTGAACAAACCATCCATGAAACTTTTGTTTGGCATATTAATATTTGTCAACGATTTCTCAGAATTTGATTTACCTCAATGAATTATTATTAATTTAAACTTCCTAACTACCTACTATCATATACACTCATAGGTTATCTGAAATAACTTCCTTTACAGAACATTAATTGGATACGATACGTTCAATACGATTAAAACAAACAAATCGCTAAACATATAGTATCCCACTAATATTATAAATGTAAAAGTATGGATGGATGGATGGATAGATCTTGCTTACTCAATCACGCCGGAACGGCAAAACGGATCTAGATTAAATTTGGCACAGAGATAGATTATAGTCTGGAATAGCACAAAGGCTAATTTTTATCCCGGTAAAATGTATGTTACCGTGGTATAGATTTGTTTAAATTTGTCATAGAGCAAAGGATCGACATGATTTACAGAAAAGGACATAGAGGAAAAGGACATACCTTTACGGGTAACACCGCAGGGCGCAGCTAGTTGGTTTATATAACGAGTTATAAAGCTTGTAAATTCAGTTAAAACTCTGTAAAAGTATGTGCCCATAGGATTTGATTTTTTCATAATAACCCGTGGTAATTAAAATTACGTTCACTTTGATAAGCCACCGGAAGCTCACGGTCGAGTGCCTGTACTGCATGCAGTTTTAATGAGCTTTTTATAGGAAATTCGCTTAAATATTTATACTCAATAAGACTTGATTTTAAAGCTCTTACCCTATAAAACAACGAGCTTTCCATGGAATATTCCAATGGTTCAATGGATAATAACGAAGCCTGTGCAGCTTTAGAATAGATATTAACTTGTAGTGTATAATCATGGTCAAGTCCTACATTGTTCTCACATACTTGAAACAATGTACTGCTCAAACATGTAAAATATATTTAAAAAAAAGAGCAACCATGGAGTTTCTTGCCCGCTCTTCTCCATAGGAACGGCATTCCGAACGGGTGGTAAAGTAGCTTAGCATTTTGTAACTTTTGACGATTCATAAGTACTGTCTGTACTCAATGGTCTACATTAATAAAAAATATTCTGTTTCTGATTCTGATTCTAATGGCGCGAACCTCAACATAAGAATCTGCACACATTCATACAAAATGTATAAAGACCAATAGCGTTTATGTCACGTCATAATACACCAGGAAAAAGTAACCTATATCTAGCTTTTAACGAACCAGACCCAACATTGAATATTTAAAAGTTTAAAACGCATATGAACCGTACGGTCCTGTTAGGGATGACCAAAGTGACGCCAGATGTTACCAGCGCATAATGAGGCAGCCCTGGGCTGTAAGACGTCCCTTCGATGTTAAAGCTTCAGTTCTGAATAAATAATGTACTATTCGCTGGAATTCCGCCATTTTTACATCTACCATGATTAAAGTATCTGTCTATAAGATACATTAAGGATACTCTGTCTCATAGGGTTGCAAGCGTGCCATGCCAATCTTGAATTATCGGGTTCCATTTAGGATTCAGCAGTCAGTCCTTCTAAACAAAAAAAATATTAATACACAGCATAAATTAATGTTAGTTACTTTTCATAGGACTTCAGGAGCAATATACATATCTTGTACTTCTTGCAAATTTTAAGGTAGACCTAGTCTATACATCTTCATAGCACTGATGCCAAGAATTATTGGCAAGAACTACGGTTAATCTCGAAAATATTGTCCGTACTCTCCTTGGGCGTACGTTTCTACAAAGACAATATTGTATAAATTATTTTCCTGCCAAGTTTTTCCCATAAAATATTTTTACAACAACTTATTCATGTAACCAGGTCAACGGGGGCTCTTAACTATCGTTCGCAGTAATGAACACTCGTTACCTAGTCGGCTGTTAAAACTTTTACGGCAAATTAGCTGCGGCGCCGTCGCTGCAAAATGTCAAAGCGTTTGCGCCGCCCTTCTTGTGCACCTGCACTTATTTTTGTTATAAAATACAGACTTTTTTATGATACCCATACAGCCGTAACAATAGCGAGACCTTGATGTTTCTTTTTTTATCAGTAATATTTAAAAATAGTGCCGTTGTAAAGTATTATTTACGTTGCGCTTGTGCAGAGACAATGAGAACCAACACGTCCGTGGAGCTTTTGTTCTTGTGTCTTATCTATGACACAAAGTTAGGACGTCATAGATATATGATAATTTAGGAACAATGAAAATGTATACAAATAATGTTTATTAATATTATTAGCGAGGCCTCAATTTGTTTTCTTTTTTTATAAGTAAGGTTTAAAAATATGTAGTAAAGTATTCTTTACGTTCTTTTTAAGTTCTGCTTGTGCAGAGAGCATTAGAATCAACACATACGTCTGTGGAACTTATTCTTGTGTCATATCTATATCTATGACACAAAGTTAGGACGTCATAGATATATGATAGTATAGGCACAATGATAGAATATTCAAATAACGTCTATTTCATTTAAATTTGCTTTCAATAGTACAAGTGTGTCATAACAGTCCCAGACCCTCCCGCACTTTGAATTGTACCCCACGTCCGGCTGGACCCGTAAAATTATAGGTACTTTGAAATGCCTGCTCAACTCTTAATCGGGGAACATTAATTTACATATTAAATTAATATTCTTGCAGTGGCCATCCGCCTAGTTTTCAATAATGAGTGTACTTAAAACAAATAGTTATGAAGTATTAAATTATTTTATTAACTATAAATTATGTACAACAAGTATATCCAAAGATATCTACATGAAAAATAAAAAAACTAATTAAGTAGTAAACAAGTATTAAGTAGATCTGCAAAATTCTTAGAGTCGTGAGTGGAATGTTTCAGCAAAAAGGGCCAAATTTTATGTAGCAATTTATTATGTCTCAAGAGTTAATAAGTATAACTTAGGAGGTCAGTCGAACGTGAGTTTGCAGCAATCGTTTTACTTTTAATACTGAAAATGAGCAGTATTTCATTGCCTTATTGGACTCTTAATATCTAGAGTAGCCCTCGCTTGGAGGTCTATCGAGTCCCTCATGACTTTCCTTTAAGGTAATGGCCTGCCATTTTGAATAACCCCACTGAGATAAGGAGCTTATAAATCGACCAAATTGCGAGGGATGCTGATAAACTAACATCTAACAGTTTTTTTTGCAATCCTAGAGCTGATTTATTGATATTCAGTTTTTTGTTTCTATTTTATCTATTTTTAATAATAGTTACTATAATAACTCCTAAGTTACAATAAGACGACCAAGGGTCGATTTTTAAATCCTTAGATAAAGTCTATTCTCCAAATAAATTTAGGAAGGAATAATGTCACTTCAGGGGTACCGTATAAAACGGGCTTATGTTTTTGGGGACTTAACGTATTGAAACAATATCATCAATCAAATGAAAAATGTGAGATTGATGATCAAAATACGCCTTAGAAGATGAATGGACAGATGACTCATAATATTTTACGATACCAACAGAATAATAAGATTACGTAATGGAACTTTGGTATAGCACTCTGAAACACTAAATCGCTGAAAGATAATTTGTTTTACCTAGCCTTAAATTGGCCTTTTATATTAAGAAATTTAGGTTGGTATAGTTTGTGAGTGGAAAATAATTACAACTGAATTGAGAACCTCCTCCTTTTTGAAATCGGTTAAAAATGAAAGCGCGTGATATCGCATACTTTATCTAAACGCAGAGAGACAGTTTTCATACTCAGTGTACATGATTACAAAATATGGCTCTAATTTTAAACCTAGATCGTATATCACACACGACTGGATACACTTTAGTTTCAAAATGATGATGAGTCTCTCGCTTTGCGTGGTACATCTGCACAGCTGAGATGCACTTCGTTGATTAACGTGGAACCGGCGGGAACTAAGATCAAACAAGAGTCCGACAGCATCAAACATAACGTTACAGAGTTCATTTGGATGTCGTTTAGTATTGAGATAACTTCAATACAAAGTTTGGGCTAGATAAAATAATAGTTCTTAAAGGCTTTTACACAAAAACATGCAGGATTTGAGGTCACTTACCTTATTTAGAGGATAATGATACAGAAGTTTCCATCTAAATCCTTATCCAAATTTAGATCTTACGACCTCAAGATAAAGGAGATAATTACTCGAGTAATTATATCGTAATAATGATCTTCAGTGAACACAATAGGAGGGAACAATAGACCCATGCTCAGATAATAGACTGACATAATAGATTATACTAATTATTATACTTAAGCGGGAACATTTAGCTAGTTTTACCTGGGGGTTCGCTCGCGTGAATGTGAGCTTTCTATAGCTATCCCAGAGGAACACTTCCAACCTTATCTCAAGTAAATTAATTTTAAGACACAATTTATTTTTCGTCACACATATCGGGAACATTTGTTTTCCCGAACAAATTTATCGTCGTCTTGTTTTGTGGCAACCTGTAACAGAATTGCGAGTATTAAAGAAAAAATATTTTCTTGGTGGTTTTTTATTATATCAGGCCCTGGTGATAATGTTGACGACTATGATTGGGATGATGATAATAATGAAATCCCTTATCGCGGTAACTTAGTCTGATCAGTTTTAGATAAATATAGATCCAATTTTTTTTTTTATTTATCATGCTACTTATTATACAGGGTGTAACGGGCAAGGGCAAAAAAGCAGTGATAGCCGAGTTGGTAGAACGCTTGCCTCGATAACGAGGATTGCAGGTTCAAAACTCCGGCTCGCACCTCTGGGATTTTTCACGTGCAAATCTCATTTTCAACCAAGATTATCACTTGCTAAACGGTGAAGGAAAACATCGTGAGGAAACCTGCATGTCTGAGAGAACCCCTCGAAAGATGTGTGAAGTCTGCCAACCCGCACTGGGCCAGCGTGGTGGACTATGGCCTAATCCCCCCTCGCATTGAGGGGAGGCCCGTGCCCAGCAGTGGGACATAAAACAGGGCTGGAATTATTATAAAGGGCATGATAACGAAAACATTGTGTAAAGGTGACACTTATTGCCTATAATAAAATTATAGAGATAATGAATGTCGGATGGAATTATATAGATAATTTATATCGGATGGGTTACATCATTGTTATAATATTCGGGTGCGCTGGAGCGCCGATCGCATTGTGTACGAATGTATCGTAAACAACGCGAACACAACACAACGCTCCTGGCGAAACCTGACGCGTGCGAATGACGAGCGCGCGCAAGCGTATCGAGTTTCAATTTACATTGCTGTTTTAGGTCTAAACTAGCTTTTGCCCGCGGCTTCGTCCGCGTGGTATTTAACAAAGACTCAGCCGTTGGCAACAGCCTGCTCGCGTTCTGATATAACTTTAATCAGGCGCAGCGCTGCAACATTGGTTTTTTTTTTTCGAGAGATCCATTTTTTTTTTCTAAAATAAAAGTAGCCTATGTTACTCCTTGTTACATCAGCTATCTGCCAGTGAAATTCTCGTCAAAATCGGTCCAGCCATTTCAGAGATTACCCGGAACAAACAGACAGACAGACAGACAGACAGACGGACAGACAGACAGACAGACAGACAGACAAAAATTGAAAAAAATGTTGTTTCGGTATAGGTAACGTGTATACATCCAAATGCACTTAGTAAAAAGCGGTTATTTTAATATTACAAACAGACACTCCAATTTTATTTATATGTATAGATTAGTTCTCATTTTTTTTCTTACTTACTTGTAATATGATCTAACCCTCAAATCGACTCAACTATAACTGAAAAAGAATGCGTAAAATGTATGAAAAGATCAACGGAAAATTGTTTAGGGGTCAGAATCATAAGTGAGTCACAATATTAGTTTTCATTACGAAGCCACTATAGTTAACTCTGTATAAGTATAATATACTTAGTTCTCCCTCAGTTCATTATACGGTACCCATAATACAAGCGTTGCTTAGTTTAGGATTGAATAGTTGGTGTGTTCGTCGGGCAATATTAATATTATACTAGATAAAAAAGTAATTTATAACAGGGATGATTTTGCATCGGCATTTATAACATTTTTAATGCCCTGAGCCGTTAAATTTACGAGCAATTGATTGATATATGAGCCTTTATATGAGATATTGACTTCGTCACCCAGTCCTCATTTGAGGTACTCTCAAGACATCAATATATCATTGTCACGCCACCTCACATGTTTGATTTATATATATATTAATATTAAAATGGAGAGCTTAGGGGAGGGAAACTTGCAAGGTGAAATCAATCACTGATGGCTGTGAAATTGCATTTTAAACTTATAATATCGTACTTATTTTTGAATAAAACTAATTTTACGGATTTTATCGCATTATTTTTTTTTGTTTTTTACGTTCCCAACGTTTCGGCTGCTTTACAACAACCATGGTCACGGGAGGACTGAGGTGGTTGACGTCCTGGTGTCATAGTTTGAAATCCGTAAATTTCGTTTTATTTAAATGTGTAGTATTCACGTAAATATAAGAAATCAATATATCATACTTATTTGTGTACATTCCTTGGTACTATTCTAATTCATGGTAATAAAAACTAGTAGCAATATACAATAAGCTGATTAAATATTGGCCTTAGGACTACAATACGTAAATGGTAGCAGATGGAATCAGGGGATACCCTTGCCTATCAAATGGACATTATAAACTATTAATAAATCACAATTCATTCATCATCAATTTATAATCGATTACGTAAACGCAAAAGTAAAATAAATTATTTTAAACTAGCTGTTGCCCGCGACTTCGTCCGCGTGGTATTTAACAAAGACTCAACCGTTGGCAACAGCCTGCTCGCGTTCTGATCCCGCGGGACGCATTGCAGATTGTTGCTATCAAACTTTAAGCAGGCGCAGCGCTGCAACATTGGTTTTAATTTTTTTTCGAGAGATCCAATTTTTTTTTCTAAAATAAAAGTAGCCTAAGTTACTCCTTGTTACATCAGCTATCTGCCAGTGAAATTCCCGTCAAAATCGGTCCAGCCATTTCAGAGATTACCCGGAACAAACAGACAGACAGACAGACAGACAGACAGACGGACAGACAGACAGACGGACAGACAGACAGACAGACAGACAGACAGACAGACAGACAAAAATTGTAAAAAAATTTGTTTCGGTATAGGTAACGTGTATACATCCAAATGCACTTAGTAAAAAGCGGTTATTTTAATATTACAAACAGACACTCCAATTTTATTTATATGTATATATAAATACCGCAAGACGAGCACACCAACTATACGGTCCCAGACTAAGCAACGCTTGTGTTATAATGGACTGTCGGCGAACCCAGTATATATTACTTATATAAATATGAAAGATCCATGACTTTGGTACAAACATTCGTGTTCATCACACAACGTTTGCCCCTACCAGGATTCGAACCCGGTACCCTCGGCACGGAAAGCAAGATCACTACCAACTGCGCTAATCAGGCCATATTTTTTTATAATTAACGTTTGAATAATAAATACATTCTGTACAAATTTCCTGTAACATTTAAGCGTTAAGCTAAGTCTATGAGGAAGGAACAGAATCTCAAGGGATCGGGGAGGGACCCTTCACTATAGGTATCTAAGTACGTACTAATATTCCATCCACCGTTGTTATATATTTGAGCTTGTTAGAGCCGAATAGTTTCAGTCCTAGCAATACCCTAGCGGGTTACCTCTGAATAGCGATTGTAAGATAAATTTTCAGTTCTCCGAAAGTAATAAATTCACTAATGGTCAAGTTTTACCCATTAAAGCTATGTTGCCCTGAGATTTAATCAATAACAATGGATGGGTTATGGTGTTTTGTGTCTTTATTAACCGACTTCAAAAAGGAAGAGGTTCTCAATTCGGTTGTATTTTTTGTCGTTTGCATTTACATAATGGTCAGTATTTTCGAGACATTGCACAAGTGCATCCGTGGCGCATTTGGCTAGCGCGTTCGGCTGTTAAACGAAATGCTGATGGTTCGAGCCCACCCGGGGGCGATATATTTTTGTTTCCCAAAATTATTGATTTTTTGTACATAATAAATAATAAAGGAACTTCCTCCCATCCGGGTGTCCCTTGACACCTCTCAAGTTTTTTTTTATGTTTATTACCTCAGATCTCCGTCATTTATGAACCGATTTCGAAAATTATTTTTTATACATACAAAGATATGAAAAAATATCCCATACATTCTCCATTCCCATAAAAATGGTGATCCTAAAATTTAAAAGTTTGATAGATTATAATGATTTTGATAATAAAATAGGATACTATGAATCGGTATAATTATAATAGGTTTTACATTATTTATGTTTACACAACATGTAACCACTAATAAGCTCCGCTAAATTTACATAATATAGTAATGGTGAATTAATACAATATACAAATACCTCAAATGCTTAGAAATAAGCCTATTCATGTATAGTATGATTAACAATGAAATTGTTTTAATAACATCATTTTAAAAATCACGGATTAACTAACAAATTAAATCCCTTGAAATGTAGCTGTTCGTTTTCAATAATTTCATCTCTTTGTCTTATTTTTTCTTCCTTTGCGAAATGAAATGCGATGGAATCAGAATCATTCCTCTCTATTCATGAGAGCGAACTACCTCCTATTTGATTCCTCGATTAATTAACGATCTACCTCCGACTTTACGAGATGCTATTACACCGAATAACATAAAATTGAAATTAAAGACTCATTTCTTAAGCACTATGGAATGCTCCTAAAAAAATACGCTTGTCTAGTTCCGAAATTGATTATACCTAGGTGAAAAAAAAATAATATTATTATACCTTATACCTACAATAAATTGTTATCATTAATCCTATATAACTTGATGTAAACTATGTATGTATAGCTTCATTACAAACCTCAGTGGTTTTTTGCAGGCTATGTAAAATGTTTCCCAACAAACTATGCTTTTAAATGATAAATAAATTTAAAAAAAAAAAAAATTTAGGATAAAAAGCACTGAGGAATAGTCTAAAGTTACTAAATAAAATGAAAAAATATGAAATATGGCATCACCCACAAATCTGTTGTTATTTAAGTAATTTAATAGCGATAAAAATTCTATCGCGTTTATTTTATGTTTCTACGTTCCCGTTTCGGCTGCTTTACAGCAACCATGGTCACGGGAGGACTGAGGTGGTTGACGTCCTAGTGTTATAGTTATAACCAGGGTACCCTGATATTTAGTTGTTGCTTGCGGTCCGATTTACGCAGAAAGTGCTCACAGTGTCTTGGGGTCTTGCAGCGGTCCGCTTGGTTTTAGCTTTATAGATATTAATTACTGGATCCCATGTGGGTAGCACCCAGCCATCATCCCTATTGAAATTAGAATGTTTTTTAATTTCAATGGCCTCGCGTATCATCCTTTGTCTGAGTCGGTGTTCAATCAGTGATCAATCAATACCCATTACCATAACAGTCTCTGTTGTTGAGTTATCTGACGGTAGTGTTTCCATCGGCACTGAAAATAAACCGAACAATTCGTGAAAATATGAATATAAAATATCAAACAATTATTATTCAGCATTGTTTTGCATCGCCTCCACTCGACCGCCTATAACAATAAATTAATTTGGCACGAGGCAGAAAATAATTAGTATAGATTTATTGACTTTGTGGTCAAGACGGCTCTCATATGAATTATAAGAGCCGATCGCTATTTAATAATAAAGCTTCTCTTTGGGTATTTTGTTTGTATTTCTAATTGTGATTTTAAAATACTAAAATCCATTGTAATCTTCAACAATCACTTTTATCCTTTACTTTGATTATGGTCAACACAAAAAATTGTATAAAGTCAGGATACACTTGTGACGCATAAAAATAATATCACCTTACTAATCTTTTGTTTATACGTCGGCCATAACATTTATGACGTCATTTCTCGGTGGAAAAATGAGATGGTGACCCAAGAAAATCGCATCAATAAATATGATAACAAGTCTCTGACGAGCGTCTAATGTCGAGAACAACTGAACAGATTTGAATGCTGTTTTTGCAGATGATTCGAAAGATGTGTTGTCGCGGTCTTATGATAAAATTGTAAGAAAATCAAAAGCTTTCTTCGAGAAGGGTTTTAGGTTATTTTAACCGACTCCAAAAAATGGAGGAAGTTCTCAGCTTGTTTTTTATTTTATTTTTTTGTTACCGCAGAACTCCGTCATTATTTTTGCATCACATATAGAAACTAATGAATATCGGTATTGTTGAATGATGTCAACCGCCTCGGAGGAATGTGTTTCGTCTGTCCGTCACCACACAAACAAGGTCAAACCCTCATCACGACTTAATAAATTGATATTTTATCGTGACGCTATCGCTGAGACCTCAGTGAATGTTGACGATAATTCGCTCGGTATGTCATGCGGTGGAATTTTGATTAGAGTCCCCTGTCAACGCATTATTAAGCCATGGAGCCGGCGACGTTGACAAAAACTCTAAATTAAACGTTTGGGCAGTCAATTAATTTCTTGTCGTGAAAACGGTCTGTGTTGTCCGATGTCAAGTGTGTATTTAGCCTTTTTATAAATAAATGGAGTACTCAACACTTATTATACCCTAGTGTTTTTGGAATTTCGCATGAATAGACCTTGTGTAAACCTAGCATTAGCCAGCCACGTCTCTATGCTGTATATTCATTCTGTAAAATGATATATAAAAATACCAGCCCTTTTAATGTCCCACTGTTGGACACAGGCCTCCCCTCAATGCGAGGAGGACGCCATAGCCCACCACGCTCACAAACAAACCAACTTGGCTATCACTGCTCTTTTTTTGTGTTAAATGTAACTCAGAGTAATAATTAATGTTCGTAAATAAAATTGGAGACATCATTGGAGAACTTGAAAAGTCAAGTTAATTAATAATTAATAGTTAGTTAATAATTAATAAAATTAATAATTAATTAATTTAACGCACGTTATGAGCACACAATTGTTAATATTCTACAAATATTACACATTATTAATCAAAGAAACACTTTTTTGGACAAAAAACACAAATTGACAACTTCACTGTACAACTTCCCGCCAAAAAGTCCCCTCGAGTCGCTTTTGACATATTTTATCTATACGCAAGCTTTTGCTAAATTGTTATTATTTCTTTACGAAACGAGATGCGATGAAATAAAATGGATATGAATATGGCCTCACCTACATCGGGTATTTTGCCAATGGCAAGTTATTAATAGCAATAACACATTAAATAAATAGAAATTATAAATAAAATAATGGATGTGACATGATGATATGAAAATGGCGACCATCCTAAATTGTTATTATCAGTCACAAAAGATTATATTGAAAATATTGTACCTATTAAAATTGAATGTCAAAGACAATTCACGTAGTTGTACATTTTTTATGTCCTTTTTCTATTGAGGTCGGCCCGATTTTGCCACTGTAAATAAGGTAGTTGACAAAATATATAATATAATAAGGTGGTTAACAAAATGCATTTTTTGTGGCACAATTGATCGTGTATTTGGTGTTACTTATATAAAGAGATATAATACATATCACAAATATATCACAGAGATAAATGAGTAGTGAAAGACCAACGTTTTTCATACCTTTTTTATGTGATCTGTGATGATAATTTTCTTACAGAAATCACATTCTGATAATCCCAAGCCACCCCGAATAAACATTGAGTTCATTTTAAACATTTTGTTTAAATCTCGATCTAGGATTGCATGCCAATGAAACCAATGATAAACATGTATTTATTACAATGCTATTACTGTAAAAAAGATAAATCTATACTGAAACGTGGTTAGTGTTTGACAGTGAGTTATTGTGACAACTGAAACAGTGCAGTGAGCAATAGAATGTAAAATAAATTAATGTCTACTATCAAGATTGATGTAGTTGGGATATTCCTCAGAGCGCTCCTATTTGAATCGCACTAACACTGTTTTACCGGGCGCCAACGGTCTTTAGATTTAAGACAATAATAAATAATAAAGCCAGCCCTTTTTAATGTCCCACTGCTAGCTACGGGCCTCCCCTCAATGCGAGGGGGATAAGGCCATAGTCAACCACGCTGGCCCAGTGCGGGTTGGCGGACTTCACACATATTTCGAGGGGCTTTCTCAGACATGCAGGTTTTCTCACTATGTTTTCCTTCACCGTTCAGCAAGTAATAATCGTGGTTGAAAATGAGATTCGCACATGAAATCCAAGTACCCCTGAGGTGCGAGCCGGGGCTTGAACCTACGATCCTCGTTATCGTGGCAAGCGTTCTACCAACTTGGCTATCACTTTATTTTTAGATACAAGACAAGGCGAAATCTAATAACAAAAATAAAGTATAATAAACTCATACTGAAAAATGAATATGTTTAAATAAAATAGACAGAGATAGTAATAAATGAAGATGGTTAAAACAACATCTGCAACGATTCAAAAGTATTCAATTAGCACAACATTTTAACTTTTCCAACATTTTTCACGACGAGCTTAACGACTTTGCGCTCAGAAGCGATTAGTTCGTGCGATAAAATATAATAAAGTGGACTTAGTCTTCAAACTAAAATTAATTTTAAACGCATAGTGTAAGGTTGAATTTTAAGGTAAACATGGTGAATTGAGAATTGCACAGTGCCAGACACA
This sequence comes from Pheosia tremula, assembly GCA_905333125.1. Classification (NCBI taxonomy): domain Eukaryota; kingdom Metazoa; phylum Arthropoda; class Insecta; order Lepidoptera; family Notodontidae; genus Pheosia; species Pheosia tremula. The sequence continues at coordinate 2,305,840 of HG995397.1, forward strand.
CATTTAGCAGAAATACTTATCTCATTTCCCTAAGTTTCAACTTATAGGCTTTACTAAAATCTTGATGAAAATTATTGGAACGTACGTCTAACGAGCTTTGAAAAGCGTGAGATAACGTTCAAGGTAAATTGAATTCTAAATACTGGCAATACAGTCTTATTAAATACGACTAGGAATATTTGCTTAGTTTGTACATTATCAAGTGTAAATAACCATAGTATGTACTTTACCAATAACAAATTCTTTTGTTTCTGTTGTCCTTTCGTTTTCCTGGCCATTATATTACTTACTATTGTTGGGCAAAGAAATATCATATATCAGGTATATAACTCACGTTATGTCTCTATGATTTGTCAACTATTGCTAAATGTTTGTAATGGATCCTAGTTATTCCGCCAACGTTACTTGGGCCTATCCCAGCGATAGTTTTGGGACATTTTAATTTAATATGTTACTTTGTATTGCACGGTAAGATGGCCCCACCTTCATTTCAACCACTCCTGACAGTCGACCCGGGTAGTCCGAAGTCTGAAAATATTGGAAAATTTATCTTCAATAGTTACCGACGGACGTAGGTGGGCCTTAGAACAGTCATTAATTCGTGCAGTAAATCTTATATTGACGACATTATAGTCTAGTATTTTTTCTTTACAAATCTTGCTAGTGGTATGAGATAACCACATTAATAGGTAGTAATCCCATTTCTTGGTAACCTTTTACAAGCGTTGCTGACTATGGGACCATAAAGGAAGTGTGTGATTCTGGTGGTATTTTTTTTTTATTTATCGGTAATCAACCAACTCTGAGTAGTCTGGAAGGCGACCGCAATATAATTTAAAACTCCCCTCCCCCCTCAACTGCTATCACCCTTTTTTTTTTTTTTTTTTTTGTTTCCGCTGGGAAATGCATTTACGCATACCGCCCAAGCCCGGGGGAGCAAGGACGGTTATGTGGGGCTCCTGGAAGAAGTCCAGACTACCCACTAAAACCCAGCGCCGCCCTCTCTGCCTTTTGTGGGGCGCCACGGGATCGCTCTATGAGCACACTACCATGACGCCCCGGCGGATACCTCTGTTTTGGGGCCCCCCGGTCCCATTCCGGCTTTCTGTGCCGTTAGGCCCTCTTTATGGCGGGGGCAGGAGGCGAGCGTATCGCCCCCTTCTTCGTCCCCGCCTGGCTCTGCGGATCGGGTCTGCCAGGGCATCCTCCTCCCTGGCCCGTTCCGCGGCCTCCTTCTGCGACATAACATTCTCGCAGAAGGAGACCATCGCCTCCCGGGACCCCCTGTCGCGGAGCATAGCCTCCACTATGCTCCGCAGCGAGAGGTCCCCTCCGACCACGCTCGTGAGGTCGTGCCTCTGCGACCCCCACACCACACACTCCCGGAGCGTGTGGCTTGCCGTGTCCACGGGTGCATCGCACTCGTGGCACTTGGGGGTCACCTCCCGCCCAGCGATCTGGTGCAGATACTTACCAAAGCAGCCATGCCCGGTAAGTATCTGCACCAGCCTATAAGTCAACTGGCCCCTCCTCTTGAGCCAGTTGACAAGTTGAGGGCGAATCGCCTCCACTATTTCTCCGCCATATGTGGGGGTTGCAAGCTGCTCCCCCCACCTGCGGACCACCTCCTCCTGAGCCCTCTTCCTCTCGCGCCGCACCGCCTCCCACTCCGGTGCGACGCCCCTCGCCCTCTCATCCGCCCGGAACCGGTGGACGACGGCCAACACCTCCGCCTAACTGCTATCACCCTTCGCTAACACTAGTAGGAACAAAGACAAATAGCACGTGAAAATGTTTCTTTGTGTGTCATACTGAATGTTGGCAAAAGGTAATCTAACATTTATACATGTTTCACTGTTTGCGGCTACCCTTAACTGTATATTTACATACCTGCTACAGTTAGTTTGACTTTCCAGTGAACTAAAACGCGCTGAAAAATTGAACGATGAATATTACATTGGATGTTGTTGAAGTTTGAAGCTTTGTTTGAATCGTTTGACGTCATAGGTCGTATAATTAAATATATAATTTTGCTATACACCGTGTAATTGAATTTAATAAATCCCAAAATCACTTTGTTCAGGATCAAAAGTAGAATCTGTTGCATTATTTTAATAAAGGAGTATATATTCTACCAAAAAAAATAATTAATATTCGTCTTGGTTGACTTTATTTTTATAAATATGCAGAAAAAAATATTAATCTTATTGTTTTATTATATTTACGCGAGAACTACACATTGAAATAAAACTATTTTTAAGGATTCTATCGCGTTTATTTTTTGTTTTTACGTTCCCGACGTTTCGGCTGCTTTACAGCAACCATGGTCACGGGAGGACTAACGGACTCACGGGAGGAAAATAAAAACAATAGAATCCTGAAAAATAGTTTTATTTCAATTTTAATCTTATTTTAATAAATTTCTTACAATTTTTGGGGTCGAGTCACCTTCGTCCGTAGGAGAATTAAATACCCTCGAGATACCCTACACGTGACCCTGGGTGGTGCCAACCAGGTGACAACTCTACTGGTGGTAGGCTTCGGCCGTGGCTAGTCACCACCCACTGAACAAAGCCATGTCGCCAAGCGGCCTAGCCGTGTTCCGGCATGATGTTCGGTGTTGCCATTCATGGATGGCGGGTCAGATCAGTTGCGCTGCATGTGCCTAGTGAATGTAGCGTCTCGGTCTACTGCCGCCTTACTACCTAGGCAAGTATGCTCCATCGTAGATCTCATCGTGACTTACCATCAGGTGAGATCGAGATCAAATAGTTGACTATAATGTAATAAAAAAAAAAAAAACAGTTAGCGAGTCTGAAGTTTTGCGTTACTTAGATAACATGCTGTATAATGTTAAAGTATGTGTATACTGTTACTATTCACAGTTTAAGGTTACAAAATACAATATATTGAATCCCGTATCCTTAGGCCACCCAATACATCTGCCAGAGAATAGATCGTATCTCGTGTTTACGTGACTGTGAATTTCCATTTTCTGCTCCAACTGTTTCAGGCATAAGATATTACGGAACATTTCACGATACACGTAAGATCCATTTGATTATAATACAATAATACTCGAGCGTGGAGGAGTATTTTTATGACTTTGTATTGGCATGATTTAAAAATATTAAAAGTATTTAATGGCTTCATACCTATTATCGCCTTTATGTATGAGCAGGACAACAATATTTTAATTTGTGTACCTAATTTAATAAATTATATTATGTACAATAATTAGAAAGAAAATAACGTAAATATTTACAAACTAATATAAATTAAAAAGAGTACAGAAAAGCTACAAAAAGTGTAAACAATTGGGATGGATGGTTTGTTACTCAATCACGCCAGAACGGCTAAACGGATCTGTATGAAATTTGGCACAGAGATAGATTATAGTCTGGAATAGCACATAGGCTACTTTTTATCTCGGTAAAATATATGGTTCGCGTGGTATAGATTTGTTTTAATTTTTCATAGAGCAAAGGATCGACATGATTTAGAGAAAAGGACATAGAGGAAAAAGACATACTTTTTTATCGCGGGTAACACCGTGGGGCGCAGCTAGTAATTCACAAAAAGCATGATAACAAAGTATGTAATAAGCCTCCAAGGTATCCGACTCAGGTAGTTAAAGAAGAAAAAAAAATAAAAGCAATACCCATGGCATGTCGTTACGTAGTTACATTGAGAATAATTGGAAGATCGGAAGACAGAAAAGGGCTCATCCGTTAGCCCCGAGGGGATGAAATTGATTGTCTTTCAATTGTTAATGTAAAGAGACTCAGCTTGAAAGCACCGAAAGATTGATGAGCTTGCAGGGATTGTACCAATTGGGGTCAAGTAAAGTGTGACTTATATCTAGTAGGACTATGGAAACATCTAAATGAATGATAAAAAAATAAATAACGCCACACAAACACACCAACTATACGGTCCCACACTAAGCAACGCTTGTATTATGGGTACCGTACAAAGGACTGGGGGTGAACCCAGTATATAATACTTGTATAGATATTAAACATCCATGACTCAGGTACAAACATTCGTGTTCATCACACAAGGCTTGTCCCTACCAGTATTCGAACTCGGTATCCTCGGCACAGAAAGCAGGGTCACTACCAATAGTGATAATCAGGCTGTCATATAAATGATGATGTTGATCAATAGCGGTATTTGGTAACAGGTATGGCTGGTTTATTAGAGCAAAAATATTTACCGGACTTAGAGTAACGTTAGATAATTCGATGTCATATTGGATGACTACACCCGATGTCTCTAAACACGAGAACGTTACAGGTAAGTATGTAGTTTTTTTCTCAGTTGTCCATGTATGAGTGCTTCATCATTCGGCCGTTATGTCATTGCACTGTATGTTGTGTAAGTTAAGAAAAATATTCATCATTTTTAAAAAAGGAGTGATGTTCATGTTATAAACACTCGTAATAAGGACAAACTATCCGTGCATGTCACTCGTCTCCACAGAATAAATAATTCTTTTATAGGGCAATGTATATGCTTCTATAATAAACTTCCCAAAGGAATCCGAGATTTGCCCATTAATAGGTTTAAAACAACTGTGAAAAGTAATCTATGTCGTAAGGGTTATTGCAGGATCTTGGATTATTTGGATGATAAAGCAGCCTGGGACTGATCGCTCAAATATCAATATATATAATGATAAAGTGTAGCGTGTGTGCGCCCCGCATGGCAACACACTGGAGCTTACTTTTATATTTTATTTTGTAAAAATAACGATTTAAAAAAAAAAGACAAGCCCGCTGAGTTTCTTGCCGGATCTTCTCAGTTGAGGTCGCGTTCCGATCCGGATGTAGACTTAAGAAAAAAATAATAATGACAATTTGTAAGTGCCCCCGTTGCCCTATACGAAATAAATGATTTGACTTTGACTGTTTGGGATTGACGTCGACTGATCCACTACAGAATTAATGGGTGCTTGAGTCATCCGTGTGATAAGTAAGGACCATCTATCAAAGACACTTCTACAGACTACTATGTGAGTTATATCCAAAAGAAAGTGTTCGGCCAAGAATTTATATATGTTTCTTATCTTATCTGGCAATAGATAACCAGCATAGATTTGGAATTTTGAACTATTATAATATTTGTGCAACTTTTGGCCACATTTATCGTGTTATGTATAGAGCTTTAATTTAACTGAAAACTTGTTTACAAAACATTGATGTTTATAAAATACCGCAAATTGAAGCGTCCGCTGTTCAAAAACGTCCATTGCCTTTACAACACAACACATTTGATTTGTTCGTGAAACATTTCGTCGGGTTTTACTCGGCAAACACACAAGTGGAATGGAGTGTCCGAAAAAGTAAACATTTACTAAAAGCGCGTTCGAAAGAGGGCAAAGAGTAAAATGACAGAAGAAAAAAAAACTGTTTCGTATTATGTTAATAAAATGAATGTATTCTATGAAGTTAAGAAACTCTTGACGGTAAAAGAGTGTTATAATAGATACATTACTTTCGGTTGAACGTTTATTTGTTTGGTTCTAAATTGGACGAAACATCATGCTAAACAGCTCCATGAATTTAAATGGAATTCTGTTAACAAAGGTACCTTAAACAATTAAACAACATTCAGGCAAGATTTTAACACGAAAAAGTAATTTGTTGCAACGATTGATGCCACACTTTTTTATTCTAGGAAAACTAGACTACCATGGCCAAATCCGCGGATAAAAAAAAACTACAATACGCGAAATTTTATTCCTCGCCCTTCGAATATTTTGTCTCTTAACCCTTGGAATGAAATCGTCGGGTCTCCGACGGTTATGAGTCCACTTGGAATTTCATTACTGGATTTCGTTTGGCTCCTCCAGTCACTGACGCCATGAGGATACTCGTTGTGTTTTCTATTGAATTTATATTGCTCTTTCGAATTTGTGGATCCTTCGATTTTGCGTAAGAGTTTCTTCAGATAGTGAGGATGGATAACTAGTAATTGTTCAAAAATAAGCAGCTATACAAGACACTGCTATACGCGACCATCGACATTGGTTTGATTTATATCTAATACTAACTGCGCCCGGCGGTGTTACCTGCGATAAAAAGTATGAAAAATTAAAACATCTATCCTACGGGAACCATACATTTTACCGGGATAAAAAGTAGCCTATGTGCTATTCCAGACTATAATATATATCTGTGCCAAATTACATCCCAGATCCGTTCAGCCGTTCGGGCGTGAAAGAGTAACAAACATCCATCCATCCATCCATCCATCCATCCAAACTTTCACATTTATAATATTAGTATAGAAGTATAGATTTCTTTACGAAAGGGTTACTTAGTATCGTTAGGCTAGAATACTAGAAAAGACGCCAATTTTTATTGATATTTCATAATTAAGAGTTTTAGTTGGTTACGCCTTTGTTTTAATACGGCCTTAACCATCGAAGGACTTTTTAATATATTTGGTCCTTGCAACACATTCCATGCAATGCAATTGATGACATGTGGATCTCGTCATTTATATAGAAATATCGCTTTTTAACCAATTTCAAAAAAGGAGGAGGCTCTCTATTCGATTGTATTTTTTATTTAGCCATTTGAAACTTGTGTATGCACATTAAGTAGTGAGACATATTTCGTAAAAATATTTAGACACTTAAAACTAGGTGGATAGCGAAAATGGTAATCAAGATAAAATGTAAAAAAAAGCACTTAAAATTTTAAGGTACGCCAGCAAAATGGGGTAAATGAAAATGTCTACAGGTGCCCGATATTAAAATTCATTTGCCGGTGTGAGCGCGCCGCTCTGAATCGCGAAATGAGATTCCTTTGCAGGCTGCGTGTAGCCCCGAACCTTGCCGCCATCGTGGAACATTTTACTGGCACGATTAATTCATGAGCAATATGATGTACCTACTACTTTTACTTTTAAATATGTATGGAAGAACACCAGTGATAGCCAAGTTGGTAGAACACTTGCCTCGGAAACCCCGGCTCGCACCTCTGGGGTTTCTGGATTTCATGTGTTTTACTGGTGGTAGGCTTCGGCCGTGGCTAGTCACCACCCACTGAACAAAGCCATGTCGCCAAGCGGCCTAGCCGTGTTCCAGCATGATCTTCGGTGTTGCCATTCATGGATGGCGGGTCAGATCAGCTGCGCTGCATGTGCCTAGTGAATGTAGTGTATCGATCTACTGCCGCCTTCCTACCTAGGCAAGTATGCTCCATCGTAGATCTCATCATCACTCACCATCAAGTGAGATCGAGATCAAATACTTGCCTATAATGTAATAAAAAAAAAAATGTGCGAATCTCATTTTCAACCACTTGCTAAACGGTGAAGGAAAACATTTTGAGGAAACCTGCATGTATGAGAGAACCCCTCGAAAGACATTTGAAGTCCGTCAACCCGCACTGGGCCATTGTGGTGGACTATGGCCTAATCCCCTCGCATTGAGAAATCGAAATATAACATAGAAATCACTTTAGTTTACTGAAAAGTAATAGTCGGAATAATTATTTATTTCTATGTTTTTGTTGTTGTTATAATATTATTATACTATTATAACAACAACAAAAACATAAGTTAAGTTAAGTTAAGTTGGCGTAGTCAAGTTTTTGAAAAGCTACAGAAAAAGCCAATCCAGTCTAATGTATCTCTTATTGTAGACTTAATTAATTACATTAACAAGACAGCGAAAATCCCTAAATTGATTCAATCAGTGTATCCTAAACTAACGGGTTCTCGTTGGGTTCTGACGTGCACTTCGCAGATTACATTTGGAAGGGGGAAAGGGAAAGGGTCGTGCCCGTTCATCAAGTGTTATTCGCCTCTTGTTTTTCACCTGAAACTGCCCCTTTTTTTGCTTTTTCTATTCGCATTAGCGACATCAACCCACAGCTTAAAAGCGATAACCATTTGGTTTATACATTTGTTTCTATTGGCAATCTTCAATTGTTTTTTTTATTTAAGTCACTGGTGTGTACTAAGTCATATTTTTTTTGTAGAAACTGGCCGCACCACCGTTGGGTAGGTATTTTGCCAACGTCAAGTAGAATGTTTTTTTTTATATCAAACATGGGAGATTCTACGCAGGCCTAATCCGTAGACAAGGCCTAATACACCCTCCTAAGCCTAACAGTAAAGTTGAGGATACATAACTGACAAATAACCGGACTTCTTGCGAGAACTGGAAAAGTCGTGTTCTATTATTTCGTTTTATTTTCGTACACTCGTGCACGCTTATGAATACATAACTGTTAATATTCCACAAAAATTTGCACATTATATTTCAAAGAAACATATTTTTCACAAAATAACACATATTGATAACCTTTCTCTTCGACTACCCCCAAAAAGTCCTATTAAATCAATATCCTCATGAAAAATGCATCACATTGCATTTATGGTATATGGCATGTTCTCTTAGTTGCCACTCTGACGGCTCAGATATTTTTTTAATAGTTCACAACCCAAAAATCACACATGGGGGATTAAAACCAAATTATTTTTTGTAAATGTCTCGTTTAATATTCTGTTTGCACAGGACCGCCTGAAAACACAAGAGGATTAAGATTTTCAGCATACAATTATATAAATTTGGCTACCAACAATTGTTGCGAGAGCACTGAGACACATCTATAAGGTGTTGGAATATAAAACAGTAAGCTATGGTACCTAGTGCCTGTTATATTATCAAATATTATTATGTAATAATGATAATATCGTTGGACGTACACATCAATTGAACGGTCCTAAACTAAGGAACACTTATATTATGGATATTGTTAAATTAACTGAAGACGGTCGCGGTAAATAAATATCGCCAGACGAACACAGCAACTATACGGTGGCACACCAAGCAACGCTTGTATTGTGGGTACCGTACAATGGACTGGGGGCGAACCCAATATATAATACTTATATAGATATTAAACATCCATGACTCGGGCACAAACATTCATGCTCATCACACAAAGTTTGTCCCTACCAGGATTCGAAACCGGGACCCTCGGCGCAAAGGCCGGGTCACTATCAACTTACCTTATCAGGTCGTCAATACTTATATATACATCAAATGGACGTCCTCATCATACATAATTTGTTGATACTGAAATTTGATACCGGAGTCGCAAGGTACTTAATGCAATAAAACTACCAACAATGCCATTCGGATAAACTATTGCATGTTTTTTAATATAAAAAAAAATCAACAAAAAATATGGACAACTAGCTGCGCCCCGTGGTGTTACCCGCGATTAAAAATTATGTCTATCCCACGGGAACCATATATTTTACCGGGATAAAAAGAGCCTATGTGCTATTCCAGACTATAATCTATCTCTGTGCCAAATTTCATCTAGATCCGTTCAGTCGTTCTGGCGTGATTGAGTAACAAACATCCATCCGTCCAAACTTTCACATTTATAATATTAGTGAGATATAGGAACTTGTCTGTGTCCTCTGCACTAAACACAAGCTTGTATCGCAGAGAAACAGTAAGTAACATAGATAAGGTTACAATACTTTAATAGGCACTAAATGTTTTATACTGTAGTAGTTGGTAGATATAGACTCAAACCAGCGCGGTACTTACGCGAAGGTTGTAATTATGATTCAAAACTTAGCTATATCCAGGTTCAATCTGCCTGTCACCCAATAAGGTCGGACTGTCTGCGCAGCTGCGTTTGACAGAACGTAGATAACGAGATTGTGTAGGCTTAGTATCTGAGGGGTTCACTTATCAGCGATACGAAATAATAATGGAAAATTTAATGTGGCTGGTTTATAATTGACAGGTGATTCAGAAAGTGTTTTTAACCCTTGAACTTATGTACTTCTTTAGCGCATTTGCAATCCGATTTTTTTTAAACTAGCTGTTACCCGCGACTTCGTCGGCGTGGTATTTAACAAAAAAGTTGTTCTAAAATAAAAGTAGCCTAAGTTACTCCTTGTTACATCAGCTATCTGCCAGTGAAAGTCCAGTCAAAATCGGTCAAGCCATTTCAGAGATTAGCCGGAACAAGCAGACAGATAGACACAAATTTTAAAAAATGTTGCATTTTTAAAAAGCGCTTATTTTAATATTACAAACAGACACTCCAATTTTATTTATTTGTATAGGTTTGCTCATATAAAATCAAAATTATTGTCAAATTTTTAACCGTTATATCGAAATTCTGACTTCACATATTGATGAAAAATGCACTAAAGAAGTTCAGGTCAAGGGTTAGTATATCCTTCCTGATTTACCCTGTATACCTCACTATTTTAGTTTCAGATTAATAAGGCTATGAATTTGAGACCCGACTATACTTGCCCTAAAACGACTACTTATTAGGTACACTGTAGACCATGTTAATAAGTACCAAAATATAAATTTGCAAAATATAATTTCAGCTTTCTGATACACTGAAAAAGAAAACTAAATATTACGTGCACAGTGCTCAAATTTGCTTATGTTTTATTCCCTCTCCCGCTTCGAATTTAAAATGCCTGTCTGAAAACCTCGCCGAAACTTTTTTATTTATCAGCTCCTCACTGACGGCAATATTGTCCCAACTGGTCGTAAAGCTTGAGCATGGCAGCGTGTTACGGGAACAAAGTTTGTGTTGCCAAGATGACGTCACACTGGCAGGGAAGAGAGAGATAGCTATATTTTTACACTCAATGCCTTTAAATGTAAATAATGATGATGATTTGTCTACAGCATCACTTCAGCCTATTCTGCACAGATATATGATTAAAAGCAATTGTTTTTTTTTCCGATTTGAAACTCCAAAAACATAATCGTCAGGGTTCCGTACCAAAATGCTAAAATCGAAACCTTTACGGTGCGACTAAAAATAGTGTTAAAACGGAACCACCCCTCATACCTAGTAACTTAATACTTAGAATAGTTTTCCAATTTGGTGGTGTTACTATAGACATTGCTGGGCGTCTTGAAATGCTCATTCCTTCACCAAACACCCCTTTACAAATATTTATGCGAAATTCAATTATTATCGGCAAATATTTGCGCCAGCAATGTTGTTTAATAAACTCCAAGCTATTAATTATAATATGCTGAGCGAAAGAAGAAACTACGAATGGAATTCTATTAGACGTAAGGATTATTTAAAATAAGCGAAACTCTATTAGTTCTATTCTATTCTATCAGCAGAAACGACGCCCACTGCTGGACATAGGCCTCCCCCAACGACTTCCACACATCACGTTCCTGCGCCACTCGCATCCAGCGGCTTCTTGCTACGCGTGTGATATCATCAGTCTACCTTTTTGGGGGCTGCCCTACACCACGTCCTCCGGTTCTTGGTCGCCATTCTTGAACCTCTCTGCCCCAACGGCCATCGGTTCTGCGAGCTACTCTATTATTTCCAGATAATGATAATGATGCCCGTCATTATCTTTATCTGGACTAAATCTACATTTTTATGTCTTGTGTTGACGTATATAGTCTAAGCTCCAAGTAACGTTAGCACAGACTTCTCCAGAAGAACAAGTTGATTTAATCACAAATAAATTTAGAAATAACTTTGATCATCCTATCCTATCATGAAGTATCACACCACCCCAACTTTGCTTATAAACGATGTGTATCGAATGAGAAGTGAGGTTATTTTGAACACAGCAAGATCAAGCTAGAACCAGGTTCAACCTTGTTTCAATTTCAAGAGACATCGATTTTGGAACCAAACTACGTATAGAACCTAAAAGCAAGGTCAGCGGTAGTACCTTGTGATCTATACATACATACATACAATACTTATAAATAAAATTTGAGTCTGTTTGTAATAATTAAATAACCGCTTTTTACTAGGTGCATTAGGATGTATACACGATACACGGTACATATACCAAAAGTTATTTCCATAGTGTTATGTCCTATGGCATCTTGCTCTGGGGTTGCTCTGCAGATCTTAATACTATCTTCATCTTGCAGAAAAGGGCAATACGAGCAATTTATGGCTTGGGTCCTAGAGACTCCCTTAAGGATAAATTCAAAGAAATAAATATTCTAACTGTTGTGTCTCAATTTATTTATGAAAATCTAATGTATGTTAAGAAAAATATTCATAATTTTGAAAAAAGGAGTGATGTTCATGTTATAAACACTCGTAATAAGGATAAACTATCCGTGCATGTCACTCGTCTCCACAGAATAAATAATTCTTTTATGGGGCAATGTATACGCTTCTATAATAAACTTCCCAAAGGAATCCGAGATTTGCCCATTAATAAGTTTAAAACAACTGTAAAAAGTAATCTATGTCGTAAGGGTTATTACAGGATCTTGGATTATTTGGATGATAAAGCAGCCTGGGACTGATCGCTTAAATATCAATATATATAATGTTAAAGTGTAGCGTGTGTGCGCCTCGCATGGCAACACACTGGAGCTTACTTTTATATTTTTTGTTTTGTAAAATAATGAATTTCAAAAAAAAAAGACAAGCCCGCTGAGTTTCTTGCCGGATCTTCTCAGTTGAGGTCGCGTTCCGATCCGGTTGTAGACTTAAGAAAAAATAAATGTAATGACAATTTGTAAGTGCCCCCGTAGGCCTATACGAAATAAATGATTTGACTTTGACTTTGACTTTGAAAGAACATTTTTTAAAATTTTTGTCTCTCTGTTTGTCTGTCTGTCTGTTTGTTCCGGCTAATCTCTGAAATGGCTGAACCGATTTTGACGGGACTTTCACAGCCAGATAGCTAATGAAACAAGGAGTAACTTAGGCTACGATTATTTTAGACTAGCTGCTACCCGCGACTTCTTCCGCTTTTTGTTAAATACCACGCGGACGAAGTCGCTGGTAACAGCTAGTCCTAAATAAGATTCTGTATCTATTTTATCCACTGTAATAGTTTCAGGATGTGAGTTATTTATGTGACAAATATAAACAAAATTCCATGAATTTGAAGGATATACAAGTTTGTCACGCGACTTATGTTCGTAAATATATTTTGCAACGAATTCCATAATCTAATATTGTTATTTACATGAGTAGATGTTAGCTCGGAGGCTTTTAACATGTTTCCTTCTAAGCATTACATCTCGCAAAACACGGAATACCAAATTGAACTAAATGCATGTCATACGAGATAAATTTCTTCCTCTTAACTTTCACATTTACCCAAAAACGCGGACGGTACCCCATTTTATTTGACACCATTTAAACAGTGCCAAGTAAATGAATACATTTACTTGGCACTATATCTATAGTGAATAAGGCAAAGAAGCCGACCCCATTACACATTTGGGAAGGCTATAACGAAGAATTTAGCCGTATATAACTTTCAAGTTATTTACTTGAGTCTTCCATTTGGTAGCCCAAAATTGTCGCCATATTGTATTTGCCCCATTTGCCCCCTCCAGTGGGAGTTACTGGCACTTGGAATAGTATTGCCAACACTTCAGAATTGATACTTAATAAACATGTTTTGGCTTCAACTGGTTCAGGGATACAGATTCTGCTATCTAAAGGCGGTAATGATATAGAAAAAAAAACAATACACTTTTAAAGATACTATATAAACATTTCACTGACAAAATGTAAGGCAATGCTTTACACCCACAGATATATGAGAGGAGATATGTTATGAAAGCGGTGGGCTTGCGCTCACATTTAGCCAAAATTACGCTAACATAGAGTTTTCGCCGTCAGTCGACTGCAACTGCACGTCGTCGGTATCGGAGCTCTAACTTTTTTTTTAAATGCCGTGTTATTCCGTGGTTGTGTGCAAAAATACTAGCAGCAAAGTGAATTACGCGAAAGATGGAATCTCATTTCACCAGCCAGTATTAAGTATTTTATTTATTCGTCTTTAAAATCATTAAAAACAACAAATCAAAAAATATTTAATGCCTTTATTATGTTATTTTAGTATTCATGTAGCACAACGACTTTTTTATTTTTGTACAAAATACATGGCTCTCTAAGTACCACCTATGTTCGCTACTGAGTGAATGTACGAGGCAATGTATAGATCGTCTAACGATACTTTGAATAAACTGGTGCGTCGCGTGGTACAGCCGCTGTATACGGCGACGACGCAGCACGCACCGAAGAGACTTCGTATTGGTTGGTTTTAGCGAGTGGTGGGGAACAAAACGGAGACAGCGAGTTCCCATACATTTTGAACCGCACGGCATATCTCTCGTGATCTGTGTTTACACCTGACTGAAATTTTATATAATCTAGAGAAAAGACGTTTCTTATACAGTGGATGAACGGTATTGTTAATTACGCTTGTTGACGTAAATGTGACTTTAGGTCACATAGATGCTATGGTGAATGTTGCTTAGAGATGTTGGAGATGGTGTGTCGGGTTTATCCCAATTAAAGTAGCTGTTTTTTTCGCACATTTAGCAGAATTATTTTATATTTACCCGAATACTACATATTGAAAGAGAACTAATCTAACGGATTTTATCGCGTTTATTTTATTTTCTTACGTTCCCGACGTTGCGGCTGCAACCATGGTCACGGGAGGACTGCGGTGTTTTACGTCCTAGTGTCATAGTTTGAACTGGTGTACCCTCATTATTTCAATTCAATTCACCCTCTAATACACGTGGCAAGTTATAATGTTCCATTTGGCTGAGCGGAAACTTCTAAAATAACTTGGAACTAAAATAGAAATTCCAATATCCGATCTCTATGCCTCCAGTGAAGCAGGAGGTAACAATAAATTCATGTTCAACTGCCTATCAAATATGAGCTACGATTGTTTGAGTAAAATATATTACTGTTTATTTGCCCTGTTTTATTTTTCCTGAACAAATGCTATGATAAAAAAAACTGATTTGAATGATATAATTAATAGAACTAGGCGATACTTGGTGGAAATACATTGTTAAATAAATGGGAGGATAGGAACCCACCACTGTCCCGCGACTTCTCCACGTTTCAATTATAAACCGAACAAGTTGATCGATAATTAAAGAGGCCAAGAAACCCAAACTCCTCTAAGATATCAGTCGAGAAACTATACGGCGAACTCCTCTAAGCTTTTAGTCGAGGAATTATACAGTTACTTGACTGTTGACTCGTTCTTGTCAGTGGTAGGTTCCTCTTCCCCCATTTGTTTGATGTGAATGAATTTAAAATGCAAAAAATTACAAGACATTATTATTATTCATTATTATTTTGTTTTTTTTTTATTTTTATTACTTTATAGGCAAGTATTTGATCTCGATCTCACCTGATGGTAAGTGATGATGAGATCTACGATGGAGCATACTTGCCTAGGTAGGAAGGCGGCAGTAGATCGAGACGCTACATTCACTAGGCACATGCAGCGCACTGACCCGCCATCCATGAATGGCAACACCGAACATCAACAGTTTAATAGTCTAAATATTACCGATGCGTCGATTTAATTTCCGTTTTATGGCTAAGTGTGCTATATTGTGATCACAAGAAGCGCCTTGATGGGCCCGTTATCTGTTCGTGTAAAGGAAATTACATTTCAGCTAAATTGCTCGTATTTTAGTTTTAGTTTTATCATTAAAGTCTTTGCTTCGATTTACGCGTGAACAAATAAGTAGGTTTAGCTCGCTTGTTAATAGTGCCTGCTTATAGGAATGTGTTTCAGTGAAAGTCCCGTCAAAATTGATCCAGCCATTTCAGAGATTCGCCGAATCAAACAGACAGAGAGACAGATCAATTGTAAAAAAAATATATTTTGGTATACATCCAATTGCACTTAGTAAAAAGCGGTTATTTTATATTACAAACAGACACTCCAATTTTATTTATTTGTGTAGATGAGTATTTATTGAATGTGTTATTGATATTAATTACTTGACATTGGCAAAATATCCGCTGAGTTGTATGGGTGAGGCCATATTCATATCTATTTTACTTTATCGCATCTTATTTCGTAAAGTAAGAAAAAAAGAAGGTACGTGTTTCAAATCTATGAATGGGAACCATGCATTACTTTTAAGGGAAGCAAGGATGTAATTAATCTTTTATCAAGTGTCACAGAACTTTATTATATTAGTTCGAACAAGCGAAAGTCAATTGGGGCATTTATGACACAAAAACGTATCTAACAGCCTTTCGGTGGCAGAACTCAGTGTAATGCCTTTTATAGATATTTTTATTGCCAAAACGTGATACAGCGACGCAATTTCTCGCACATATTTCGCGGCTGGGAATTTTTTGGTGTAGAATTATTTGAAAGACGACATTACTTTTGTGGTAGTATTTCGTCTTATAGTTCTTTGGATGCAGTTCTGTATTTTTTTGCACACACCCTTAAATCTTACTTCAGTTTTATGGATGCTTACTATGCTATCTATGGCGGTTGCAACCTGAGCCTGACGCCAAATGCCCTATGACGATGCCTAAGTAAGCCAGCTTTTCGATTAAGTATATCTTTTAGAGCAGTGATAGCCAAGATGGCAGAACGCTTGCCTTGGTGACAAGGATCGCATGTTCATACCCCATTATGATCTCTGAATTGTATATGCGAATCTAATTTTGAACCATAATTATCTGTTACTAAACGGTGAAGGAAAACATCGTGAGCAAACGTGCATGTCTGAGAGAACTCTTCGAAAGACTGGTGACGTCCGCCAACCCACACTGGGCCAGCGTGGTAGACAATGGCCAAACCCCCCTCGCATTGATGGGAGGCCCGTGCCCAGCAGTAAGACATTAAAAGGGCTGGTATCATATCTTTTAGGGATGGTTAGGTTACATGACTTTAAAACTCCCTCCCCCCAAATGTCACAGTTTGTTTTATCTTTCCACCCAAGTTTATAAAGCCGGTTCCAAAAGTCGGGTGTGCTTAGTGATAATATCGGAAAACGTACGAAGCTGGCAACCCTTGCGACCTTGTTACGTAAAATATAATAGCATTGAGTGTAATTCACAATGACATTACATGTACTTTTCTTACTGCCACACAAACAAAACAAAAACTACAAAAAAATGGAGTAAGCCTTTTAAAACTTGTAAGCAGCACTTACTAAGGTTTTTAGAGAAATTAAAAAAAATAATGTCATTAATGTATTAAAATAACAGGTTCGACCTTCGGCTCGAAACGATGGTTGCACTGACAAGAGTCGGCTTTAAACTTGGTGTTGACAGAATCTACGGTAAATACTGAAGCAGACATTTTAATTGAAAATATATTTTTATTTATAAGTCTATCTGTGGACTACGTGTGCACTTAAGTCCCACGTCTTTAGAGGAGCTAGGGGCTTCACTTATCACGATCCGTCGCCACTTGCATCCACCAATAATATTGCATACTTATCTTGCAATACATGTGTTAGTAAAGTCTCATTCTCAAGGCAAATTTCGATCTCAGACTATCCATTCGGCTTACGGATTGGCGGACTACCAGTCAACAATTACTTTAAGGTTCCAAGTAAATTGGTCACACGTGTACCTTTTTTTCTATAAATGGAGTTTATTCAAGCAGATATGTATGTAGGTATACTTATATAGGTAGGTATGCCGTTGGGTGTTTCATGTGAAATCACGAATAATCGCTTTGATGTGGGGCTAAGGGAAAATATTGATAGGCGACTGAGGGTCTGCGGATGATCGTTCCGTTTGCAAAGTTATATTTTGAGATACTGATGTTGATAGGTTAATTATTAGAAAATATAATTTCAAGTACAATAAAATATGTTGAGTAAATTTATTGTATGTTTTTACGTTTCCAACTGAAGCGAAGGCGTGTGCATAGCTCAAAGAATTTCAAAGTGCATTATTATCAAGAGTCATATCTTTCACTATCTTACATGTGTAGGGGTAGGCAGAGTGGTACACCGATATAGTTGGTTCCAAAATACATAACTGCCAAGCCAGGCAAGCATGTTGATAAGCCTTATTTACATTTCCACCCCATTACAATGTATTACGATCCACTCTGCGCACATCTGGCAATCGCAGCGCAATATCCGACGGCAGGATCTATTCACAACATGGTTCAGCACGTCCGATCACTTTTATAGTGCGAAACGATAATTACGAGAAATAGTAGGAAGGATGATAAATATTGACGCGTAACTTTTCTAATCCTTTTACATAAAAATATTTACTTTAACCAAAACACTTCACCTCAGTCCTCCCGTGACCATGGTTGCTGAAAAGCAGCCAAAACGTCGGGAACTTAAAAAACGTAAAAATAAACGTGATAAAATTAGATTTATTTAAACTTAAAAGAACTTAACATGTTCCGTTGGAATTGGGAGATGGGTCTCAATGTCATAGTTTTACGTAATCAGAGGTAACCCGAACCTATTTACGAATAATAGGATAGCTTTTAGAGTGTCCATGGTAACTCCCCAGATGTCGGCTGTAGCTGTCCCAACTCCATCCGTTCCAACTCCCCGCGGTAGCAGTTAATAAGATTATGTCAGGTGTCTACGGAAATAGTTCACTGGATTTATGACATCATTCTATTTTAGTTGATAGACTGTCGACCCTTTACGAGACTATTAATTTTCTTTTAAATTGTTAACTAGCTGTTGCCCGCGACTTCGTCCGCGTGGTATTTAACAAAGAGAACCGTTGACAACAGCCTGCTCGCCCATTCTCAGCCCGCGGGACGCATTGCAGGTTGTTGCTACCAAACTTAATCAGGCGCTGCGCTGCAACATTGGTTTTAATTTTTTTCGTGAGATCCTATTTTTTTTTTCTAAAATAAAAGTAGCCTAAGTTACTCCTTGTTACATCAGTTATCTGCCAGTGAAAGTCCCGTCAAAATCGGTCCAGCCATTTCAGAGATTAGCCGGAACAAACAGACAGACAAAAATTGTAAAAAATGTTGTTTCGGTATAGGTAACGTGTATACATCCAAATGCACTTAGTAAAAAGCGGTTATTTTAATATTACAAACAGACACTCCAATTTTATTTATATGTATAGATAGATGTTGCGAGTAAAAATGCGTATTAATATTTATTTATTTAGACAACTAACAAGGCACATACCGAAATTTTATAAATGCATAAAGAGTGTGTCATTTAACAGTGCTGACTTAGGTAGCCCTGAGATGCATTTTATACAAAGATGGGAACAAGAGGAGTCGCTTGTAATAGGAAAAAAATAAGGTAGATAATCCTAGAGAATAGATCCATTCTATAGAAAGTATATAATCAGATTATAGGCTGTACATCGCTTTCACTGTTCTTTTTCCCAAAGCTCATCATAGTCCGAATCAGGACTATGAATACATACAGGGTAAGAAAAATAAAAAACTATCCATAACTCTGTCAAAAACTGAAAGTCCAAGTCCAGTCCCCCCTCTCAATGGGACTTGGACAGAATAACGTAAGTCGGGTCGGCTGATTTTAATGAAATTAACAAGTGCAAGACCTCGGACCTATAACCCAATACAGGTAAACCGTCTTGTATCTTTTGACATCTAAATATTCTTATCTCAAATGTACATTATTATCAACTATTTAGCAAACTGTATAGCTTCCACAATATGATCACTATCCAATTAACAAAACATTAAAAGAAAACTGTATAGTTTAAATCTAAAACTATGAAATACTTCCCAGAAATGTATAGAAAGTTTTTCCTAGGAAAATTTATTCGATAAGTAATACCATTATAAATTGATTGAAATTTCAATAATTTTAGGGTGAGAACCTACCTACGACCTAACCACCTATGAGTATTTGCCTGTCAATATATAAAAATAGTCAGAAACTCGGTATGGTGATAGATCGAAATCCAGGATAATTTTTATTCTGATAAATAGAGGTGACCCTAGTAAAAAAAACTAAAGAACATGCTTACGAAGTAGCGAGCTACACTGTCGAGTACTGCTACACTATATTATAAAGAAAACATGAAACCGCCATCCAATTATAAATACGCCCCAATTAATCACATACGACCCCAATTGTTACCCCAACCAACTCTCAGCCAAACAAAATCATCCAATTTGTAACTCGACTCAACATTTTAACGATGCAAAGTAACGTATTACAATAACAACGGTAATTTCGGTGCTTTGACCCACAGTGACATCGTAAACATAATCGGTTATTTTTCGTAGCAACCGCTTCACGTCTTATTTAACCGGAGAAATGGGAATTGGGCTTGCTTGGCCGTGCCTGTTTAATTTTTTGTTTGGCTTTGTCGGGGAAATGTATAATGTTATACCAGTTTGTTATACATACTAATACTTGAAATAAATTTATTTTTTCGGATTTTATCGGGATTATTTTGTGTTTTTACATTCCGACGTTTCGGCTGCTTTATAGCAACCATGGTCACGAAGGACATGTTTGCTGTAAAGCAGCCGAAACGTCGGGGACGATAAAACACAAAATAAACGCGATAAAATCCGAAACATTTGCTCTATTTCAATGTGTAGTATTCGCGTAAATATAAGAAATCAATAAATACAAATACTATTTTGCCATTTCACTTACGCAACTACATCGTTTTATTGAGAAGCGCAATGTTTATTCACCCAATTATAACCCTTATGCGCTTGGCTAACGATTACCACAAAATGTATAATTCTATGGTTTGGTAAAACGTTGTAAACTATCAAGTTTACGCCGGCCGATGTAAAAACGAATTTGATCGTTATAATATGGTAATCTGATGTCTTTATTTACTTTTTTTTCCATTCTTCTTAATTGAAAACTGCCGCGGGACGAGGGCTATAATGGCAGCAGAATTACAACATTAATGAATGAATCGTGTACAAACAGCAAATATTTTATACTAGCTGCGCCCGGCGGTGTTACCCGCGATAAAAAGTAGCCTATGTGCTATTCCAGACTATAATCTATCTCTGTGCCAAATTTCATCTAGATCCGTTCAGCCGTTCGGGCGTGAAATGTAACAAACATCCACCCATCCATCCATTCAAACTTTCACATTTATAATATTAGTATAGATTGTTGTTGATGGTTTTGTCACAGAAATAACATCAATGGTAGCATGTAGATAGAGTAGTCTATTTCAAAATATCAATCACTTGCTCAACATACGTGCACCACGCATGGCCACACACTGCAGCATTTTTTGCAATAAACATGGTTTTTTTTTAATCGTAAAAAGTAGCTCGCTGAGTTTCTCGCCGGATCTTCTCAGTTGAGCTCGCGTTCCGATCCGGTCGTAATGTTGTTAAGAAAAAAAATATAAATGACAATTTGGATGTGGGGCTATACGAAATAAATTATTCGTATAGCCCCACTTCCAGTTACCATGAATTGTCATTATGTAATGCTCTATACGTTTTTTTTTATATAAAAAAAAAATCAACCGAATTGAATACCTCCTCCTTTTTGAAGTCGGTTAAAACTAACAGACACCAAGGAGAACTTGTGATTCACTATGGTGTCAAATAACTTTAGTTATAATATTAATACACTATTTTGTCATAATCATAATCTCTAATGATGTACCGACACATAATGTACCTTTTCATAACTCACCCTTGACCCCAATCAATTTTGTCGGGACGCTGTACTTTTTTGTGAGTAATCAAGTTTATAATTACTATTTAAGGTATCATTAGGATACAATAATTGTTTCAGAATTTTATGAAGTCTAATATATTTTTTTTTAATATTTTTTTATGAATTTTTATTATTATGAGTAAGTTATTATCATTCACAGCCGTAGACAGGGTTTTGAAGGGTTCAAACCCTCCCCGAGATGTCTATCCTAAAATAAGGCTCAGAATTGTTGTTGCCCATTGTCAATAAATGAAATGAATTTCTAGCAACGGCCCTATGATAACTATTGGAATTTTAAAAAAGCAACCATATTCCACAGTGGGCTAGGCTTTATGTTAAGACTCCCAACGTATATCGTTACCGTAGAAGCCGGGTGCGTTTTCTACTATTTCAAGCTTAATAATTCAGCTGACAAACGCTCGTTACGATTCTGCTGTTCCAGTTTAATATTTTCCAGTAGGTAAAGTAACATGTTCAGTTATCAAGCAAATTGTGACCTTACGTCGTACCTCATACACTTGGTATTGCCTTGTTATGACTTTCTGTGACATCTCATAGTTCTACGGTCGCGTTACATTTTGTAGTAGTTTATGAATTTTGAATCGGTTTCAATTAACACTATCCTAGTATATATGCAATCTAATTTTGATGTGTAATACGAGGTGAAATTTAAGCAGATAAATACATTATTTACTAAAACGGTATTAGTTTTCGATTTGTGTTCCATCTAAGCTAGTTCCTAACATAATGAAAATAATTATTAGACTTTTAAAGGCTGCAGTGACCTCTTCAATCTCGACACAAGTTACACAGATGGCGCTGCTGACGCATTCAGAACAAATGTCAATTCTCCATATAATCCTGAAACACGCTATGACAGTTTTCGGAGCACGTAACATATAAGTATTTTATGGAGAATTGATAATTGTTCGGAATGCGTCTGAAGCGCCACCTGTGTAGCTTGTTGCGGGTTTGAAAAGGTCGTTACAAGGTCAAATGTGTAATAAAAATATTATATTGTTCTACATCTAATAATAGCTTTAGAAATGGATGATGCTATCATAAATTTGAGCTCCTGTAAATTGCACGACAGATGAGATGATGGACTTTGTCAAAGTTTACCAATTTGAATAGTTTGCTCCTTGGAGAATCATGACTTCAAACAATTATGTATAGAGAGAGAGCTTTGTGGTGGTTTGTGTTGCAATTTGATCTACATTTTAATGTTTTTGTAATATAATGCATAAATCAGTATAGCTGATAGGTCTGAGATTGTATATCACACCCTCAGAACGATAGGGACTCAACTCAAAAATCAATATTTTTGGGAAATCGCAATCAAAGATCTTTCCAACTGAACGGGGAGGACAAAAAGTACCGGTGTAATAGAGACGGAAATATAATAAGCTTTTTCTATCAACATTTTTATTCAGCTCATATAGACGGCAACTATTTACAAAGTTGAAAGCCTACAGGCTACATAAGAGGCTGACCGCTCCGTCTTCATAAGTAACGGATTTCCGACGGAAAAGCTACTAAAAGCTAAGACGCGTAACCACGTCGTAGATTTTCACGATCTTCTCGCCTAGCTACTTATGTATATTGGCACGCCAGAAACGGTTTTTGATGAAGGAGTAACATTGGTTTTTTATTTTTTTTATTACATTATAGGCAAATATCTACGATGGAGCATACTTGCCTAGGTAGGAAGGCGGCAGTAGATCGAGACGCTACATTCACTAGGCACATGCAGCGCAGCTGATCTGACCCGCCATCCATGAATGGCAGCACCGAACATCATGCCGGAACACGGCTAGGCCACTTGGCGACATGGCTTTGTTCAGTGGGTGGTGACTAGCCACAGCCGAAGCCTACCACCAGTAAAACTTCTCTCTCTTCTTCTGGTTCTGACTCTTAAAAATGTTGTTCTTTAAAAATAGTAGATATAATTGTATTTGAAGATATTATTTAGGAGTTGCTGTAATTAATGATAGATTTCAAATTAAAAGGTTTGTGTAATTTTTTTATTGATGTTCCTTCACTGTCGTCTCATATTTCTAATAGTCTCATTTTTGACGGCCTGATTAGTGCAGTTGGTAGTGACCCTGCTTTCTGTGCCGAGGGTCCGAATCCTGGTAGGGACAAACTTTGTGTGATGAGCACGAATGTTTGTACCCAAGTAATGAATGTTTAATAACTATATAAGTAATATATACCGGGTTCGCCCCTAGTCCATTCTACGGTACCCATAATAAAAGCGTTGATTACTGTAGGACCGTATATTTGGTGTGTTCGTCTGGCTATGTTTATTTATATATTAACAGTAAATGTTTTGTAGGACTGGCAACTGGTATTCTATTCATACCTAGAAAACACGCATAAACAATTCAATTGACTTAACATTACGAATTTTAAATATAAATTTTTCACTCCCAAATACCTGTAATTTCTCTTTTTACGCCATTCCTCATAAAAATGGCCGCGCTTAATCTCTGTCCGGCTAATATTTTTCGAAGTTCATTTGAATGTTTTAATTAAGCGGGCCATTAAACGTAATGGACTTCTCATAATTGTTGCCAGTCGCCCTCGCCAATGATGCGAGATAGAGGAACTCCTAGATTTTTCATCATCATTTTAAACATTTTAAAGCCAGCATAGAGTGCACTTAAATTTATATCTGTCATTGTCAGCAGCCGTTTTGTTTTTATCATTAAAAATCGGAGACAAATTTTAAAAAATCAATGATCTTACAAATCGACTCTCTCAAGTTACGAATGGTGTAACTAGCACGACTTTGTTTCATATATTTAGATAAATATAATCTAACGTTAAACTATTTTTTTTTAATTCTGTAATTTTTTTAAAGTTGTGAGCCGGACTCTTTTATCAAGGAGAGAGTGCAGCAAGTTGGCTGTCACTACATTTCGATGTACTTTTGTTTTTATGATGTCCTATAGCAAGTGGAATTAAGGATACTAAATAGTTATGGATACTAAGTACTACCAACAAAAAGGTAATGGATCTACTGCTTCTAGCTACACTGTAATCATGTATATGACAATGTACGTGGTTTAGCTAAAGCTCTTTCAATCTGCAAATGGAGAGGCTTCCACACTGTGCGCCGTTGTTAGACGTTATACAACGTGTTTCCGTGATTTGACAAATGCTAATGTCTCCGGCTTTCTCAATATTAAATGGCTTTATATCTACTGGCAATATGCTATTATTTAGAATTTCACTCCTAAATCAAACTCTTTGTGAATTCGTCCAGTATCAAAATGCTGCAGGTAATATAGAACCTTTATTTATATGCGCAAATCTGGGTCTTCTAATTGAATATGAATCATTCGTATTGCATTGCTACTAGAATTTTCCTAATTTGGACTATCTATCAAGGTCTTTATTCCGTGCTAAACTAAATACAAATTTAGAACAAGGAAAAACGACAAGCCGTATTTGTTAATCCTTTTCAAGACTCCCTAATGTATATATACGTCGGATATTTGTGTAAAGTATACCTTCTGGAAGATATTAACTAACTCCTCGGATACGATTGCGGTTCATTTACATAATTCGATTGTTTACCTTTCCACAGTAATATAGATAGCAGACGGATTGATGGATAAATAATACGAGCCAAACGCCTCAGGCTGAAAATCTCCTCAACGGAAAAGATAATTATTTAATTTCCTTTGAAACTTGGATGTATTTTGCAGTTAAATTGTTTTAATAACTAACTGCTAGAAGTATTTTAAAACTAAGGAAGTGTATTTTAGCGTTTCTTAAGTCAGACGATTACCGTTTATAATATTAATTCGTGTACACTGACATGAGTGAATGAACTAATATCTGTTCTCGGAATCTTCCTCGTTTTTGTCCAATAACCGGGACGGCTTGCAATCAATTCCCCGAATCGTATTTCTACTCACGTTCCAAGAGACTATACCGTGAGTATTAACGAACCTTTATGGCGAAATATTAGAAATAATCCGAAATTGATACAGAAATTATATTCCGATCAAGTAACTAAGTAAGTACCTACTCTTTTCCATTTACATTCCCAATTTTTTTTTTTAAATCCCGTACGTCGTTGGTAGCGTTATATCTTGTGCTTCTCAATTTAGTATTTGGCCACAAGAAGTTAAATCGTTTGCAAAGGTAAATGACTCGTATGAGCAATGTTACTATATTTCAAGATAAGCTATGGTAATTTATGAAAACAACTCAATGATAACAGCAAAGGACATTGCGGAAACTTTATCATATATACTTATTTCACCTTCTTCTAAATCTAAAAAAATAATGTGAATTGTGGCAGTGGCCCGCGTCTATTTTGCAAGGAATTTTAGCACGCGTAAGCAAAATTGGGTTCTGTAACTGGTTTCTTATATAAGCTTAACTATGTATATTTGACGATCTGATTCGCGCAGTTGGTAGTGACTCTGCTTTCTGTGCCGAGGGTCCCGGGTTCGAATCCTGGTAGGGAACAATCTTTGTGTGATGAGCACGAATGTTTGTACCCGAGTCATGGATGTTTAGCATCTATATAAGGATTATACACTGAGTTCGCCCTCAGTCCATTGTAAGGTGCCCATAATAGAAGCGTTGATTCTGTGGGACCGTATAGTTGGTGTGTTCGTCTGGCGATATTTATATATATATATATTGTACGTAAATGTGTATACTGTTAAATTGTTGATCTATTGTTTCAAATCCCTTTGTGTTGTGTTTGGATGGAGGCATTATTTAGATCGTGATTGCTTTTACGATAATACCGATTGGGGCATTTCACGGCTTACCAGAATAATCTGGGCATTGGATTCGAAAACGATTGAGCGTAGTTTTCGCAATATTTTTTAAAGAGCTTATTTGCCAAATAAATTTAATAGTTGCTTAATGTTAGCATCCCGATTATCAGAACGTAATATTACTGCAATGTCACTGATGTACATAGCACTGTGAGTTGAGATTGTGCATCACATGTTGAAATAATCAATTTCAAAAAATCCTATAAAGACGAAGGGACGAGATAAATTATTTCTGCCTGACTTTACATAAATTATCATGATAGCAATAGTAGGTACTATTGCTATCATGATATGAAGTGATGATGAAGAAGATGAAGATAGATATGAAGTGCACATATACATTCCAATTGGGACTTTAAATCATGATCATCATCTTTATCACCATTACCCGTTGCCTGTAGATAGTTCAGTATGTCTATAATGACGTCACAATCTGAAATAAAAGTGAGATAGCCCTTGTAAAATTTACAATTTCGTTTTTACAGGTAAGCCCTGACCACAAGGTACGATACACAAGGTCGTCGCCGTTTCCCACAGAATGAGGTGTGAATAATTTAATTTCACCTATTAAAAGTAAGTGTAGTATTTACAAGAAGTAAGCTCAGGGTCAAGATAGAATAAAAACAAAAGCTTGACAAGCATTCGTGCTACCTACATTATCGTCGTAGAGCAATAAATGTGTTTTAACTTGGACAATATTTAAAAAAAATGTGAAATGCTTATTAACCAAAATGTTTATAATAATGTATACTACTTACTTCGTACCTCCTTATAATCAAATTGATACGAAAATGAATCATATTTATTATTTTTAGTGAAGTTTTCTCATGTTTGAATATGTATACTGCTATTCGGGGCACCGAAAAAATCAAATATCATAAAAATCGGCCCGCCCGTTCTCGAGTTATAAATGGTATAACTAACACGACATTGTTTTATATAATAAGATATAGATAAGACGGCACATTTAATTTAAAATGTAGGACTACCTACTAAGGTATTATGACGCCAAAGCTATGTTTGCAGCAACATTCAAGTCGCTATCTCAATATTCGTATTTATATTAACTTTGTTATTTGGTTCTGTGACCCATATATTTCTTTACTGACGCTTAAAATTACAATATAAGCCAAAGTATTGCTCACGAACTCCTCAATATGAGTTGTTTTTATATTTATATAAGAGCTGTGATGCGGAGGCTGTCCGCCTCCACTCGCCTCGGTCCAGTAATATCTACGGAGTTTCATTGTAAATGTTTACCACCAAGTTTATGAAAAAAACTAAAAAACAACCAAATTGAGAACCTCATTCTTTTGAAGTCGGTTAATAAATATTACTACGTTGGCCTAAGACTTAACCAAACAGGGCCAATAACTCATTTCCCCGATGTCATTTGATCTTAATGTAAAAGGGAGTAAGTCTATTTCGAGGAACAAAAAAAAACCAAATGTACGTATGAATATGTAATGTATGAATTAAGAACCTCCTTATTTTCGACATTTAGACGATTTTCCTAATAACAGCATCGCCATCTATGGTCAATTAAGCGTAATAGTATAAAGATCCTCAACGAACTACAGCGCCATCTATTTTGTTGCTAGTTAGTCTTAGTAACACTGAGCGGTTGTAGTGACTCACGATGATCTGATTATAATATTGTAAAGTATTAAAAATAACTAATAAAAATATTGTATTTATATAATTTTATATTATCTATTTATGCTTGTTATATTGAAAACATTCAAACAGGAGACAACTTTTTGTATGTATCTTGCAATGCTACTTTGAAGTTCTGCACGTGAGCGCTAGATGGCAGTATATTCAATATATTTGAAGGACATTGTTTTATAATTTAATAACCATTTTTCACTTGTTTATTGACTTATAATATTTTTGTAAAGAAATAGTATCATGTTAAAAATAATATGGTCGTTTTTATTTTTTTTACCATTTTTGTAAACTTGGCTACCAAACTTCTATTACGCAGGCGTACTACCCCTCCTCCCAAAGGCACTTTCTTTCTTGCTCTAACCATTAATTTGAACTCTTTGAAGTTATTCTCGCCTGGTACCAAGTAGACATTTTCCGCTCTAATCTGGATTTCCAGAAACCTATTTAGCCGGTGGGAGACACGATTAGATTTTCGTTTATCCATAGCCCCTGCGGAAAGTTTCTCAACTTCGTCCAAGTTTCCACAGTCAGAAAATCTTCTTTTCTCTTACAGTTTATGTTGTCCTAGTACTTTGCGCGAGATTGTTAAGCTTTTCTCTATGAGTCAGTTACTAAGACTAATGAACTCGTAGTGTGGTAAAGACGAGATTTTATTTATTAGCAGCATAGCTGATCCACAGACGTTGTAGTCCTGTCCAAATCCTATACAAAAAAAGCACTCTCGATTGTTTCCTGATTTTGCAGCTTTTTCCATAAAATAATAAAATATGTACCTGTTGAAATAACAATGGCTCCCGTGACCATGGTTGCTGTAAAGCAGCCGAAACGTTGGGAACGTAAAAACAAAAAATAAACGCGATAGAATCCATAAAAATAGTTTTATTTCAATTTGTAGTATTCGCGTAAATATAAGAAATCAATATATGTACCTGTGATAGTTATTTGTAAAAACTATGGTAGATATACCGGCTAATTTACCATCAGGTGAGATCGAGATCAAATACTTGCCTATAATGTAATAAAAAAAAATTAAGATGAAATTTAAATTAGTGTTTAGCATGGGTAGCATTGATCTCTACAAATTTGACGGACAGCGTCACAGTATGATCAATTCAGCGCGTTGTGTGATACCCTGGACCTTGGATCCCACTGAATTCCAAAAATATCCTCATGGTCCATGTTCTCCTAGTATTTTCTCCTTTGCGACGTGCCTGGCGTTGCTACGATACGCGTTGCAGGGGCTACGAAAATTTAAGCGTAGCCCAGTACGTCAAGAGCGAGATTATTCTTAAGCTAACCTTATACATGATAGTATTGACCAGCGTATCTAGCGAACGGTATATAAAACTTTCGATACTCGAAAGAAATGTGTTAGACTATAAAGTATACGGCCAACCTACGACTAATCTCGCACTTGACGTGGAAAAAGTTTTTAACATAACATAAAGTCTGTTCATAGCGAGCTCTTGTCCACGGCCCAGCCATGAATTTATATTGTAGAAATCTTACATAGGGAAGCCAAGTCCCTGGAAGTACCAACCACCTCGAAGCTATGCCATCCTCTAACCGTTCACCTTCGCGCCGGTGAATCTGTCGTAGCAGCGTTTCGTAGTAATAATGCGTAGTACCTCCCGTAGCAATGTAGCTGGCCCACGGATTGTAGTTGAGCACACAAAATCACATTGATATTTAGCCGTAATAATTCTGCAGGAAAACTATTTTAGAGGAAAATATTTTTTAGGAGTAGTATTTTTTATTTGTGACCTCGTCTGTAGCTTCGTTTAAAAATCATTTACAAGGTAGACAGATTTTATGCTCATTTTAGGTTTTTATTATTACTCGACTGCCAGTACAGTGTGAACCATTACATTTAAATCCTTGCAACTCTTGTAAGCCTAGTACTAGTAGCGTTGAAGCCTCCCGCGTTTAGGTTGTTATCTCGGTAACCGTACGTACGCATAATAAATAATCACCACTTAAGTGGTAATATTTATATTTTTTTAAGGATACAATTTTCTTATTACATGTTTGTATATTTTTTCGTTGCATGGAATTTGTTTTTAAGATATTTATGTTTAGACTTCGAACTTTTTACTAACTTTCTGATGTGAATTTTGGGGTTGTTGCTGCAAAAAAGTTACTCGTATATCTCACTGTTTTCATAGTTTTTGTTGCCCCATTACTCGTCCTCGTAGTGCTGAAGCCTCACTATAGTGCTTGGGTCGTTTTACGTTCACGCCTCGCTACGCTGTAGCGATGGCTACGAATGTAGCAGACATGATTATGCATTAGATACTGTATTTTGAAATTTATTGAACACCTACAATGGATTTGATACATGATTTAAAAAAAACATGTGTATAGACCGTATAAAAATGTGTTTAATTATTTGAATTTAACTTATTTAATCACCGTGGTATGAGTTCCGTACATAATATTTGATTGCCAGAGTTAGGTTGCGGCGTTGAAGAAAAGTCTTTTTAAAAATTATTTTAATTTCTAATCGGACAACCGTCCTCGACACTGGTAAATCTTAGACTAACTTATTCCTATCTTAAAGATTAACAATCGTATATAAAACTAATGGGACGTCGGTTACATGATCTCCTGGTCTACGTCATTACCCTGACGTAACTCCTCCCCCCTTAAGAAGGACGCGTGACGAGGAAGGCGGCTGCTGCTGTTCCGTCTTCAACGGCTGCATCTGCTGCTCTTCCGATGGCCTCGCTCCCTTTATGCGCTTCCGCATGTACAGCCGGACGCTGACTCCAATTCCGGTGATGGTTATAATCACGTACATTGTTATTGACCACCAGCTGGGTTGTGATGCTATGAGAGTTGGTTCTTCTGCCATCTCAATGTCTCTGGCCCTCTGTATGATGGTGTTAAGGTCGTCCAGTGGTAGTTCCTCCAATCTTATGTGGATTTTAGAGTTTCCCGGTGTCTTGTATGTTTGAGGTAGTGGGATGCTTTCTTTAATGTTTACTGTTTTTTGGTGTGTTTGTAGTGTTTTTCCCGCTGTCTCTATCACGCACTTGTTGTTTGTTGTAATTAGTGCCACTCCACTGCTGTGCTGATATTGCACGTCGTCTCCGCAGGATGTTTTGACGACCTCTTCTTTCTTGAACACAGCGATCCAGCTATTGTCTTGTATCTGTTGTATGATACTGCTATGGTAGTCCGCTGTGGCATAAGTACAATTATGGGGCTCTTCATGTTGTATCAGTTGGGCTATACAATCTTCAGAACTCCGTAGCGGTCGCCACTCCACATGTTTACATATCGCCTCCACTCTCGTGATGTACACGCAGGGCTCGTGAGGATACGCAAACTCGTTGCTACCCAAGAGAAGGTAAGGGTGTTTGGGAATAAGAACGGTGTTGTTGGTATTCGGGATCGAATACAGGTGTAGGAGACTGTACGGATGGTTAGTTACTAGGGGAACTTCTAATATAAAGTTTAGTGTTTGATTTGTGCTGTATGCTTTTACTATTATGGACTTCTCAATTAAATGTATATTATTTATCGTTGGGTTGAATGGTATATGTAGATCTATTTCCTTCTGTATGTTTACCAGTTCCGCAATTAAATAGTTTGGATCCACTATGCTTGGATGCAACTGGCCTATGTGGGCGAATGTTATGGCATTTTCTAGTGTAACTAATCTGTCATAAAGCTGTTGAAGGCATGTCTCTATTTGGCTATATACCATGATTTCAAACACAAAACTCTCTATTTCTTTATGCTTAGTTTCTAACTTATCTATTATATCCGCTATTTTCTCCTGATTTTTCTTAATCCTAACTAACTTATCATTATATTCCTTCATAAAGTCTGCCATCAATCCTAGGGTACGCTTTTGTTTATCTAGCACATGTTCTTTCACGCTCCGTATTTGACCCTCTAACCTTATAGCGTCTTCCTCATCTAAATTTCCTGTAATACTCTTTACAATTGACCCTAAACCATTGATTAATCCTCTCCTAATCCTAGGTATATACGTCCTACCTAAACTAATGGAGCCTGAGCCTAAATATACTAACTTACTTTCTATGGTATCTATTAAATATTCTATTTGCTGTCTACTAACTAGGTTGTCTTTATAGGTGGACATGTTTTTACGATTTAAAATAAATGTGTAATAGTCGCGGCAAACGTCTATGTATAAGTCGCGTATTTGGGTAACATTGTACACTATAACCAAGTTATAAACTTCCGTCTGATGATGCGCGGTTGCCTCCTTCAGTACCAAGACGCCGTTGTGGTTATCTATCTGTTCAATAATGGCCGCTACTCCTGCGAGCCAGAGGACTCCGCCGAAGGTGATGGTGTTCCTGGAACATTTGTCGGGCGTCTTAACATTCGAAAGTGTACTCTGATTGTTTTAGAGTTAACATGTTTTCCTACAATCTCCGCTATCTGTTCGGGATGAATACGTACTATTGTATATGGTCCTATAAATTTCGGTTCTAATTTATTGCTTCGCGCCGTCTTTGCAACCTGCTTATACACTTTATCTCCTATTTTAAACCCTGCCGTTTCAGTGTTACGGTTATTTCGTTCTATGACCGTTTGTTTGTGCTCTGATAATTTGGTTTGAACTAGTTTGTGAACATTCTCCATGATTTGTTTGTGCTTATTAACATATTCCTGATAAAACTCTTTTGGGAAGTGTAGCTCTAAAGGATTTCTGCTATTCGTATGTCCGAACAGGAGTTCGAACGGCGTGAAACCCGTTGCTGAATGTATAGTATTATTGTATGCGATTATTGCGTATTTCATTAAGTTTGCCGGTTCATTTTTATCGGTAATTCTCTGGATTCTGATCATTTCGGCTAATGTTGAATGCAACCTTTCCACTGGTGAATTAGAGTTGGGGTTGTAAGGTGTGGTGAAGTGTATATGTATATTGTGTATCGCACAAATTTCGTTTATGACATCATTATCGAATTTGGGATCGGAGTCGGTGGTTATTTTGTTTGGGACTCCTGTCACTGAGAATATGCTTAGCAGCGCTTCTGCAATGTGTATGCTGGTTGATGATGTGAGCGGTATGGCTTGTGCGTATTTGGAAAAATTGTCTATTGTTGTCAAGAAAGTAACGCCTCCACTGGTGTATAAGTCCATAAACATATGCTCCATGGGTTTATGAGGTGTCTCTGTTAATGATAACGGTAGTCTTAGTGGATTGCGTTCGTATTTACATCTGAGGCACCTATCGCATTGATTGATGAATTTCTGTATTGTTAACAACATATTTGGCCAATGATAATTTCTGTGTAACTGTTTATACGTCTCCTGTATGCCTCTGTGTATTGTTTTACCCTCATGATATTTTTTTATGAGTTCTGTTTGTTGATTTCTATCCTCCACTAGTGTAACTCTAGAAGTACAACGTATTAATTTCGGACCGCGATCACTGAAAACTGTTCTTACTACTTTACAAAACACTGGATAAAAGTCTTCGTAATGAAAGTAACAGTAGAAGGTTCTATCAGGGATGGTGTGTTCTTTAAGAAATTTAATAACTTGTTCTTCAGTGTTATTTATGGGGATAAAAACATCTTTTATTACTATTTTACCTTTAGATCTATCGTCTACTCTATATTCTTTACCAGGGGACTTTCTAATATGGAATTGTTTCAATTGTCGATCTATCGCGTTTGCTGTTTCCGGTATCTTTGGCAAAATGGCTGACTGGTCGTCTGTATTTAGGTCAAGTGGTTCGTTGTCTGGTTCAAGTGGGTTGTCTAGTCCCGCGACAGCTTCCGCAATAAGAGAATCAATAGAAATTCCTGTTGTGTCTACTAGTGTGCTGATATCGATGGCATCTAAATCTGTCACTATGTCATGTGTGTCTTGTGAAGTGCCTGGTGGAGGGTTGTCACTGTCTAAAATCATATCTAAAATTTGATCATGTTGTGTCGCTTCGGGTTCTACTTCGTTGGCATAAACTATTTGAACACGTGATAAAGCGTCTGCGTTGGTATTGGTTTTACCTTTCTTATATTCTACAACGTAATCGTATTCTGCTAACTTTAAACGCCATCTAGTTAGTTTAGAGTTTGGGTCCTTAAGGGACATGATCCACGTTAGTGGTCGATGGTCGGTGTAAATAGTAAATTTCTTTCCGTATAAATATGGACGAAAATATTTAGTGGCCCAGACTATACTCAGAAGTTCTTTTTCTATTGTTGAGTATTTCTGTTCCGTTTCTGATAGTGTTCGAGATGCGTATGCAATTGGCTTGTCCGATCCTACTACACCTTGCGATAATACCGCACCTACTGCAACGTCCGAAGCGTCTGTTGTCAGAATGAAGGGTTTATCGAAGTCAGGGTACTGTAGTATAGGCGCACTTGTCAATACTTCTTTACATTTTTCGAACGCTTCTGTGTAATCCGGGGTGATATCTACTCTCTTATTTTTTTTTAAACACTTTGTCATTGGTTTTGTTAGTTTAGCAAAATCTTTTATGAACTTCCTATAGTAACCTACTAGTCCTAAGAATGATTTAATTTCCTTTTGTGTTTTGGGTATTGGAAATCGTCGGATTGCATCTACCTTATCAGCGTTAGGTTTAAGACCTTCGTCTGTAAGGGTGTGTCCTAAAAACTGCACTTGCTTTTGTAAAAATTCAGATTTATTTAATTGTATTTTTAGATTGTGTAGTTGGAATCGTTCGAAAACTTGTTTACATTTTTCTAGGTGTTCTTGTAATGACGTTGAGAATATTATTACGTCATCAAGATACGTCAATACATTGTCGAGACCGCGCAGAACTGAATCCATCAGTCTTTGAAATGTGCTCGGAGCATTTTTCAATCCAAAGGGCATTCTCAAAAATTCGTAATGCCCCCTGTCCGTACTAAAAGCAGTTTTTTCTATGTCTGTTGGATCCATTTCCACTTGGTGGTAGCCTGAGGCGAGGTCTAATGTTGTGAAATATTGAGCACGCCCGAGTCTATCTAAGATGTCATTAATGTTGGGCAAAGGATATTTATCTTCCACAGTTTTTTCATTAAGTTTTCTGTAGTCGATAACTAATCTCCACTTGGTTTGACCAGTCGCGTCTACCTTTTTGGGCACAATATGGACCGGGCACGACCATGGTGAAGCACTTTCCTGAATGATGTTTTGTTGCAAAAGGTTTTCTATTTGTTTTTGAATTTCTTGTTTTTGTTGAGGGGCTTGCCTATAATTTCTAACAAATATTGGGGTGTCATCTGTCAGTCTTAGTTTATGTTTTACATTGTGTGTGAAAGTAAGAGGTATGTTGTCACAATAGAATAAGTCTCGATAATTATAACACAATTTTTCTATTTCGCGTTTTTCTTCTGTGTTCATGTGCGCTGTCCTAAGCCTCTCTAAGTTGGTTTTAAGTAAGCTATCAAGGTTTTCACTGGAAAATAAGGTATTAACAGACGTTGGTATCAAAGAGTGTTCTAATTCCGTTAATGTTTCTGTTGGCATGAGTTTTAGCTGTACCTGATAACATTTCCTTATTTTAATTATTTTATCTGAGGTGTTAATTACTGTTGTTGTTAACGTTCCATTTCTAACTACCACGAACGATGCTGGAAATAACAATCCCTCGTCATTTGACTGTTCCGCTAACTCGTAATCTCCTTCACTGTAATTACACAATAAAGTTATCAGTTGTTCACACCGAGGATTAATTATAGTGTATGTTTTCAAGTCATCTCTTATGGGAATTGTTGTCGTCTCCGTTTTTAATAGCATGTTCTTCATGTCTATCTTACATCCTAATGGTCCGAGTAAATCAACACCTAATAACCCTCTGAAGTCTGGGTCAAATTCAAATAACAAGAACTTATGCGTTATATTACACTTGAACATTTCTGGGAGTGGTATATAAATGACTTGAGTGTGTTTTGTTATGCCATGTGCGGTTTTAATATAGTGTGTCTCTTGTTTCACTTGGGCCTGAGAATAATGTTCAATTGCATCTGGGCTGATAAGAGATTGCGATGCGCCTGTGTCTAGTAAAAATCGGCCACCTAACTCACTAATATAAATGTACGGTAAACGA
Source organism: Pheosia tremula (assembly GCA_905333125.1). Lineage (NCBI taxonomy): Eukaryota > Metazoa > Arthropoda > Insecta > Lepidoptera > Notodontidae > Pheosia > Pheosia tremula. The sequence goes on from HG995397.1 coordinate 2,341,820, forward strand.
TTACTACTATAAGAGTTAATATACACTATTCGTCTGTGTATGTTTCGGGGTATTGATAAAAATTTTCCTTTTCCCCTTCAGGAATGTCCTGATGTTCCTCGACTACTACTAGCTGCTGATCCTCAACCGGTGTATTTTCTGAGTCCACTTGATAGTTGACTTTATTTTGCACTGGTTTAGGTTGTCTATTTATGTTAGACGGGCCGAAACCCGGGCGATAAAGATTCTGTCTTGGTGCCGAGTTGTTTTGAGGGTACTGCGCATTTGGATACCTTTGTCCCTGATTTTGAGGTCCTTGATACTGTGGTCCTTGATATTGTGGTCCTTGATACTGTGGTCCCTGATACTGTGGTCCCTGATATCTATAAGCTACGTAACCTGTATTATTTGGTCGAGGCACAACCTGCTGCCTTGACCTAGCCTCTATCGCTTTCCTATTTTTAAATTTAACATCTTCCTGCTTTGCCAGAACGATAGCCTTTTCTAAATCTTCGACCTTTTGTACCTTTACAGTAAGTGCTGTGAATGGGTCCAATTGGTCCAAGAATACGCCTACGGCCATCTTTTCGTAGTATTCCCTCTTTGTTATGTCGATGCTAATTAAGCTTGATGTTATCTCGCGAACCCTATCCGCGAAAGCTTCTATATCTAACCTATCTTTCGTCAGGTGCATTAATTCCTGCACTAACTGCACCTCTTCCCTAAATTCTCCAAACCTACGTTTGAGGATTGCCTTAATCTCATCCCACGTTCTAATATCGGTAGCCTCCGACAAGGCTTCAACTGCTTTACCAGTTAACTTATTTCTAATTAAGCACGCTACACTAGCATCCTGGTGATTCGACACCAGGTCCAATGCATTTTCCACACATTTAATATAGTAATTTAATGTCTTCTTGTTGCCATCATACGAAGGTAACAGAAGAGACATATCCCGATAGTCGATTGTGACGTTTTGTTTGATTTCTCGTTCTTCTGTCATTTTACCAGCAGTACGACAAACAGTAAACAATATATATGACTATAGGGTAATTAGTAGGATTATGCAATAAAGGAATCTCGGAGGTAGTAGAGTTTGATGCTTACCACACGAGCATATTTCGATTTTAGGTGTGAGTCTAGTATCTCCAGCGGCTGCGGTGGTGATCTTCAAGCGCCCACGGTAGGTTCTTTAATTCGTCGAGCAGTGGCGAAACGATGCTAATTTACACGCACTACTACTGTTTTTCGAATTCTTTGCGACTGCGCCAGTTAGGTTGCGGCGTTGAAGAAAAGTCTTTTTAAAAATTATTTTAATTTTTAATCGGACAACCGTCCTCGACACTGGTAAATCTTAGACTAACTTATTCCTATCTTAAAGATTAACAATCGTATATAAAACTAATGGGACGTCGGTTACATGATCTCCTGGTCTACGTCATTACCCTGACGTAACTCCAGCAAATACTATATTTGTACTGTTATTTAAATTCAAATGATAGCGTATCCAATTATATAGACATTGCAAAAAGTTTTTAATAACTATTATCTTCAAGTATATGCTATCCTGGTACTTTTACCCGTAGCTTCGAAACCTTGCCGCGGCTACGGACCGTCGCTACAGTGGCGCGTAGCATAGCTACGAAATATTGAAGTAGCCACCTACGTGAATCTGGATTTGCCAATTGCTCGTGAGAAAATTATGCTTAGCTGGCTTATTGTTATTCTATTAAAAAATATCTAATTAAAAATTATTATTATAATAATTCGTAATAATGACAATTTCGTACCACCTCAGACTAAAGGTGTGAGAAAATGAATGAATGAAAATTATCTTTTTTTTGTGTTTTTTATTCTAAAAAACGGAGCGGAGACAAATTCAAGGATTCCAAGATTATGAAAATCGGCCCTCCCCTTTTTGAGTTATAAATGGTAGAACAAACACGACTAAGTTTTATATATTATCTAAGACATTTTTAATAACAATATTTAATTACTTCTACTCAAAAAGTGTAAAATCAAATAAGTATGGAGTGCAAGAAGTATCTCATTGTTATCTCAGCATTATTTCAAGTAAAACGTGGGCTCTGAAAAACTCGATCTAGCTCAGAACGTGAGATATCCTATCTTTTCCAGAGCGTGGCGTGAATTTGTAACACAGATGTTAAAGTTTTAAAGAAATAAATCTTAATCGAGATCACTTAAAAATTGATAAGGGTGAAAAAGAGAACAATAAAAAAGAGTAGATATGTTGAACTCATGTAAATACTCATTTAGTGATTAATTAATAATTAAATAAATATCACCAGACGAACCTACCAACTATACGGTCCCACACTAAGCAACGTTTGTATCATGGGTACCGTACAATGGACTGAGGGCGAACTCAGTATATAACGAACGAAACGTCGGGAACGTAAAAAACAAAAAATAAACACGATAGAATCCGTAAAATTAGTTTTATTTAAATGTGTAGTATTCGCGTAAATATAAGAAATCAATAATTTATGGTTTTAAATATTAAACCATTCAATTATAATTTCTCCCCAGTTCCATTCCAACCCCACCAGTTCGAGCTTTTCTGTAGTTGTTAACCGTCGTTTTATCACAAAAGAAAACAACAGGGCTGAAAGCGCAAATCCCGGAGACCCGCGGGATCGGATGCCGGGATGAAATGTCGGGAATTTAGTTGTTTATATTTATCTTGGCAATTCCACATAGGCGGGGTACAGGGGATGTTATTCAATTTTCTGTTTGAGCATAAGGTTGTAGTGGAGGCGATGAGCGGTCTCATGAGTCACGAGCGGAAACCAGTTACTGACAATTTTTTTTCAGCTCAATAAGTCGATTATAATAATTATAATAAGTGTTACCGAAGCGCGGGGTTGTTTAAAATCATACGAAGAAATTCCAAGACGCATTTTCCGTAATCGCTATAGAAAGTCATCGTATACGCAAATATTCTATCCGCGATCGAAAAAAAAAATCAAACTGTCATCCGACCGTTATTTAAAACAGCCTCTTGACAGCTCGTTAGGAGTGCCATCTACATTAGACTGTTTTCGAAACTTGCCCCCGATTCACAACCTAGCGATAAGCCTTGTATCGACCGATTCGGTTATTAGTTAAAACTTGTATAATAAAATGTACTATGTAAACACAGCAAGAGGTCGAATTGATTGATTCGATTCGAGATCGTCGTTGAAACGAGAAAATTTCTAATCGAATCGATTCGGATACTTGTCGACGGGTTCGATATCATTGATTAATTACAACCCCACTGGCCATAGTCCTGATAAGTAGCAGCAACCGAACCGACAAGTTCAGGAAGAGTTCATTTAGTTAGAGCCGCGGTGGATACGTGAGTTGTTTACAGTACATGAACGTGACGCAACCGCACGACGTTTACTTTATTTGGTACACTCAACTGCTAATAGGTAAAAAAATATAGATATATAATTGCCATTCCAACGTTGAAGGAAAACATCGTATGGAAACCTGCAGTTCTGAGAGAACCCCTCGACAGACGTGTGAAGTCCGCCAACTGGCATTAGGCCAGCGCGGTGGACTATCGCCTAATCCCCCAAACATTGTGGGGAGGCCCATGCCTAACAATGGAACCTTAAAAAGCCGGGTATATAGTATTATTATTATTACCTTAAACTACATTAAAATACTTAATTAATATGATATTAAAAGGGTATACTGAGACATATGAAGCAGTTGGAGGAAGGAATATCCAATTTTAATGGTGGATCGTCTAGCGATTATAATGATTATCACTCAAATTAGACTCCATTTAGGTACGTGACATTATGACACGCCCATCGTCGCAAAACACGTTTGACAATATTTATTGTCCAAATATCCCAGACTCTCCAGAGGATATTAAACATAGAGAAACATTTTCTATTTGTCAGTAGGTAACCATATATTAAGCCATAGTAAAACTTACTGGAAAAATACGCCGCGAGCCTTGAATTAGACCCGAGGGAGTGGTGGAGCGTTAGGTACCAAATAATGTTTTTTTTTTTGGTTTCAGTCATTTTCTTTTATCCAATTTCTGTTAAATTAAGTAGTTCACAACGAAATGTAGTCTCCAGGTAATTTTTTATTACTTTCGAAGATTTTATAAAAGCGTAATTTGAAGCAGTAGTAAAACGATTGTCGCTGAATATAAGACTCGTAGTAATAGATAACGGTCGTGCGTCATAAACGAGCCTTTAAAATATTGTACACTATTTTTGATACACCTTATTATATAATTAGCTGTTCCGGCGAACTTCATACTGCCTCGGAGTCAAATGTATGACAAAATTAATTATCTTTATATTTTTGTGAAAATTTCCAATGTTTTAATATTTTTTCTAATATTCGTGGCGGAGACAAATTAAAAAAATCCAAGAATTTCAACATCGGCTAACCCAACTATGTATTCAGATAACGACTTAATTGTGATAAAGTAATCGTATGATAGCGTACAATTAATATGTTTGTAAGTTAATTAGGACAGCGAACCTGGGGAACTTTTAATTTATTCAAAAGTCACAACCGAACATAACTGTTTGCCAAGCAATTTATCATGGAGTACCCAAGAAGTTTGCTTAGACTTACTTGAACTATTGGCATAGTCCTGATTAGTGCAGTTGGCAATGTGCTTTCTGTGCCAAGCGTCCTGGGTTCGAATCCTGGTAGGTATCTTTGTGTGATGAGCACGAATGTTTGTATCCGAGTCATAGATTTTTAACATCTATATAAGTATTCGTTTCAAACTATGACACCAGGACGTCAACCACCTCAGTCCTCCCGTGACCATGGTTGCTGTAAAGCAGCCGAAACGTCGGGAACGTAAAAAACAAAAAATAAACGCGATAGAATCCGTAAAATTAGTTTTATTTAAACCATAAATTATATTTGATTCGTAATTCTAATCCTCCTCCTCCCTTCTTTTCCTTATTAAAAATCTTATATATATATATAAATATAAAACAAAGTCGTGTTTGTGACCACGTATATAACTCAAGATGTAAAATCATACAAATATTCCTGGTTGTGTTAGTCAAGTTAAAAAAAATAATGAGATATTTTTTGTATTTTTTTTAAACCTGGCTAACACAACCGTATCTCAATAAAATACTATTGCACAAAAAAAATACGTATAAAAAATCGAATTTCTCTTTTCCTAACACCGCAACACAAGGGAACTTACAGAGCACAATTGGATTCGAAACAATTTCAAAATTCGAACAGCAAATTGAAAAGCGAGGTGACGTCAGTGTTTTACTAACTCAATTATTCCGAATTCGAAAACTGGTAAGCAGAAAGCATTTTGACGTGTAACTTTAGTGGGAAATGCCTTTGAGCTATACACTATTTTGGTTCATGGCTTTGTCTGAAATTGTTAAGTTAGAGCTAATGTATACTTATTTATATTTTAGTCTGTGATATTATATATTATACTAGCTGCGCCCCGCGGTGTTACCCGCGCAAAAAATCATATCGATCCTTTGCGCTATGAAAAATTTAAACAAATCTATCCCACGGGAACCATACATTTTACCGGGATAAAAAGTAGCCTATGTGCTATTCCAGACTATAATCTATCTCTGTGCCAAATTTCATCCAGATCCGTTCAGCCGTTCTGGCGTGAAAGAGTAACAAACATCCATCCATCCATCCATCTATCCATCCATCCATCCAAACTTTCACATTTATGATATTAAAGTATAGAGTATAGATTATATTGTGTGACGACCTGATTAGTGCAGTTGGTAGTGACGCTGCTTTCTGTTCCGCGGGTCCCGGGTGTGAATCCTGGTAGGGACAATCTTTGGGTGATGAGCACGACTGTTTGTATCCTAGTCATAGATGTTTTAATATCTATTCTGTTGTACCAATAATACAAACATTGCTTAGTGTGGGATCGTATTGTTCGTGTCTTCGTTGGGCGATATTATATTATTAATATATTATATATATATATTATATTATTTATAATGTAGTGTGGGTTAAGTATATATTCATGGAACATAACATTACGTAGCTTTAAGTATAAGTTCAGAACATACTTAAGTATTTGTCAAGTCGTCGAAAGTTTCCATACATTTACTGCACGTTTTTGCTAGACTAGCTGCTATGAAATTTATGGAAAGATTTGATCACATGCTCGTATTTGATGGCGGTAAATCTCGTATTAAACTTTATATATATTTATTAATAAACAATGAGTTAATATTTAAATCACAATACCAAATGATTTACATTTGTTTCTGTGTAGTTTGCGCATGAACTTTACCATCGTTTACCTCTCATTGCCTTACTCTATACCGACTCAAGTCGTAACAATCGCTATTTAATAGAGATTGTTACGACTTTCATGGATGGCGGGTCAGATCAGTTGCGCTGCAAGTGCCTAGTGAATGTAGCGTCTCTATCTACTGCCGCCATCCTACCTAGGCAAGTATGCTCCATCGTAGATCTCATCGTCACTTACCATCAGGTGAAATCGAGATCAAATACTTGCCTATAATGTAATAAAAAAAAAAAAAAAAAAAAAAGCGTCATCAAAGACCCTTAGGTAATAAGCAAAGCGTGACATAATTGTAAAAGGCATTATAACAACAACTTTTATCACAAGACTTAACAACTTTTACAATATGATTTTATATTTACCCTAGAAAACGAATTATCGGCTTTTATAAAATTAAATTCGGGGCTGAAAGTTTAATTTTCTTACATCAACATTTTTCCCTCCAGGTTTAGGGCGTATGAACACTTAAAATTAAAAAAAATACTGGAAAGGGACAGTGGTTTTAAGCCGTACTTTCCGACAGAGAAAAATCTTTCACAAAAAGTTAGGATTGTTTAGGGAAAATTCATCAACACAATGGTTTAAGCCGAAATTATGTTAATGTTTAAAAAATAAAATTCAAAGCGTTTTTTGTATTCTTAAAAGGGATAGCTCCGGGCGACACATTCATCCAGAAATTGGTCCGTTGCGGGAATTTTGTTTTAATTATACCCTGAATATTCAGTTAGAGTTTATCTTAAGTTTTACTACCAAAAAGTTAAAGATTCCTTTAAGATTTAAAGTAACTTCAGGCTAGATATTGCTTAATTTTTTTATAAGTGTTGGTACAGGGATACGAAAATCTTTAAAAGGGCATCTACATGTTGGACCCATGTTCCGGCGCAAGCCTTCCAAATATCCGGGTATCCAGGCCCGTGTGGTGGGAAACATAATAATATATGGGCTAGACAAACACGACAACTATACGGTTCCACAATAAGCAACGCTTGTAGTGTGGGTACCGTACAATGTACTGTACCCACAACCCGTGTACTTATAATAATTACTACACATCCATGACTTGGGTACAAACATTCGTGCTCAATACACAATGTTTGTCCCTACCATGATTTGAACCCGGGAGCCTCGGCGTAGAATGTTGCGTTACTACCAATTGCGCTAATTAGGCCGATTAAAAGTATATTAAAGATTTCGAAGCTATATAGCAGCAATTATAAAAGCTAATACTGGTAACGGTAAAGAAAAATATCGTTAAGAAACCTGCACGTAAGAGAGAACTCCGTGAAAGACGTGTGAAGTCCGCCAACCCCCCAGGGCCAGCGTGGTCGACTATAGCCTTATTCTCCACGCATGTGAGGCATGTGCCCAATAGTGGAACTTTAAATGGGTTGGTATTATTTAGTATTAGGATTTTATTACGTTTTAATGCTTACTGTACCACAAAGATACAGTTCGATAATGGAACCCTGTATTTTAAATGAAAAGTATAGAAAAATATATATTAAATCTACCCTTCCTATTGGCCCGAACGACAGTCGCAGAAACGTCTATAAATAAATTAGATACCATACTAAGTAAAAGCTGGTATATATTACAAGTATCCCCCGTCAATACCAGGTAGAAAAGCGTTTTATTTCAGCCGACAACCTGCAAAGTGCGTAATATCTTTTAGGTTTCTTGTGAACAAATATAAATAGGCAATAAGCCTGTCAACTGTCCGTTTTCGTTAGTTTCAGGCTTTGAACAAAGTTGATAGGTTTTTATGGAAATAGCCTGTTGGGATTGTAATAATAATAAACAGCCCCTTTTAATGTCCCGCTGTCGGGCATGGGCCTCCCCTCAATGCGAGGCGGATTAGACCATAGTCCACCAAGGGTTGGTGGACTTCACACATCTTTCGAGGGGTTCTCTCAGAGGTACAGGTTTCCACACTATGTTTTCCTTCACCATTTAGCAAGTGATAATTGTGGTTAAAAATGAGATTTGCATATGAAATCTAGAAATCTCAGAGGTGCGAGCTGGGGTTTGAACCTGCGATGCTCGTTACCGAGGCAAGCGTTCTACCAACTTGCCTATCACTGCTTGTAACCTTGTTGGGATTACGTAGCTATTATTATTATTTAGCCATGCATCCAAGTCCATTTGTAAACTCATCCCTGAAGTGGACTATAAAAGCAGTCCTATGTAACATCCCGTTGAATCCGCCATCTCCGTCTACGCTTACCACATTGTCATTTAGCGATTTATTTCTGTAATCTCCTTTGACCCCAAATCCCTATTTAAATCTCAGGCGTAATTCAAAAGCTCTATAAACTCTTAATCGCAATACAAGTTGCTTCTAGGTCTTCAGAAGTGCTGCCACCACATTCGAAGACAATCAACGAGTTGGAATGTACGGCCGTCGTCTCGGAGATGCGAGTGCACTAACCGATCTCGATATATTATATACTAGCTGCGCCCGGCGGTGTTACCCGCGCTAAAAAGTATGAAAAATTAAAACATCTATCCCACGGGAATCATACATTTTACCGGGATAAAAAGTAGCCTATGTGCTATTTCAGACTATAATCTATCTCTGTGCCAAATTTCATCCAGATCCGTTCAGCCGTTCGAGCGTGAAAGAGTAACAAACATCCATCCATCCATCCATCCAAACTTTCACATTTATAATATTAGTATAGATTATATCGATATATTATATTATTTGTTCCGAGTCTTTTCTAATGGGTATGTATTTCGAGAACCATTTTTCATTTTACGTATCCGATCATTATTATTATGTTCGAGCATAAATCCGAATACACGGGTATGTCCGAAAGTTTATGGCTCTCGGAATTTTCATACGATACGTGACGCGATGGTACGTTTTATTACTTATAACCATAAAAATGCCATAAAAAACGTCATTATGGTGGCCATGGCGAATGCCATCACTCCAAATGTCAGTGGTCACATTATTATAAATCTGGGCGTATGTGATGGAGTATGACGACATTTGGACGCAATGTAAACGTTTACCGATAATCTATGCTTGCTTTATTCGACGGGACGATCCCAGTATATTTATACTAGCTGTCCCGGCGAACTTCGTACCGTCTCAGAATCAAATACTCGTATATGTGAAAATGAATTTATTGGTACTCTATGAAAAATTTAAACAAATCTATCCCATGGGAATCATATATTTTAGCCGGATAAAAGCCTATGTGCTATTCCAGACTATATTCTATCGCTGTGCGATATTTAATCCAGATCCGTTCAGCCGTTCAGCCGTTCTGGCGTGAGTAACAAACATCCATCCATCCATCCAAACTTTCACATTTATAATTTAGTGGGATAGATCTTAAACATCCATGACTCGAGTACATATATTATTCGTCTGTATCACAAAGATTGTCCATTCACGGATTTGAACTCGAGACCGTCAGACATAGAGCATGATACAAGCAAGCACTTAGTTTCTAAAGGGATTCGATAACAATGAACGTGATTTAGTAAGAGCAGGCTTTTATAGCGATCTGGACAGCTGATCTAGATTTATGGTCGCTTCATTATTTCAAAAGAACTTGAAGAAGAATGAAAAAAAAAATATTTTCAATGTTGTCCTCAATACGAATATTGACGTAAATAAATTATTGCATACTAAATAAAATTATTTAGTACTTCTTAAAATTAATTTGAACAATATGTCCCGAAAAGTATTTTAAGTTCGACTGTTTATTTACTTAATAAATTATATACAATAGTTTTGTACATGGAAATACAAAAAACTAAAAAATACTTATTACTAGGAATGAAAAATAAAATAAAAATAAAATTATATACACAAAAATGCCTCCACATCGACGTCGATGCCAAAAGTGGCCAGCAGGCCGCGTGTCCGCGCTGAATACCGAGGCTCACTCTCTGCGCGAAATAGAAGCCAGCCAAGTAAAAGTCGGACTAGCAATAAGTTTAAGTAAAACCAATGGTTAACATTTTTAATTGAATGAAAATCTTTAGTATATGGGTCTATTATATTCAGAATAATATATTGCTATTTTCAACAACCGATTAAAAAACAATTCTCTATGTCACATCTTTTTTGATACGTTGCGACAAGTCCGAGGTAGCCGCGCAATATCCTATCGGATCCTCCACTGACCGCCAATTGGATGGCTACCGATAGTACTATGCAATCGGAACAGAAGGACTCTTTATACTGTGCTATAGGGTTGGCTTTCATTTGACATTTAAATTGTCTTGTCAAAGACAATGAAGCTCTTATCATTATTAACAGATTCTTGATGATAACAACTGCGATTTCTTATCTTTTCTTGTAATGCGTGCAGAATGTGTTAGGCAAGTCTTTGTAGTTCTCTTTTATTTTAACGTTTCATGGATTATATATATATTCTATCAATGTATTTTTTTAATATATAAAAAAAAAAAATTCTTTGGGTATTGTTATCTTTAAAACGTATCGTTTTCCCCGTTCAAATATTTTACATTATTTTTGTTAAGCCTTATTTATTGTTTTTGATCCATGACAGTACGTGAAGTTTCGTACAAAGTTTTTTTTTACATTATTCCACACGTTTTATGTGGTACTTACTCAGCTCATTATTATTTAACGAATGCTAGATTTAAAAAATAACAACAATGTGTTCCATAAAACAGTTGTAAAATGACCCACATACATCAGGAACATCACGTTGAGGCAGTAAAACAAATCGGCTGTGCCTACATCGAATGGATATCGGCGATTGTCCCAAACAACAAGCCGTAAACCATTTTGGCGGCCATCTGTCGGATCGTGGAAATTGCATTGCATACGCCACACTATTTGATTATAAAAGCTGTTTCCAGATTTATCAGATAAGTGCTACTGCCTAGCTACTGCCCGCGGCGTCACGTGCGTTGCCTAGATGAAACATAGCTTATAGTACTGAGGGATAATGTAGCTTCGTTTTGTTGAAATAATTTAAAGATCGGATCAGTTGATGTGGAGATGGATTTTAATAAATAATATGTATTTATTGAATTAAAATTTACAATTACAATTAAACTAAATAGGAAAATAATAAAAAAAATGAAAAATAGTATGACAACAAACTATGTATCAAAAAGACCTTGTCCGCGTGGAATGGTGGCAAGAATGCTGGCTGCATTTCCTCGCTGTATTATCAAGCAATTTTTTGAGCAAGGAAAGAGCCAGCCCTCCTGTCACCTGTGGAGGTAATCAACCTAGGTGATATTTTGTCTATAAATTCTTTAGAAATCATATAATATAAACATTCCTACATCTAAAATTATAAACTTTACCTCTTTATAATATTAGTATAGACCGATTTATCACCACAATAATTGTATGATCGGTAAAATTTTAAAGGAATATCACCAGGTCAACATTACGAAAAAGAAAACCAACTCAAATACGTGATCCAAAAATTTTACGATCCTTAAAATTTAAGGATCGTAAAATATTTGGATCACGTATTTGAGTATATACACACTCACAATATACCAACGTTTACGTTATTTATAAGCCTATAAGAATATACACTATTTTTGTTACACTTTCTACATTCCTTTACCCGTGGGTCCATAAACTATAAGTCTTGGCTCATTGCGTTCAACGGTTCGGAAAGAAAGCGGTTACGCTCCGAAGACGTTCGATAGCGTGGAAAGGCATCTCCAGTACTTCAAGAATATTCTACAGAGCAACTCATCATGTGTGAACTCCCAACATACGAGGATTAGTAAAGGGGACACTTTATCGTGTTCGAAAGCTGCGTCTGCTTGCCGCAAATTATGTGTGCTCGGTCATTTTGACAGCAGCTTCTCAAGAAGACGAGCGACTAATTGCTTTTTTTTTTCTTAATGGTAAGTTCAGAACTCTCAATGTACAAGGACTACACTCCGCCAGTATTTTTAGGGTTGTCTTTTTGTGGTCTATAGTATAACGTTTATACATTTGGTCTTACGGCCAGATTAGCGCATTTGACAGTGACCCTACTTTCTGTGCTGAGGGTCCCGGGTTTGAATCCTGGTAGGGACACACTTGGATGTTTAGTATTTATATAAGTAATATATACTGGGTTCTCCCCTAGTCCAATATACGGTACCCATACTACAAGCGTTGCTTAGTATGGGACCATATAGTTGGTGTGTTTGCCTGGCGATATATTTATATTTGTGTATCTTCAAATATTCTGCAGGCACTAAAATAACAATGTGGATATTATACGTGGACATGCACACGAGGAGAGTGTGAGTCAATCACCGCAAACAGATAATTGAAATGTCAGATGATCAATGATGATATTTGCTTTCATCCATATCTACAGATATTGAGACATTGCCATACGGGTTCATTGTAGGATTAACAACTTTATCCTAAACAGACAACTTCTAAACTCTCTTTAACAGCGCACTTCAGGCTAAGCTCGTGAATCTTCGCAACCGATTTAAACTTGATAAATTCACCTCGCATCCATTCATTTCGGTGAGCGCGAACGGAACCCCATTCTGTACGACACGTTTAGAATGGGTTTCGTTCACAGTTCTTGCATCATGCTAGGAGTAGATTGAAATGGTTTCGATAAAGTATTGGAAAACCGATTGGATCTTGGTAGCACGGTCCGGTGCACAATCCGCAATAATATTACTTTTACATGCCAAAACAATATCCATAAAGAGGACATTTTGCAGAATATTCAATTATTCTGTAAATATAGTATAATATAGTCAACAATTATTTAGTCATATTTTAAAAATATGATTAAATACTACTTGTCTTAAGGTCGCGTTTCGATCCGGTTATAGAGTAACGAAAAGAAACATGTAAATGACATTTTGTAAGTGACCCCGTAGGGATACGAAATTAATTATTTTACATTGACTTTGAAAATATTAAATTAAATACAGACCATGAGCCAGCTAGAGTGACGTTATCTAAAATACTATACACCATATTTTAACGTATAAATTCGTAACTTGTATATCTTTAATAATGATAAGCCTGTTATAGTTATAAGTTTGTTTATGTAATCTCGTGTCTTATGTTGTAACTAAATAAATGTTTTTTGTTTCTTTCTTTCTTTACCGTTGAAGAATGAAACAAAATAAAAAAAACTGAAAATGTGAATGTATAATATCACACATTTCCCAAATCCGGATTTTTTCAAAGGCGGTCATTAAAATAAATAATATTGCCACAATTGCCACACGGACCAATTAGATTCGGAACGCTAGTAGTTGGAGTTTGCTAGGCTTGTTATACTTACCTTCATCTATTCAAGACACAAAGGAAGTTTATTCAAAGACACACTGAGGCAGTTTTATTAAATGTAGAGTCTGCTTACTAGGAAAGCGGATTTCGTCGTTTTGTATTTGTTATGTTCCCCTGAAGAACTAGTATTGTAGATTATATTCTCGGTAATAATGTTACACTTTAAATTATTCTACGGTTATAATAATAATATGTATAGATATCCATAAATTTTATTTTATTTATCGTAATTTTATTCCTCGTACAACCTGCTTCCAGTGAAGGTTTTAGTAATAGGTATTATAAAAACTAGTCAAGCATATTATTTTTGGCAGACGGTTACTCGACTATTTCATTTTATAACTAATTTCATGATAACTCATAACACTATATCTAGTAAAATTTTAAATATAGAAAAGTTTAAAATCTCTGAAGGATTTTATATCACCGTGTTTCAAAACGTTGTAGCGACATCTATGCATGAAACATTAAACCGTGAACTCTGCAGTATTCGGAAAAGCCCTCAAAATACCAAATAACATCCTTTTACTTAACCAATATTAGCAGCTTGCAAGGTATCCATCAATAAAATTCTCCACAATATTTACTTATCAAGGTACAACCAAAATATTCCTAAGATAATGTACCAAGTCAGGTTTATTAACATCAATATTGTGCACTGCTGATTGTCTGTGGGACCTCCTGTACCCAATTACTGGTGATATAACCGCAGACAAAGGCCTTTGATTACTTCTCAACAATTAAGAAACATATAGATTACTATTTGCGCAGTTCGTTCTTACAGAGCGTACCGTATTAGGTATGACAAAACCGATTGGGCAGACGATAGCTTTGGTTTGTAAACAAAAATGGGGCAGTTAGTTGATCTCAAATTAGTGCCTTTACAATTTACAGATTTCAAGTGCAGAACACATCAACAATGATTATCACTTGCTAATCGGAAAACGTAAATGTCATAACGAATTCGCATGTTTCGGAGAACCAAACCAGTATTTGCCTAATATAATAAGTTGCATACTTGGCTAGTATAGTCGACTAATCGTTTGACCAGTGTGGTGATTCAAATTCACTCAGAAAAAAACAGTTTCAGAAACGAAAGATTTCTTAGGAGTCAAGAACCTTTCAAAATAAATCCATAAATAAATACCTATTTTCTATCGAATTGACAATTCTATTCTATATCATGGCAATCAGATGATGCATATGAATAGCTTTTTTTAATTCCCAAAAAGGTCTTACTCCTAAGAAAACTTTCGTTGAACCTTTTCGAGTAAATTAGAATCATTGGTTGCCCTACGTTGTCATTCCTCCATTTTCCATGATGCCTTTGGCAGTGTTGACTTAGGTATTGTTTGAATTTTTAAGGCCTTTAATTAACCTTGACATATAAATCTTTATGCCACTCACTGTACATTTCAACCCGCGGAATTATTATATAACGTTTCAACCTTATCATTTCAACTCTACCTATCTATTGTGCAACAAATAATTTTGTACAAAGCATCCCTACACAATGCTGAGTCGTTTCCATTGGCTTTTGAGCCGGTTGCACGTAGGTAAGCTCATTCAATGCCTCGCTTCTATTCATTTGAGCTTTAGTACAGTATACTTGCAACTTGTTTTCGTTTCATTTTGACTTCGCAATCCCAAAGTGACTTAGCTCGTGTAAACTACATATGAAAGTCAGTACTATTTGTTTACCACGCTGGGCTAACTATGCGTAGATGTTTTCCCATCAGGTCTAGAAATGGGATCCAGCGATAAATGATCGTCAAATGCCACCAAATTAGCTCAGGTGTCGCGAATATAATAACATATATGTTTATAGGATTTTGGCCACTTAAACTAGTTAGTAGGACTGGGCTAGCAACGTAGTATGACTGAACCTGCAAAGGTGGGTAAATTGCATTCATATTTGGACTCTAGAATATGGTTGCGGCCGCTGGCAGAACACCTTTGTGAGTAAAACAACAAGCCCTAGACTGGCACAAGTGGAGACTTAAAGGGTGGCCTTGGCCAAGCAACGGTAGACCATAAATTAGCATTAAGAAAAGTCTTTTTATTGCTATGGGCTCTCCTAAACTGGACCGGTTTTGTATTGGTTAAAACTGGCTCAGTGTAAGCCACATTAAAATACAATAAACACTCTTTGGCTTCAAATTGTACGAATTACTTACGCCTAAGGTGTTACTAGGAAAAGGCTAATTTATAAAATACTAGCTGCGCCCGGCGGTGTTTCCCGCGATAAAAAGTATGAAAAATTAAAACATCTATCCCACGGGAACCATACATTTTACTGGGATAAAAAGTCTATGTGCTATTCCAGACTATAATCTATGTCTGTGCCAAATTTCATCCAGATCCGTTCAGCCGTTCGGGCGTGAAAGAGTAACAAACATCCATCCATCCATCCAAACTTTCACATTTATAATATTATAGTATAGATTAATATAATATATATATATATATATATATATATGTATATAATATATATATAATAATAAATATTATATAATAGTCATACAGTGTGTATAGATAGACTGGGGACGATCCCACTAACATCCATACCCCGGTAAATTTAAAAAAATATGATTTCCAAAATTTTCCTAGATGAGAACTGACCCCGCAAGGTCCTGTGGCCCACGCGTTAACTATTTAAGCTGTCGTTTTGAATTTACAAAGGAGGTTTCATCTTTCAAAATATTACTCACGAGATGGATCGCATTATCAATCAACAGACGGACTGGAAACTTGGTGTTCCGCTAAAATACTGTTTGGACAGACCGATTCCGCAGTATAAGGTTACAGATTAAATACAAGCATTCTACACTGGCATAATGGAAGTGATTATAGAGTAGAGCTTGAACTTATAATGTAGTAGAGGCTATTTTCGTAAAGCAAATAGGTTACGAATTTTAGGATTTTTTACACATATCTAAGTGTGTGCTAAATACTAATAAAGATTGTAAGTATGTACAAAAAGATTATTATGGGTACTATTCTTAGGTACTTACTCCAGTATTTTGTAAGTCCATAACGGGACACAGTCCATAATTCCATAAATATTATAGTTTGTCTAATTACTCTAACGACTGGTATAGTAAGTTATCCTATTATTGAATTTAGTTAAGTAGCTTTCGTACTTAGTTCTCTATAAAGTTGACCATACAATTTTGGTTTAATACTTACTTTAAACTGTTGGGTTTGTACGGGCGCATTGCAGCTATAGAAGCAGTTCTAAGGGGCCGCCATGAGGCAATTTCGCCAGACGCGCCGTAAACGCTTCAGCGTAAGCACGACTCGCAATCGCAGCACGTAACGTTACGTAAACGCGAAGCGTGAACGCGGTTTCGGTTATTTACGCCGCGGAGTGTACTTTGTGAATTAATAATTTGAATTTAGAACTGTCATTTGAACGAACTTTCAAATTTAGATTTTCTTGTGATAGTTCGAAATTCGACTTAGTGAACGGAACATGTGAAGGTTTGTTTATTTTTTTAATTAAGTAAGTTTTTTATAGTGATCGAAAGTTATAGATGCTTCATGGTTCTGAAAAAGTATTCCATTAGACTCGGGGAATGGAAATTTATTCCATTATTTATTTCTCATAAAAAAAATATGAGCAAGGCTTTCTTTGGCTCTTAAATATGCAAATTTTTGTATCTTTACATAGGTACGTTACGCGTTTGCATACATGGATTTTAAATTAGATTTTAAAACATATACACTTAAAAATTAATCATGTATTTAATTGTATTTCCTAAGGGTTTCAGATAGATATAATATTGAAAATACTAGAATAATCAGACAACACACAGCATACGCTAAAAGTGAAGCCTAAAAAAATCTGGTGTAGAATGTTGTTTAAAATTATATAATAAAAAAAAACATCTACCAGATCAGATTTTTTTTTACTTTTGCTTAAGCGTAAGCGGTCTGTGATTTTAAGAAGTATTATGGAGAAATATTAGAATAATTAATTCATATACAGCGTTTAGTTATTAATTTATGAACATGTGCTCTATAAATACATCTGACTGATAAAACATGTCACACAAAAGCGAGTCTTAGATTTATTTAATTATTTTTTTAGAATTGCCAATAGAGTTTACAATAATACATGCATAATAATCAATAAAAACATAAGTGATATTATAGATAATTGTATCTCTAATGACAGGCAACCACATCAAGTACCTCTAATCTAGTTTAAGTACTAATAATAATAAAACATAGATAAAATGTAGATTAAATCAGTGTTAGTACCTAAACAGACGTGCAAAAACAATAGGCGTAATGTGAAAGTAAATCAATAAATAAGAATCTCAATAGTGTATGTTTGTAGAGACTTTAGAAATGTTGTTTAAATTTAAGAGGGAATGGTGAAATAAATCGAGATTCTTAAACTGATCCAAAATTTACTATATAGACAGGAAATACGAGGAACAGGCGATTGTTTACCTAGATTAGTTTTGCAAAAACGAACATGGATGCAAAAACGGACGTGGATGCGAAAACGGACTTGGATGCAAAAACGGACGTGGATGCGAAAACGGACGTGGATGCAAAAACGGACGTAAATGAGCACTTATATAGTTCAGATACATGCTGTCCTTTGTATTGACATTTACACAGCTTAAGTGCTTTTTTGGTACACTAAGTGAATGACATTATTAACTTTTCAAGCGTGGCGCCGTTCGAATTGTTCAATTTAGTTACCTGTATAACGTTCAAACTGGGATTAGATCCTTCTCATTTTCTTTGGCATTTTAATTACGCCACGTCAATTCGGTTAAAAGTATTTGACTTCAGTTCCAAAATACATACCTAGCCAGGTAAATAATATAAGTGGAAAAAAATCTTATTCTAGTTAAAATTTCTAAAGGGTGTTAGTGGCATCGAAAAGAAAACTGATACCATAGATTCAACTCAGGATTCTGAGACACGCAGAGTTGGAAATTTCCGTCAATCTTTTCATAAACTTCTTGCAGTATTTTTAATAGTCATTAGCATGAAATCTATACTAATATTATAAATGTGAAAGTTTGGATGGATGGATAGATGGATGGATGTTTGTTGCTCTTTCACGCCCGAACGGCTGAACGGATCTGGATGAAATTTGGCACAGAGATAGATTATATTCTGGAATAGCACTTAGGCTACTTTTTATCCCGGTAAAATGTATGGTTCCCGTGGGATAGATGTTTTAATTTTTCATACTTTTTATCGCGGGTAACACCGCCGGGCGCAGCTAGTTATAATATATAATAGACTTATACGTCTTATCCCAACGTGATTATAAAAACAAAATTACTATATAAGATCTAAAACTGCAATGTAAATTAAAACTCGATACGCTTGAGCGCGCTCGTCGCTTGCACGCGTCGGGTATAGTGCGGAGCGTTGTGATGTGATCACGTTATTAACGATCCATTGCGCGCTCAAAAATTACAATATTTGTATGCCATGAATTGGGACATAAATGATTTCTATAATTTTATTATATACATTAAGTGTGACCTTTAGACAATGTTTTCGTTATCATGCCCCTTTACACCCTGTAGGTATATCTACTTGAAAGTACAATGGGGGCGCCCATTGTATGCCTACCTATATAAAGAAGAAAATGTGAGTCTTGATGATCCAACTTCATTATGTACTGACTTGGCAAAAAATCTAATTTGCTGATTTTATAATTGAAAGAACTAGGCGATACTTGGCAGAAATAAACATGGGGCAATAGGGACCCACAACTGACCTTCAGCTTGTTATCTTTTCCAATTATAAACCAAACAAGCTGATAAATAATTACAAAAGCCAACCAAACCGAACTCTTCTAAGATGTCAGTC
Organism: Pheosia tremula; assembly: GCA_905333125.1. NCBI lineage: Eukaryota > Metazoa > Arthropoda > Insecta > Lepidoptera > Notodontidae > Pheosia > Pheosia tremula. The sequence continues at coordinate 2,361,232 of HG995397.1, forward strand.
GAGAAACTGTCTGTTATCTGTTTGCTAATTTTCTTATAAAGTTTGCTAGTTAGTCGTATTTTATGATTTTCATCCACTAAGCCTGGGGCGCATCGATCTTAGATCAGTGACAGCCGTAACGAACGAGTGATGGATTGATTACAACTGTCTTACTTAGTCACGTGTAATGACGTGAATTATTATTGCATGTTCAGTAACGGCTAATAAGTTTGCACACCGCTAATTGCTGGATGCCGAATTGATAGTAAAGAAAGTAATTACAGCCAACCTTATAAAATATATAATCAGGCAGAAAAGAGTTGCGTTGCATGTGCCCAATGAATGTAGCGTCTCGATCTACTGCCGCCTTCCTACCTATCTCATCATCACTTACCATCAGGTGAGATCGAGATCAAATACTTGCCTATAATGTAATAAAAAAAAAAAATAAAGAGTTATTATTATTATGTATACATTTTTAAGGGTAACTAAGGGTAACTATAAGGGTTTTAAGGGTACATGGTGCTCAATATTGACGTTGACTATTTAGACCGGTTTGAAGTAGTAAGTTGAAGAAAAATAAAAACACAAATGCGCGGTTCCTGTATGCCATCCCATAGGAGCTGTGCATTTTTCCGACATAAAAATTTGCCTATGTCATTTACTGACCCCTAAATTACTTATTAGCTACTAGCTGCGCCCTGCGGTGTTACCCGCGCAAAAAATCATGTCGATCCTTTGCGCTATGAAAAAATTAAACAAAGCTATCCCGCGGGAACCATACATTTTACCGGGATAAAAAGTAGCCTATGTGCTATTCCAGACTATAATCTATCTCTGTGCCAAATTTCATCCAGATACGTTCAGCCGTTCTGGCGTGAAAGAGTAACAAACATCCATGCATCCATCCATCTATCCATCCATCCAAACTTTCACATTTATAATATTATATTAGTATAGATGCAAAAAAAAAAATCTATCCCGCGGGAACCATACATTTTACCGGGATAAAAAGTAGCCTATGTTCTATTCCAGACTATAATCTATCTGTGGGCTAAATTTCACCCAGTTCCGTTCAGCCATTCCGGTGTGATTGAGTAACAAACATCCATCCATGAAAACTTTCACATTTATAACATTAGTTGGATGGGAGATACTGAGTTCGCAATCAGTCCATTGTACCGTACCCATAATACAAGCGTTGCTTAGTGTGGGACCGTATAGTTGGTGTGTTTGTCTGGCGATATTATATTATGATGTGAAACAATAAATCTAAGCACCACACGAATTAAGCCGACTGATGGTACAATTCACATTCGTATTTTAAAACAATGTTTTCACATCATTTATCCAGCCTGTCATAATTCATTCGATTGATGAATGGATTCCATTCTAGATTTTTATTTTATAAATTGATGTGAATTTATTTTTCAGCAAACCATCTCGAATATGCGACAGCGTTTGATTTTTTTTTAAAACGATAAAATGAGATAAGATAGAATTGTGTTTTCGATTTTTATATACAACATCCAACATATTAGACGACAGCTATGCTCTAGTGGCTTGAATGTAGGCCGGTCGCATCATTGCAGCGGTTAGTAGCGGGTTCGATTCCCGCCTAGGCAAATTTTGGAAACGATCTATTCGTCTAGTCTAGTCTAGTCGAAACGTAATTTGCCCTGGTCAGGGTGCTACTGGGGTCGCCCCCAGTCCATTGTATGGTACCTATATTACAAGCGTTGATTAGTTTGGGGCCATACAGTTGATGTGTTCGTCTGGCTATTTAAAACGATGTGTAAAATTGGATTTCCGTTAGATATCACTTTATTGTGGTCGTGAACACTGTTTCTTTAGAAAAGTCTATACTATACGCCTATCTGGAAGTATTCATGTAATCGTAACGTTACCGAGAAAGTATGGAAGACGCATACGATACTATTACGCTACGTTAAAAGTTGTGATTTAGCCACAGTTCACGCGATGTTGTCATTATTATGTAATACTGGTTACTATGCAAATGACAGTTCTCGGACGAAGTGGCGCTTGTTAAGTCCTAGGATCCTACTGAATACGTGAACAGAGGCAACTTTGCGAGCTTTTTCAGTCAGTTAGAACGCAGCTATTGACTTGAAAATTTAACTTTAGTTAGTAATTGTTGTAAATAAGTAATTCGATCCGATTGGAGCGTTTTAAAAATCATACGAGAGTTCCGAATCCCTGTGCGATTTGAGCTGACGGGGGGAGAGGATTGGCTCGTGTTTTATTTTATATATCTCTAGAGTGCTTTTAAATTAAATTGTAACCCACCCTACGGATTGATTGGACTTGAAAAAAGAATAATCGAATACTTAAAGAGATCTAAAAATATTGATTTCTTATATTTACGCGAATACTACACATTGAAATGAAATTAATCTAACGGATTTTATAGCGTTTATTATACTTTTTTTACGTTACCGACGTTTCGACTGCTTTACGGCAACCATGGTGACGGGAGGACTAAACGTCGGGAACGTAAAAAAGTATAATATAATAATTCCAGCCCTTTTTTATGTCCCACTGCTGGGCACGGGCCTCCCCTCAATGCGAGGGGGGATTTAGGCCATAGTCCACCACGCTGGCCCAGTGCGGGTTGGCAGACTTCACACATCTTTCGAGGGGTTCTCTCAGACATGCAGACTTTTTTTTTTTTTTTTAAAGTATAATAAACGCAATGAAATCCGTAGGATTCGTTTTATTTCAAGATCTAAAAAAGCTTGTCTATAAATTTTAAATCCATGTAAGAGAGGAACTTAATAGACTACCAACTCTTGGTTTATTAAAAAAAATACAACCCAATTGAGAACCTCCTCTTTTTTGAAGTCGGCTAATAAATTGCTTCTGAGGGTTGAGACTGTCCATCGCTAACAGCAGTGTGTTAGTGATACTATATTAATTCCATGACTTGCATTATCTATTTCTTTTTCTTCCGGACATCAGCGAACAAAACGAAGAATATATTATATAGAATAGGATGTATACCGCCCTTACGGTTCATTGCGCTGCAACTTCAGCATTTTCATCGAACCTTATCCGATTATCCTTTAGAAAAACGTAATGGAATGTAAAAAGTATATGAAATTCCTTTTCATCGCTATTCTAAGGCGCAACGTCTACTTTTATTTTTTTATTTCTTGCGTCTTATGACCTGTTTTATATTTATTGTTTCCAATACGCTAAGTGGCCGATGAAATCTTTTTGTATCACGTTTTTTAACAGTTTATTGGCGATGAAATCTGGCAATAATGGTTTGCGTAACTATGCGATTGAAGGATTTTATTATTGACTCGGTTTTTTTTCAAACCTTCGATTATAAACTCCGTATATCTATCTATTATAAGGTTTAACAATAATAGTGAAACATATTTTTAGGGATCTATCGGTAGGCTATAAAGGTCAGATTCCCGAAAAAAAAATCAAATTAATTGAAATGAACGATTTTTTTTTTATAAAAGATATGTTATTAAGCTTGTATCATCCGAATTCGTCATTACGCAATGAAAGTGGGAAAAATCTCAATTAATTAATCCCTGACTCTCTTTTATCCCTAGTTATTAATTCCCTTACACACATTTACCACATTTCTGGGGTAAATTTTGCGCATGGAAATGTATATTCTAATTATAGGTACCTATATGAGCTATAATCGTCTGGGCCATTAAGGACACGCGGCGCATTCCGCCTTGCCGATAAACGGTTGTGAAGATGGGAATCATGCCTTGGTGAAATACACGAACAAAAAAAAAGCGGGTGTAACTTATTATAATAATAATATTAGCCCTCTTAATATCCCACTGTTGGGCATGGGCTTACCCTCAATGTGAGATGGATGCATTGTCCACCACGCTGGCCGAGTGCAGTAGTGTTACAACTTTGTCAAGCGTGCCAGGATCTAATCCTATTTCGCTGACATTTTATAATGAGCACCAAGCTATGTGCCCCGAATTGTGAACGTTTAATATCTATAAGTATGTATATAGTACGCTAGTGGTAAAGATACAGGTAATCCTAGTTTAGGGCAAGATTAGAAAAAAAAAGTGTGTAAAACGTGAGTAAGCAGGAACTTCTAATGTAATCGTAACGTCTTCGAGAAAACATGCCATCATTGTCACACTTATTTATAAAATCTGTGGTGTGAGAGGGGTAGAAGAAGTTGCGATAACAATACGGTACGTAAAAAGGATTGTGCTTGAGGCACTGAATATTTTTAATGCTATTTTTGATTTAATATTTTTCTTCAAAATACCAGAACTTATCTGTGTCCAGCAACCATTTTTTTTTTTTTTTATTGCAGTATAGGCAAGTATTTTGCTAAAAACGTCACAGATATCAGCTTTTAGCAAAATCCACTTTGAAATTGATTCACCTCTTCAGAAGCAACTATGTCGTCAACATATGTATCGAATTAAACTTAACCTTTAAGGTGGAAGCTCAGGGTCAGGGCGCGAAATTCAAAATGTCAATGGTTTTTACATTTTTACGAAAAATTTGGACATCTTTACGATGTAATTTAGTGTTTTGCGATATTAGCATTCTGCATTGGATGTCTCGATGCATTAAGTTTGCTTAAAAAAATACCTAAAGCGATACAACAGCATAAAGTTAGAAAAAGTAGCGGTTTTTACAAACCTTATGGTATTGTATCGGATTAGGTACTTTTTTAAGCAAACTTAATACATCGAGACATCCAATGCAAAATTTTAATATCGCAAAACACTAAATTACGTCGTAAAGATGTCAAAATTTTTCGTAAAAAAATAAAAACCATTGACATTTTGAATTTCGCGCCCTGACCCTGAGCTTCCACCTTAAGAGCCAGTATTTACGAAATACATAAATGCTATTTATATTATAGTATAGCTAATATATATATCAGTAAGGCTTTTACGGTTAGAAGGCGCATTCCTCCTCCTTGATGAACGATAATGGGGCTTAAAAGTATGGCTCCAAAATGAGCTGTTGTGAGAGCGTAGATAGTATGGTTTAACTAGGGCTTCTTTATTAATGTAAGCTGTAAATATAAATACAAACCATTAATACCGTTTTTGTAAATTATAAACGTATATACACTTTGTTAAATATTTCTTAATTCGATGCGTAAACATAAAAAAACAGTGCAGTAGGAACTTTTAACAGTTGGGAATGGGTCCCGAATGTTAAAGTCGCTACCGGACTTGTTTTATATTTTGCAGTTTTATTTTTTAGTTTTTTTTTATTTACTATTTTTACTTTACACTTTTTAGTTATTATTATTCACGTGAATAAGACATATTATGCGGTTATATAAAATACTTGATCACAGTTATATTATAAGTATTGAAATTTTTAATGAGAATGGTTGCTACTCAATTTTAAACCTCTATCCCTCCTAAATAGTCATTCAAAATTAAAATCTATAAAAAAACTAATGATAATTTCCAAATACCTATTCAATATATTATAGTTCGTTGACTTTAATTTTTTAGCCATTATGGCGTCAATATTTATTTTTATTAATATCATGTCTTGAGAGATACTCGCATGATGCAGACGTAAAAATCATCATAATCGGCCCACGCATTTAGTCTCTAGCGCGCCACAAACATACATACATAGGCTGATAAACACAATACCCTTCGCAAGCAGGTAATCTATACTTAATATTATAAATGTGAAAGTTTGGATGGATGGATAGATTGTTACTTTTTCACGCCACAACGGCTGAACGGATCTCGATGAAATTTGGCACAGATGTAGATTATAGTCTGGAATAGCACATAGGCTACTTTTTATTTATTTTTACTTTTTAGATTTGTTGATATTTTTCATAGACTACCAATAAATTAATTTTCTCATACATTCTGAGGCGGTACGAAGTTCGCCGGGACAGCTAGTTACACATAAGCGTAAGTTTAATCCGCTTTTCTAGAAGCCACGTTTATAACGTATGCTATATTTATATAGATGTCGGTTAATAAACGAGTAGGCAGCCATTGTGTAAACACAACTATTTGTATCCACCGCGAGTTCGGCTTAATTGCCACTCGATATTAATACCATCGCGACAGTAATGTTGATCCTTCTACTAGTTGTACATCTAAACGTCTATCCTTGGGGAATCTAGTTTTATTGTCTATTTAATGGTGGTAGGCTTCGGCCGTGGTTAGTCACCACCCACTGAACAAAGCCATACCGCCAAGCGGCCTAGCCGTGTTCCGGCATGATGTTCGGTGTTGCCATTCATGGATGGCGGGTCAGATCAGTTGCGCTGCATGTGCCCAGTGAATGTAGCGTCTCGATCTACTGCCGCCTTCCTACCTAGGCAAGTATGCTCCATCGTAGATCTCATCGTCACTTACCATCAGGTGAGATCGAGATCAAATACTTGCCTATAAAGTAAAAAAAAAAAACGCGTTATTTTAACAAGGGCGTGTTACATTTTTCGCCCGTAGGCCTATACGAAATAAATTATTTGACTTTGACTTTGACTTGAACGTGCTCGAATCACAGAATTTCATAAATGATGCCTTATGTATAAGGACATTTTGTCGGTCTTCCATCGCAGCCATTTGCAGTCACAACTGGTAATGTTGAGATATTTTTTTGACACGTAGCAGGTGAATAAAAAGCATACATGAATATTAAGTTACCACCAGTTCGGAATGTTGGTTGCATTGAGACGAGCCGGCATGAGACTCAGCGGTTACTCTTTTATAAAAAAATAGGTTGTAGGGACATTCATAGGATGATTAACGCTCTATCAGCAGGCAGCACTATAGCCACGATACTAAGCAAGAAATACTCAAGCAGTACTTAACTAAACTTACGTAACTTAACTAACTACTCTGTATCCACTAGCAGAGAGACAAAAACATAAAGCATCAATTTGATGATCAATTGCGCCAACATAACCAAAGGGCCCAATAACAAAAATCTTAACTTACTTACTTAACTTAACTGTAATTAAGTGAAAATTAAAACTCCCTCAGTAGTTGCCGTATTCGGTCACAATCATTTTTATAATGACAGTCGAGCTAATAAATAATTTATTTACTTAATAAATTATATACAATAGTTATGTACATGGAAAAACAAAAAACTAAAAAATACTTATTACTAGGAATGAAAAATAAAATAAAATTATATACTAATAAATTATTGTCGAGCTAATAAGATCGACTATGACAGGATTTTTCTGGATGACAACAAGATTACGCTATGACTCCTACAGGCCCAGAATGGCTGGTTAGACACTTTCTTCTGTATAAAACTCCGTTACGGTCTCTTCGTTAGCTGCGTAGCCAATTTTATGGCCTGATGAATATAATGTGCTAGGTAAAATATTTTAAGTTTCCTTGACTCTCATCATTTCAACGGTTCATTCTGAACCATATTAAGCCAGGAATAAGGTTATGAATTACCCGAACTAGTCCCATGGTGTCCAGTTCTATACGTACACGAGTCCCTTAGCGACCCTTTTTCACGCAACCTCGTTCGACACTAACCTACTTTCTTTACATTGTACGATATCATACGTTGCTATCTCCACTGACTGCCAACTTTCATTGAACACTTGCCATTGTCTGAAATACTTTGCACCATGATAGTGGAAATTGAAGGTTAGGCAGTAATGGTTACTACTACAAAGCATTATATAATATACCGATAAGTCTTCCGACATGAGTGTGTTTATATAATCCCACTAATATTATAAATGTGAAAGTTTGGATGGATGGATGTTTGTTACTCAATCATGCCAGAACGGCTCAACGGATCTGGATGAAATTTGGCACGAGATAGATTATAGTCTGGAATAGCACATAGGCTTTTTATCACGGTAAAATGTATGGTTCTCGTGGGATAGATTTGTTTTAATTTTTCATTTAGCACAGGATCGACATGATTTTTTTCAAAGGTAGTGGTAGTTTAGGGGTCAGAAAATGACGTAGGGACATACTTTTAACCGCGGGTAACACAGCTAGTATAATATAATATAAATATAGATATTAAACATCCATGACTTGGGTACAAACATTCGTGCTCATCCCACAAAGTTTGTCCCTACGATGATTCGCACCTGGGACCCTCAGCGCCAAATACAGGGTCACTACCAATTGAGCTAATTATATTATGCATAAGTTGATAATTATTTCTAAGGTTTTAATGACATAACACTGAACAACTAATTAGGCGATTTTTTTTTGTTTATACCCAAAATAACTTAAATTTCATATAAATTAACTGAACTTTGATTACATTTGATGTTATGTGTGATACTAGTAACAAACCGAGTTTTGTTACAAGTAACACATAGTTCGCTTGTCACAATATTTGTGTAACTAGTAGTCAAAAGTTTTGTTAGTAATAAGCAAATACTTTTTTCAGTGATGCTGTATCAAAATAGGGAATATTGTTGTTGTGCCCTTTCTCCTCGAATTGATGGGATAGAGGCAGGTAGAGTATAATCAATCAATTAATTTTAATAATACAGACAAAAGACATTTTGAATTTGAACAGACGATGCATCAAAGTCATTGAAATATATTCTAAGCCATTATTGCCAGCCCGCAGGATAACGCTATAATGTTTTGTAAATATACCATAATATGTAGAAGTTACGTTCTAAAAAAAGGAATGTCAGAAAAAACGAGGATATTTCGTCGATAAAGTTAATAAATGAAAAAGCCTCTACACAGGAAATTGGAATGTTCACAGAGACGATAGGACATTTGTAGAGATCACACGATTTGCGGAAACCGTTCCGCAAACATTACAGGCGGGGGACCCTTCCGGTGGAGGGGCCAAAATAGGATAAAATGCAAGACCATTTTTTTTTTATTACATTATAGGCAAGTATTTGATCTCGATCTCACCTGATGGTAAGTGACGATGAGATCTACGATGGAGCATACATGCCTAGGTAGGAAGGCGGCAGTAGATCGAGACGCTACATTCACTGGGCACATGCAGCGCAGCTGATCTGACCCGCCATCCATGAATGGCAACACCGAACATCATGCCGGAACACGGCTAGGCCGCTTGGCGACATGGCTTTGTTCAGTGGGTGGTGACTAACCACGGCCGAAGCCTACCACCAGTAGAGTGGTCACCTGGTTGGCACCACCCAGGGTCACGTGTAGGGTATCTCGAGGGTATTTAATTCTCCTACGGACGAAGGTGACTTGACCCCAGAGATAGAGATGCCAACTCTATTTTCAATATATTTAATATCTGAGATACGTTCAATAGAACCAAGATAACATTGTTACGTTCTATCATAACAATATGATGACCTGACTTGCTCAGTGGGTGGTGACCCTCCCTTCTGTGCTGAGGGTCCCAAGTTCAAATTCTGGTAGGGACAATCTTTGAGCACGAATGTTTGTGCCCCGGTCATGGATGTTAATATCTATATAAGTATTATATACTGGGATCGCCCTAGTCCATTAAATGGTACCTGTAATACAGGCGTTGCTTGTGTGGGACCGTACAGTTAGTGGTTGGACTGGCGATATTATTATTATTAAATAAAATATAATGCGACTTCTGGATGATAACTAACTAGAAGCTATAATGTCTAAGCTCCGGAAATCACCAACGCGGTAGTCTAATCTATATACCTAATTTTTTCTTTGAGGCTGGCAATCGGCTACTACATAGTGCCATTTTTGCCAGTGTTGTTGAGCAGTTCTTGATGTTTTTTATAAAATTATTAGTACCCCTTAATAAGTATATAAAGTCATTTAAAAAAAAATGGGTAAGAAGATGCTTTGAAAAAAAATGTACAATATTAGTAACATGTACATGCACATGTGTGTGCTCGTGAGTATGAGTACATTGGAGGCCAATATAAAGCCGCGTGCAAATATAACCGCATCATTACAATGTATGGCCAGCGAAGCGGCTCGCTCTCAGATTAATTCGTACACCATAAACTAAGATCGTTAACGTTATTACGTTCGCAGACTTCAGCAATAGATTTAGCGGAGAGCTAATACGTTGCTTGATGCTTAATTTTCATTTGAATATAGCCCATAATAACACCCCATAAAGGCTACTATGATTTTGATGGTTCATTCCTTCGGAAAATAGCACAATATATTCTAATTGGTGTAGATCGGTGATTCAAGGTTCATCGTAAAACTGTAAAAGAAAATCTCGTATCGATAACCGAGAGCTTAGTACGGGATTTACAACATCAAATACCGATCGAGTTATCAATCCTTTGATTTTTAAGTTTAAAAAAGAACTTGCATCTTTATGACAGAAATATAGGTAGGTTTGAGGATATATTCCTGTCCTACACTTGAGGGAAATGGATTACTTATGCGCGCGGTAATTATCTAGCAGAAGCCATATTGTTGTTTAGCACAAGATTGTTCTAAAACGATTCCATGCATTTATATGACTGAGTATCTACCGCGAGATTATAGGACATTCTTTTATTTTTCTTAAAATGAAAACCTTACAGAATTATTCAGTACTGTCGTAATTTGTTCTGTCCAAATACCATAGAAAAAAAAACAATTAGTGTTTCCCAGAATTTCCAACTTTGCGGACAACTTTTGCAATATTTCTTTAGCTGCAAACCTGAATCGGACTCTTCAATACATTTAAAAACAAACATTTGATGAATCTTTTCAGCTGTTCTCAAGTGTTGCGCTTACCAACGAACAACATTTCTTTTTTGTTATATAGATGAAAATACAATTATCTCTTCTTCTAGAAAATCTACGTACCATATTTTTGTAAATAATTTAAATTTAATCTCCTAAATAGTGAGTAAATGGAAAGCTTTGGCTGAGTATCGAGTCATTTAATAGACAGCTATTAAGTTTTTTTTTTTTTTTTTTTTTTTTTTATTACGTTATAGGCAAGTATTTGATCTCAATCTCACCTGATGTTAAGTGACGATGAGATCTACGATGGAGTATACTTGCCTAGGTAGGAAGGCGGCAGTAGATAGAGACGCTACATTCACTAGGCACATGCAGCGCAACTGATCTGACCCGCCATCCATGAATGGCAACACCGAACATCATGCCGGAACACGGCTAGGCCGCTTGGTGACATGGCTTTGTTCAGTGGGTGGTGACTAGCCGCGGCCGAAGCCTACCACCAGTAGAGTTGTCACCTGGTTGGCACCACCCAGTGTCACGTGTAGGGTATCTCGAGGGTACTTAATTCTCCTACGGACGAAGGTGACTCGACCCCATAAAGTTGCGAAGTATATTATTGTTTTAATCGACTCTTAATAATATAAACTCGGAATTAACACTGATTTTAAATCTCGGAACTGCTAACATCTGGAGTCATTTCATTAGCGACTCGGACGGCGACGTAGAACGCAATTATGAAAATAATTATGTTTTCAGACGACGAAATTTTAATACGGTTTGACCATTCCGGACTTTCATAATTTGTACCAGTTGATGAGAATTCTATCCGTAATTAATGTGTAATAACAAATTTGTATATTTGCCTTTGTATATCAAGCCATTGATGTGCGTTATTAATAAATACATGATAAGAATACCAACCTACTCTGCTTAGAACTCCAAAGTAGCTTTATTTAAAAGTTAATTTTGATAAGGATTTTTTTGCCTATACGAGTATTAGGCTGTGTCCCCAGTAGCCAAAATGTTAGTGGCCGACTGAGTGAGCCGCAAATTTAGCTGCAACCTCAGATCAATTTGCGTGCGTCACAAGCAAACTGTTATGAGTTACCCGCTTAGTTAGGTCGACCGACTGATTTTTCTCTTTACTATTGTTGCACGAAGGGAGTGTGTTGGTGACGATGGATATTTTTGAAGTAATTGGTATATTAGAGACGTCCTTAACACGTCCGGATACGTCAATAGCTTCTTTCCAACTGTCAACATTAACAGTTTGCGGCAAACGGACTCACTACGCCCGAACAAGCATATCGCCGCCGCCGACTGGAACCGGTTTTGCTCGGCGCGCGTAACGCTGCATGCTGCGTAGAGTGAGCGCAAACTAGCAAACTGTGAACACTCCATTTCAAATATATGGAAGGGCGTACTAAACCGATACGCCGCAAACTCAGTCAGCCGCTAACAGTTTGCCTACTGGGGACACAGCCTTAGGGGCACGGTAACGCAATCTTTGGGTAAATGTTACACTTAATGCTTATAATAAAAATTATAGAAATAATCTATTAAAAAAAGAATGGCTAACAAATGTTGTAACTTTTTAGCGCGCAATGTATTGTAAATCACGCTACCACAACACATCGATACGCGCGATACCCGACGCGTGCGAGTAACGAGCGCGCCCGAGCGTATTAAGTTTGATTTACATTGCAGTATTACATTGCTAAATTAGTCATTATAACACGTGGAGATAGACTTCTATTATGATTTAATGGTAAAATTAATTAAAAATACTGGAAAAAAAGCGTATATTCATGAAAAGATCAACGGAAAATGCCAACATTTAGGGATCCTGAATACATATCAGTTTTCGTTATGAAGTTAATTACACCTTGTATATTATTACTTTGCATTCCACTAAGGTCGCTGGGATGTAAGTAATTTTTCACTTGATTTTCAGCAATTTCGTTTGAAAGCCATTAAAACGTGGAACGCTCGTGTAAATTAAGTTTTGGATATAAGAATATCTATAAAAAATGTCTGTAGCGTCATCGTGCATTCTTTTTTATAAAATATTAATCACGAGTTCTCTTTCTTATAATATTCGAAGTTTATTGCAATATTACGTTAATTGACCACTTTCAGACTTTTTTCAGATTTTGTATAAAAAACCACTTACGACCTGAAAAGTGTTCAGGGAGTAAAATTGGAATTCCTCAATGTGTTTGAAATCAATTTCATGTACTGTTGAAGTGTCGCGAAGTTATGTATTTTGATGAACAAGGAGGTATAGAGCTATAAAACTAAAAAAAAAAATAGCTCAGCTCGATCAAATAGCCGCCGTATATATCAAACACAATCAATATGAATATTCATATTTGGAATGAACCAATTTTCACTGAAATATCGTTTAGTTTTGAATTCAAATGACAACCCTGTGAATTGAGGCGTACAATAATTCAAAATGGCTGACCAAGGGCAGGGAGGCATTTCAATTAACATTATGGTGTTCGTTTCACGATCCATTTTAAATGTCCCTCAGTGGGAATAGACAATAAAAAAATAAACAAATAAGCCCTTATTGCAAGTGCTTACCCTAATTTGGCAGTGTTCGCAAAATTTGAGTAACATGGAGCTTAGCCAACAAGAATATGGGTCACTGATGCTGGAACACTATTACCGTATTTTAAATAGGTACCATATTTTTGATGTTGAAATTGTTTTTTGCGTCATAATAAGAACTAACCTAGCCGCATTAAATTAGGTACTACCTTGCCAAAATAAAAACGTAGTTTCCTACAGTCAGTAATTTGTGATGTGCGCCCTCAACGGATTATCTAAAATATATATTTTATAATTTGACATTAATATTACTGCAATTACTGGGAAAGTATAAAAAAATATAGACCAATAAAATCGCTTGATTCTCACGACATTATTCAGTATCACATTATAGAGAACTCTATTGGTCAAACTTATCCTAGTTGTGACCTTGAATTGACACATCACCTCATGTAAACAGGAGCATTTATTGACGCATAATTTGTAGACAATACTAGTGTTAATACGAAGAAATCCGCATTCCTGCGTTTGACCAATATCGTAGAGATTGATTCACACTTGCTTACGGCTTGTAATGCGATTCCTGAACGCTCTACGATTAGACGTTCCATTATTCAAATGGAAAATACATCTAACCTTCTACAGTAGCTAAACCTACCGTGAGGGTAGCTGAATAGCCGTCAGAGTAATCGCTAACAGTGAACTCCGACTCAACTGCATTGCATTGAGTAAATGTACAGCTAGATAGCGCTAAAAACACTGCCAAGTTGTTTACGAGAAAGCTCGTTTTAGGACTTATTATTATTTCAGTACACTAAAATCGTACCGTCAAATTATGATATAGACCATATAATCAAACTTAATATTAATGTAATATTCAATGTTAGTCTACTTTTGTACATATTGCTTGGGTTAGAAACACGTAAAAAATATGTAAAAAAATAATTGTACTAATGCATCGGCAAAAGTATCATAAAATGCTGTGCTACCTAGCTACGCATCGCCCGTTCTGAATGTAGCAGCAGGGCTAGGGAAACTTAATGCTCCTCTCTTTATGATAATGATTAAATTTTTTGTGCATACATTTTATGCTATTGTTATTAGGGTAAAGTACCTTTGAACATTGTATTTTCAAAAATCAGAAGACTAATGGAAATTTGGGATATTTTCTTTTGAACGTTCAGGTTTATTTACTATACTATTTGCAACCTATTCTTGATTTAATGATTCTTGAAATATATATCTCACAATCTTATAAGTACAATGTTTATGTTCAACTTTATGTAACAGAATGGCCAGCAGCTTGGCAGCGTCTTACAATCCGATGTTTTATTCATACGCGGTTTCAGCCGAACGGTATGAGAATAATGCACGAAATCGCAGCCACCGGGCCTCACCTATATTTATTTTTAAACACAAAATTATACGAAAAACAGACACATGCAATATTATCAATTTCATGACATGAGGGTTGTAGTTTTGATCTATGTTACCAAGTCTTATACTTTTTAATAAGAATAGGCAAAAAGTCAGTTTGTTTGTGGTTAAGTCCTTTGACATTATCTATACTCTATACATATAAATAAAATTGGAGTGTCTGTTTGTAATATTAAAATAACCGCTTTTAACTATGTTCATTTGGATGTTTACACGGCACCTATACCAAAACATCATTTTTTAAAATGTTTGTCTGTCTGTCTGTCCGTCTGTCTGTCTGTCTATCTGTCTGTCTGTCTGTTTGTTCCGGGTAATCTCTGAAATGGCTGGACCGATTTTGACGGGACTTTCACTGGCAGATAGCTGAGGTAACAAGGAGTAACTTAGGCTACTTTTATTTTAGAAAAAAAATATAGGATCTCACGAAAAAAATTAAAACCAATGTTGCAGCGTTGCGCCTGATTAAGTTTGATAGCAACAACCTGAAATGCGTCCCGCGGGCTCAGAAAGCGCGAGCAGGCTGTTGCCAAAGGTTATGTCTTTGTTAAATACCAAGCGAACGAAGTCGCGGGTAACAGCTAGTCATAAATATATTTTTCAAGAATCATTAGCGCAGTTGGTAGTGGCCCTGCTTTCTGTGCCGAGGGTTCCGGGTTCGAATCCTGGTAATGACAAACTTTGTGTGATGAGCACGAATATTTGTACCCGAATCATCGATGTTTAATATATATATACGTATTATATAATGAGTTCGCCCACAATCCATTGCACGGTACCCGTAATACAAGCGTTGCTAAGTGTTTGACCGTTTAGTTGGTATGTTCATCTAGCGATTATTAATAATATAAAATTATCAAAAATATTTGCAGGTTTTGCTAAAATATTTTTCAGTGACATTTTTCATTTGTTTTTATAGGTGATAATCATGTAACATTATCACGTTAACCTGAAGTAAAATACTTTCAATGTTGACATAAAACTATTACCTTCGTTACTTTACTCAGTATGTCAACGATGGGCAATAACTTTCTTTATACTACAAAATAATGTTTGTCTACTAGAATTACGCGGCCAGTCGTAAACTGTTTACTGCCTACAATGGCTACCTTGACAACGTCGTTAAATAACATTGTTATAATTACCTGAGAACGTAGAAAGAATGTTAGAATAGATTATTAAATAATCATAGTTTATTTAATAATTCAAATATTGTAGCCCACGCGAACATAGTACATTTTAGGAGATCAACTGGTAGGTTCAGACGATCTCCTTTCTAAAAAAAAGGGAATTTATAAAATAACATAACTATATACAATGCGCGCGATAAAAAGATACTTAAAATATACACCATTTACACATTTATTTTATTCATAAAAGTAATCGCTATGACCTACTCGTTAACCTCTTAAAATATTTTAAACTATTTTAGGTACACTTTAATCAAGTTCCTTAGCCCATCATTTATCATAATTTTCACCAAGAGTTATCTCAAGAAGAATGTCTCGCTTAGCTTGTTTCCCTTTATGAAATTGAAAAAGTCTGCCAACGACAATACGTGATTCAATTCAATACAATTACTTGTTGGCTAAACCACGTGTATAAAATATATGTTGTTATATTTAAATAAGTACCATCATATTTGGCCTATAGAAAACGGGGAAGAATATTTAATAAATATGGCTGTTATCAAAATTAATGGATTATTAGTTATTGGTCGGGTTCCAGCAAGGACATGTCTCTCTACCCTACCATTACATCCAGGTCTATACATCCTGTATCGTACGCATTTAAAAAAAAATGAGAGGTAGACTCAAATTCATAGTCTTGTCTAAGCGCACGGTCACTGCTGTAATAAGATCAAAAAAATCTAGTCAGTACTATGAAGTTGAAAACAGTATACCTTTCGATATTTCAAACGATCTTCTAGAATCATACTATGAATCCGTCTTCAAAGCTTCACAAAGTTCAGCAATGAAAACGAAACAAAGGTACTATTTTTATATCATAGTTCGTACACTTAAATTTATTAACCCAATAAACATTATTTACACTGGATTCGCGACCATAAAACGAACACAATTTTCATCGTTAATGTCCAATTTCTAGTGTGTATTTAACCGTAGTTGTGTGGTATGCTTGCTCATGGCTTAGTGCAACACGGCTTAAAGAATTATTGCTTAGACATCGACTTACTGTAAGTACCTCGTAAAGTTTAGTTAAGTTTCTTTTTATGTGAAGCAACATAATACCGTAAGTGTTAGTTAAACATTCTTCGTGGATATAACGTACAAAGTTTTGTTTAACAGAAGGGCAATATAAAATTGTAATTAACAACATTGTTAGGAATTCTCAGAGATTATAGCTATAGTATTGTATTATTTAAGCCTTATATTTTATGTCCTGATAGTCAATGGAGGAAGGCCTTTACGGCTTCATTTATTCCAGTCTTGGCTTGGTTAAGGTCACGAATATTCCTGCAAACATTTCCAAAGTCTTTATTTTATGACTATACATAATGTACTTTTCTGTGGAAAATATTAAATCTTATACTTTAAATTGTCAATCGGTACCTTATCGCCATCTCATGTATGTCTTCTTCTTCTTTGTCTTTGTCGTTCCCTCACTAATGAGGACCGTGACCATATATGATTTGTCTCCTTTGGCTTCTGTCCTGCGCCAGTTCAATAGATCGTTGTAGAGTTTCTCCAGTTACCTCTACACTACTTTTACTCCATCGTGTTGTAGTTCACCCCTGGACCGCTTCTCCTGCACCTGTCCCACGATCAACTGCTTCTCCAACTCTTGCATATGCGATCTCATTAAATGTCCAAAGAAGCTTAGTTGACGTTCTTGGCATGGAGAGGTTAGTCGTTTTATAAGTAGAGCTCTTGTGAAATGAATTCGTTTGTCCTCATGGCTGTCCATGGTATCTTTAGGATTCGTCTCCAGCACCTCATTTCAAAAGCCCTTATTTATGTACTTACATGGCGACAGCTGTAGGTATTGGGGTCGGGTTAACACGCTATGCTATACTTCATCGGTAAATGAGCGTTTAACACGCATTTAACCACACGTGTTTGAGATGTTTTAGGAAGGAATTTGGCCTGTTTTTATAAATTATTACCTACTTAAGCTGTATAAGGCTCGGTTTCCTTTACATATTTGATAATAGTCATCACGTGCTGGATTGTAACTTTTTTTTTCTTTATAAAACCGACTCTCCATTTGACCCTACGGGGGTTCAAATGGAGAGTCGGTGGAGGGTCGAGTTTTCAAAAATCCCTCCAATTATTTTTCCTTCTGGTAAGGATTTTTTTTTTATAATATTTTTTTTTAATCGGTGTTGTCATGTACAAATGTTTACTTTTATCTTGCAAAAATTAATACGATAAATTTATGGCATTCGTTAACATCGTCGAACGTAATTATCTACTTACTTATTATTACTTTCAAAGTCATCCGTCGAAAAGTTTTCGTAACTTTTATATTACTTATACTGAAATTATTGAAATAAGATATCCTTCAAAAAAATACTTTTAAGTACGTACGAAGATACATTAACACATACATTAATACACATATATATTAATACACATATATCTGAAAGCATTACATAAGCCATAAACGTGTTGGCTCCCATGTTACGCAAGTTTTCTTAAGAAATTCGTATTTTTTCGCGAGGAAGCGAATGAAAAGCACCAAACAAAACGAGATTTTTTTCGGTTAAACTCATGAATTCTGGGACACAGCTCAAATTCAAGGTTCACTTTTAGAAATTATTTTTGAAACATACATTTTTACCTTACTCCTTATTTAAAAGGGTTTTTTTTATATTTAAAAATGGTAAAATGTGTAGGTTTGAGATGTGGTCATCTATATGCGGCCTAGCCGTGTTCCGGCATGATGTTCGGTGTTGCCATTCATAGATGGCGGGTCAGATCAGTTGCGCTGCATGTGCCTAGTGAATGTAGCGTCTCGATCTACTGCCGCCTTCCTACCTAGGCAAGTATGGTCCATCGTAGATCTCATCGTCACTTACCATCAGGTGAGATCGAGATCAAATACTTGCCTATAATGTAATAAAAAAAATATATATATAGTTATATAAAACAACGTTGTGTAAGTTTCACCATTCGTAACTCAAGAACAGGTGGGCCAATTTTGATGATCTTTGTTTTTTTATTTGTTTCCGCCCAGAATACCAGAATAATAGGTAATTAAACCTCTTTAATTTTTTTTTAATTTATCTCCGCCTCGAATACCAGAATAACATAATCATGGGAAAATTAAATAAGAAAAAATATTACAATGATAAATCATTTTGTCATATATTTGATTCTGAGGCATTACGAAGTTTGCCGGGACAGCTAGTCTAAATTAAAATTGGATCCTCCTTTTGTCGTTTGCGTTAAAATAGTGTTTCTCATTATAATAAATTAAACAGGTACCTCCGTTTTACGTTCACTGTTTCATCCTGACGTCACTGTTCAGTCTAAAACCACAATAATTAATCAGCAAATGGAATGATGATGAGGGACTATCCCAAATTGTAACCTTGCATTTAACCCCAAATGACGTCATTCCAATAATTTTACGCGCACTTACATTAAGTGGACTAATTACTTAACTGTAGCCGCAAATGGCCCACCGATCGGTTAATTGTGGACACGGGCCTTGGAAATTTACAAGCAGCTTATATTAGCTACAGAGTGTTGGCTGTATAAGCTGTATTAGCTAAGTGATCTGGGCTTAGATTGATACTTGTTACTGTAAGTTTTAGACCTCCATAAACTACATTTAAAAAGGTAATTATGTACGCTTTAATAGCTGGTAATAGTGATCTATTAATTCCGTTTTGTTGTGTATTTGATATCTATGAAAATGTATTTTATTACATAAAAATAATTTAAATATGGAATACGAACGGTATTGAATAAATGAAATATGAATGTCAATTTCAATTAAAACTCATTAGGCTGTATCCCCAGTCGGCAAACTGTTAGCGGCCGACTGAGTTACCGGCGTATCGGTTTAGAACGCCCTTCCATATATATGAAATGGAGTGTTCACAGTTTGCTAGTTTGCGCTCACTCTACGCAGTTTGCTGTGTTGCGCGCGCCGATTGATTCAGTGAGCGGCCGACTCACAGCAAAACCGGTTCCAGTCGGTGGCGGCGATATGCTTGTTCGCCGGGCATAGTGAGTCCGTTTGCCGCAAACTGTCATGTGGACAGTTGACAGTGAAAATTCAGTCGGTCGGTCGACCTAAATAAGCGGCTAACACATAACAGTTTGCTTGCGACGCACGCAAATTGATCTGAGTTTGCAGCTAACTCGAATTTTAATTCGCCACAAATTTGCAGCTCACCCAGTCGGCCGCTGACAGTTTGCCGACTGGGGACACAGCCTTAAAGTTTCAATAAATTAAGGTGGAAGCTCAGGGCAGTCAGGGCGCGAAATTCAAAATGTCAATGGTTTTTTTTTTACGAACAATTTGGACATCTTTACGATGTAATTTAGTGTTTTGCGATATTAGCATTCTGCGTTGGATGTCTCGATGTATTAGGTTTCCTTAAAAAAATACCTAAAGCGATACGACACCATAAAGTTAGTAAAAGTAGCGGTTTTTACAAACCTTATGGTATTGTATCGGATTAGGTACTGAGCCTCCCCCTTAAACGCCATAACATTATCTGTGCTTTTCCATTTAACGTAAACAATTATTTCGTTTATGATCTAAAGCATTATCTAAGTAAACAAAGGCTTAGGACAAAAGATGGCGGAGGTATTGTTAGCGCCTGATGTGGCCTAGACGTTTTTAATGATCAATTATGAGTCTTATGAACATTATATAGTACACAAGGGTTACTTCTTTAAATAATAAATAATCTTTAAATAATATGGATAATAACCAATAGCGATATTGTCAGTGAAATGTGGGCGTACAACAATATACCCCTGCTTGCCCCCTTTCAATTCAAGCTAGATAGTTTATTTATATAAGAATTGTACCACATAATGAAGTGTTAAAGTATGTAAGTACCATATTATCATACTTTTGTCTTAGTTTTTTTTTTATTACATTATAGGCAAGTATTTGATATCGATCTCACCTGATGGTAAGTGACGATGAGATCTACAATGGAGCATACTTGCCTAGGTAGGAAGGCGGCAGTAGGTCGAGACGCTACATTCACTGGGCACATGCAGCGCAACTGATCTGACCCGCCATCCTTGAATGGCAGCACCGAACATCATGCCGGAACACGGCTAGGCCGCTTGGCGACATGGCTTTGTTCAGTGGGTGGTGACTAGCCACGGCCGAAGCCTACCACCAGTGAAAACGTCTCGTAACGAAAAAGTGTAATAAGATTGTAATCTTAAGTTCTGCACACACTCAAGACAATAAAGTTCACCTTACTACTCTGCCCATTATCACAAACACAGTTGTTTTTACGATAGGAACAATTGTTTTGCAATCAAAACAATAGTAACCACTAAAACAAGTCGGAATAAACTATTGACATTGTATTTTTATTCATGCAGGTCAATTATAAATGAATAGTCTATCTATCTATCTGTGTTAGAATTACAGGTTCACAATGTCAGTTCCATTAAAACTCAATAAATTCAATTAATATTATTGTCAAATTAATAAAGATCGATTTAGCACGTCAAGTGCAAGTTAACTGTATACTTTATAGTCTACCGTATTTAGACATTTTGTATGGAGAATTGAAAGGCGCCTCTGGCGGACGGTATTTAATACTTTCAATTCTCCATACTAAATGTTTAAATACGGTATACTATGAAGTATACAGTAAGCTTACGAATAATTTCGCACTTGCCGTACTGTATGTCATGGTACCATAATACAAGCGTGTTAAGTTTGCAATCAGTGATAGCCAATTTGGTAGAACGCTTGCCTCGGTAACGCGGATTGCAGGTTCAAACCCCGGCTCGCACCTCTGGTATTTCATGTGCGAATCTCATTTTCAACCATGATTATCACTTGCTAAACGGTGAAGGAAACCATCGTGAGGAAACCTGCATGTCTGAGAGAACTCCTCGAAAGATGTGTAAAGTCCGCCAACCAGCACTGGGCCAGCGTGGTGGACTATGGCCTAATCCCCCTCGCATTGAGGGGAGTCCCGTGCCCAGCAGTGGGACATAAAAAAGTGCTGGTATCATTTTATTATTTTGCTTTTAATGTTTTTAGATGTTCCGTCTAAAGTGTGCGCTGTATCATTATCACGCTCCACCGCTTACACTAGGTACCTAGGGTACTTAATTTCCCCGACACTTCCTAACGAACCGTATCACATTGTGAGATTAATCGTCTAGTATTTTCTACTAACGAGCACGAAACAACGAACTATTAGTTAGGTCGTATTATTATATACATATACGAAAAGCTTCGTGCGAAAAATCCTGACCAACTGATTATGTTTTTGTTTCTTTTTACCTTAATTAAAAAGTGAGTTTTGGCAAAAATATATATGACACTAGCTGCGCCCCGCGGTTTTACCCCCGATTAAGTATGTCCTTTCCCCTAAACTACCTATGCAAAAAATCATGTTGATCCTTTGCTCTTTATCGTGTTTTAAATGAAACGCCAACTTTGAATCCGAAGAAAAAAGCTATTTAAAAAAAATACATTATAATAATGATAATATGCTCTAAATCAATTTGTTAAAGGCTACTTCTTTAACACACTTTAAAAGAAGAAAACCTTCATACTAAGTTTCAGATGAAACAAACCAAGTATGAAAGGAAAATCTAAATATGTACCCTCTTTTGTTTTTCCAATAATAATAGGGCTACTGTTATATTATAAGTAGAAACTTATTGATTACTTTAAAAATATTTTCTTTCACTGAACTTTTAGGGTTCCTTCGGTGAATTTGTCAGTTTCAATAACGTTAATCTAAACGCTTTTGAATGAATTTAATGAATAGGTTTGTTTTTAGCCTATCTCCTATCCCAACTGATTAACGTATATACTTCTAACATAATGTAAAAGATCTTTTAAAAAAATAACAACCATGGAGTTTCTTGCCCGTTCTTCTCCTTAGGCATTCCGAACGGGTGGTAAAGTAATAGCATAGTATGTAACTTTTGACGATTCATAACAGTACTTAAGGGTCTACGTGAATAAGAAATATTCCGATTCTGATTCTGATTCATAGATGGTGTTTCTTGAAAACGGCAGAACTAATATCCGCCAAACAAACCTAAGACCTAAATCCCAACACTAGCTATAAACATAAAGCTTGTAACTTGTCACAACTCTACTTTCGTTGTGTCGGAGTTTAAGAATCCAATTCTGGAAAGTATTAGCGATTCGATTGCTTCGGCTCCCGTTTCTCGGAGAACTTTTCAAATTGAATTCTAAGTAAGATTAATTTTACTAGGCGTCGGAATTTCGGATCTGCTCAATTAACGCTAATGTTGGAATCTTGTTTGATCTTGGTCTGTGGTCCTTCGATCATAAATTGATCTTAATCTGTAGCATTCATATTATTAAGATTCGTCTCTTTCAAAGGTCTGTGTTATTTGTTTAAATATATAATATCAAACATTACTATATTAATTACTTACTTGTCAACATAATTGATTTATTCAATTTAAGGCGAATTAATAAAGAAGAATAAATAGCAGTCATAGCCAAGTTGATAGAACGCTTGCCTCGGTAACGGGGATCGCAGGTTCAAATCCCGGCTGGAACCTCTGGGATTTCTGGATTACATGAGCGAATCTCATTTTCAACCACGATTATCACTTGCTAAACGGTGAAGGAAAACATCGTGAGGAAAACTGCGTGTCTGAGAGAGCCCCTCGAAGATGTGCGAAGTCCGCCAACACGCACTAGGCCAGCGCGGTGGACTATGCCTAATCCACCTCGCATTGAGGGGAGGTCCGTGCCCAGCAGTGGGACATTAAAAAGGGCTGGTATTATTATATTATTATAATAAAGAGGTAAGTAAGAAGAAATGAATAAGATGTATATCAACAGCGTCTTTAGAAGTATACCTCATACCTCGTTCATTGTTCCTTTCCAATAATAGTGGAATAAAAGTTTATGACCGACTCTTCCCTTGAGCGGGACAAGTTCGATTTATTTCTTTGTTCGCGACTCATTGTGGACTCTTGGGTAAGACTTTGAGACACGTTCGTACTAATTGCGTAACTTGGCGTGACCATGTTGGATGACGATTGATTTAATATTCCGTCCACAAATTTTATTTGACGGAATTTGGATGGGCCATTATGACGTAGATACTGTTTATTAGCATTGTGAAATAGGCTTTTAATGAACTAATCTGACGGAGATAAAGCTGTGAGTAAATTCTAGCTCGGGCGAAGCAGGCTTTGCTTGAGATGAAACTGACCAGGCTCGCGGAGCGTACGGTCGGTTCAGATCCAGTCAATAAATTTTTGTTGGTGAAACATAGGTACCTACATATAATTTCTGAACAGAGCGTAAAAATAATTTTCAGTATACAAGCTATAAAACAGGAGAAACTCCACAATGAACATCTACCATGATATTGAATGTGCACAGGACAGAAGCAAATGGTGACCAATCATATATAGTCACGATCCTCATTAGTGAGGGAACGGCAGAGAAGAAATACAAACCATGAGAACATTTTAGCACAGACTTATAGATAAATATAGATGTATAGATAAATATAGATGTGATGATTTAGTCACTTTCTGCGTAGATGGGGCAACACTTAAATATGAGAGTACCCCGTCGCAAACTATGACACCAGGACGTCAACCATCTCAGTCCTCCCGTGACCATGGTTGCTGTAAAGCAGCCGAAACGTCGGGAACGTAAAATCAAAATATAAACGCGATAAAATCCTAAAAATTAGTTTTATTTCAATGTGTAGTATTCGCGTAAATATAAGAAGTCAATAGATAAGTAGAGTTCATAATATAGAGTTCACGCCAGTAACATCTTCCTATTCTCCTAATATCCGCGACACCGTTCACATAACACAATGCACCAAGTCCTGCATAGAAATTCTAATAGACAGCCGACAATAGGCGTATCTGGGTACGATATGCCTATAGTTTAACAGACTGTTGAGTGCTGAATATAGTGAATAATGATACTGCAAAACTATTGTCTCTGAATTTTCAACTGTAAATCAAAGATTTTAGAATTGAAAATCGATGTGGTTTCTTTCTTGAATTATTAATTTAAGAAAGGTATTTGCTCAAAATATATATATATCTTCGTAGTGGAATAATATTAAATATCGCGATCTGTGACGTTAGAGGTATCTCATTTTAATATTAATAAAAATAGCATCACGTACTCGTGATTCGTTATGCCTAGCAAAAAATAGTGAATATGAACTCTCCGAATATAGAGGTCTTCAGCTAGGAATTCTGCATTACATAAATATTCGACTAGTATTATGAGAAAATATAAAAATAAATGAATGTAAGCCAAAATTTGCCAAAGTTTGCCAAAGTTGTAATATAATAAGTGTCTGGGGAATGATTCGCATGTGGAGCAATTTAAATTTACGCGTAGTTCAAATCATAGTTTTATTTTATTCTAGGATGAAGTAGTTTTTTTTTGGAATTTAAAAAAACTGTCGAACGTAATTTCCAACAAAACGTTGTTTAAGTTAATTTATACCTTAAATCAGGTTGCGTACGGTAACCCACCGACCTTTTTGCAAAATTAAGTTTGAAACGCCCTCCTTCCGCTGAAAGCCATCAATGCCGCTTTCCTTCACGTGGTATATAAGCTGGCAGTATATATCTATTCAGTAAGTACAGTCACCGACACGTGTATTGTAAAAGCGAAATTCATTTATAAAAATAATAATACCAGCTCTTTTAATGTCCCACTGTTGGGCATGGGCCTCCCCTCAATGCGAGGGGGATTTGGCCATAGTGCACCACGCTGGCCCTATGCGGGTTGGCAGACTTCACACGTCTTTCGAGGGGTTCTCTCAGACATGCAGGTTTCCTCGCGATGTTTTCCTTCACCGTTTAGCAAGTGATAATCGTTGTTGAAATTGAGATTCGCACCTGCGATCCGTGTTACCGAGGCAATTCTACTAACTTGTGTCTGTTTTAAGAATTGGTCTCATAGACATGTCAGGAGCTATGTGTGGTTTGTTTTCACTAAAATAATGTAAAATTGAGTAGCCTAGGAAGTGGACATAAGTAACGTTTGCAACAACATACAGATTAATACATGCTTTTGGATGTATAAGTGATTATATAATGTACTAGCTGTTGCCCGCGACTTCGTCCGCGTGGTATTTAACAACGTCTCAACCGTTGGCAACAGCCTGCTCGCGTTCTGATCCCGCGGGACGCATTGCAGATTGTTGCTATCAAACTTTAATCAGGCGCAGCGCTGCAACATTGGTTTTAATTTTTTTTCGTAAGATCCTATTATTTTTTATAAAATAAAAGTAGCCTAAGTTACTCCTTGTTACACCAGCTATCTGCCAGTGAAAGTTAAAATCGGTCCAGCCATTTCAGAGATTACCCGAAACAAACAGACAGACAGACAAAAATTGTAAAAAATGTTGTTTTGGAATAGGTACCGAATATACATCCAAATGCACTTAGTAGAAAGCGGTTATTTTAATATTACAAACAGACACTTCAATTTTATTTATATGTATAGATTGGACATACTATGTAGCACATAATCAGAATTAGCCGTTCCTACATTGTTCTCACATACCTATAACAATTTATCGCTCAAAAATGTAAAAGATATATTTAAAAAAAAGGAGCAACCATGGAGTTTTTTGCCCGTTCTTCTCCAAAGGAAAGGCATTCCGAATGGGTGGTAAAGCAGTAGCATAATGCATTTGTAACTTTTGACGATTCATAAGTACTGTACAATAATGGTCTACGTAAATAAAAAAATATTGTGATTCTGATTCTGATTCTGCACGTAGAAAAGAGAAATACTACGCCAATATTTTTACAACTGACTGTACACGCTATTCAAAGTAACGCGGGCATAGCTTTATTGAGCTGCGAATATTTTATGTGCTCACCCGATTCTCCCGTACCATTGTTGAAAAACGTCCATAAATGAAAGGTTGTGCGTTTGAAATTTCCTATGATAACATAAAAGAGTAGCTGGAAATGTAAAAAGTATTTTTAAATGTGTATTTGTTCAACCACTTCGTTTGTAACAATACGCGCTTCATATAGTAATTTTTTTCCATTCTACAAAACTCCTGATTAATTTAATAGATTCATTGACGAAAAACTAAGAAAAGTATTTATTGAAAATTATACAACTCATGGTAGATTTTAATGGACAACACCAGAAAAATATTTATTAAAAATTATACAACTCATGGAATATTGGTATGGGCAACGCCGATTGATGTTCCTCTGACCATCGATCAAAGAGCCATTGAGACTGAAGTGAGACTCCACCGAGACGATAATAAACTTTTAGCAGAATAGCCAATCTGTCACAGTCGTAATGGAACTTCAATAGTGTGTCGCTGGAATGCCAATCGTATGTCATTTTATTTAAATGAGCAGATTCAGTTTACTTCACTGACAGTTGGGGTTAGAATTACATTAGCATATTATGTACGAGATGGAACTAGGATTACTGTGTTGTATGTTGTACTGTATTTGTATGATAATGTAATTTAAGCTCTACAACAACACTCCTGGTGGTAGGCTTCGGCCGTGGCTAGTCACCACCCACTGAACAAAGCCATGTCGCCAAGCGGCCTAGCCGTGTTCCGGCATGATGTTCGGTGTTGCCATTCATGGATGGCGGGTCAGATCAGCTGCGCTGCATGTGCCTAGTGAATGTAGCGTCTCGATCTACTGCCGCCTTCCTACCTAGGTAAGTATGCTCCATCGTAGATCTCATCATGACTTACCATCAGGTGACATCGAGATCAAATACTTGCCTATAATCAAATACTTGCCTATAATGTAATAAAAAAAAAGTCTTTTTCTTCTATGAATTTTCTTCATACCAATATGTATGATTCTGAATACATATCATAGCTATAAATCTCCAAAGACAAGGAACCTTATTTTGTATTTTCTATCACAGCATTTTAAAGCGTAATCTCATCCAAAATTTATAAATAGTGGCTTTCAAAAGGCCTATAGATACTTATTTAGATTAATACCAGAACCGTTTCCGATAACCGAAATGGAAGGAAAAGAGTAAATTGTGTTGGAAAATTGGGAAGCGCCGCGGAGATTTATCTCGTGCGAAGGCCGATATCGTCGCGGCCATTAAGATGGGTCGATCGAATGGACTTTTATCCTATTGTCGTGTGTACCTACTTCACTCTAGATTTTTCACACTATATAAAAAAAAATAAACACACACTATATATTGACGACCTGACTAGCGCAGTTGGTATAGTACCGCGTTAAAATCCTGGTAGGGACAGTCTGTGTGTGATGAGCATGAATGTTTGTATGTTAATATATATATATATTTATAATCGTTGCTTAGTGTGGGACCGTATAGTTGGTGTGTTCGTTAGGCGATATTATTATTATAATTGGTTTCTTTTAAGATCGCTTATACTTTGCCAAAGTTATGTGGCTTCATTAAGTGGATGTGTCGCTTATCTCGTGTGGGCAACTCACTGCGCATTACAGGCTCATTCATCTCCGCGTATATTCGACATAATTCAACCGACATGAGCAAAGCGAGTAGTTTGTGTTGGTAATGACATTAAAAATATATAGATTTATAGTTCTATGTTTACCATGAATTCTGAATCGGAAGGCGTAGGCAGACAAAATATGTCTGGTGTATGTATGTTGCATGTATCTTTGTATAATAGTCATTCACAATAGACATTCACGAGACATATGCTACGGTTATCCGAACTGTGATCCATAAACATTTTTCATTATATTTGAAATTCTTTCGGGAATACCCTTGGTATGGCGTGAAATATGGACTCTATTTTCATACGTTTAGGGTGTTGGCAGTATAAAATAGTGAGGGTTCATCGTGGTGATAAGTGATTCGGACATTTTAATATGTTATCCGTATTCTATTACGTCATCGTAAGAGAATATCTAATAAAATTTGCGCTTAAAGTTGATGAAAACAAATGCACTATGTATTGATTTTTCAATAGTTTATGGTATAAAAAAATACAACCGAATTGAGTACCTCCTCCTCTTTGAATTCCAAGTGAATAATCTTGACCCATATTACCCACTTTAGAACCCAATACATTTTTTTTATATTTCTTTGTTATAAAAAAAAATATATATCGTCCGAAAATTAAACCTATGTAGCTTATAGTCTGAACCTACCGACGCTTGTACTATGGGTACCTACCGTATAATAAATAAATGTCCAACTATCTAGGTATATAAATATTCAAGCTTTTATGAGAAAAAGCAATTATCGATACGGTAACAATATTGTTTATATGGTCTGTGTTTTCTCAGGCGTTGTCAACACGACAGTAGGCGTCGACAAACACACACTGATTAAAGTCTGGATAATAGGCAATGTTTATTTGTACCAGTGATTTGTATTGTATCAATCTTGCATACCTACAT
The DNA here is from genome assembly GCA_905333125.1 of Pheosia tremula. Lineage (NCBI taxonomy): Eukaryota > Metazoa > Arthropoda > Insecta > Lepidoptera > Notodontidae > Pheosia > Pheosia tremula. The sequence goes on from HG995397.1 coordinate 2,390,414, forward strand.
AGAACCTTGGGTATATAGAAGACATGATTATATAAGAAAAACAATTGATTTTGTTTACCGCCGTAATTTTTGATCATAATGTGAAAACACAATTTCATATGAGGATAAAAAAAAACTTCCAATTATATTTTTGCGCAGGTTCTAATAGTAGTGTACCCTTTTTGGGTAACATTGCACACGATCGTCTCAAAACGGAAGGCGCTCGGAGCAGCAATAATCTATACACATATAAATAAAATTGGAGTGTCTGTTTGTAATATTAAAATAACCGCTTTTTACTAAGTGCATTTGGATGTATACACGTTACCTATACCCAAACAATATTTTTTACAATTTTTGTCTGTCTGTCCGTCTGTCTGTCTGTCTGTTTGTTCCGGCTAATCCCTGAAATGGCTGGACCGATTTTGACGGGACTTTCACTGGCAGATAGCTGATGTAACAAGGAGTAACTTAGGCTACTTTTATTTTAGAAACAAAAATAGGATCTCACGAGAAAAAAAAACAATGTTGCAGCGCAGCGCCTGATTAAGTTTGATAGCAACAACCTGCAATGCGTCCCGCGGGCTCAGAATGGGCGAGCAGGCTGTTGTCAACGGTTGTCTTTGTTAAATACCACGCGGACGAAGTCGCGGGCAACAGCTAGTACTAATATATAAGGTTTAACAAAAATTGTGTAAGCGGTTAACGATCACGATTATGTATAAAAAATAAGTGACTGTGTACACTTATTTTTTATACATAATCGTGATCGTTTGTTCTTCTGTTACAAAGCGAGACAGAACCACTACATCGCGGACTTAAAATCGCGTGTTATTTTTTAAATGTCAAATAATTGATTATGTTTTTCGGGAATGTGACCCTTATAGCCAGCTATGGACCCCGTAAAATATTTCACATTATTATTGTTAAACCGTTATATACACCGTAAATTTTCTCAGGTATAATGTTTCACATTATCATGGAAGTTGTTTTAGTTTAAAGTATAATATTAGAAAATACAATTTCCTAGTCTACATGTACACATGTAGTCTACTATGTTGTTCGTAGTAAAACGTTCATGCGTCTAGGAATGGGATTATACGGGGCAGTAATATCGGGACGGAATTTGGGGCAACACGCCGCATAACATACCTTCAGTTTGATACGTTCTTATTTAGCACCGTCTATACACTAAACCAGCAAACGTCGGGAACGTAAAAACATAAAATAAACGCGATAAAATCCGTTAAACTTGTTTTATTTCAATGTGTAGTATTCGCGTAAATATAAGAAATCTGGTATATATACTTATTCGTCGGCTAGGTAAAGTTTATTAAATTTGGCTCTAACAAATGTTTAGTTAAATACTTTCAAGCCTCTGTTAAAACGTAAATGTAATGAAATTGATTAAATTTTATGTTTACGCTTAAATAAATTAATAAGATTAAATGTTAAAGATTTTTTTTTCGATTAAAATTTAATCTGACTTGTCATACAGGTTTATTAACAAATACTGATAAATCTCCTCCAATCATTGTTCAACGACATTTAATAATACATATTTTTTTCATTAGCACAAAATAAAAATTATGATAACGTCCTTATGGACTTCATTCAGCTGACACCTGCCACGGCTACACCAATAATGTAAGCATAAACAATTCATCCATTTTTTTTCCCACTCCCACATTTCACTAATGTATTTAGTATTTCTTATTCACCTCAGAATAATTAATCTTCACCAAAATCTCTCACCGGGTGTACCCACGTTAACCGGACGCACGTCGGCTACCGTCCGTTGACGAGTTATTTTGATATCACCGAAGTAAAAGATGCACGAGGAAGATCCGTTTCCATAGAGGTGGGAGTGCACTAAAACATGAGCGTTGAATAAGCCAACAAATATAGCTCATTGACTACTTGAAGAAATTAAACCAAATATTTGTCTTGCTTTTAATTTTAACTAACTGTTCCGGCAACATTCGTACCGCCTTAGAATCAAAATTTATGAGTAAATCTTTGTGATTTTTTTTCCAGTGTTTCAGTAGTTATTCTGCCTGTCAATAGTTATTCTTTTTGAATTTGTCTCCACCCCGAATAGTCAGGGCGGAGACAAATTCAAAAAATCAAAGATGACAAAAAACCTTTCTTCTGTGATAAATTGCGTAACTTACACGTCTTTGTTTTATATGATGAGCACAGTTACAGCTATTTACAGTTTCTACTAATTTACTTTCCTTAAGTACTCTCCAAGTGGCTACGATAATGTAAACCGGGCATCATGCTTCGTGCGCGCAACTGCGCGAACAGTCGTGAATCGTGTGTTCGACATTTGAATTGGACTATTTTTTTTTCTTGGGGACCACGCGAACATGTTGCACATTTTCAAGTCGATTTGATAAAAACCCAATGAGGTTGTCTGTTCACCAGCGGGTCGATTCAGAACATTTCAACAAGTCATCCGAATCGATTCGATAGGAAATGTTCTCGTATTAACAGCGGTCTTTAAGAGCCATTCTTCATAAGCGAATCGAAGATTCGATACGACTGCAACTGAATGGTTCGATTTGACCACTAGCTTTGATTACATAGTACATTTCATAATTCAAGTTTTAACTATTAACCAAATCGATCTCTACGGGATTTGTCGTAAGGTCGTGAATCGGGGGGCAGATTCGTAAAAATATTTTTTTTTTAAATAGAAGGCTAAGTTTTCTTACTCATCGATATGCGTCGATATGCTTCATGCGTCTTCATGCTATGATGAAGTATATAGCATAGCGTACCGTGGATAACCATTTTAAAAACACACATCAGTCAATATCCGGTTTTCAAAGTGGTGATCGATCTCTGTGGTATATCGCTTCGATAAACGCTCGTAATAAATATATTTTATATGTGATGTAATCAAATGAAGTTATATTATTTAATTTAGATATTGTGATTCTGTAACTGCAATCAGTGAAATACATAGTTACATTTGATACTTTCAAGAAAAAAATACAAATGGTTACAAATTGTATTTTCAACTTTTATACACTGGCTTAGTACTTATTTCACCATGATTGGTACCTTGGCCCATATTTTTTACCAAAAGTCTTGGGATTGGTACTTTTTCTATCATGATATTTTACTTTTCTAATATTATTTTCATCTCAACGTCGACTCGAGTGTAGGTATACACTTATATTTCACGTTAACATTTTCAAGGTACCTTAATTCAGTGAAAATAATTAAGGTACCCTGATTTTTTTTACTGATTTAACTTCCCAAAGGGCATTGCAAAAAGCACCTAATGCCAGTTCTTTCAAAAAGCATAATATAAAAATGGTGTCATCCGTTGGTCTCCAAAGTGTCCCCAAGAAATAAGATAAATAGTAGAACTGAAAGGCGAGTAAACGTAACTAATGAAATAATAAATGGGTTTGAGAAAGAAAAACTTAAGACGCTTGGCAAGAGCGCGAAGTTAGCCAAAAACCGCTTTGAAAAGAATAATGTAAGAATGGGTTGGCGTTGACTTGGCAGGCTAATATTGAGTACTTTCAATTTGGCACGATGTTGAAACTAGTTTTGGGATGTTAAATTAATAGAATCTATAGGTATAGAATGATTCAGAAAGATATAGAGTAAGAGTACTGACGCTTCTTTAGCGATTATTTCATCATTATGTGAAGTCAGAATATTAAATTTCAATTTTAAAATATGCGTTGTTTGAAACAAAATGACTAATCGGATTTTTGTGAGAACATTTTTCAATTTGTATAAATTAAAAATTATTAGACGCTTCACTTGAGAATGGTTGCATCCATTTGCTATTTTTTTAATAGTCCGAATAAGGCTTTTAAATAACGAAAATTAAAAAAAAAAACAAAAAAAATGAAAGTCGGGACAGATCAACGCCTTTCTTGTCGGGTTGCTTTGAATAAATTAAGAACTTATTGCCCATACAGTTTAGTTCAATACTCAAATGGGAAATCTTTGATATCGATTGAAATAAAACTAATTTTAAGAATTTTATCGCGGTTTATTTTTGATTTTACGTTCCCGACGTTTCGGCTGCTTTACAGCAACCATGGTCACGGGAGGACTGAGGTGGTTGACGTCCTAGTGTCATAGTTTGACGGGGGTACCCTCATATTTAGTTGTTACTTGCGGTCCGATCTACGCAGAAAGAGCTTTGATATCGATTTTATAAATATTTTATGAGTATTATTTTCATAATATTTTTTTTTCTAAATGTTGTAGTATACTGTTAAACTCTTTAGCTTATATTTTATTGACGTTAAATAATGTGTTCGCGTTATGATAAATTTGAAATAGCCTGCCACCCGCAGGACCTCGTTTTGAGCGCCAATTTATATTTTTTTAATAAGTTTATTTGGCAGTGACGGCGGAGGCGGGAATAAATTGCGTTTATAATCTGTGCCAGTCGGGACTGGCGCGGGGTTGCCAGGTGTGCTGTTTCCACGGAACAACCCGGCTTTAAGGTGTTTTCCTTTCCCAATGATTCCAAGCATAATTTATTTGTGGCTAAAGTAGTTTACTAGCTATTTTTTTTTATTCTGTATAATTTTAATGAATAAAATTAATAGTATTTTTTTTTATTTTGGCATGCTTAAATGCTGAAGGTAGCGTAACAAATATTAAAAATAACATATTTTGTAAAAGCATATTATGAAAAAAAAAAATACAATTGAAAAATCGTATTGTAGTAGATATAACTATAAAATAAGTACCGCAAGTAATTTTTTTATATAAATTTTTATACATCCCTCCGGTCTGAAGAAAGCTGTTAAAAATCCGGCTTTAATATACAAAATGACTTAAAGCTAATTATACATCATCATCATTATGCAGTAGACCCACTACTGGGCATAAGCCTCCCCTTCATGGAAGAGGGGGTACGGGGAACGTAATTTGGCGGACTTGCCACGTCCTTACAGAACAAGTAAGGTTCGCAAACTTCCTCAGAACGCTTTTCATCACTGCTTAGCAACTACTAGCTATGATATAAATTTTAACATGTTTAAGTGCTAGCAACACTATACACAGCATCTACCAACGTAAAGTACCTAAAATGAATATAAATTCACTTCTAATCTCATCGTAATGAAATCCCTCGCCCGACCCGTCTGGACGGCACGAAGCGGTTGAATGTGCAGCATTAAGGTAGCTCACGGTGAGGGCATCTATTTTTAAGATACCTGTGGTTACTAAATTTGTATTATGTTTTGTGTTAGTGTACCTTTGTCCTTATCACGAGAACATTTGTCCTTATTTGGAAAACAATCTGTGTTTTCTTAGTCATTAAACGCGAACATGTTCCCTCATATTACGGCCGCAGCTCAATATCCATTATTGTGAATGTAAATGACCAATATACGCCTTAAATATGGAATCAAAAACCCACGATGAACGATTGGCTATAATGATGTAGTTCTGACAAAAGCTCTTTATGCTATATTGTGTTAAACTGTTGGCCACATCTACTTAGTGACATTATTAAGGCACTTAGCCACAGATATGACCGTAGCGTTACGAACATTAAATCAACACAGACACGACTCATATGAGTCGTGTCTGTGTTCGTGCAGAATATTCTGCCCGTGCTTTTGAACAATCGCCTTGTCACTGTCACTGTCAGTTGTCATGCCTACGCTGTTGGAAAGAGAAAGAAAGTCAATTGTTGTTAATGCAAATTCTTCCAAAATTTTCTATACGTAAAGTATAAAATTGATTGTCACGAATTTTCACCGAATACGGCGTTCAATGTTTGTTAGGGTTACACATGCGAATCAAATTCTACGTTTGTGTGTTGTTCAAATATGAGCGTACTCGTCAGTGTCGGCGTTTGATGTTATTATATAAATGCGTAACTCGTCAAAGAGATAAAGAGATCAGATATTAAGACGATTAAACCCTAACTTTATCCTTTGTCATCATTTTAATAACAGCATCTATTTATATTCCTTTATACTAATCCAAGAATACCCCGAAATAATAGACTTGTCTCACTTTTTGTGATCTTTATTAACAACTAGCTGTGAACTTCGTACCGCCTCAGAATCAAATGTACGACAATTTTTTTGTGAAATTTCTCATATTTTAATAGTTATTCTGTTGTTACAGGCGACGAAAAAAAAATCAAAGATCATAAATATCAGCCCAACCGTGCATGGGTTATAAATGGTTTAACTAACACGACTTTGTTTTATATATAGATTAAATATGTACAGTAAATTACCCTTTATCAAAAAACCATCGTTTACACTACAGTGCTGTAGACGACATGACAGTCCTACTCCTTTGATATGAAGTTATAAGACATTGCTTGATAGACATTGTTTTTAGCATTTAGAGTAACATTACTAATACAAGTTGTCGTCTTTTTTATGTAATGGATTCACGAAAAATTGAGTATTTTACATGGTATTCCTTTAAATAGGTACTGTTAACGCACAAATCATTTTTAGCAATAATTATTCGGTCGCAATGTTATATTTCGATCATATTATAATTCATTAATGAATATGTTCCTTATAATTTCCTCACTGAAAATCAATATTTTAAGGTCGAGCATATTATTTTGTTTTCTTATATTTACGCGAGTACAACATCAAAATAAAACTAATTTTATCGAAATTAAAAAATATCCTAAAATTATTTAATCCCAAACCAAGCTCACCATTGCACGACCTCAAGATACTGTGAGCACTTTCTGCGTAGATCGGACCGCGAACAACAACTCAATATGACGGTACTCAGGTTCAAACTATGACACTAGGACGTCTTACAACTCAGTCCTCCCGTGCCCATGGTTGCTGTAAAACAGTCGAAACGTCGGGAAGGTAAAAACAAAAAATAAACGCGATTAAATCCGTAAAATGGGTTTTATTTCAATCGATAATATTATATATACACTTATAACCCATGGTCTGTAACTTATACGCCAGTGGGTGTGCTTACACGGTAGGCGAATGGGGAATAGAACACCGTAGGGGCCTATACGAGAATGGGTGTAACCACGCGATTCCTTGCAACCACAAGATAAATAAATAATAAATATCGCCATACGAACACACCAACTATACGGTCCCACTTTAAGCAACGCTTGTGTTATGGGTACCGTACAATGGACTGAGGGCTAACTCAGTATATAATACTTATATACATATTAACCATGACTCGGGTACAAACATTCGTGCTCATCACACAAAGCTGGTGTCCCTACCAGGATTCGAACCCGGGACCCTCAGCGCAGAAAGCAGAGTTACTACCACTGCGCTAATCAGGCCGTCATACTGCAGATACTTGCGATACTATAGTACTATAGCGTTTGCCCGTGGTGCTGCCTGTGCTACCATCAACTTTTTACTATCGTGTTGTACGACTTTTAATATTCATAGCGTGATCTTATTGCACAGTTTTCTGGCTCATAGGAGAGATAGAGATGGGAATGAGTGTTGGGCAAGATACAGAAAAAATGTTCGAGGCATGATTGTGTGCACATCCAATATACCTACTTGTAGTAAAATCGTATGGAAAATAGGATCAGTAGATCCTATTTTGTCTGCTAGGCCAAGGGTATCTGCATGGTTATTCTCTATTTAGTTGTTTTTATAATCCACTAGCTGCGCCCGGCGGTGTTACCCGCGATAAAAAGTATGAAAAATTAAAACATCTATCCCACGGGAACCATAAATTTAACCGGGATAAAAAGTAGCCTATGTACTATTCCAGACTATAATCTATCTCTGTGCCAAATTTCACCCAGATCCGTTCAGCTGTTCGGGCGTGAAAGAGTAACAAACATCCATCCATCCATCCATCCAAACTTTCACATTTATAATATTAGTATAGATGATTGTTTATTCATTCCATGTCAATTTATAATTAAGTAAAATTACGCATATAGAGTCGTATTACCTTAGTTGTTATACCAATTACATGTACCTAAGCGATACATAGCACTTCAGTATATTATATAAGGATAATTAATAAATAACAATGTGTCCCAATAGTCATGAATTTCAATTAATTATTTTTTGTGATAGCTATAAAAAAAAACTTTATTTCTCACGGGACGCAATTTTTTTTATTACATAAACACAATTGGAAATTGCGTGGCTTGGAAAGTAATATCGGCGCTATGTATCATTGACTTTAGGAATTACAAACATATTGCCGTAGATACGTCGAAGTCAAATTATTAATTTATTTATATAGTCCTACTGGGGTACTTATATACAAATTGTTATTTTACATTGTATTTCCTTAACTCTACCACCGGGTCGGAACGGAACCTCAACTGAGAAGCTTAGTCAGTAAGCTTAGAGTTTTATTTATAAATATGCTCACTTGAATAGAGTGTCAATGTGCCGATATTGGCTAATCCACTGCGTAGATTTTCAGCCTTAAATGTTATTGATTCTTTAGATAGTCGGTTACATTTATACAGTGTACAAAAAGTACTCAAGCTTGCCAAATACCTAGACAAATCGTGTGGCGCTAGCCTGAAAAATAAAGACTGCTTCTCATCTCCCTGACGGCGCCCGCTCGCTTCCCGCATCTCGATATTTATGACGCAAGCGAGTTAACGAATGGTTTACAAAACAGTTTACTCGTTAGATAATCCGCGCGCCGCGGCGCAAACGCACCGCGCAATCGTAAATATAATAAAGATCACGCCACCGGTAAACACGGATCGAACTAAAATAAACTACGCCGAGTCTTAGAAAGTTATTTCGAATAAGAAATACTATAAATTGCATTTTAAACTGTTGTTCGCTGTCAAAATAGAGCGAAATTAGGGCTATTTCCAGCGGAGCGGCGGTCTTAGTTATTTTTACGACGCAAGAACAATACTAAAATTAATGGTACCTACAGTAAAAGTAGAAAAGTATGACTGCGCGTACTTAATTATGAATCCTATATACTTATGTATTCGGATTTACATTTTGGAGCGACTAACATCGGATAGGATTGGTTTGTCATGCCAACAACGTATAGTCATTCTTGTTGACAGTTCAACTGTCATGATACACTGCATTGAAATCCGTCAGCATTAAAATCTGCTTTACTCAGATTAATTATTATTTTCGACGATATATAAAAGCTACAATTCACACTACAATGGTGGCAGAGTCTTTAAATGTGTCAATATGATATGTGAATGTAACATCCTTGCCTGACTCGTCGTCACTTGAATTATCATACCTTTCCTGTTTTACTATGTCTACAGTGATGACGTTTAGGTAACCACGTCACGTACGCTACGCCTGAAGTACTAGTACAGAGTCAACTCTATACAAATCTACGTAATCTGTGAGCTTTCTGCATACAACGGTGTCTAAAGAAATAAAGATTTTTGAAGCTGCGGTTTTTAATAGCCAATTTTTTCATTCTAGAAATTTCGGTAGTAAAACTAGTCTTGTAAGTACCTACCTACTTTGAAAGTATTTCCATACATGATTCATTTGGAAGTTTCATCCGTAAACTTTACAGTTGTTTGGGGTGAGCTGGCTTATGGCGTACCCATACAAGCGTGGCTTAGCTTTTAACCAACCTGAAATGTTCATTATGTTATTTATTGTCACTCTATTCGCACTATGACAAGTTCTCATGTAAAAAACCCGTAACTTATTTTTCATGAATACCGTGGATTTATCAACGTTTTAAAAATGCCCTCATTATGGAATTTGTAACGAGAGAATAATGGATTGAAAAATAAATAATTTGTTCATCATCATTAGTCTAGGTTTAATGTTAAAATAAAAACAAATCTTTTCTGAAAACCGACCTTAATTGGCCTAGAAATTAGGCCGGCATCAGAAGGCCGGTAATAACAACGAGATAAATTTAACAAAGCAAACAAAAAACATTGCCTTAGTAATTAGCAGGTAATTCTTGGAAAACAGGGTCAAATTAATGATTTCGTCAAATTGATAGTCTTCTAACAATTTGAAATGTTATATTAAAAAATCAATACATGTTGATGATTTGTTACAAATATATACATATTAATAATAAAGGTATGTAAATCACTAGTAAAATACTTGAAACTAATAACATGCCATATGCAAGCTCATTCCGCGCATAACTAAGCGCAATTAAAATAATTTAGAAAAATCAGTAGCGACAAATATAAGACTCAAAAGCCTTTATACTGGTAGAAGCATTAACAGAAACTTTAGTTACACAATGTAAACCCTACTATAGCTAGAAGATTTATAGGTAGCCTAAGCCCGCAGGGATTTTCCACACGTTATTGACCATAAATCAAAAACTATGTGACAAGAAATAAAAGGAAAACGGCCCTTTATAATGTACAAAGGAAAGCCCTTTCAAATCCGATAAGTAATTCAAACTGAGCTAACTCGTTTTGCTTTATTAAAAACTAGCTGTTACCCGCGACTTCGTCCGCGTGGCATTTAACAAAAAAGTATTTCTAAAATAAAAGTAGCCTAGGTCACTCCTTGTTACATCAGCTATCCGCCAGTGAAAATCCCGTCAAAATCGATCCAGTCATTTCAGAGATGAGCCGAAACAAACAGATAGACAGACATAAAAAAATGTAAAAAATGATGTTTTGGTATATGTACCGTGTAAACATCCAAATGCACTTAATAAAAAGCGGTTATATTTAAATTACAAACAGACACTCCAATTTTATTTATTTGTATATATATCTTTATGAATATATTAGGTAGGTTTTCAATGCCTCTGAAGAATGAAACACATAGGTATTATATTCCCATATCGCACTTTTACACGCGTTTTAATACATATTAAAGTATTTAGTAAAATGTAGTTTGAATATTGTAATTCTATAAATACAGACACAACACAAGCTTCCCGGTAATATCAGTTGTATTGTAAACACGACACGAGGTGTTTATAAGATTGTTCTAAACAGTGGCCGTCTTTGCAGGCTCTTCTCATTTACCTGTCTGATAAACGTTGGGTATATTTATATGTAGCCAAGCCAAGCCAAGCTTAAAAAGTCTTAGAAAGTAATTAAAGGATCTAAGCTACAGAAAAGACTTGATATTCTTATAACTTATAAGCAGAAATACAACGATTTTTTCGGATTCTATCGCAAGCAACAACTAAATATGAGGGTGCTCCGGTTCAAACTATGATACTAGGTCGTCAACCACCTCAGTCCTCCCGTGATCATGGTTGCTGTAAAACAGCCGAAACGTCGGCAACGTAAAAAAATAAAATAAACGCGATAAAATCCGATTTTTTTTTTATTTCAATGTGTAGTATTCGCCATAATATAAAAATCAGTATATCTAACAAAATCAAATATTTGGGTTGCTAAAAATGTGTATTGTACCTATCTAGTCCAAATTATAAGTAAAAATAATTAAGAAGTCACTAAGTATAACAATTCGAGTCAAAATGTATGCTTAACCTAAATTTATAGAAAGTGTAACTACATACATTTACAATGCTATTAGAAATAACTTGCTGCATTAAAAGAAAGTCTAAAATGAATTGATTGAAGATTCAGAAACACTGTTTTCCATTAAAACTATTAATTCATGCGTCCGTTTAAAAACCTTTCTATCCTAAATGATTTATAATTGGAAATAAGCTGTGTTCAATACACGGATCCGGTGACAATCAAAATTGTCAAAACTTGACGTGACCAGAGGGAATCGTTATTAATTCCATTTAACTTAAACATGAAATGCCTCTTGCCCACAGTCCGGGGCTAGTATTAACGTAAATTATATTTAGTATGTTTAACTCGCAGAACCGATGGCCGTTGGGGCAGAAAGGTTCTAGAATGACAAACACGAATCGGAAAACGAAGTGTAGGACGGCCCCCCTCAAGGTGGACCGATGATATCACACGCGTCGCAGGAAGCCGGTGGATGCGAGTGGCGGAGGACCGTAATGTGTGGAAGTCGTTTGCGGAGGCCTATGTCCAGCAGTGGACGTCTATCGGCTGATAGATTAGATTAGATGTTTAGTAACGTTTATTTGGGGAGTATAAGAAGTAATTGTTTGAGACGCCATGGATATATTTAATTCAATACTCGTTTCGACAATATCAATAAGGTTTCCATTATTAGCTGAGAGGCTTTTCGCTAATAAATACCAGAGTTCAATAGTCCCTTTTCGAATAAAGTAAATAAAGTAAGCAATCAATGAATTGAAGTTGATTAAATTTTCGGCAGTATCTGGCCTAGTTAAGGAACTTCCAGCGCGGTCCATTAGTTGATAAGGAATTCGCAGAATCATCACTCTATTCATCGGAATGAAGTATGTATAATGGAGTTGTCAAGTCGTTGAGTATCATACTAGTAATCTCACTTGACTCTTATAAATTATCTAGCATCTCCACGGGAGCTTTGATGAAAATATTGAAATAAAACAAATTTTACAGATTTTCAGCAACCATGGAAACGGGAGGAATGAGGTGTTTGGTGCCCTAGTGTAATAGTTTGAACTGGGGTACCCTAATATTTTGTTCTATACGCAGAAAGTGCTCACTGTGTCTTGAGGTCTTGCATTAGTGCGCTTGGTTTTGGATGTGCTTATATTAATTACTGGATCATATGTCAGCGATAGCACCCAGCTATCTTCCCTATTGAAATTAGGATGTTTATTTTTAATTTTAATGCCCTCACTATCATCCTTGGTCGAAATCGGTGTTCTTTTACGAGGATCTGTGGTTGATCAAATCTGATATAATGGCGGGTGCGAACCTGTACATGTGTATAGATTGCAGATTGTAAAATTAGTTTTATTTCAATGTATAGTATTCGAGTAAATATAAGAAATCAATATTCGATTAAAATAGTTAAGCGGTTTTATTTAACAGTCTAATAAGTGGATACTTTAGTAGGTATATAGCGAATGTTCTTCTAAATCCGTTTGGCCAAGAATTGTGTAAACACTTTCACTTTAATTTTAATAAGTAATTCGAACATGTATGTACTTATATACCTATTTCATGATAACGCTATTGAATTTATTTATTACCATGATGCATCTAATAAACTTTTAAAATATTTCTCGTTAGGACATCTAATTTGAGTATTATGGGCAAAGTTATGTAATTAGGTTGTTGAAAAAACCTTTTTTTTTCAGTGGTCAAAGTGATAGTGACAATGAATCAAAAAAGTGACAATTAACAGTCGGCCGTAGGTAATTAGTGGAACAGTTCATCAAGATGGACAAAAACGCGGCCGAATCCACAAAGGGCGGTCAAATGTGTGGGCAAGTGCGTCGGTACCGGGACAAAACGCCGGATCTGTCTACGGACTTGTCGCTCGAGGAGTTGCGCAACAGGTTCGAAGCTAGCGCCGCGCCTCAACACGCGGTGCGGAGGGAAATCGCTTCGAACCCCGCTACGCACGGCAGCGCCACCAGGCAAGTGGTGAGCGGGAAAATCTTCAAGAAGTGCAAGAGTGCCACGTTTCAGATAGATGGCGCCACTTATACGATTGGTAAGTTTTTCACGATGGTACCGGGGTGTGTTAGTTACGTTTTTCGCCGCATAATTTTTTCGTGGCGGTAGTGGTAGGTGTGTGCTATTTTTCTACATTCCTTGCTGCCTTCGGTAATTTTATTTACAATAGAAATTATTGTTTCAGGATATTTATGATAAAAACTTGTGCTGCAAAACTGGGGGGCTATTACAAAACTTTGCTCTGAGAGTTGTTTGGCACGCACTTGTGATCGTACTTTGTGTATATTTTATTAATATAAGGTACTTCACGAAACGAAGTAAACTACTTATTTAGTTCAGTAATAGTTAGCTTTCAACTATTTGCATTGCGCAAAGTTCTATTACACGCACGTGACGTATATAATAAAAAATATAAATCAACGTACATACATGTTTATGTTACGTTTTCAGTTTAGGTATATTGTATCCATCTGAAGTATAGGATTTTCCGTACTGGTAACAACGTTTTATACCAAGATGAATTAGTTTTTATCTTCCTTAGATGGATCTTGGATTCCATCAGGTTTTCGTTCAGCAAAATAATTATTTTGCTTCACTATTACGTTTTAAACGACAGCTTTCAATATGTACCTACTTTTACGGCGCAGTCAGTTAGTAGATTCACTAAGTAAAATACACCTATGAAACATTTTCGTTATAAATAGTAGAACTTATTAAAGGGTAGCAAAGCTTAACAATAACAGTAACTGCATTATTAATAATCTGCTTTATATATTACCTTTTGAATTAAACAGGCACAAAATAAAATTTAAAATGAAAAAAGAACGTATGGCGTTCTATATTCGATTTTCGAATTTTAAAAATAGAATAAACAAGAAAGTTACGGGGAATTTCCACCGACCGCAGTTTATCTAGTGCAGCGATAAAACAAATTGTCAACGTAGGCCGCGGTTGAAACGTCGGGCCCTCACGCGAACTCCGACTTACAAGCTGTGATCCAATTAGAGCTCATGTAAATACAACCTCGTGTTATGTTTTTAAGATAATTTGGGTTTTGGTTTCAAATTACGTTCGATACTTTTGACATATGATTTATGTTCTGTTACAGTGACAGTCATAAGGGTTCTGGGGTCACTACGAAAAACGCTTGTTAGGTCTCTAAGAAGAACACTTTGATATATTAGGCCGTAAGGTTTTTGTAAAAATCTTAATAAGTTGTTGTAATTGAATGCACGAAGTTTGTATGGTAGGAGATTGATTAGTGTCCTATGAACGCGGACTCATTCAAGTGTACAGGGAATTTGTGACGTCATTTGTGAGTAACACTTTCCAATTTTACCTAATCAAAAGAAAACTTTGGAAGTTAATCGTAAGTACGTGTTACTTCGATACGGGGCTAAAATGAGAGATAAAAAAATAAGGAATAGTTATTTCTGCCAACTGGTCAGATATTTGATTCTTCCCCTCCCCAACTTAATCGTCATTTCATCCATTATTCTACATTGTATTTACCCGACTACGCCAGAAGGAGGAAAATTTTGTGATTAATTATATTACCATTGAGTGTGTGAGGCCATTTCAAGGAAGAAAGACGACGCTTTTTTTTTTCTTTCTTTGTACTTAAAACAATGGACATTTCGGCCCCCGGTTCTCATTAAGGTGGGCCGAGATACCCACCATCCTAGTAATAACGTCACTATTATTTTACAAAATGAAGGTCCTTCGTATATGCTATTGTCGGGCATAGGGGCGACCGATTATTGCCGAAATTTGCCGAAGCCTAATCCTCCAGGCGTAGTGAGATACGCTCAAACCACTTGAGCAAGCTCTCATCAAATGCAAGCTATTACGGCTTCATTAGTGCAGTTGGTAGTGACCCTGCTTCCTTTGCCGAGGGTCCCGGGTTTCTATCCTGGTATCCAAACTTTGTGTGATGAGCACGTAAGTTTGTACCCAAGTCATGGTTGTTTAATTTCTATATAAGTAATATATACTGGGTTCGCCCTCAGGCCATTGTACGGTACCGGTAAGCGTTGCTTAATGTGGGACGCTATAGTTGGTGTGTTCCTCTGGCGTTATTATGTATGTATTTATATTAAGTGAGCGTGCTATAATGACTATAGTGTCAGCCTTTAGCAATTAGCGCACGCATGCAAACCTATTATGTGGCTACAGGTCCGAGCCTATGCGTTGGTTTAGACTGATTTGTCCGCGAAGCGCTATAGAAGCGTCATAACTTCTCTTATAACACCACGAGCGAATAACTGTCGTGATACGACATATGGGAAGTTTACCCGTGAACTGTATAACAGTCAGGGTCGAACAAACACGGTGAACTCGGTGTGGACTGTGCCACATGACGTCATAATGTTTCTACGAGTCGGCCAACTTGGCTATTGGATTTCAAAGTTGTTTGAAGCTCTGGTTTATGAATGTTTGGATTGTTGCAATAGCTATTGTCAACCACCAACGCAATTTAATTGGGGTGTATTAAGTTTAACATCTTCAGTGTGGACGGCAAGGAATTATCGTATCTTGTTATTGTTATATCCCATGGTTGTAGGATTGGTGAGCACAATGTTTCGCGATGACTAGATTGGTGGATTTTCCATTTTCAAATTTATTTAAATATAGTGCTGCATGAAAAAAAAACTACTTTGGTTAGGTATGTTTCACCATTACACTATTTGATATCGATAAACAAAACTCCTGAAAAATAATCACTAGCAGACACCGGTTTATTTAAAACGGCATTAAGTAATTTTTTTAGAAGGAACGTTTTATGCAGCCTTTACAAATGGTAAGAAGGTTTCTATGAATTTATTGGTACGTGTGAGCCGACTTAAATTGAGGGAAAGCCCATTCTAAATTGGGATATCAAAAGCTCAACCTAAATTGACCTCATAATGTTAGTTTGGGATATATTAACCGAACCCTACCTTAATTCCCTCAAGGGCTTTCCCTTCTGAGGGCACGTCATAGGTAAAATATAAAGATAATTGGCTTTGACCGATAAACTAATATTTTAATAAACTGCAAACGTTCAAATATCAAAATTCTCCGTGAGCGATTAAAATACCATTTTTAGTGAAATAAATCGCTCTGTCCCGGGGATTTGGAATTGGATGTTGGAATAATGAGCAGCTACCTGTGGCGGGTTGGATCATGTGGCCCCGGTAGGTAGCTCGTGCGACAGTCGTGCGCAGGCTTCCACGCGGGACGGTACTGCCGTCGCGTCGACCGCCTCCCGAAACCTCCGACCGAAATTCGAACTGACCAACACATTCGAAATTCAAAACATAAAAAAATAAACGCCGAAACAAAGATCAGTGTACACAAATTGGTCGTTCAATTCCGAACAAGACCACCTGTTGGCCGCGATTAGGCATAGAGCAGTGGACAACGTCACAATCTGTTTACAAGTGGGGGGGGACCACCCCTCGTGGAGTCGTGACGCAACGGTTTATAGACGCCCCGTGCGTTACTATGGCGGAAAAACAACAATCATCGCATAAAAATAGATTTCCGTGTTCCCACCTGGCTTGAGCACACGGCTTCACCTTGTCGGGTAAATTACGATCTGTTTGAAAACTAACATTCCCTACACGTGCAAGGCTATGAAATATTATATATATTTCATAAATATACGTATTGTTTTAGTATAATGAACGCGTCATTAATGTTGAAGCCGAATTCGCGGTTAATTAAAGAGAAACAAAAGGGTTCGTTGTGCGTCAAAATGATGAACAATGAAACGATTGATCTATCAGAGTTAACAGTTAATATATAAAAGTAACGAGCCCGTTTTAATTAAGAACGCTCCTAATTTGTTCGAGGTTACGTATGGTAAGATAATGTTATGTGAAATAGTCTTTACCACTGAATAAAATAAAAGTAGAGTCGCTAAACGAATAGATAAAGAACAGTTATTGGACTAGATGAACTATAAACATTTGTTTCTTGAACGTGATTAATGATTCTTAAGCAATCGTACTCACAGACGAACGCAGATGCAATTAACTATCTAAACATCCATCAATGTAGAGTACTTAATGATTAAATAATACTACCAAAATATTCTTATTTGACGTAAATTAATAAAACCATCTCATTCGTCACAAGATCCCAACATTCTAAATCCGTAGATAAAAATAAATATTTGGTGCGATAATTCAAATTTTATTGGTCTATAAATCGATGAAGACGTTCTTGAATTAAAAACGTACATTCCGATTATAAAAGTGTACTTTCTGGATCTGAGTGGAGTGTAAGTGGAAGTGGAGTGTAAGTGTCAGTGAATATGAATGGAGATAGCGTATGATGTGATGATGCGGCGCGGGAAAGTGTTGCTGGACGGCAGCAGGCAGGGCTCAGTTGACAGCAAGGGCACAGTGGCTAATGACAAGGAACTGGTACACAAGTGCCATAGCGATCCTGGAGGTGGTAGGGCTCTGGGTGCCGCTCCCAGGGCTCAAAGACATCGATCGACCTCCGGAGCGACGAGGAAATGTGTTCTAACACTCGACGGCTACTCGTATGTCATTGGTGAGTTTGGATCAATTTTGATTGGTTCTTGAAGACACGCATGTGTAATAGTGAGTGATAGGTACTTAAATTAATTACTTAATGGGTTCATAAATTCCTCTACCCAATTGGCACCCTGGTAGGGGCACTATTTTCTGTACAAAGGGTGTTTGTGTACCAAGCGTCCCGGTTGTGTGATGAGCACGAATGTTTATGCCCGAGTCTTGAATGTTTCATATCGATATGTAAATAAATATATTGGGATCGCATTCGTCCATTGTACGGTACCTATACTACAATACCAGCGTTAGTTATTTTGGGACCAGATAGTTGGTGTGCTCGTCTGGCGATATTATTATTATGATCAAGTGTTATAAGTAGTAATTGAAATAATAATTACTAATTGCTATTGTATGACAGGGTTAGTTATCTAGCTTTGTGTAATTCAGAAACTGGATAAGTACCTAAAAACAAACCAAACAAAATTTTTTGTAGAATTCACAAAACTCAGATGATTTTGATGTAATTCAATCCAGAACTGGATCCAGGATCGTTTGAAGTAATTTAACAATTATAAAAAAAAAGTCCTCAAGGCCTGGAGGGATGGATAATTAGAGTTTTCGACTGGCTAACTTGATCCCAATTAAGATCTTAGGCTGCCGACAGTTTAGTCACTCGATAGTGTCTCATTATGTGCTGTTGTTAGGTGACGTTCCCATTTATTTAAGTTAAAAATTAACTAAGTAATATTTACGTGAATACTACACCTTGAAATAAAACTAATTTTAAGGATTTTATCGCGTTTGTATTATGTTTTTATTGAAATTATAAAACATGCTAATTTCAATAGGGAAAATGGCTGGGTGCTACGCAAGCAACAACTAAATATGAGGGTACCCCAGTTCAAACTATGACACAAGGACGTCATCCGCCTGAGCCGTCCCGTGATCATGGTTGCTGTAAAACAGCTGAAATGTCGGGAACGTAGAAAACTAATTTTATAAAATTTTATAATAAAATTAATTTTATTCAATTAACTGAGTATATTATGTTCTATTATTGCATGCAAACATACCTATTAATTCATAGAAACATCATGGCTGAACTTGTTGTAATGCTTTGCAATATCAGGGATTACTAACAAGCGATGTTATTGTGCAGTTCTTTAGTAGGATTAAATCTAGGTTTAAAACATGAATAGGAGCGTCTCTATCCTCAAATAACACGAGCCAAACCACCATCCACAACTAGTTTAATAAAAGTAAGCTCGACTCATAACACGTAGTCACTTTTTCAAATATTACATATTTTGTTTAAATCTTAAAATATTAAAGAAAATTCATTCGGCCATTGACCTTTGTATTTTCTGCTTCAGTGCATTTACATACATACCTACCTATATACAGAGTGTAAGGGGGATGTTTTGGGGTCGAGTCACCTTCGTCCGTAGGAGAATTAAGTACCCTCGAGATACCCTACACGTGACCCTGGGTGGTGCCAACCAGGTGACAACTCTACTGGTGGTAGGCTTCGGCCGTGGCTAGTCACCACCCACTGAACAAAGCCATGTCGCCAAGCGGCCTAGCCGTGTTCCGGCATGATGTTCGGTGTTGCCATTCATGGATGGCGGGTCAGATCAGCTGCGCTGCATGTGCCTAGTGAATGTAGCGTCTCGCTCTACTGCCGCCTTCCTACCTAGGCAAGTATGCTCCATCGTAGATCTCATCGTCACTTACCATCAGGTGAGATCGAGAACAAATACTTGCCTATAATGTAATAAAAAAAAATGCTTTGAAATAAATTCGCTATGTAAAAAGGCATGGGTTACAAATATTGTAAGTTTTGAGCGCGCATTGTATCGTAAACTACGCAATCACGACACAACGCTCCGCGCGATGCCGAACTCACGAGAGTGACGGGCGCGCTCGAGCGAATTACTTTATAATTTACAAGCATGTTTTAGGATGCGGGTTTAGGTCTAAATTTGTATTTTTTATATATACATATATATATAGTCACGTTACAATGTACTTCATTACGATGAACACTTATCGCCGAGTAACTGACAGATTTTTCAAGCGCACAAAAATTTTTTTTTATTTTTTTTTAATTACATTATAGGCAAGTATTTGATCTCGATCTCACCTGATGGTAAGTGACGATGAGATCTACGGTGGAGCATACTTGCCTAGGTAGGAAGGCGACAGTAGATAAGAGACGCTACATTCACTAGGCACATGCAGCGCAACTGATCTGACCCGCCATTCATGAATGGCAACACCGAACATCATGCCGGAACACGGCTAGGCCGCTTGGCGACATGGCTTTCTTAATCCCCACTTCGTACGGCAAAGACAAAAGCTCCGGCTGCCAGATTAAATGATATAACAAAGTGTTACAAAAATGGTTGGAATAAGGCGAATCACGACCCAAGTAGGTGCCTAAAATAAGAAATAGGCCAACAGCTGTGAAGGATCACATCTTAAGGCCGGAAGAGAAATCGAATGAGAGGGGCTTATGAATGACAACGTCTTAATCTGTTAATATGGCGCGCTTATTAACTTAATTAGCTGCTTAAGCTTTATGAAACGGGGACAGAAAGAAATAAGATTGATTCCTCTTAAGTAGGTATAAGCCTCCTTGCGCCACATTAATTTGATCTAGTATTTTTGGGGATCCGTACTATAGTTTTAAAAATGGAACGTTTATGCTACAACTATCAAACTCGATAAGCTCAGCAACTATTGATGCTATCGACTCGATGCCCGTCTTCATCTTTTTATTTTCTTGAAAAGGTGGCCCCCTTGATTTGTACGATATTAATATTCTGAGGCAACATTCAAAATGAGATATTAGTGATTTAAAAATTAAAATAAATTAATCTAGTTTAGCAACATTCTATTTGTAATGTTTACGTTTAAGAACCAAGAAATAATAATTTCTTTGTACTCGTAGTCCACGCAGACTGGTACTCAATACCTAGCTTGATTCGGGCACGATTTTTTTACTTTAAATTACTTACTTTTTTAAGGTTCATTCGTTACATTATTTTGTTATCAATGAATAGTAAATAATGGATACTATAACTGGTTTAACGTATGAACACGATAAAAATTTCAATGTCTAATAGTTTTTTTTTACAGTGTAGTTTTTGAAGTGTGTGTAGTCACAGTGTACCTCTATGAAAGGTATTATATTGAAGCGACCTTTTCAACCTCGCTACAACATGCACAGATGGCGCTGCACATGACATTCAGCACAAATGACGATTCATCTGCAATCCTGAAACTCGCTATGAGAGTTTTCGGAGAAAGTAATATGTATACAAGATCCCGATAATAACCGTGGCATAGCGGAAAGATCTTCCCTGTACCGCTAAAATATTATAGGTGAATATAATATCAGCTATTACCACGAAAAAAACTGCAAGCTTCATCAACCGAATCTCCTCATTATCTATACACAGATTACGGAAATCTGACATTCTGTCTGCTGTCCCCCGCGTGTGATGACGTCACGCGTCGCCTGATAACGCACTATCACCGGCCGTTATGTATCACTAATCGAAGGTGTTGTACTGCTCTACCTTCATGTTACTGATAACATCGCGTGGAAATATTTTTGTTTTGAATGTTTTCCGCAATGTAGAATAACCTCAATCATACATTTACATGAAAAACGCTTTTTGTTAGTAAACGCATTATTTGAGAACGGCTGAACTGATTATGATTTTTTTTTTAAGTTCCTAATAGACAAAATCAGATTTTAACGGATAGAAAAAAATTAAATGTTGTCTGGAAAATTCGAAAAAAAATATTTAAGTGATTTTTCTATTGGATTTGCACACGACAACGTCTGTCGCTTGAGCTAGGTGTAAATATATTATAAATTGGTGTTTTTTTTAAAGATAACCTGTTAACAAATAGGGTGTTTGATTTATTGAGAGAGAGAATGAATGAGAATTATTTGTTATACTTATTGAATGATACGATTTTTTTTAATTGACTTTGAAATTCTACCTTAAGATAGTGATTATAAATGCGCCAAGGATGTGCAGGTTCAAGGATTAGCTAAAGAATATTAAAGGCTATTATATTAAGCTATATATATAGATATACAGCAATTCGGGGCGCAGACAAATTTAAAAACTAAAAATCATCACAATCGACCCACCCGTTTTGAGTTATAAATAGTATAACTAACATGATTTTGATTTATATATATAGACTAGCTGTTGCCCGCGAATTTGTCCGCGTGGTATTTAACAAAGACTCAACCGTTGGCAACAGCCTGCTCGCACGTTCTGATCCCGCGGGACGCATTGCAGATTGTTTCTATCAAACTTAATCAGGCGCAGCGCTGCAACATTGGTTAATTATTTTTCGAGAGATCCTATTTTTTTTTCTAAAATAATTGTAGCCTAAGTTACTCCTTGTTACATCAGCTATCTGCCAGTGAAATTCCCGTCAAAATCGGTCCAGCCATTTCAGAGATTACCCGGAACAAACAGACAGACATACAGACGGACAGACAGACAAAAATTGTAAAAAAATGTTGTTTCGGTATAGGTAACGTGTATACATCCAAATGCACTTAGTAAAAAGCGGTTATTTTAATATTACAAACAGACACTCCAATTTTATTTATATGTATAGATGTATAGATTAAATATGCTCATGATTATACTTTATCTAGATAAGTATACTATCCAAATGATTACAAAATGTCAGAGGCGTAACTTGTAATTGCGTGCGGCTTGTGTCGCTCCATGTAGAGCAGGGGGCCGGCCCTCGCCAGTGTACAATGCAACTAGTTTTAATGTATGAGATTAATAGTGGGACTAGAGCACGCGTAGCGATTGTAATGTAGGTTACTTTTTTATCGAAATCATAATCTATCTATATACATATAAATAAAATTGGAGTGTCTGTTTGTAATATTAAAATAACTGCTTTTTACTAAGTGCATTTGGATGTATACACGTTACTTATACCGAAACAACATTTTTTACCATTTTTGTCTGTCTGTCTGTCTGTCCGTCTGTCTGTCTGTCTGTCTGTTTGTTCCGGCTAATCTCTGAAATGGCTGGACCGATTTTGACGGGACTTTCACTGGCAGATAGCTGATGTAACAAGGAGTAACTTAGGCTACTTTTATTTTAGAAAAAAAAATAGGATCTCACGAAAAAAAAAAACAATGTTGCAGCGCAGCGCCTGATTGTTTGATAGCAGCAACCTGCAACGCGTCCCGCGGGCTCAGAATTGGCGGGCAGACTGTTGTCAACGGTTGTTTTTGTTAAATACCACGTGGACGAAGTCGCGGGCAACAGCTAGTATCTATACTATAATAAGACTGTATCTTTGTCGTTGTATCTAGAGTACATTATTATTGTTAAAGACCGAATCCATAATTTTTTTATTTTGTTTTTTTTTCCTTGTCGTGTCTGTGCACCGGCTCAATGAATACATTTTATCCCGAAATTATTCGAGAAACTAAAGCTAGCTTCCACGCGCACGAATTCACGGGTACACATTATACTTAATAAAATAATAATTTAGATGAAATAATAACTGAAATTCCTTCCACATCGGACTATTTGAGATGAAATAAGAGCTTCATTTTCTAATTTAAATATTATATTTTGATCAAATTGGATTTGGATTATGATTATAATCTGATATCATTTTAATTAAAATATTTCAATAATAAATTTGAGCTTATATCTATACAAATAAATACAATTGGAGTGTCTTTTTGTAATATTAAAATAACCGGATTTATACACGGTGCATATACCAAAAAAAAACATTTTTTACGATTTTTTTCTGTCTGTTTGTTTCGGCTAATCTCTGAAAATGCTAGACCGATCTTGACGGGAGTTTCACTGGCAGATAGCTAATGTAAGAAGGAGTAACGTAGACTTTTATTTTAGAAAAACTTTTTTGTCTAATACCACGCGGACGAAGTAACAGCTAATTTTACCCTAAAGGCAGTAATCACAAACTATACGTTGATACATGTAGTACATTTTGATTACCTATAGCGACCCCATGACTTATAATGTTCAATACATGTTCAAAACATCAAGCTATACTCCTTGTTGCCATACTTATTACCAAATAGATCTACAGTTCGATATTGATAATTGATTATTTTTTACTTCTATTAATCATCCAAGTAGATCGACGATAATACTGGACAGCGATCTTAAAGTATACTAAAGACCTAATGAATATCATGTCGTATATTCAATAATAGCTCAGTAGGTATTGCTGTGCCTAATTACGTCAGATGTACCTGAGTGTCGAATAGATAGACATAAGGCAGTGGAGAGATCCTTAGTGAAAATTCAAAATGCAGATTTCTTGATGAAACGTGTAATTCGTAGCAAAATTTGTGAAAAAGTAATTAACAGTAAATTATTTAAACATATGTGGGTTGGTTCATCGCGAGGCGTACGGTCGAGCGCTCTGATTGGTCGTTGTTGATGCAGTGGTGTCCCGCAGGCTCGGATTAGCTAATATGCGATGAAGTGTGAGGTGATTGGTGCATTAACATATACTCCCGGCCTTGGAAGCTTCAGCTTACAACATCCAGTCAACTATGTGATCTTATCGTTACTATTCTTGTATCAGTAACGGACATATTTTTGAGAATGCTCGTCGAATAACTCCTTTAGACGTCCTAATGTCAGCTACTCTTGATACGCCGTCCTTGCCAGGGAAGGTTCGTATTATGCGTCCTAAACTCCATCGCAGAGGCGGCAGGTTGTCGTCCTTGATCAAAACCATTGTGTTTTCTATCAGGTTGTCTTTATTTTTGGTCCATTTGCATCGCGTCTGCAGCTCGGTCACGTATTCTTTGGACCAGCGGTTCCAAAAATGCTGTCGAAGTTGTTCCACCCTCTGGTAGTGTGTTAAACGGTGGTCCGGAACCTCGTGGAGTTCTTCAGTGACAGGCGCGGTCAGTGGACGGCCAACCAAAAAATGACCGGGTGTGAGAGGCAGGAAGTCTAAGGGATCGGTAGAGAGGGAGTATAAAGGTCGGGAATTAAGAATACTTTCTACTTGTGATAGTACTGTGGCCATCTGTTCATAAGTCAAGTGTGTGTTCCCGACTACGCGAATCAAATGATATTTGCAACTCTTAATTCCGGCTTCCCATAGACCACCAAAGTGACTAGCGTATGGTGGAATCATTGAAAATTTTATATTTTGGGATGTCGCATACTCTAAAATATCATCGGAGCAAGACGAAAGGAATTTATTAAATTCATTTTTAAGGCCTACGAAATTTTTCCCATTGTCGGAAAAAATCTCGTCGGGCTTTCCGCGACGAGATATGAATCTTTTTAACGCTAGCAGGTAGCCATCCGATGAAAGATCACTGACAAGTTCCAGGTGGACAGCGCGTGTCGTAAAACAGATAAATAAACAAATATAAGATTTAGTAGTTTTAGCGCCCCTACCCCGGTGTTTCAATGTATAAACAGGCCCAGCGTAGTCGACTCCGCAACGAGCAAACGGAAAACTTGGTTCCAAGCGTTCTTTAGGTAAGTTTCCCATGATCGGAGTCAATATCTTTCCTCGCATACGTACACAGGTGACACAACTATGTACTACCTTCTTTGCCAGGTTTCTGCCACCTAAGGGCCACCAGGTATTTCGTATGGTGAATAAAAGTAGCTGTGGAGGAGCATGAAGTAACTGTTTATGTTCGTACCTAAATAACAAATTCGTGAAGTGATGATTTGATGACAATAAAATAGGATGCTTCATGTCGTAATTAAAATTGCGTGAGTTTTCGATGCGTCCGCCAACCCTAATAATTTTATTGTCATCTATGAATAAATTAAGTTTTGACAATGTGTTTTTTGTTTTAATGCAATTGGTTTTCATTAAAGTTTCGTACTCGCTAGGAAATGATTCCCTTTGCGACAGTCTAGCGAGTGTTTGAGTAGACTCGTTCCGTTCATCCACACCAAGCGGGCCGACCCGCTTATTATTTTTATTGCGGAGGTTATATATAAAACGAAGTACGTATGCAGCCGCCCGCTTTATGCGGTTGAACTGTGAGAATCTAGAGAAAGGAAATAATGACGACTCATTACACTCGAGTGCAGTTAATGTATTTACTTTTACAGACTTAATTTCCGGTAGATTTTCAAATGAACTAATGTTGACGTCATCGTGCCTGTTTTTATAATTATTATCCCGTAGGAATTCTGGTCCATTCCACCATAAATCAGATTTAATGGTAGCGTTTAAATGTTGACCTCGTGACACCAAATCAGCTGGATTAATTTTCCCACTGACATGGTGCCACGAATGCCCATTTGCCAAGCTATGTATTTGTGTTATTCTATTTTGTACATAAGGCTTGAGTAAATAAGGCTGCGTGCGGAGCCAACCTAAAACGATGGTAGAATCGGTCCAGAATATAATTTCATGAATTTCAGAACGTAAGGATGTAATAATTTTATCGTATAACTTAGCACCCAATAGCGCGCCACACAATTCCAGTCTGGGAATTGTGATTGGACTGGATACCGGCGCAACTTTAGCTTTAGCACATAGCAGACTAACCGTAACGGGCGAATCGTCACCGCTCGTACGCACGTAAGCGCAAGCGCCGTATGCTAATTGCGATGCGTCTGTGAATATATGTAATTCGATGCGCTTTGGGATATCGCACATTACGTTACGCGGTATACGAATAGTGTCGAGTAACGATAAATCATCTACGAAACGATTCCAGATGTGTAGGACATCGTCTGTGACAGGCTGGTCCCAGTCTAACTTCATTAACCATAATTTTTGTATTAATAACTTAGCAGTGGTTATGACGGGACTTAGTAAACCTAACGGGTCATAGATCTGGGCCGTGCGAGAGAAAATAGTTCGTTTCGTAACGATTTCAGACTTATGATCGATTTGAGCATGAAAATATAACTCGTCATCGTAATTATACCACCCTAATCCTAGTGTTTTACTGTGAGTATACTCACCTAACGACAATTCTTTGGAAATATTGTCGGAGGATGGACAATTAAAGTTACAAATCCATTTGCGCAAAGGGAAACAACCTGATTGTAAAAC
Organism: Pheosia tremula; assembly: GCA_905333125.1. NCBI lineage: Eukaryota > Metazoa > Arthropoda > Insecta > Lepidoptera > Notodontidae > Pheosia > Pheosia tremula. Next base: position 2,417,444 of record HG995397.1, read on the forward strand.
TTTGGCGGTTTCCGCACAAAGTCTAGTTAGTGCGTTTATATCAGAGCCCCCGAATATTACGTCATCCACGTAAAAGTCCTCCTTGATAACCGTAGCTACGTCAGCGTCTGTGCATTCATTTGCTAGTTGTTTTAGGCATCGGCAGCTGAGGAACGGCGCAGATGCCGTTCCGTACGTCACTGTGTTCAACTTATATACACCCAGGTCATCAGACGGGTTTTCACGCCAGAGAATAAGCTGTAGATCACGCTGTTTTTCGTCAACGAGTACCTGTCTATACATTTTTTCGATATCTGCGCATACTACATACTTATTTTCTCGAAACCGTAACAGAATCGCAAATAAATCACCTTGAATCGGAGGTCCTTTCATTTGTAAATTATTTAATGACCTACCGTTAGACGAACGCGCACTGGCATCGTATACTACTCTCAATTTCGTGGTACTTGAGTGTTCTCGAAACACTCCGTGATGAGGCATGAAGAAGTGTGGGTTTCCGTAAGTGGAAACACGAGTCATGTGACCTAAGGACATATACTCGTTCATGAACTCTGTGTATAATTTTTTATAATTTGGATTACGTTGTAAACGGGCTTCAAGTGCTAAAAACCGTTTCTGGGCTTGAGGAAAGGTTTCCCCTAACCCTTCGGGTGATTCCTTAAATGGTACTTGTACACAAAATCTTCCCTCAGCAGTGCGCCTTGTTGTTTGTGTATAAATAAAAATGCTGTGGTTAATATTATAAAAATTATTAATTTATTCAGAGACCACAATCGCTAGTCAGATGAACAAAGAGAAGAGAGAGCAACATCAATGTTGCCACATTAAAACAAAATTATATAACTCTATGGTTTCTTATGATTAAATTATTCAATATAATTATATTAGTTATTTAAGTATTTAAACATTATTAATTATTCTTATTTAAGTATCATATTTATTTATTTATATTTAGCATTACAATTTATTTATTTAAGTTTAATATTAAAAATAGTTTTTATGTTCTATGTATTGAACATAAGTTGGGGCGGGCAAGAATGAGACAAATTATCCAAAAATGTATAAAATAAAAGTTAAATTTCATTTTCATGTATGGGCATAGGGCATAATTTATGGTATGAACGAAGGAATACCTTATTTTTTGGTCCCATTTTTACTTCTGCCACCCTGACATGTCCATCTGGACCTGGAAATGTTTTTACAATGCGCCCCATGGGCCAATTAAAAGGAGCAGTATCTTTCATTTTAACAACTACCAAATCTCCTTCTTTAATATTAGCATGCTCATATTTCCATTTAGGTCTATTTTGAAGTGAAGTCAAATAATCTTGTGACCACAGCTTCCAAAAATCCTGCTTTAATCTTGAACATATGTCCCAAAATTTAAGTCTATTAATATTTTTATGTGTTACATCTATTTCGGGGTAACTAGTTAATGGACATCCAATCAAAAAATGCCCAGGGGTCAAATAATTTAGATCAGTAACATCAGCAGTCATTGGAAGCAATGGTCTAGAGTTAAGGATAGCTTCTATTTGGCAGATGACCGTGTACAATTCTTCAAATGTTAATGCCATATTTCCAACCACCCTTTTGAGGTGATGTTTCACGCTCTTTACACCAGCCTCCCAGAGGCCACCAAACTCTGGGGAGTAGCTAGGTATGTACTTAAATTTAATACAATTTGTAGCACAAAAATTTTCTGTTACATTTACATGAGACTCGGATGAATGCAATTCATAGAGCTCTTTAAGTTTATTAGAAGCACCTTTAAATGTCTTAGCATTGTCACAATAGATGTGGGTAGGCAACCCTCTCCTAGCTATAAAGCGCTGAAGACAAGCCAAAAATGCTGAAGTTGTCAAATCACTGACTAGTTCCACATGGATAGCTTTAGTAGTGAAACAGACAAAGAGTGCTATGTAAGATTTTTTAATTATAGGTTTTCTAATCCTAGCAACTTTGATATCAAATGGACCGCAGAAGTCAATTCCAGTAATCTGAAATGGTCTTGACGCTGTAATTCTTTGAGATGGTAAAGAGCCCATTAGCTGCTTAGCAACTACAGCCTTCACCCTAAAACATTTGATGCATTTGTGCACAATCTTTTTAACCTCCCTGATGCCATTCAGGAGCCAATATTTTTGAGATAATGAACTATGTACTAATTTTGCACCAGCATGTAAAAGCCTTAAATGCTCTTTTTTAATAAGCATGTGTGTAATATGATTACCCTTTGGCAGTATAATAGGGTGTTTTTTGTCATATGACAAGTTGGGGGCATTTTGAAGACGACCACCCACTCTTAATAGCCCATTACTGTCCAAAAAGGGGTGTAATTTACACAAATTAGATTTTACTTGATTTCCATTGCTTAATGAATTTATTTCATTATTAAAATTCTGACTTTGAACAAACTTCATTATTAATAAGTTGGAATTATGTAGTTCTCTAGGTGTAATAGTACCTAGAAATTTATCATTGGGTTTAGAACAATTGTGTACAAACCGTGAAATAAGAGCTATTATTCTTTGAAGTCTATTAAAATCAGAATACTTATTAAATATATTATTTTTGTGATCAGTGCTTTGTATATTACACACTGGTAATTCAGTAGGTTGACCATCCTGCAACTCCATGATAGGATTTTTAAAAATAGCAGTGACACTAGGATGTTTATAACCAGCATCAGATAAAGAAGGCGGGCCACACCACCATAGCTGGCTGCCCTGTAATTTGTGAGGTGCTATACCTCTGGATAGAAGGTCTGCAGGATTTTCAATACCTTTTATAAAAGACCATTTAAAGTTTTGAGTAAGATTATTAATTTCTCTAACCCTATTAGAAACATAGACACCCTTAGGATTCTTTGTATTTAACCAGGCCAACACTACTTGAGAGTCTGAATATAAAAAGACCTTAATAGAAGGATACCTATTTTGTAAAGTTATATGTACCTTAGAGGCAAGCTCTGCAAGAAGAAGTGCACCATTGAGCTCTAAATTTGGAATGGTAAGTTTCTTATTAAGTGGTGCAACTCGAGACCTTGAGCACAGCAGACTGATTTTAACTAATCCATTTTTATCTAATATTCTCAGATAGAGACAGCAGCCTACTGCTTGAAAGGAAGCATCACAGAAGCCTATAAGTTCTACAGTAGAAGTATCATCAATATTGTTCATTGTAACACTTCTTGAGATGTTGATAGTACCCATCTCTTTTAAATTTTTTAAAAACTCCTTCCACTGCTGTAGCTGACTGTAAGGCAATATAGAGTCCCAGTCAACATTTAATTTCCATATTTCCTGCATAAACAGCTTGGCCTTCACTACTATTGGTCCAATTAGACCAAGAGGGTCGAAAAACTTCCCTATAAAACTTAAGACATTACGTTTTGATTGAAAATCATTCTCTTCGGTCATAGGACAAGAAAAGAGAAACTCATCTGTGTTTACATTATACTTTAAACCCAATGTTTTAATAATATTATCTTTAGCTAAATCAATTTGTTCAGAATATTTGTTTTTGTCTGGTATATCATCTAACAATTGTGGAAAGTTTGAGCACCATTTATGTAAATTGAAGCTACCTAACTTCATCAAATCTATTAACTGTGTTTTTAATTCTTTAAGTTGCTCAACACTGTCAGCTCCACAGATTACATCGTCTACATATGTATGTACCTTTATAGCTTCTGCAGCAAGGGGGTATGTATCTTGGTATAAATTTGCCAGTTCTACTAGGCACCTCGTGCTTAAAAAGGTAGAGGACTTAAGGCCATAGGTGACAGTCTGCAGTTGCAAACAGACAATGGGCTTACCAGGATGATCCCGCCATAATATATTTTGAAGAGGTCTGAAATCTTCATTAATTAAACACATCCTAAACATCTTTTCAATATCACACATAAGTGTGTAGGTATATGTTCTTAAAAGAGTAAGTATGTTAAATAAATCATTCTGGACTATTGGTCCATTTAACATTACATCATTGACTGAAAGACCATTTTTGGACTTCATATTACCTGCAAATACTACACGCAGCTTTGTTGTTTTACTACTATCATTCAGAACTGCATGATGTGCCAGGAAATAGACTGGGTCATTGTTTATGTCATATTGACTAATATCAACCTCTTTGGCATGTCCCAGGTTTACATATTCATCAATGAACATCTTATATCTCTGAAAATAATCTGGGTTTTGTTGAAACTTTCTTTCTAATGCATAAAATCTTTGTAAAGCAAGTGAAAAGGAATCTCCAAGATTTAAATCTTCTATGGGACTATTTAATGGAATATTGACTGAAAACTTATTATTTTCAAACTTTACAGAACTTTTAAAACACTCTTCAGCCTTTTGAAACTCAATATTTTGAGGTTTCTTTTCTTCGGGTACCTTTTCTGATAACCAGAAGTTTTTCATAATATTTTCCAGATTATCCTCATTTTTATTATTATCATTATAATGTGTAACTAAATTAGAAACTAAATTGACATTAGCAACATAGTCTTGAGTGTATTGACACTCAGTTTGAGTGGAGCCAGCAACAACATGTCCAAATAAGGTATTTTGGAGTATAAGACCATTATTTAATTTTATATATCCATCCAATAATATTTGAAAATAAAAGTGTGCCCCAAGTAAAATTGACACTTCAGTTGGTACATTAAAATCGTCATCCGCTAAAAACACATCATTGGGAATTATACATTTGGTCATATCAATATAATTTTGTGGAAGTTTTGTTGTTATGGAGTCCACAATATGACACTTAACTTTAAATTTAACATCAAATTTTGATGACTGTAATACTATATTAACGCATTCACTTACCTTATTTGGTGTGTTGCCCAGTCCAATTATGTTAGTATTCTGAGCCATAGGGGTCAGATTTAATTTCTCAACCAATGAACGCTTAACAATAGAAGCTTGGCTGCCGCTGTCTAATAAAGCTTTCACAAAAATCTCATTACCCATGTTATTAACAATTTTTACCTTTATAGTTGGTAACAAAATGCTCAAACCCTGAAAATTGTTTGAATATAAGGTAACAATATTTTCTTCTCTTGGCTTATCTTCATGCAAAAGAGTATTGTGTTCTTCTTTACAAGTTTTACACTTAAAGTTAAATTTACATTTATTTGCATGATTTTTAAGACATGTAGTGCACAACTTGTTTTCACTAACAAACTTTATCCGGTCCCCAACTGGGGCCATTTTAAATTTGGGACATAAGTAGATGGGATGATCATTAGAACAAAAGGAACAAATGTTCTGTTTAATGTTTTGTTTGGTTACAACATTGGAAACCTTATTATTACCATATAATTTTGGTCTGTAATTATTATTATTATTACCTTCATAGCAGGCATTTTTAATTGGAGAGCTATCTTCTAAAGCTATAGCTCTTTTTTCCAAATATGAAAGAAATTCATCCATAGTTGGTAATGAATTTATAGATGTCCTATCAAGATGAAAGGCACGATTTGTATAGCTATCTAGCTTTCGTAATAAAATGGATATCAATAGCATATCCCACTTATCAATTGGTTGTTCTAAGTTTTTTAATGCATACAGTTGCTGACGCACATCAGATATAAAGGATCTAATAGAAGCAGCAGTACCCTTATTCATTTGGGGTAAGTCCAAGAGAAGGTTAATATGATTCGCTACAATCCTTGATTGGTTGTCATACCTCTTATTTAAAAGTTGAATAGCTTCTGGGTATGATTCATTTACTAGCGGCAAATTTATGATGACTGATAAGGCATCATTTGACAAATATTTTCTAAGATAAAATAGCTTTTGTACATTTGACAGTGATTGGTTTTTATCAATCACAGCAGTGAACAAGTCAATGAAAGGTTTAAATTGCGTATAATCTTTCCCATCAAAGGATGAAATTTCGATATTAGGGAGCTTTGAATTTGAAACGGAAACAGTTCTAGTCTCTTCACTCTTTTGAACTTTCATGGACTCTTTCAACTTGGATAAAATTAAGAAGTACTTAGATTCGATTACAGAAATATCATCAGTATCTTTTTCGTCCAACGATAGAATGTCAAGGTTCACTTCCTCATAAAGTTTAAGCGTACTCACAAGTTTGTCCATGCGAGCCTGGAGCATGTCCTCCCCGGCCGTAGCAAGCGCAACAGGATCATTCACGAAGCTTTCAATCCGCGTTACCGTACCTTTTAGTTGACCTCTTTTGATACGTAAACGTTTTAGTTCAGTCTCCATTTTAGAGCGAAGCACTATTATTTATTTTTTACACGTAACGCACTATTTCTGCACTTTTTACGAATATTATAACCGCACTTATGATTTATTTTTAATTTGCACTTTGAGGTTATTGTTTTGTTTACAATTATGGTGACAGTTGACAGATCGCCGAAATATGGCCGCCTCCAGCTTACTTCAGGCGTACCAACGTAACCACGACCGCTTCCAATATGGAGTCGTTTTTTCCAAACATGCTTTGAAAAATTTCAAATTGCATCAACTTCGAAATTATGGTATTTCGGTTGTTTATCACTGATTTTTGACGATAGTATGCTTTTAGAACTCGCACATAGCACGAACAACACACTAGCACCGTAGAAAATATAATAACGCGCCGCCGATGCCGGCCGCCGCGAAGAAAATTTGCCTTGATAGTACAAGACAACTTATAAAAAACTGCGAAAATACTAGTTTCACTGATTCTACAGACTTTAAGGACCACACACAGCTTGTATAAATAAAAATGCTGTGGTTAATATTATAAAAATTATTAATTTATTCAGAGACCACAATCGCTAGTCAGATGAACAAAGAGAAGAGAGAGCAACATCAATGTTGCCACATTAAAACAAAATTATATAACTCTATGGTTTCTTATGATTAAATTATTCAATATAATTATATTAGTTATTTAAGTATTTAAACATTATTAATTATTCTTATTTAAGTATCATATTTATTTATTTATATTTAGCATTACAATTTATTTATTTAAGTTTAATATTAAAAATAGTTTTTATGTTCTATGTATTGAACAGTTTGCATAAAATGATTTTCGCAATTGAGTTCCTCATCCGTGATATGTTTCGATTGGGAACTGGTCGGACCTTCCTCAAGTTCCCAAAAACTTCGTACCAAATTATCCAAAGATTCTGAATCTACAGATTGCGTAAAATTACAATTTACATATTCCAAAGGTATTTTAGAATATACCGGACCCGACAATATCCAACCGAGCTTTGTGTTTTGTAAATACGGGCCGTTTGACAGACGTATTCTCCCTTCCAACATAAGATCCCAAAACAAATCCGAGCCAATTAATAGATCAATTTTTTGACACTCATTAAATCTTATATCGGCCAATTGGATATACTCAGGTATAATAAAATCATTTCTATTTAAAGAAATGCGTGGCATAGTCGACGTGATTTGAGGCAGCACTATACATTCTATGCGTGTGTTATAGTCGCCATAAATCGAACGAATTTTAATGCCACAAGTATGTGAACATCGTGTGACAGAGTTTCCTACACCCCGTATTAGCATAGTGGACTGTTTGATTTGCGTATTTAATTTATCACAGAGTGATTGTGTCATAAAGCAACGTTCGCTTCCGTTGTCTAGGATTGCGCGCGCCTTCACATAATTACCTAAACTATCACGAATATCGACGAACGCTGTAGATAACAAAACATGACATGCACTAGACAATTGTGCGTTTATATTGTCGATGTGTGCATTGTTTACATGTGTATCCACAGCTGAGCCGGCAGCGGCGGGGACGGCGCGCTCGGGAGAACCGGTTTCATTGCATGTTTTTGTTGATAACAATGCAACTGTGTGCTTGTTAGCCGGACTCTCGTCGACGCTGTCTCCGTCGTGATGAATAAGCGAATTGTGCTTTTTTTCGCATTTTCTACATGGGCCAAATCTACAATCCCGAGATGTGTGTCCTAAATTAAAACAGTTTTCACAGAGCCCGTTATCGCGCACCAACTTTAATCTATTCTGTACGTTACAATCGAGAAATAATTGGCAAGAATATAACGGATGTTTTCCGTTACACATTGGACACAATCTTTTTTGTTGTAAATTCGGCCTTAAATTATCTTTGCGCTTATTATTGTTTGTAACAATGTTGCAGTGTACTTTGGAGCTGTTTTGCACCTGTCCACACCGCTTAGAGTTTTGCGTATTACCTTTACTGTGCGTTAAAATAAGAGTTTCTAGCATTTCCGCCCTATCCCTGAGAAAATCTAATAAGGTTTGTACCAATCCAACGTTAGTTGTTGGGTCTGTTTTGACTGCATGCCCCGATAATGATAATTTATATTGTTCCCATTCGCGTTCAGTAACTGCATCTAATTTGGAAACGATCATGTAAATGAGCAAGGTATCCCACTGATCCGTGGGCTCGCCGAGAGACTTGAGAGCGCGTAAGTTTTTTAGTACTGTATCTATAAGTCTTCTTAATAACACTGGCGACTCGCTAGATACGGCTTGCATCGAAAACAACGCTTTTACATGATTGTGTACAAGGAGTTTGTTATTATTGAACCTATTTAGTAATAGCTCCCATGCTACGTTATAGTTAGACGAGCAAAACTCCAACGAATCAATAACAACCTGTGCATTGCCCGACAAAGAAGATTTTAAATAGTGGAATTTCTGAATATCTGTGAGATCCGTAGTATTGTGAATAAGTGACACGAATGTATCGCGAAATTCCAGCCACTGATCACAAGAACCATTAAATGTTGGCAAGGAAATAGTGGGTAGTTTCACAGACTGAACAATATTACGCGTCGGACCTGAACTTTGATTTGACCCTTCATCGGAACTTATTATGCACTGAGCCTCAGCTAAAATAGAATAATAATCGTTTTCGAATTCCTCTCGATATCTTAGTTGATTGACAATTTCAGTGTCCGAGCATACACTTTCAATACGATTTTGAATGTCGTTAAATTCAGTAAATAAAGTCTCGACCCCTTTGATACGTAATTTTAACTCAGTTTGAACATTAGCGGGTGCAGACTGGCCTTTAAATGAACCGATGTACTTTTTAAAGTTAGTAAGTCGACCTTTTACTATACCGCGACGTTTATTACATTCGCGGACGGCCTCGTCTGCCCTTCCATCTACGCTAGTCATCTTGACAACAAATAGGAAGTAAAGTTCTTAAAATGTACTTACAGTCGGGTTTTCTTACGAGAATCGGACTTTGACCTCTGATGTCGCGGGCACACACACTTACTGCGGTCGTAGTAAATCCAACACTGGAATGTTACAGTACACAGTATTAACACAAATGATTGGGATAGGTTTGGAATAGTGATGGTTGGCACGTCTCACCAAAATGCGCGCTTACTGCAGCCTTCAATAACCGTTGCGTCTTTGTATAAACTCTTCACTGGACGATGCGTTTATTTCTTTTCCATAGGTCCAATTCGGGCTTCGTAGAATTTATCCGGCTCGAAGGACCAAATTATGTCGAATAGATAGACATAAGGCAGTGGAGAGATCCTTAGTGAAAATTCAAAATGCAGATTTCTTGATGAAACGTGTAATTCGTAGCAAAATTTGTGAAAAAGTAATTAACAGTAAATTATTTAAACATATGTGGGTTGGTTCATCGCGAGGCGTACGGTCGAGCGCTCTGATTGGTCGTTGTTGATGCAGTGGTGTCCCGCAGGCTCGGATTAGCTAATATGCGATGAAGTGTGAGGTGATTGGTGCATTAACACTGAGTGATACTGTATTGTATGTTAAAACGTGATGTGTGATGCAGATATGCTGATATGGTTGTAGGAATGCATATAATTTATCTGTGACGGAATTCAATTGCGCGTGTGTGCGTGAATAGAGAATATTTACATTGAGTATGGGTTTATGTGTATCTTTTTGCTTAATAAAATTCATAGGCTGTGTCCCCCAGTAGGCAACCTGTCAGCGGCCGACTGAGTTAGCGGCGTATCGGTTTAGTACGCCCTTCCATATATTTGAAATGTTGTGTGTGAATGTTCGAAGTTTGCTAGATTGCGCTCACTCTACGCAGTTTGCTGTGTTGCGCGCGCCGATTGATTCAGTGAGCGGCCGACTCACAGCAAAACCGGTTCTAGTCGGCGGTGGCGATATGCTTGTTCGCCGGGCGTAGTGAGTCCGATTGCCGCAAACTGTCAGTTCTGACAGTTGACAGTGAAAATTCAGTCGGATGTCGACCTAAATAAACGGCTAACACATAACAGTTTGCTTGCAACGCACGCAAATTGATCTGAGTTTGCAGCTAACTCGAATTTCAGTTCGCCACAAATTTGCGGCTCACTCAGTCGGCCGCTGACAGTTTGCCGACTGGGGACACAGCCTAATAAAGCATTGACTGACTGACAGACAACGCTCAGCCAAAACCTGTGGATCTAGACATTTGAAAATGAGACGATATCATCCGTAAGTTCCCTAGAGATGCACAAAGGAGGGATTTTTGGAAATTTGAACTCTAAGGGGACAAACCGAGGGTCAAAGTTCGTATACAGTTCTTTTTTAAAGTTACGATCGGGTCCATGGCTAGTCTTTTAATAATGTACCCATTTTGAATTCTTATATTTACGCGAATACTACACATTAAAGCAGCCGAAACGTCGGGAACGTAAAAAAACAAAAAAATAAACGCGATAAAATCCGTAAAATTAGTTTTATTTCAAATGTACCCATTTATCAAAATAATATTAAAATCTAATTTAATTACTTTTAAGTACATATTCAAAAATATATATAGAATGGAGTAGGTACCGAGGCCTCCTGAATTATTGAATTTTGCCTTTCAAATGTTAAATACGATTTCCTAGAACATGTTAATTTTATCGTGATTAAACATACAATTAAGTCTTTCGAAAGACGTGTAATTTCACCAACCCGCACTGGGATAATATAATGCTGGACTATGAATATGGCCTGGATGAAATTGCGCTCATGTCGTGGGATATTGTGGCAGTTGTAATGCCAATAGCCACGACCCTATCAAATCAAGCCCAAACACAAGCGAACTGTCGATGCACTACAGTGTAACTCTGTTTACTAAATCGTACACAATAACATCATATCCGAAATATACCCATAGGGGAATCGAACCAGCGCCACCCGGTGCCGGCAGCTGGGTGGCCCGTTTACCAAGATCAACCTGCTGTCAGATTGCGAAGTGTTTACATTTATCTCTTAAGAATCCTTAATTATGTTTGTTACAGCATCCGAAAGTTTGGAAAACAAATAAATTCCGCGATCGTCTAGACTCTTGCTCGAGGCTAAATAGCGACGATACCCGCTGAGTAATACGCTAGTTAAGCTTGTATTAATTATTTTGGTCATGATGGCTATTAGCACAGTTGATAGAGACCCTGCTTTCTGTACCAATGGTCCCGGGATCGAATCCTGTTGAGGATTTTTTTTTGGGCGGAAGACCACGAATAGTTGTGAGTACGCCCTGAGTCAATTGTATGGTAATTACTTGGTTTGCGACCGTACAGTTGGTGTGTTTGTCTGGCGTTATCATTATTATAATTATTACACACTTGCGTGGACTTGAAGGATAAAATAAGTCCATAAGTTTTTCAGGAGTATTTTTGTGTAGCTATATCAGACAAAGAAACATGCTTCCCAATCTATACATATAAATAAAATTGGAGTGTCTGTTTGTAATATTAAAGTATATATACCAAAACAACCTTTTTTTAATTTTTTGTCTGTCTGTCTGTCTGTCCGTCTGTCTGTCTGTATGATTGTTCCAGGCAATCTCTGAAATGGCTGGACCGATTTTGACGGGACTTTCACTGACAGATAGCTGATGTAACAAGGAGTAACTTAGGCTACTTTTATTTTAGAAAAAAACATAGGATCTCACGAAAAAAATTAAAACCAATTTTGCAGCGTTGCGCCTGATTAAGTTTGATAGCAACAACCTGCAATGCGTCCCGCGGGCTCAGAATCCACGAGGAGGCTGTTGCCAACGGTTATGTTTTTGTTAAATACCACGCGAATGAAGTCGCGGGTAACAGCTAGTATATAATATAATTAAGTAATGATTCGTGAAAATACTAAGAAATTAACTACCCAATATTAAAAACCAGTATTATTTGATATAAATAAATAAATCAACAGTTAAAGTACTTATTTCAAATAATGTGTTGACGACCCTATTGAATCCTTTACCTTCCAATTACGGTGCACCGCAGACTCGTGTTTGTGCTGCGGCGACGCCTGACCCACGGTGACATTTTCGCCTCGGTTTTAGGTCACCGATGTCAAGCCAGAACACGGTGGATTGACGATACAACCGTTTGCACAGGTCCTCTATTTGTTTTGAATGTTCGTTGGCCGAGGTATCTGTTTGGATACAGAGTGATTCAGAAAGTATATACCTACTAACCTTTGAGCCTGCGCTTTTGTAGCACATTTAAAAGCATTAAATGAATATTTATTTCTTATATTTACGCAAATAGTACACATTGAAATAAAACTAATTTCAAGCAACAATTAAATACGACGGTACCCCGTTTCCAAACTATGACACCAGGACGTCAACCACCTGCAGATGAAATGTCGGGAACGTAAAAACATAAAATAATCGCGATAAAATCTGTAAAATGAGTTTTATTTCAATCATTAAGTGAAGTCAGCAATTCGTGAAGTCCATTTAAAAAAACCGGTTCACAAAAATTATTAAAATATATCAACGTATTGAAGTTCTGACTGACGCGTAGGTTCAAGACTTAGTATACGCCTACTGAATTATTCTGTATATTATAAATACTCAGGAGATACACACACATATATAAATTACACAGAAAATTATATAAGAGCAATCTCTAGTATACAGATTTGTGGACTATATTTTTTTTTGTTATAATACAAATCGAGAACTTGCTGAACCGAGTCGAAGGCACTAAAAATGTTTCGAAAATTTCAATGGAATACGTAATTTTACGACGTAGATTGAACACATATCAACGTCATACTGAACCTACTGACCTACTGATTTTAAATATATCTGTTAGAGCGATCATAAGACAACATAAATGAATAAACTATTGTGTCATATAAAGGCAATGTGCGTATATGTACCCGGGCTTACGCGAGGACATAGATTTTCATATCATCATGTCACATCCATTATTTTATTCATAATGTGTATTTATTGAACGTTTTATTGCTATTAATTACTTGACATTGGTGAAATACCCGGTAAGTTGTAGGTGAATTTGCATATCCATTTTATTTCATCGCATTTCATTTTGTAAAAAAAGAAAAAGAAGAGGCGCGAAAAAATAATACACATGCAATTAAAATATAATCTATATGTATTGAGCAACCGCGATAATTAATTTAATACATCGCATTCGTTAATTGCTTTTTTGTCCGGATTAAATACCAGACAGCTCCCGTAGTATTAGTTTGTGCCGTTACTTACACAACAAAAGTGAATAGAATTCGAGCAAAAAATCTGACATGTAAACGTCAAACTATATTAAGCATGCGCCATAGATTGTAATAAGTTGACACTTGATTTCTAAAATCTAGTGGTTTAATCTGGATTTTTTATTTATAATAGCCAACCCATGAATACCGGGCCTACAGAACTCAGGTATATTTTTTATGAAATAAAAGTACTATTGATGAATATGCTCTATGTAACTTTTCCATTGTACATTTTTAATTACAAAATGTACGTATTATAACGTATTATTAACATTGTTATACGTATTATTAACAATACAATACCATTAATTAATATCTAAAAATGGCTGTCCAAACTAATTATAGTAGACAATTTCAGTTAACCGCAAGATTTATTGCAAAAAGCGAACAGCGAACGCGCAAATACATTGCTTCATAAATAAACATTTCGCTGCCTACGAGCGTTGGATAACAAGCGTGCTTTAATGAAAGCCGGCTACTTATGCACCTGATTTAATAAAAAAAATAGAATTAAAATGGTAGTTTATTAAAATGAATATAGACAGTGTATTTTCTTTAAAAAAAGCACGAGCGATGGTAGCATGTACTAGACAAGTTTATTAAACTTGCATTTTTTATGCAGCGGTTAATTTTGAGATGAAAATATTAATAAATATAACTAAAACCAGTCGAAGTAACGGAATGTTTTAATGTTCCCGTCTTCAATATTTTGAATAGTTTCCATTACCCACAATGTTCACAAAAATACTTTTTATCATTGCGTTGTAGGTACTTATTCAATAGGCCGCGGTACCAACTAGACGTAAATAAATTCGTTTTTTTTTTAACTCTAATTTCTTATATTCACGCGAATACTACACATTGAAATAAACCTACTGCTGTAAATCAGCCGAAACGTCGAGAACGTACACAAAAAAAATATAAACGCGATAAAATCCTTAAAACTAGTTTTATTTCCAAAATGTATTATCAAACCTATGTCGACTCTACATTTAAATTCTCTGCGAGAGAGCTGTTGAGCCGTCAAACCGGTCGCCTAGAGTAGGCGTCAAACGCACGCTTCGCCAATCAAAAGTGTATCAACGGGCATAAATAGAACGCTATCACCAGATGTGAGCTCACCTTGACAGATTTCAGATGAGAGTCGTATAATTACGCCCTTATTTATAAAAACTAATTTTGAATTTATTGTAAATTGTATATTCAATACTGGTTTGAAAAAGAAATAGCTTTTATTTCGCTGCCCTTTTGAACTTACATTTCTTATAATAATAATTCCAGCCCTTTTTAAAATCCCACTGCTGGGCACAGGCTTCCCCTCAATGCGAGGGGGATTAGGCCATAGTCTACCACGCTGGCCCAGTACGGGTTGGCGGACTTCACACTTCTTTCGAGGGGTTCTCTCAGACATGCAGGTTTCCTCACGATGTTTTCCTTCACCGTTTAGCAAGTGATAATCATGGTTGAAAATGAGATTCGCCCATTAAATGCCAGAGGTGCGAGCCGGGGTTTGAACCTGCAATCCTCGTTAACGAGGCAAGCGTTCTACCAACTTGGCTATCACTGCTACTTACATTTCTTACTACCTCATTATTTCAATCAATTTCTAAGTTATTATTAAATTGCAATGTTGCATTGATATCTTCGTCTAGTTCAGGTTGTCTTCTTACATAGGCATCCCCCAGTGCGTGCCATTGAGATTTATCTAGGCATGCTATTCTACGTCTTTTACGCCAGCTTTCTGTTTTTGCTTGTTGCAAGCACAAAGCAAATACCTAATGTTTAATACCCTGTAGATATATAACGTTGGATTGTTATCAAATTGAGAGTAACATTTGTTATAATTATTACGTTAATTAAACGAATTATTTTATGACATTTCTACTATGAAATAAGTTTTGTAATAATACCATATACTTTCAATGATATTAGCAATAAAAGTTTGACAAATGCAATAGTGAGGTTTTTTTTTATTACATTTTAGGCAAGTATTTGATCTCGATCTCACCTGATGGTAAGTGACGATGAGATCTATGGTGGAGCATACTTGCCTAGGTAGGAAGGCGGCAGTAGATAGAGACGCTACATTCACTAGGCACATGTAGCGCAACTGATCTGATCCGCCATCCATAATTGTTGTTCTCTATCGCATGCACGCTGACTTATGGTAGTGACGTCACAATCATAGACGCCTTTATAGATTTACGATAAAATTTATAGAAATTATAATCCCTTTATAATGACACAAAAATGCTCCTATATAACGAATACGCAAAAACGTGATTTATAAAGCGTATAATAGATTATATCATCATTATTACTCTGTTATAAACATGTCAACTTTATAATAGGCTGGGAGCATCTTTTAGCCTTATAGTAGAAAAGAAAATTGAAAGCTTTCACTCAATGCGAGAAGCCGTAAGTTAATAATTCGCGATCTTGGCCCAGATGCGGGCTGCCAGACATCAAACCTCTTTTACCAGCAAATGATAATCACTGTTACAAATGAGTTTACATTTAATTCGCGGGTAAAATGATATAGCACTTACCCACACGCCGTATTGATACGATCTTATTACACATAGAGTCGTTTATCGCTACGTTTTGCGTCATCTAATATCGTGGCGGCCGTCGGTCAACGCATTAGTTGATTGGCGGTTTCATCCAGTCTATTACTTCCTTACTTAGCTATATTGCTTTTTAATTGTTTTTCCTCTTTTTTGCGGTTTATAGTGCTTCGCGTAATTGCCTTCTTTGTAAAACGTTTTTTTTATAAATATTTCAATGGCGTCTCTAGCCCATGTAGTGCTCGGGTGCTAGCATTGCCTTGGGGATCCCATATAAGTAATCCCGCTCTATAAGTTGACTCCCTGCGGTGGCACCCAAGACCTAGCGACCTGGTGCACCGCAGCCATTGCGCTCTAGGTAGAGACGGCGCTAAATAGATTATGTATACCACCACGTTTTTTTAATATAGGTAGAACAAAGTACACTTTTCTGTGCGTACATACGCACTTTTCCGTGGGTTCGAATTAAATGGGGGACAAGGACAAACCTATTTACCAAGCGTACCTACTTCTAAACTTTGATTCGTCATTTAGAATTACTACGTTAAAAACACCGATATAAAGTTCAAAATGCATGACCATTAAACCAATACGTGCAAGTGAGAACGGCCTGCGCTCAGGCATTGGTGCCTAATTAATTATTTTATTTATTTATTTTTATTACCATAATATGCAGCACGTTATATGTATCTCTCTATTCTATCACTTTTATTTCTATTCTATACTTTATACATGTATTGTGTGTATCTGCGATTGCGTCTGAGTTTGGTTACCAAGCGAAATGATTAATGTCCTACTGAGGAGGCTTTGGCTGAAAATCAGCGCTGGAGGGGAATCCGTTCCCCACCAGCTCATGCTGAGCCAAACGCCTTTCGGCACAGCTCACACTGAGATCCACAATACCTACTTTATGTTCCTCACTTTTTAATGTATGTGCCTATTTGTGTATCTTTGTGTGTTCTTTACTTCTACTTTTTCATGTAAATGTACCCATTTGTGTATCTTCGTGTCTGTGTCGAATAAACTTTTTTCATTTCATTTCATTTCATTTCAATAAAAACAAATAATTAAACGTTACTCATTATTTAAGGAAGCTTCATTAAGCATTCATCCAGCAAATTCATTCATCGGTTTAATGAGATTTAACGTCGAAATCTCAAACCCCAAAGGAAGTATGGAGTGGATGGAACGTCGGGTAAGGAGTGAAAGCGAGACATGCTAATTAAAATTTGTGGTGGAGTAAATTGAATGCATTGAGTGCTATAATGCTTGCATAGCGTATACGCTTATGACTGTTTGCCACAAATTGGTGGAGAAAAAAAATATGGCAAACGAATTCGGTTGTGGCGAATCATTTGCATTTGACGCATAATTTTTATTCTATTCAATCTCTTGCATGGGAATAATAATTAGACTTTGAAACTACTATAGAAGCCCCTTGACTCTGAACTACTAGAAACGACCCAGTCGATTATTATGGTACTGACAATACAACTGCTTAGTTGGAGACCATACTTGTAGTTTATTAGACTCTAGTATACAAAGACGACATCAAGACGACAACAATTCTTAATTAAAATGGCGCCGGCTTAAAAGAAACTTACCAAGTAATGATAGGCGCGGTCGGTAAGGCAATTTGGTCCATCACACTCTAAAATTGCGGCCCCCTGTAAGTCCGCCGTCACGCAGCCTAATACAACCCACTTAAAATATGAGAGTTAACGTTTAATTTTGTGTTTAGTGTAAGGGTTACCAGGGAACGGTAGGTTGAGGTTGTCTACGGTAATAAAGCTGGAAAGTCCAACAAACAAAAAATATGCCGACAAATTCACAGACAACCCCTGAACTAACTGCCTTTAAAAAAAATGGTATCACTGGTGTCAGCAATAGCTATTTGGTACTATATCAAATCAATGCATCCATTGCAGGCCTTTTTGCTAGGCCTCAATGGGTGGTATTGATATAGGACCAAATAGCCACTGCTGACACCGGCATAACACTGGCGGTACCATCGTTTTTTAAAGAAGTCGTGTAGTAAGTTCTGTCGAGGGTTGTCTATTATTATATCAGCATGTTTTTCTTGGAGATATCAGCCTTATTAACGTAGATAACCTTGAACTATCGTAACCTATTATTATTAAACCGTATATAGACGTATAATGGATACTTTACTGTCCAAAAAAATATAATTCTCTAGGGACTAACCGCCATTGTGAGGGATTGTTGTTAGTGCCAATTCGTGAATGTCACATGTGACGCCCGGTTCTGAAATGTCAATCAACGATGCTAATGAAGTAACTAGTATACTGTCATGCCTCGTCTCTTGCGACACGCAACAAGATACGATAGGATTATTATAACCCGCTTCGCACTTTAAAGATAAAGTTGACACGACTATGGCTAGTTAAGAGTAGGTAGTGGACTTAATTAGTGTCAATTTTTAAGATAAAAAAAATACCGTCAAATTGACACTGATGAACTGTAGTTGTAAGTGTACCTATGCTTTTTTGGCGGGGACTAGAAAAAAATGTGTTTTTTTTTTTAATAAAAAATGTTTAATATTAATGGCATATTAACTATTCTATGTTCATAAACGTGCACGAGTGAAGGAAATTGAAATAAAATATTATAACTTGACTTTTCAAGTTCTCCCTAGATGTCCGGTAAATTTAGTATTTCGTCGTAATCAAGATTATCATTATCATTGGTGGTACTTATAATTCAAAACAATTATCAAGAATTACTCGACATTGGCAGAAATAAACTAAAAAAAAGGAAGAAGTGTACCTATGGACACGCCATTTTTATACCTTATTGTCACATCCATTATTTTACTTATAATGTGTTATTGCTATTATTTATTGACATTGGCAAAATACCCACGAAGTTGTGGGTGAGGCTATATTCATATTCATTTTATTTCATCGCATTTCATTTCGTAAAGAATGAAGAAGTGTACCTAAAGAAGCCAAGTAATTTCATTATGAAGTATAAAAACTTGGAATGGGACTTTTATCAACTTTCGAGGAATTTATATATATACTTAAGACAATTTTCGTTTGAATGATACACTTAAAGAGTCGTAGCACGCCGCTGCACTATAACTAGGTATTGATATGCAAATATCACCTTATGGCGAGCAAGCCACCTACCAATATTTCCGAAATCTTTCAGGTTCTAGGTGTTTGAAATTGATTCCCTAAATGGTGTGAAAGATCATTTGCTGTCACGAAGTAATTTTTATTCTTCCATACTCATAATAATAAGACTGTCACTTGACTTTGTCGGTACGTTAAATATTTAAGAAAAAATGATCTCGTAGGTGACATTTGTTTCAACAAAGAATCCAAATTCGGTAATATAGCTATTATTTTGTCCGCCTGTCCGCACAACACGGCAAACCTACTGGAGGGATTTTGATAAAACTTAGTATGATGATTGCTTAAACACAGTGTTAGTGTATACAATACCTTTTTTATTATATGATAGGCAAGTATTTGGTCTCGATCTCACCTGATAGTAAGTGACGATGAGATCTACGATGAAGCATACTTGCCTAGAAGGTACCTGTTCACTCTAGACTTGAAAACACCCAGATTGTAGTCAACGGGGAACAAAGACGCTGGTAGCGTGTTCCAATCCTTGGCAGTTCACACGATGAATGTAGAACCAAAGTTCCAAACCGGTGGTACATTCTAACTATTCATAAGTGAATTTGAGGCACACAAGAAAAAAAAAATGATTAGATACTTATTCCAGGATGGTTGAAAATCAAAATCGTCGCAGACGGCGTCGCGGGCACCACTAGTTACAACCTTAACAGACATTAAACATGAACCGAACACTCGTTTACATTAAACGGCGTTGCGTCAATGATAAACGGATATTAGACGCGTGATAGGTAAATATTAGATGTTTTGCAACTATGAAATGGACGTAATTAGTATGCGAATGGTACCGGAGCCCATTCATCGTATATGTTACGAGGTTACGAGATTGTAGATCGAATCTCGTGGGCATTATGAAGACAAATGATATTTTTGGTATTAACTAGTGCTACTTGTAACTAATGCACGTGCGAATGTTTGTGGTCACTATAGAATATTATATAAGTACATCATAATTAAATGTATAATCACATTTACTGTAAAGCTCTAAGATATGAGTGTATATGTAAATAAAACATAATTAAAAATCACAAGTTGATTTTGAAATAGAACCAATTTTACGGATTTTATTTCAATGTGTAGTATTCGCTTAAATATAAGAAATCAACAAAAGTTGATATCTTATATTTACGCAAATACTACAAATCAAAATAAAACTAGATCGGACCGCAAACAATAACTAAATATGAACGTACCCAGTTTTCAAGCTATGACACTAAGACGTCAAACGCCTCGCTCTCACCGTGACCATGGTTGTTGTAAAACAGCCGAAACGTCGGGAACGTAAAAACATAAAAATAAACGCGATAAAATCCGTCAAATTAGTTTTATTTCAATAAAAACACAAAGTGTTGTTAGTTTTAATTTAACTGAATAAGTCAATTACCGCTTCAGTATTATAACCCAGTATTGTTAAAACGTGCTGTTTATGTGTATGCGTTTTTAATGGGAATAAGCATTCATTTCTCGCCGGCTCTTCTCAGTGGAACCAACATACCGAACCAGCGGTAACTTTTAAGTAGAATAAGCATTAACTTCTCGCCAACTATCACCGCACATCTTTGCTTTTGGTGGTTACCGCCTTCAGCCTAATTAAGCTTAATTGATTAGTAACACATTGGGTTTTTTTAGGCAATTACAGTATATCTAAATGTATCCTAATTACTTCAAAACCGAATTGCGATAAACCCTCGTTTAACTAGTGGCTAATATATAACTATTTTAAAACCTGTTTCTAACATGTATCTAAACAGCGCGGTGTCCGTAATTCAATGTGAAGTTTTGTTTGTGATTAAATAAACACACAGACGGGGCTTTAGGTATTAATAGTGGAACTTGAACTAGAATTATAGTTTCAGTCTACATATTAATTTAAAAAATCACACAAATAAATATAATAATAATACCAGCCCTTTTTAATGTCCCACTGTTGGGCACGGGCCTCCCCTCAATGTGAGGGGGATTAAGCCATAGTCCACCACGCTGGCCCAGTGCGGGTTGGCGGACTTCACACATATTTCGAGGGGTTCGCTCAGACATGCAGGTTTCCTCACGATGTTTTCCTTCACCGTTTAGCAAGTGATAATCGTGGTTGAAAATGAGATTCGCACATGAAATCCCAGAGGTGCGAGCCGGGGTTTGAACCTATGACCCTTGTTACCGAGGCAACCGTTCTAGCAACTTGGATATCACTGCTTCCAAAAAAAAATATTATTTTAATTGATTTGGTGCACAACTAAATTCTAACAATTTATCTATATATATATAAACATAGTCGTGTTAGTTACACCATTTATATCTCAAGAACGGGTGGGCCGATTTTTATTCATTTAGATTCATATTTTTTCTCCGCACGGAATAGCAGCTATATAATAATAAAATATGTTATAATCTTAGGAGCCAATTATAAGCCATCAACTTAGAAAAGATCCCTTAGAATTTTCTAATTACTAATTTAAAGTTATACTTATAAATGGGACTAGGGGTGAAATAACAAACCACTTTGAAAAAAAAACAAAAATGATTATATTTTATAACAATTGTATTCTCTCGAGTTAGCACATCCCTATACATTTTTGTTTTATAAATTTTATCAGTGATTTGTGAGCGTTACGTGTTACGAATTAAAGTAATTATTCTGCTGTTGTATTACAAATTGTTCTGTCACTCATAAAAACCAAAGCTTTTGTAATTTTTATTGTCCATTTACACTGAATTGCTTGAATTTAAAACTCACTTAGAGCTATTAAGTCACCTTTAAATGCGGAAAAGCTTTTTAAACTCTAGCTAATGACTTTTTAACTTTTAAGCCTTATTTATAAAATAAAATGGTAGTGTAAGAATAATTTAACATTATATTTCACTATTGCCTACATACCTTGAGTACTTATCTAGTTTAAGAAATTGAACCGTTGGTTGTGCCAACGCCTGCTCGCGCGTTCTGAGCCCGCGGGACGCATTTCGGGTTGTTGCTATCAAACTTAATCAGGCGCAACGCGGCAACATTGTTTTTTTTTTTTTTTCGTGAGATCCTATGTTTTTTTCTAAAATAAAAGTAGCCTAAGTTACTCCTTGTTACATCAGCTATCTGCCAGTGAACGTCCCGTCAAAATCGGTCCAGCCATTTCAGAGGTTACCCGGAACAAACAGACAGATAGACAGACAGACAGACAAAAATTGAAAAAAAAATTGTTTTGGTATAGGTACCGTGTATACATCCAAATGCACTTAGTAAAAAGCGGTTATTTTAATATTACAAACAGACACTCCAATTTTATTTATATGTATAGATATAGATTTGACTATCAATTAAATCAATTATATAACATTAAACTGTCTAGTTTAAGAAATTAAAATTATATAACATTTAACTTTATACTTATACCTTAACCTGTTTACGACTGTGCGCGTGCACCACTCAGATCTTTCAGTTGCCAGAACGCGCGCGCGACGCATGCGCGGCACGATATCAAACCGGCGGTACTTGACCGAAAAGCGCAGTGACGGAAGTATTCGATCCGATTGTCTATTACCTTTGGAATGAGGCCACTAAAACCCTACAAGCCAAATAGCACAATATTTGCATTCAGTTTAAAGTTTATTTCGGAAATTACCGACCGGCACGACAGGTGGCCGATGGCACTTTAAGGGAAAGCGGGTTACTTGGAAATAAACTATTCTTATTCTTATAGTTATACGCATAAAATGGATTATACTTTAGTTCTAGTTCACAGTACTTAATACTCGTATTCAAAATTATAGTTTAACACATCCCTGCTTACTCTCTGAGAGATTTCAATATGTAGGTAACAATACTACACACAGTCTCAATTCCTCTTTGAGTACTCGCGGCAAGTGTCATTGATGTTAGATACGCCACTGAGTGCGCCGGCGCAGACGTATCTTGTCGTATTTAATTAATAGCAATCAAAAACCAACCTTGACAGTTTAATATTTAATTTCAGTTTGAAATGTTAATAATAATTTATTGTTATAATGGTTGAGTAGTATCCAGCTTTTATAAAAGTATGACTGAAAATGGCTTCAGATTAGCTTCAAAGAATATGATTAGGTTTCTAAAGTACTTTTAAAATTCAAACATGTAAAACTTTACCTACTTATTAGGGTTATTTGTTTACAAAGATCAATTAGTGATTAAATTATATAAGGTATAAGAGTTCGCAGCTTGTGATAAAACCGCATAATTTGCATTGCTGTTCGTTCCTTTTATATCTGTATTTTACTAGTGTAAAATTACTAGTAGTCTATCTATTAATACACTAACGTAAGAAATCATCGTATATCCACAAATGTCACATTACAAAAACCTTATTTTATGCACAGAAAATATAAGCGCGAGATACCATCAGATCAGAACGTTAAAACGCATATAATATATAACAAAGTCGTGGTAGTTACACCATTTATAACTCAAGAACTGGTATGCCCGTTTGTATGATCCTTGACGTTTTAAATTTGTCTCCACCTCGAATAGCAGAATGACTATTTATACATGGAAAAAAAATTCACACATTTGATTGTGAGCCGGTACGAAGTTCGCCGGGACACCGAGTATATTATAATTCATGACTTACCAAACGCATCAAAGAGGAGACTATGACGATAGTCACACATATTACATCTATGAAGTCCAGATGTGAATAAAATATGTGACAGCCATGACTTTTGCAAAAGCTATATTTAAGCCGCGAAATTTTTGTCCTCTTTTATGGGTTACTAGCTGCGCCCAGCGGTGTTACCCGCGATAAAAAGTATGAAAAATTAAAACATCTATCCCACGGGAACCATACATTTTACCGGGATAAAAAGTAGCCTATGTGCTATTCCAGACTATAATCTATCTTTGTGCCAAATTTCATCCAGATCCGTTCAGCCGTTCGGGCGTGAAAGAGTAACAAACATCCATCCAACTATCCATCCAAACTTTAACATTTATAATATTAGTATAGAAGTATAGATAAACATGTTATGGTTGTTGCGGTTTGAGCCGTATATTCAGTGTTATGCCACTATACACATAATTGCATTTACTATCCAATATTATGCAGCTAATTTTGATTTAATGGTATTCAAATGAAACAATTATAAATGTATAAGATTATTAGATCGAGTAACTAAAACATCAATTTACATAGCTTCAATAGTCTGTTTTAATAAGCCTCCTCTAATCATCCCACTAATATTATTAATGTGAAAGTTTGGATGGATAGATGGATGGATGTTTGTTACTCAATCACGCCAGAACTGCTGAACGGATCTGGATCAAATTTGGCTCAGAGATAGATTGTAGTCTGAAATAGCACATAGGCTACTTATAAACGACAAAATCTATAGTAAAAATGACTTCTTTTGTTTGATGTGCTTGTTAAAAGACATTTATTTTATTTATATTTCCATCGTATGAATATCCCATTGTTTGTGGCAGACCACCTCCAGTCGAGCCTGACTCAACACAATAGTCTGTGGGAACAAAAACAATGCCCAGTAAATAAGGAAAGTTAATTTAAGGGTCATTAACAAAACCTAGAACAGTACCAGGAAATATATAAATGAGGAAAGAAAAAAAGCGGTAACGACCTCTTTCCCAGATGACTGTGCCTATATAAAGCTCGTGATCCAGTAAACGTAATCAGCTCGTTAAAAGTTTCGGTGCGTGTCTTCGGATATCAATCTCCTGGCGCCATTTATGGGCCCTAACGTATCGGATGGATGGACCATCGTTAGGTGTTAGGACGGAACTGTATAGAGTGCTAAGCGGCTAACATACCTACGCTATGCTTAGCTTGTCAACAAACATATTGAATACCTTTGCTTACGTCACACTCACTACACATATAGACAAAGACCGCTAAATCGTATTCGGGTCACATCGGAAATCATCGGCTCAGCACCTATGCCACAAGCTGTTGGTGAAAATTCATATGTGAAATCACGAGGACAGACAAATTTATAACAATGTTTCTAAGTAACAATCATTTGTTTTACTACTACACTTTAAATGGAGCCCTCCGTATATGACTTGCGTTACACCAAAGTAATTATATAAAATTATTCCTATACTATTGATTGCTTTAATATATTATTATTTTCGAAATACACAAGTGCGAAAACAGCGGTCCCCAAACTCGGCGAATCCGAATCATATTTAAGTTGTGTTACTCTTAATACTGAATTCAAAATGCATGATTAAATTACTTTTGCTGTTAATATTATAAACTTAAGAGATAATTATAAAAATACTCTTTTATATTAATTAACCACATCAGCCATACCGGATTAAGTAACAAATAATTGAATATTTTTTTAGCTTGCAGTTCTATCATTTAATTTTATTAGAATATCTCGAAAGCTATAAAAATATCTTCGAATCTGGAATAAAGCCTCAATATTTCTATAAAACCTAGTCTATGTATTCAGTTACCATTCCCGGGCATCGCAACTTTGGCCAGGAATTTGTATAGATGTTATCACACTGTGTTTTTATGGTGTTACCGGGAAAAATGTCGTTAATTGACGTGTATTGCCCATTGCGGCCGGCAGTTTGTGCCTTTAATGATTTATCCCAAGTATTTCATTGATATTTGATTTATTAAGTCGTTACTTAGTATATGATATGTTATGACGTAAATATTCGCGGATTGGTGGCAATCTGGATTTCTGATTGATAGCTATAACCCCAATTAATATAATAAGATTTATACCGTGGGATAATAAAAAAAAACTGCATCTCAAATATAATGGGCTAATAGTTAAGGCTAGGATATTCTTTAACCCGGAAAAGGGAATTACACGCTTAATAAATCCCGGGCACTGTTAGATTTAACAAATTAAAGCAACTGGATATAGAGCGTGATTAATTACAATTGAGCCTGTATACCAATTCTGAATCACACTGTTTATCTACCATAATTAAACTACTAAATAAACTTGAAATAAAAATATTTTTAAGGATTTTATCGCGTTTATTTTATGTTTTTACGTTTTTGACGTTTCATCTGCTTTACAGCAACCATGGCCACGGACATGGTTTTATTTCAATGTGTAGTATTCGCGTAAATATAAGAAATCAATATACTAAATGAACTACCTTCATTTCACTCTCCGAGCACGTGTTCATGACTACAGTAACATTGCTATACGAAGACAATGAAACTTAATTCGTAATCCTCTTCAACTGTCAGGAACAAATATCGGCCCTTAGAAGATCAGAGACCACTTTGAGTGATATTAACTTCCCCATAAAGTAGGCAAGTTTTTGAGTGGGGTGACTTATGCGCCTTTGTTCTGGGTAAATAAACTTCAGTATGAGTGGGGAGCACGATGATCTTGTAATCTCTGGTCTGTCATCCATTTAAGAACTGGGTATTTTTCTCATAAGTTCCAGTACTGACTGTCTGAGTGGCCTTGCGCTTGGCGCTGCCGTGTCTTGCTGTAAGTCCTTTACATGCCCAGTAGAGCTCGTGCTCCTTCATCCTAGCTTTGTCATCCATCATCGTCATTCATTTTCAACAATTTGATATTATTTTTTATTATTTAATTTAACTTGTTATTGCAATTAATTACTTCACGATTGGCAGGTAAGTATTTTGTACATTGCAGTTGTGTGGGTGAAGCCGTTAAATAAAATAAATACATCGTTTTTCTTTTCTTTATTTGCATATAAATTTAATAAAATGGAAATCTCATGTACGAACATGTGTCGAGAAATCGCGCAAATAAGCTGTTCTTCAACATCACAATAAGCTACACAGATGGCGCTGCAGACGACATTCAAAACAATTGACAATTCTTCATACAATCCTGAAACGCACTATGAGAGTTTACGGAGCACGCAACATATATACAAAGATCCCGACATTAACTGTCGGGGCATAGCGGCTGTCCCGCCAGGCATACCACCCGCCTGGCTGGAAGATCTTCTCTTTTCCGCTAAAGCTAATAAATGCAATATGAACTTACCGCGCGCGAACTTAAATTTGAATAGTCAATATAGATAAGTTTGTTTGATCGGGAGTTCGTACGATTAATGCGATGCGATCGTAGCATGTTCGCTAAAGCGATTGCCAATTAGGTAGCACGCCTTAGGCTTTAGGATACTGAGCGTGGCATGTGCCCAAAGCAACATTGCGGCAATCGGCCGCAGATAAATCTAAAATAATGACTCAACTACCTACATACTTACTCGTATATACGCAGCGTATAGTATGATTATAACATGTACCGCACCTAACTGCTTTTCTATCTCAACTAAGCTTTTCAACTCATAATAAATGTATAAACAATATCTATGCGGTAGAATAATTACCTCACACAAGATTATCAGGTCGCCTTTGAATCTGCCTTTTAGTTGTAAAGACGGTTAATCTGAGATCTAAAGTCATTTGCCTGACCTTTTATAAGAGTTGGTTGGTAACCAATTAAATTTACTGAGTTATAACAAAGATATATGTATATTTTAATGATGTCAGTCTGATAAGCTTAAAGGGTTTGTTTGTGTGGCAATCTGGATACCGACCTTTGTGTAGTTTTCAATGAGGGTCACTGGTGTAAGCGGGCTTATAATCTCTTCTACAAAATACGCCGCTGGTGTCATAATATATACTGGGTATAAGGGGCATGATAACGAAAATTTTGGGTAAAGGCTACACTTAATGGCTATAGTAAAATTATAGAAATCATTTTTGTCAAAAATCATGGGTCACACATGTTGTAAATATTGAGCGCGCAATGTATCGTGAACCACGCGATCACAACACAACGCTTCGCGCGAAACCCGGCGCATGCGAGTGACGAGCGCGATCGATCGTATCTAGTTTTAATGTACATTGCAGTTTTAGGTCTAAATTGGTAATAATGATGTATTTTATTTAAATCACGTTAAGATGGACTTCTATTATGATTTCATTCGAAAATCAAAATCAAAATACTATTAAATGTGCGTATATTCATAAAAAGATCGACGGAAAATTTAAACACTGGGGGGTCCAGGATCATGAATTGAATCCATAGTATCAGTTCCCGGTACGACATCCTGTATGTTTCATTAACAGCCATTGTCAAAAGAAATAGTGCATTATTTGTATATGAGAAGCGTTGCTTTCGCAAAAACAGGTAATGCATTGCATCGTTGTACTTAGAATTTACATAACAAGATAGCCCTGCGATGTTGTTCGCTTAAAGTTTTATAACTCATTGGATAAACTGCAGGTATTCTTGTGAGGAATCCCAGAGGTTGTGAGTCGGGGTTTGAAACTGTGATTTCGTGACCAAAGCGAGCGTTTACCCACATGGCTTTGGCTATCACTGCTTATTATAAACATTATATGTTATACCACACATTCTGATAAATAGGCAGTCATCCTTGAAAGCCCAAATAGTACATTAGCGACTACTTCAACCGCACCACAAGCTACGCATATGGCACTACAGACGCATTCAGAACAATAGACAAGTGCCGTCACAATCCTGTATCGCGCTATTAGAGTTTTCGGAGCAAGTAACATATATACAAGATCCCGACAATAACCGTCGGGGCATAGCGGCCGCCCCGCCAGGCATACCACCCGCCTGGCTGGAAGATCTTCCCTTTACCGCTAAAGTACCAAATACAGTACGTCAAGTGCGAGATTATTCGTAAACTAACCGTAAACTTATAATCTACCGTATTTAGACATATTGTATGAAGAGTTGAAAGTTTTAAATACCGTCCGCTAGAGGCGCTGTTCAATTATCCATACCAATACAGGTCTAAATACGGTAGACTTTGAACTATATAGTTAGCTTACTTATAATCTCGCACTTGACGTACTGGCAAACATTTCTTAGTTAAGTATTTAACCGAAATCTCTCACCTTACATAGGCAATCTTTAATTAATGGATTAATGCAAATGTATTCCTTATTAGTCCGCTGAATTTCAAAGCGTAATTTCAATGTCAAGGCGTGAGTCTAAATGGTGATTATCATCAAAAGTACCTAGTTAATGTGTTAACCATTGAAATATTATATTACACAGTAAATTGGAAACAGCAAAAAAATAATACCAGCCCTTTTTTTAATGTCCCACTGTTGCACGAGCCTCCCCTCAATGCGATGAGGATTGAGCCATAGTCCACCACGCTGGCCCAGTGCGGGTTGACGGATTTCACACGTCTTTCAAGGGGTTCTCTCAGACATGCAGGTTTATATAGGATAATCATGGTTGAAAATTACATTCGCACATGAAATCCAGAAACCCTAGAGGTGTGAGCCGGGGTTTGAACCTGCGAGCATCGTTACCGAGGCAAGCGCTCTACCAACTTGGCTATCACAGCTTCAAAACAAAACTTAACCCCATTAAAACTCACATCTTGGGTCCAGTTTTGAAACGTTCACCTTTGAGTATCAAATAAACCCCATAAACTGAAGCCGGTGTATGCTTTCAGCGAACATAATCTACTTTGTTCACGAGTGTAACCGCGAGCCGGATCTAATAAAGCAATAACCTAGTTCCAGTGAAACACTGTTTGCTAGATATTTTGAAGTTAAACGAGATATGAACAAGAGAAAATAGACCACAACTGTTAAATACTTTTATTTCTGTTTATTAAGTACATTACAATGTTTTCAGCACCAAAGATTCACTGCCGAGGACCTCCAGTTTATTGGCATCTAGTTGATTGCTGAAACAAAATATTTGAAACTAGGTTACAAGTGTGTTAGGGCGGATCCAATAAAATATATAATTTCTTTTTTTTTAATCTAAAAACATTAGTATTAAACACGAGCTGACTGAAAAGACGTTGTTCCGTCCAAATCCAATAGAAAAAAAAGAACTAGATTTTTTTGATAATTCGATTTTCTTTTCTCTACAAACATGATTCGGACTATTAACATTTTTTTTAAATCAATATTGATGGAGCCGTTCTGAAGTGATGCGTTTACCAACAAACTACGATTAATTTTATGAATATAGATTAGTATTATTCACGCCTAAACTATAGTACGTATTAGAAATAATAAAACATATGATTTTACTAACTCTATCACAAAAGAGGCATCTAACAACTAATTTAATTTGATTCTTCACCCTCAATTTGGGTTTATAAGTACATAAACTTTATATAATTGATGTATATAATTACTTTCATGGCATTACTGTTTTGTTTATTTTGCAGGTAAAGTTAAAGGTAAGCTACACCATGGCAGCATACTTTCAAAAATGTAGTAGATTCATTAAGTACGTAGACATTTTTATAAAAGATGAAGAAATAAATCTGTTACTTAGGTATCCGAAAATGGATATTATAGGCGGCGGGTAAAACGGCGTTAAAAAAATATTTATGTATAACATCATCAAATTTGTACATAAAAAAGATTATAACTTATTTTACATTGGTGCTCTTAACTTTTATAATTTAAAGGAGCTTTAACAACAATGTTAAATTGGATACAACTTCAGATGGGTTAACTTTTTAAAGAATTTTACTTTTCTATTGTGCACGGGTATTTTGTACATTAAACATCATTTACAATGTTCTTGTACTTTAAAAACATTTTAAGACAGATCAAATTTATTCTCAGAACCGTAGTAATATCTATATAAGGTGTAACAATAATATCGTAGAATATTAAAATGACCAACAGTTAGTTATAAATATAACATTCCCAAAGAAATAAATCAAATTATTAGACACTAGCTGCGCCCGGCGGTGTTACCCGCGATAAAAAGTATGAAAAATTAAAACATCTATCCCACGGGAACCATACATTTTACCGGGATAAAAATTAGCCTATGTGCTATTCCAGACTATAATCTATCTCTGTGCCAAATTTCATCCAGATCCGTTCAGCCGTTCGGGCGTGAAAGAGTAACATCCATCCATCCATCCATCCATCCAAACTTTCACATTTATAATATTAGTATAGATTTAAAAAATGGCCAGACACCATGTACTGAGCGCAAGCCAAACGCTACGGGTTCGCCTTATTTAAAAATAAATAAAAAATCATTTTGTTACATCTTATGTACTGGAATCGACCCCAGTCCATTATACGGTACCCATAGTACAAGCGTTGCTTAAGTTCGGGCCATATAGCTGGGCCCCAAGTCTGCTAACACAATCGATTCATAGTCGAACAGCAAATGCATAGTAACTGTCACTTATGACAGATATTGTATGGGATATCTGTCAAAAATGACAGTTACTATGCGGTTGCTGTTCGATTATGAATCGGTTGTGTTAGCAGACTTGGGGCCCTGGTGTGTTCTGGCGATACTATATCAAGAATCTGAGCAGTTGATCAATCAACACTTACCCTGATATTTTTGGAGAGTGAATGCTGCTTACGACGACTTCCACTCGTTCAGATACGTTCTCAAAGTAAGTCAGGTCAATGGTATACGCTACATTCCTGAAGTTCACGATCACAATGTAGTTCTCTCCGTTGTACCAACTGAAACGTAACATTAAATAATATTGATAACTGCAATTGCATCAGACACTGATAGCCGAGTTGGTAGAACACTCGCCTTTGAAACAAGGTGTACAAGTTCCAACTGCGTATCGCACCTTTAAGTTTTTCAGATATTCATGTGCGAATCTCATTTTCAATCATTATTGTCACTTGCTGTGCGGTGAATGCAAACATCGTGAGGAAATGTGCACGTCTGTCAAAAGCATTTTTTTAAACTAAGACACGCAGTTGATTGAACGGTAAGGCTATGAATGGCCAAATATGAGATTGTCTAGACTTATTTTATTAGGCTGACGACCTGATCAGCTCAGTTGGTAGGGACCTTCTGCGCCGAAGGTCCCAGGTCCGAATCCTGGTAGAGACACACTTTGTATCACAAACATGAATGTTTGTATCCGAGTCATGGATGTTTAATCTATATATATATAAATCTCGTGTCACAATGTTTGTCCTCAATGGACTCCTAAACCACTTAACCGATTATAATACAATTCGCACACCATTTGCAGTTCGATCCAACTTGAGA
The DNA here is from genome assembly GCA_905333125.1 of Pheosia tremula. NCBI lineage: Eukaryota > Metazoa > Arthropoda > Insecta > Lepidoptera > Notodontidae > Pheosia > Pheosia tremula. Next base: position 2,449,652 of record HG995397.1, read on the forward strand.
GATAGGATAGTTTAAATCTCAAATTATAGTCGCAATTTTAATTTATTGCTAATTATTTGTCTGTTATTATTTGACAGTCACAATTATCTGTTAACTCCAAATGATTCTAACAGATGTCGATACCTTTCGACTGGGTTGAGTAAGTAATCAATAGATGGCGCTGCTATGGTAAATCTACGAACGTGTCATATAAGCTACATTTTAACAGCATAATTACCACGTGTTGTTGACGCTATAAAATTAGTTAAATTTATTTTGTAGTGAACGAAATACCGTATAATTCAATTACTTCCACTTTTTAAATTTTTGGTGTTAGCCACAGCAACGCGTGGCCGGGTCAGCTAGTATATATATAAGTCTTAAATGCTGAGTTCGCCCTCAGTCCATTGTACGGTGCCCATAATACAAGCGTTGCTTAGTGTGGGACCGTAAAGTTGGTGTTCGTTCTCGTTATCCTTGAAAAAAATGACAACGCTTATCTCCGAGTACCCCCAATAAAGTCCCCAATAAGGTAATAAATATGTTTGACATTTGAAATAGATAATAATAGAATCTATACATAATATAATGGACATATGTATGGCAAAGTTCTTGAGATTATATCTAAGATGATAACCGATAAACGTGTTGCTAAGATAAATTGTGTGAGTACATGCTTAGCAGATCTTACATGACATATCATGTTTTATTACGTAACTGTTCAAGTATTTGTTATTATTTAGGATTAAGCTGACATCAATGATTGAAATAGTATAGTAAAAGATATCAATGTTGTTTCGCAACCTTATAAAGTGTTTGATTACGACATTTAAATATAACAAGTGTGCTGCTAATTAGCGCTGACGGCCTGATTAGCGCAGTGGTAGTGACTCTGCTCTTTGCGCCGAGGGTCCCGGGTTCGAATCCTGGTAGGGACAAGCTTTGTGTGATAAGCACGAATGTTTGTACCCGAGTCATGGATGTTTAATATGTATTTAAGTATTATATACTGAGTTCGCTCTCAGTTCATTGTACGGTACCCATAACACAAGCGTTGCCTAATGTGGGACCGCATAGTTGGTTGGGTGGCTCATAAATATGTCGCAGTAAGTCATCAGTCATACAAGCAGTAAGTTTTTTTTACCCGGGGGCAATTACATTGAAACAATAATGTAGGCTAAAAAGTTCACTACGAATTACAGACCGCTTATTTCCTTACTTTTGGACTAAAAGAACGTTAAAATGTACTCACCGTCTAAAACCGAAGATACCTTCAGTGAAAGCAACGGATTCGTATCTGCCGTATCTGAAGGTGGCCTCTGTGCGGAGAAGAGATAGGGACTTGTATACGTTCAGGTGGGAACGTTCGGTGACGCGTTGAACATCCACGTTTAGGTTTTCGAAGCCCTTCGCCACTGGAAGCCAGGTCTTGTCACCGTCGGAGAAACCTAGGATAAAATATTTCACCGCTTTTGAAATAACAGGTAATTATTACATCAACCACTCCATGTATTCACCTATCAGCCACAATATGTCCACAGCTGGACAAGTCTTCCCCAATAACATCCACACATCACGCTTCTCTATCAGTGAAGTCCACAGGGTTTCTGCGACGAGTGATGTCATCGGTCCACCTTGTGGCCGCTTTTACGTCTACTGGCTCATGGTCTCTATTAGTTTTTGGACCAATGACTGTACGTTCTGTGATTCTATATATTCTAGCCACTTCTTTAATTCTTAAAGTTATATTGGTTCGTAGAATCTGTAGCTTAACGAAACCCTGAGCAACTCTTTTCATTGCAAGCCAAGTGACTTGAAAATTACCTGCATTTTTATCAGCACTCCACTGGAAGGGTGTGCGTTCAGGGTCTCTGGAGGCGGTCCAATAGTTGATAGGGTCATCTGTATTGCAGCCACTTGGGTCCACAGTATCCTCCCAGCTCACATAACCATCGACCATGCCAATTTCTTCACCCTAAAGGTGTTTTAGGTAGTATATTAATTCAAGAACCATTTAAATATTCCACTTAACATCTCTGTTTAGATTCGGCCGTTCCAGGTTGTAATTTACTTACCATATAAGTGACAGCAATGCCTGGCATCAACAGCAGAATCATATTAATACCATCAACTAATTCAGGACTGAATCTTGACGCTACTCTGTTATTGTCATGGTTACCAGCCTGAAAATCAAAAAAAACTTTTAACTCCGCACAAATAGTAGCAGAAAATGTATAGCCTAGTAAATAAAACCTACCACCCAATTAGATTGCTCATCAATCGGCTTGAAAGTAAGGAACTTATCCAAAGCATATTTGACTTCAGCAGCCGATGATTCACCGTTAACATCAGATATCAGAACGAAATTAAAAGGCATCTGTGCTCCTTTACGGTTTCCTTCACCGAAGTACCTCATAGTCAACTGAGGACTTGAGTACGCTTCAGTCATCATGACTCTACTAAGCCCATCCTTCCCTTTATACTCATCAAAAACGTCCCTCCATTGATATACCATATCAAATGTCTCATCACGGTCTTTAGTATATATATGGTCGACGTAATCGTAGTCATCAATGTTATTGGTATTCCCTGTTAGAGGCTCATCAGGGTACTTGCCACCAAAATCGTTCTTGTCAACTTCGAATAAATGAGCGATAGCATCAACCCTAAAACCAGCTACCCCTTTATCGAGCCAGAAGCGGATAACGTTCTTCATTTCTTCAACGACATCAGGGTTGCGGTAGTTGAGGTCAGGTTGGCCAATCACGAATTGATGGAGGTAGTATTTTCCAACTTCTTCTCTGTACTCCCATGCGCTTTTGCGGAAGACACTGACCTATGTAATTATGAAAATGTATACATTATGTAGGTGTAGATAAAATTTTGGAACAGGTATGTTTGGGAGTTAGTGCTCGTTTCCTAGCTACCTATTTTCATATGTGTACCTTTAATTAAAAATAAACAAAACAAAGAGTCACGCGCGTCCAAAGTGAACATTTTTATAAAAAAAATGTGAAGTCTTAATACACTTTTATAAATACATCTAACAAAATTACGTTCGTACGTACCTTTAGCCTACTTCTAATCAACGTTAGTACTCACCCAGTTGTTAGGAGGATGCAGGATGCCTTTCTCATCAACGACCCCATCTTCCCAGATGAAGTAGTCATAGTATTTCTCGTGGCCTCTCAGCGCCTCCTCAAACCACACACTCTCGTTACTCGTGTGGTTTGGCACGAAATCCAGAACTATTTTAATATCTACAAACACAATTTACAGAGCCTTTATTGTTACTGTGCTGGGATATAAGTAATAACAAAACTTAAAAGTCATGAAAGATGTGACTATCTTAAGATTTCCTGATTTATATAATTGTTATGAATCGCTCATAGAATAGTGAGAATACAGGAATATTGCCAAAATTTTGATTCAAACACACAGGTATTTAAAATCTTTTGGATTCAATCATTTTTATGATTAATTATTTACTTAAGCTTACACTACTTACCCAATTCCTTAGCTTTTTCCATGAGCCTATCAAAGTCTGCCATAGTGCCGTATTCGTCTTGTATATCGTAGAAATCGGCAATATCATATCCAAAATCGTACATCGGGGATTTGAAAATAGGCGACAGCCATGTTGCTCCGATGCCAAGCTCCTTCAGATATTCCAAACTCTCTGTGATTCCTACATGCCACAGTGAATAAATGTTTAATGAGATGTCTAATGATTTTATGAGAATGATAACTTACTACTATGACTTACTATGTCTATCTCTCGCTGAATATAAATTTTCGGTTGTCCCAACCATTTTTATTTCACGTTAAGTTCATCACTCATCACTTTTGGAGTTTTTCCTAACAGGCTGATTCAGAATAGATATACTAAACATTGAACCTAAGCTACTTTAGCGCATTTGTTATAATTATGTTAAATCAAAATTTGGATTTGCTGATCTAAAAAAAATTTTCTCAACAAAATGACAATGAAATTACAATTAGGAGTTTTGGGAGCTTTTTTAAATCGACATGTCTAATCTAAAGAAGCGATTCTTTGCTAAGGTTCATGGCTCGCTATACCCTTTTCGAAACATTCTGTTTACCTAAAACCTAACTTAATTTAAGGACTATTATATTGTATGCATACCATTCAAATCACCAATCCCATCACCATTGCTGTCCTTGAAAGACCTAGGGTAGATCTGGTAGAATATTGTCGTCTCCCACCAATCCAATTCTTTTGCAGTGTTGACAGTTGTAGCCAACACGCATAGCAGAGGTAAAATGAATATGCTCTTCATTTTGGCCCTTAAATGAATGAGATATAGGTTAAATTTCATTTGAACCAAAAAATACTGAATACACGTATTTAGAACACATATGCAGTATTATAATCTAATTAAAATTTAAGTAACATAAATACTAATAAACTTGATATCCAAGTTTGCATTGGACCTACCATAACATATGAACTTAACAGATCTATAGTCATACTTACCCCATAAGATCTGGTATTCTCGGCGCCACATGAGCTCAGCGCCGGTCTTTATAGTAAAGCTATCTTATAATATATATGATAAGCATGATACTCTCAGTGATAAACCGCTGAAACACTTGTGGGTCTCAGTTATCTAGAGTCCTGTAATACTTTGTTATGGAGATGTTGATAAAGTGTTGCGTTTGTGTACTTAAAACGATGTAAGTAAATAATAATTTAAGGTATTTTAATCTGTATTTTGAGTTTCTGATTATATCCACTTGACATGTATCTTTCTATATTTTTTTTAGGTTGGCAATCGGCATCAAAATAGTGTCATTTTTGCCAGTGTCGAGTAATTTTTGATATTTTTTTGGAAAATAAAACTAAACTGACAACTTTACAGTTCAACTTACCGCCAAAAAGTCCGTATCTTTCCTCAATGACACGTATCCATTGAAAGCATATAGATAAAGGAAAATATATTTTAAAATAAACTAATAAGCAAATGAAACGTGTTTTACCAATCAAATTACAAACGAGTCGCAAGAACCCGGTGGTGGCCAGTTACCTCCGTAACTTGCCACCCACTACTCACCGGGTTCCTGCGACTCCGTCATGTAGGGATGACCTATGTCTAGCAGTGGATGTCTATTGGCTGATGGATGAATCAAATTACTTCTCGTTAACATTCATTTTAATGGTTTTATAGAAAAGGTTTTATGGAACCACGGAACCCTATTTTTATGTCATGGATTGTTTTTCCGTTTCTCCGTCTGTGAAAATCTTCTTGCTTTTAAGCGTAGTAAGACTTGTAAAAAATGTTGCATTTAAATTAATTATTTCACTATTTGTTTTTATAATCATTGGCATAGTTCGGAGCCCTCAGAGTGCAAGTCAAACATACATTTCTCCAGTTTGTTTAATAATATGTTCACTTCTCTGGGATAAAAGCAAAAGAAGAATATTCATTCAATCTGGATTAGATATTAAATCCTGGATAAAAAAAAAACTACTAACTATATCATGATTAAATTATAAATTTGACTTAAATTAGACACGAGCTTTAAATGAATTTCCATCTACTTACAATAATAACATGGTACTATTTTGGTTGACAAAAAGTCCAAATAAATCCTTAGATTCTTTCGATAGGTAATTTCAAAACATATATTAACACACGTTTTGTTCTCTGCCTATATTTAAAGATACTAATCGTAGGTGCAAACGTGCAACCTGTTTTATAAAGGTCACGGCAAGTTCAAATTAGCATACAAAATAAAAATCTAACATTTGCATCAAACATGTTTAATGGTTAGTAATTTACAAATATGTTGTTGCATTCATTGATATGTTTAATCAATCACAAATTACTGCAGCTTGAGTACGATTCCTTCGTAGCCGACGACTGGGAATGAAGAAGCACTGAAGATGTCACTGTGAAAAAGTAAAATATTTATTATATCTTTAAATTGTAAATATTTCAGTTGATTTTTTAGGAAATTTGTTGTTGATACCACATTGCCTTGGATCTACAAGAATGACGCGTGCACACAAGCACCACTCGGTTTTCTTTGATTTCATTATGCTAACATATAATCTACTATTAACCCAATAAGGAGCCACTGCCTGCTTGTAAATATTTTGTAATCCATTTTTTACGTTTAGTTTTCTTATGTATGTGGGATCCTTTTGTTAGTCCTAATAATTCTCAGATAAATATCCTAAGAGCTTAGCATGTAAGTCCCTTGATGTAAGTAAGACTAAAATATTCCTAGACTTGGCATAACGATATTGTTTTTAAATTACATACCCTTCGTTTTTCGGCGACTGTATACTGCTTAGCACAACGCTGACTTCACCAACGACATTCTCAAAGTATGTCAGATCTACAATATCGTCAGTCTCGCGCATGTTCACAACTACGAGAGAGATATCATTATTGTGCCATCTGAAAAAACAATACCAATTGTTAAAAACATTCCATTCCGCAGATGGAGTACATCCACAAAAGTTTATGGTCAAATAAGTCTCTTTCAAGTGTGGGTAGCCTACTCAAATATAGCAAGCTTAAACCATCATTATAGAAAACGATTTCTTGAGTATTTCTTAAAGATAAAATCCATTTCAATTTTACGTATCCATAGAAATAAAACTAATCCTACGGATTTTATCGCGTTTAGTCTACGTTCTTTACGTGCCGACGTTTTCCGTCGTTTTACGTATCCATTTCAAATTATAATTTATTATTACAGGACTTCAGACGATTTTATTTCCATCCTATGCCATTGTCTTCTCTAAGTGCCACTTCATTAACAAAAGTTAGCATTTAGCTCTATAACAATTCTTATTTTTATATCCAGCCGAACAGCTATAAAAATAAGTGCTAAAATATACCTTCGGAAAACAAAAATGCCTTCGTTAAAAGCCAATGAATCGTAACGCCCATATCTGAATACATCAGCTTGGCGAATATTGGCAAGTGCTTGATATACTTTCATATGAGATCGTTCAGTTGCCCTCTGTACTTCAACGTTTAAGGTTTCATACCCTTCTGCGACTGGAAGCCATGTTTTATCAGCTGTAGAGAAGCCTGGGAAAGATGGGACATGATTGTATTTTTTTTAGTCCTCAATTTGTTTATTTTTCTTTTTGTAAAGTGCTTACCAGCATTCTTCTCTGCATTCCACTGGAACGGTGTTCTTTCCGGATCTCTTGATTCCTTCCAATAGTTGATAGGGTCATTAGTGTTGCATCCAGAAGGGTCCACTGTATCTTCCCAGCTAACATATCCATCAACCAAACCCAGCTCTTCACCCTAGAATCGAAACATTTTTTAAAGTGAAATGTTGCTTGTATCAACATTTGGGAAATATTTAACCAAAAACTAACCATGTATGTAACTCCCACGCCAGGTAGTAATAAGACAATCATGTTAATTCCATCAACCAAAGATGATCCGTATCTGGTTGCCATACGACTATTGTCATGGTTACCGACCTATAAAAAATAATATTTTTAATACAGACTCGAAAATCTAGGTACACTTTTATTTACTATAAGAGGGACACTTACCACCCAATTTGCGTTCTTATCAACCGGTTTATATGTTAAGAACTTATCAACTGCTCGTTTGATATCTGCAGCAGAAGATGAAGCATCCACATCAGTGATCAGATCAAAATTGAATGGCATTTGAGCACCAACCCTATTTCCATCACCAAAATATTTCACAACATCCTGAATCGACGCATATACTTCAGTCATCATAACACGAGTTACACCATCTTTGGCTTTAAATTCATCAAACACATCTCTCCATTCGTAAACCATGTAGTAAGTCTCGTTCTGATCTTTGGTGTAAATATGGCTTAGGTAATCGTGGGATCCAGAGTCTACGTCGGTCCTGCCTGAGTAGGGTTCGTCAGGGTATCGGCCTCCAAAGAGTTCCTTGTCAACTTCAAATAAGCAGTTGACAGCATCCACCCTGAAGCCTGCTACACCTTTGCCGAGCCAGTATCGGATAATGTTCTAGAAATAAACATAACTTTATTTATATTCGATTCGGGTATCATCACAATGTGATCTTATGTTAGTGTATTAATGCTTACTTTCATTTCTTCGACCACGTCTGGGTTACGGTAGTTTAAGTCTGGCTGACCAACAACAAATTGGTGCAGATAGTACTTTCCGACTTCTTCTTTCCATTCCCATGCGCTTCCACGGAAGTGACTGAGCTGCAAAATAATTATTACGATTTATCTTAATTTTATTTATTCCGAAACGCTGTTACGATTATTTAATCAAGGAAAGCACTTAAACATTGTTTTTTTATATATATAAATTGAACATTTAAATGAGTTAAATAAAACTAATTTTACCGAACGTCAAAACGTCTTAACGTAAAATCCGTATTTTTTTTTTGTTCAAGGTTGTTGAATATGTGTTTTTTTATTATTGTATTGCATTTAGGTTTTCTGTTATATACCTTATAGTAAAAGTCTAAAGACTTAAAACACGATTTCAAAATACTTCTTCTCATAATCGTGTTATTGGTTACAAACTTATAACTTGTTTCATAGTTATTTGGCCAAGTACCAAAGTAAGATGTAAAGGTTGAGAAATTTGTTTTCCAGTTCATTGTTTGTTTGTCAATTCTCACCCAATTATTCGGTGGCTGCCTATTTCCATTTTCGTCTATCACTCCGTCCTCCCAGACGAAATAATTGTAATATTTCTCGTCCCCTTTGAGCGCCTCTTGGAACCAGACGCTTTCGTTTGATGTGTGATTTGGTACAAGATCTAAAACAACTTTTATGCCTGAAAAATAAAGGTTTTTTTTATGTTATGTTAAGTGAGTATCTACTCATTTTGTTCATGTTTTAAAACAAGTTTTCAATGATCCTTTATGCGTTAATACGCGCGATAATTCCATGTTATCATTACTTGAAAATTCATATATATCTAGAGATGGTTTTAGTCAATTCGTTTGTATAAATCACTAACCAAGGTCCTTGGCTGTATCGACGAGAGCTTCAAAGTCTTCCATTGTACCATACTCGTCATGGACAGCGTAGAAATCAGATATATCGTATCCAAAATCATACATAGGTGACTGGAACATTGGTGAGAGCCAAATAGCTCCAACACCCAGCTCCTTCAAATAATCCAATTTTGACGTAATGCCTACAAACACAATTATTGTAACTGTAGTCACCAATGATGTAATAGTTACCGTAGGCGGTGAGATAGTATCGAATATATCTCATTATTTTATTCGAATTATTAAACAAATAAAATATTCAGGCAGTGATAGCTGAATTGGTAGAACGCTTGCCTCGGTAACGAGGATCGCAGGTTCAAACCCCGGCTCGCACCTCTGGCATTTCTGGATTTTATGTGCGAATCTTATGTTCAACCATGATTATCACTTGCTAAACGGTGAAGGAAAACATCGCGAGGAAACATGCATGTCTGAGAGAACCCCTCGAAAGAAGTGTGGTCCGCGAATCCAGACTGGGACAATGGCCTAATCCCCCTCGCATTGAGGGGAGGCCCGTGCCCAACTGTGGGACATCACAAGGTGCTAGTATTATTATTATAAAAAATAAGCTTCGAATATCATAAAACTGCGAGTTAATCTTATAGACAGTATTGAAGTACGTAAAGGACGATAATATTAATGATATTGCTAATACATTCAAAAGCCTACATATACTTTAAAAATCTCTTATTTACGTCAAAATACATGTAGATAAAGAAGGAGAATCAATAGGTCCAATTTACAACCTACCATTCAAGTCACCAATTCCATCTCCGTTGCTATCAGCAAAGGATCGAGGATAGATCTGATAGAATATTGTCGTCTCCCACCAATCCAGATCCTGCTCATCTTGCCTTACCACATGGCCACTGCACAAAACTAGTAGTAACGGCAGCAATACTACTGCCTTCATTCTTGGTTAGTTTTAAATACTAGCGTCAGTAGAAAATAGGCTACTGCAAGTCGAAAGAATTGCAAAGATTTATATACTTATTGATTTCTATCAGTTTTTTTAGATAGTTGACCAAGTGGTTTGATAAGATTGCTTCTTGGAGTTTAAGATTAGAACGCTAAAGTATTTTGTTTGTAGATACATGATGAAAACAATATATTTAAATATTTTTCTACTTGCTGCAACACTCTACGAGTCGGGTACGGAAATTAACATTTGTAGATGCAAATGATAACATTTTAATAAGAAAAGATGAAGTATATACATAGTCATAGAATTTACACAGGGAATATCATTGATGCTTTAAAGTGTAAAGCATCAACGTCATGTGAATCTAAATTAATAGTCGAAGACCAACCGCTAGTGTGTCCTAGAATAATTGGTTGTACAGATACACTACTATGAAGTAACCTACGCAAACCAACATGTTAAAAGGTGTACATCAATAATATTTACTTTATAACACTTAATGCGTGCGTAATATGGCTACTCTAACTTAATCTGCTACCACGTTAAATTTATATAGATGTATGTTCAGAAATAAAATATTTGATAGAAACCTTTTCTGCCTGTGAGAATAGTGAAACTATTGTAGGTAACAAAACTAATTTTGTTCGAAAAAGTTCTGATCCCCGAGCTCTTTGTGCGGGTCAATGAATAAGTTTGAGTTTGTTCAATAATCGGGATGTAGGCACGTATTGCTTTGTTGTGCTTTTTTTATTTTTTACGAAAATTAAATGTTTCTATAAAATTTTGAAACTAATAAATATTGATTTAATATCTGTATGATTAAGTACTCATAGATATACTACGTAGTTATATTATCCATCCATTTTAGTATTATGACAGTTTTAATCCATCATTATTTCTTTCTTCTCAATATGGTCTGAGATATAGATCCTAGAGTTCAATATTTTATTTATTTGAATGAAATTTTAATAGCGAAAGTATATTCAAGGGTGAAAGATCTAGAAACGATTCAAAGATAAATATAATCCAAACTGTCTTTTATATCCAATACGTGAGGTTTATATTTCAATACTTTAATAGATAATATACTTATCAAAATGTATGCTGTGTCCAATAATCTCGTTTATCTCTGCTCCTTATGCCTGTTGAGGTGGTAAAACTTATCATGATATTAGCGCAGCTAATCAGGGAAACACACGAATATCCTCCGTACTTCACGTCATGACCATGCATATGATTAGATAATAATTCTGTTGAGAGGTAAAAAATATTATTTTTTATCTCACTCACGACACATCGTAACCTCCTCAATCGCATTACATTACGACTTTTGCGTTTTTTTTTGTGAACTACATTGATGAGTGTGCTATGATTATGTATCTTCGCGGAATGTGACCTTTATAGCTCGCCGATGGATCCCTTAAGATATCTTACACTATATATATTATAGAACTAAGTATTAAATTGCATATTTTGACCTGCTGCTAAAGTCTGATTAGCCGTTCCTACATTGTTCTCACATACCTATAACAATGTATTGTTCAAAAATGTAAAATATATTTAAAAAAAAAGAGCAACCATAAAGTTTCTTGCCCGTTCTTCTCTATAGGAACGGCATTCCGAACGGGTGGTAAAGTAGTAGCATAGTATTTTGTAACTTTTGACGATTCATAAGTAATGTACTGAATAAAAAATATTCTGATTCTGATTCTGCATACTAGGTATACATCTCTCGCCACATTTAATATATAATTTGAATAAAATGATATTCACTCAATTACTTGAAAATATATTTTAATCGATTAGCTACTTATTTTCTACTAATTAAATTAAAGACTATATTGTTATGGAATGACATAAATTAAATATCGTAAATATTTTAAACTTGCATCCTGAGAACCAACGCTTCGTCGGCGGCCAAGTCCAGGTAATTAGCTTGAATGTTATCACTGTAAGCAAGATAAAATAAAATATATAAATTTGGAGTTGCCTTTTAAATATGTTATACTAGCTGTCCCGGCGAACTTCGTACCGCCTCGGAATCAAATGTATGAGAAAATGAATTGATTGGTACTCTTCGAAGAATTAAAACAAATCTATCCCACGGGAACCAGACATTTTACCGAGATAAAAAGTAGCATATGTGCTATTCCAGACTATAATCTATGTTTGTGCCGAATTTCATCCAGATCCGTTCAGCCGTTCTGGCGTGATTGAGTAACAAACATCCATTCATCCATCTATCCAAACTTTCACATTTATAATATAAATATATAGTGGGATGCTATTTTGTTATTACTTATGCTATATAATTTTTTAAATTAAATGAATGGGATTAGAACTAGCATCGATACTAACAAACTTTTAAGACATAGCAGCATATTATATTCCTATAAAAGTATATTTACCTGTAAGTCCTAGAAGACAATACGCTACTGACTTCCACCTCCAATTGTCCGAAGATCAAGTCGAAAGCAGTCAAGTTGACGATATGATAAGTTCTGCCCACGTTCATCACGATGACGTAAGTGTCATCGTTGTACCATCTGAAAGAAGAGAGACTTAATAAAGAATCTAGACAATCGAAATCCAAATGAGTCATTTAAAATTATACCTGTTGGCAAGCCGTCGATCTTATTTATTACTAGTTGCGCCGCGCGGTGTTACCCGCGATTAAAAAGTTAAGTTTAAAAAACATGGTTCCTGTATGTTATCCCACAGGAACCGAGCATTTTTCTGGGATAAATTTAGCCTGTGTCATTTTCTGACCCCTAAACTACCACTACCTATGCAAAAAATCATGTCGATCCTTTGCTCTATGCAAAATTAAAACAAATCTGTCCCACGGGAATCATACATTTTACCGGGATAAAAAGTAGCCTATGTGCTATTTCAGACTATAACCTATCTCTGTGCCAAATTTCGTCCAGATCCGTTTAGTCGTTCTGGCGTGAAAGATTAACAAACATCCATCCATCCAAACTTTCACATTTATAATATTAGTATAGATGACAAAGCTGGACACTATTATTTTATTGGATTATAACTTATCAATAAGAGTAGAAAACTGGGTAGAAATCAGTTATAGTCAAATTCCTGCTATAAACTTATTGTTAAAAGCCCGTTTAGATATACCAGTATCACGTTGCAATCTAGATCGGAGCTATCTATGAATGGCTTAATTGATGTCAATACTAGCCACAAATAAAACGAAAAAAAAAAGAAAATTGCATGTTATAATCACCTCTTGAAGGCAAACACATCGTTACTGAGCGCCAAAGACTCATAGCGGCCAAATCGGAACGCGGGGCGTATACGCAAGTTCGTCAAGCTCCGATAAACTTGGTAGTGAGAACGAATGGCTGATCGCTGATTGGCTACATTCAGATTCTCGAAGCCATCGGCGACAGGCAGCCACGTTGTATCTGCATTTGAAAATCCTGCGAAAATAAGGTTAGTATACATTTTATGTGTATAATAGTGACTAGGACGTCAACCACCTCAGTCCTCCCGTGACCATGGTTGCTGTAAAGCAGCCGAAACGTCGGGAACGTAAAATCAAAAATAAACCGCGATAAAATCCTTAAAATTAGTTTTATTTCAATGTATAATAGTGCTTAATTTTTAGGGGTAAGATATAAAGATTACAATTCCAAAAAAAAAAATCAAGTCAATTCAAATGAACACCATCTAGGTACTGATAGCACCTACCTACGAAAACGTTAATGTCTCATCGAGCACATATTATGTAATACGAGAACGTTCGTAATTCAAAAGAAAGACTGCGCGAGTACCTTTATATACTAAACTAGCTGTTGCCCGCGACTTCGTCTGCGTGGTATTTAACAAAGACAACCGTTGACAACAGCCTGCTCGCCCATTCTGAGCCCGCGGGACACATTGCAGGTTGTTGCTATCAAAATTAATCAGGCGCTGCGCTGCAACATTGGTTTTAATTTTTTTCGTGAGATCCTTATTTTTTTTCTAAAATAAAAGTAGCCTAAGTTACTCCTTGTTACATCAGCTATCTGCCAGTGAAAGTCCCGTCAAAATCGGTCCAGCCATTTCAGAGATTAGCCGGAACAAACAGACAGACAGACAGACAGACAGACAGACGGACAGACAGACAGACAGACAGACAGACAGACAGACAAAAATTGTAAAAAATGTTGTTTCGGTATAGGTAACGTGTATACATCCAAATGCACTTAGTAAAAAGCGGTTATTTTAATATTACAAACAGACACTCCAATTTTATTTATATGTATAGATGGAATTTTAAAAATGTTGATGTATTTTTTTCAGAGTAAACGTAATCTAGCATTAAAGTTGGCATTTATAGTCTGTTCAGGACTTCAAATAATTTCACAGTGTGTTAGTAAAGGAATACCAACATGATAAACTTTTTTGCAATTCAATAGACTCTTGAAATAGCTTTCAATTGTTTTTGAAGTTAACTTCAAAAACAATTGAAAGCGGCAGTCAATAAATACATCATTAATTTCACACGACACGCTGCATCGGTTTGATGAGGCAATTGATTAATTAGCATAATAACTTCTGCTGTTCTAGTTAGGATAATTAATAATTTACTTTTAATAGGTACTACTATTATTAAGACAAATTTAAACAAAATTACCTAACCTGGCGCAATGCTGACAGAAAATGAATATGTCCTAAGATTATAAACATTTTTAGTTATGGAAGCCGACATAACAAACTGCTCAATATTTTTTTATCACGATCGACTGACGGGATTCGTGTTTTTCCTTAAATTCAAACTGTGTAGCTTGTGTATTGAGATGAAATGGCAATTTTACCACAAAAATTAAGCTAAAGAAATGAAAAAGTATGATCCGTTAAAATAATAAATTGTCTATCACTCTTTCATTTCGAATGAAATAAGAAGATAATGGTTTATTGTGCTGTTTTTTTCTCGATAATGTCATGGTCAATTATTCGTTGAAGCGTAATCGAAAATATTCAATAGGCCGGGTCACTGAATATACACGAAGGACGCTTGCATAGTCCATGTTACTGTTAGTGAAAATAATTCTGTATAACTTTTATGTCGACGATTTTATTATTTCTGGTAGAAATGTGAAAATTAAATTCCCATTGGTAAGTGTGAGTTCAAATAACGTTCAGACATCGATGTTTACAAGTTTAATATTAATTTATAATATTGACAAATCACCTAAATCTGTAAAATTAAATTGAACGTATTGATCCTCTTATAGTACCTGAGTGTTTTCCATTACTCCACTGGAACGGGGTCCTGACAGGGTCCCGGGACACTTGGATGAAATTGACAGGGTCGTCCGTGTTGCACGCCTGCGGGTCCTTCGTCTCGCTCCACGGCACGAATCCATTTACCATCCCTATTTCCTCGCCCTTGAATATTATTTGTGGCTTAATTATTTTTATTTAGCAACTAGAATTGAATTGTGTTGCCGCCTTCCTACCTAGGCAAGTATGCTCCATCGTAGATCTCATCGTCAATTACCATCAGGTGAGATCGAGATCAAATACTTGCCTATAATGTAATAAAAAAAAAAAAAAAATGGTTTTTATCATATTTATACAGAGCACGAGGCCACTCAACGCGCACTGGAGAGAGCTATGCTTGGGGTTTTATAACATAGCTCCAAAAATTGCAAAGTTAATGAGGTAGTGTACGGGGCACAGCTGGAACAAACAATGGCCGTGGGGGCAATGAGGTTTTAGAATGGTAAACAAGAACCGGAAGATTTAGTGTAAAGTGGTCAAAGGAAGACGGTACAAGGTATTTTGGATGAAAAGAAGAGTTTACATTATCTGTCGTTCATCTAAAAAATGAGACCAATCTGAAACCGCTTATATACCATGTACCGTCAGGATGAAACGCACTACTAAAGATATGGAAGAGGGCAAGAGAGGTGGTTGTTTGTCACCAACTACTTGCGGCCAATCGTGTGATTTGGCACACAATAGCGAATGCCAAAATGTTATCTTGCGTATCTAGAAGTTGTGTTGTATATAACGCGGTATGTGTATAGTGTATATGGGATCCTGTTACCTTTCATCGCCATAGCCCAATAAAATAGAGGTATACTTACCATAAAAGTTATAGCGATTCCCGGAAGTAACAGCGTCAACATGTTGAAAGCATCTACCAATTCCGGTCTGAATCTCGATGCTACTCTGCTCTTATCATGATTACCAGTCTATAAAAAAGAAACCAAATTTAATATCAAAACTCCAAAATTCTAATTTGGTATGTGTGTGTTTATACCTCGTAATTTCTAGGTTCTCGCTAAAAAGGCTTTTAAAGATTCCGTAATTCTAATTTTGCACGTATATTCATCTTGCTTTCTATGTCCTCGCTAATACGAGAAATAGAATATCAAAAAAAATACTCTTCTTTATAAGACTTATAAAATGTAAACCTACTCGCCATACATTTTAACAATGCGTAATTTCTTAACTGTTACTTCTAAGATCTAGAAACTTTTAACTAGCTATGTTGGTGGAACGTAATAAGAACTAACAATACAATTGTTCGTGCTGTAGAGGAAAAACCTTGCAATAACTGGGTAACCCTACATGACTATGTGGAGTCCGACATGCACTGGGTTGGTTTATCTTTTAGTCACGACCCACAGCTATAGTTTATAATTACCGAAGACAGAAGCGTTCCATTTGGAGTACGTCATTAGTTAATAATGAATTCTTATCCCAACCGTAGACATTATGCTTTATAGACACTCGGAGCAACTTCATTCTCAGCCTCCAAATAATGACCACATCAATCAAAATAATGGTCTAACTAAATACACTACAAGCGTAGAAAGTAAGGTATTTATTTTCGTCGTAATAAGCACTGCTATAAATTATTTGTCAACTGTATAAATATGTTTTCTAGTTAATACATGTACCAGACACACAAGTTCTCTTACCATCCAATTAGCTGGTTTCTTCAACGGTTTGTAAGTAAGCCACCTGTCGACCGCATATTTAACATCTCTTGCGTCAGATTCTTTATCCAGGTCTTCGAGGAGAGCGAAATTGATAGGAAAATGAGCACCATTGTGAATGCCTTCTCCATAGTATTTTACACTATTTTTTATATCTGTGTTAGCTTCTGTCACCATTATTCTGAAAAAAAAAATCGTCAAAACTGTTTAATAAACTGAAGTTAAACCAAACTGTCTAAAACCGATAATATGATTACACACTATCCCTCATTCTTCTTCTTTTTTTACGAAATGAGATGCGATGAAATAAAATGGATATGAATATGGCCTCACCCACAACTTAGCGGGTATTTTGCCAATGTCAAGTAATTAATAGCAATAACACATTTTAAATAAAATAATGGATGTGACATGATGATATGAAAATGGCGTATCCATCCCTGATTATATTTCCATTTAATTAATAATGGCCATTCGTTGACACAGTCCGTCCTGTCCATTGTCCTTATGACTCATAAGTAGTGTGTAATTTTTTTGGCATTGTTACTGGTACCTAGCTACTATCTTTGGTCAGAAAACTTTTTTGTTCTTTGTTAAGTTCTATGATATTATATTCTATGGTATTTTCATTTTAACATCTCTAGAGTACAAAATATTTAAAAAGGTAGGCAGTGGCACAGATAAACCTATCAGAAAAGAGGATATGAGCACACACCTGGTCAAATTATCTCTAATGCTAATAGCATCAAACACGTCCCTTATTTGCGACACCAAATCATAAGTCTCTTCTTGGTCCTTGGTGTAAACATGGTCCAAATATCCATAGTCGTCTGGACCAAGTCCTGGTTTCCCGGTAAACGGTTCGTTAGGGTATCTACCCCCGTAAACGTCCTTATCCACTTCAAAAACATGGTTTATGGAGTTTATCCTCATTCCCGCTACACCTTTTTCAAGCCAGAATTTGATGACATTCTGGAAATATGCAAAATGTCTTAGAAACACCAGGCAAGAGTACATAAGATTGAAGAATCGATAACATTCAATATCGGTTCATCCGTTTTCGAAATCGCGACTTTGTAAATTTGTCCCAAATTTAATAATAATGTAAAATATTTTAATAGGGCCAACAGTAGGTTATAAAGATAACATTTCTAAAAGAATAAATCAAATGATTAGAGATCAAAAAAATACACATACGCAAACGATACTGGTTCGACTTGTTAAAAAAATATCAAACATCATTTAAAAAAATATTTTATACATCAACATGATCCATTTAACGCACTGATTCATCTGTTAAAACATTTTACATAATCACTATTTTTGATACATCTTATATATTTTGTAGCTAATACATATTTCATCACAGTAGCAAATATTGAAGTAATCATGTTTAATGCTACAAAAGTTAATAGTAATATACTTCCACGAGTAAATGCCTCGCGTGACACACACTAGCATTTGTCTCCATTACAAGTCTCACGAAACACGCTGAAGTGAAAGAGTAAATCACCCACAAATCTCAATCTTTCTTAAGTAATATCAATAGTAATGTACCGTATATAGAACCTTCCAATATGACCGCTAATAATAATATATAGAGTGCTCTTGAACAATAGATAATATTGTCTTATGTACGCTAACAACCAAATTTATTGATGATTGAATCAGTTTACAATGACATTGCAGAGTAGTTTTTGGAAGTGAAATGCATGATAATGCTATTGTAGTTAATAGACAAACACTCGGTAAATTTTGATGTAATTTTTTAAACAAATCGTGTAACTTAAAGTATCTTTATAAATATATATCATACGTACCTATGGTATTTCATAACTACTTACATAAGTAAGTATGACACGTTTGAACGCTTCTAAACAAGAAAAGCATTCGTTGGATTCGATTCAATATTCAAATAATGCTTAATGCCCATGGAACTCATTCAACAAACTTGTTATAATTATTCGTGAACTGAGACGAAAACACTTAAACAAAAATAATCTGGCTCAAGATAAAACACTATTTGAATATTTATAAGGGTTTGCGAGGCAATTAAGACTCACTTTAATTTCGTCAACGACAACGGGATTCCTGTAATTGAAGTCGGGCTGGGCTTCGGCGAACTGGTGGAGGTAGTACTGGTCGCGAGACGGCATGTAAGTCCAAGCGCTTTTTCTGAATACACTTATCTTTAAAACAATAAATTGTGTTAATTTTATGTTTATGTTTACTTTTACACATCATTAAATTGATTAATATTTAACATTAATCATTTATTTCAATGCGTATATAATGATTCCTGTGTGATCTATGGAATGAATTATTTTTCTCAAGAACTTAATTTACACAGATGATTCAGAAAGGAAGGAAGAACTCAACCTTGAGCTTCTTTAGCGCATTAAAAATAATTATGAAAATATAATATGAGTGTACCCCAGTCATAACTATGACACTAGGACATCTAACACCTTAGTCCTCCCGTGACCATGGTAACTGTAAAGCAGCCGAAACGCCGGGATCGTAAAATACATGAAATAAACGCGATAAAATCCGTAAAATTAGTTTTTATTTCAATAAGATAATCACAAACTATTGGAATGATATAAATATCTTTCGACTTTATAAATAATGATATTTAATTACGGTTTTAATTAAAACGTTTGCACTGAAATCAAATCACAGCGCGCAACACTCACCCAATTATTAGGCGGGCTCCTCTGACCGCGTTCATTCATATGTCCATTTTCCCAAATATACCAATCACTATAATATTCATCTCTGTTTGAGGATTTCAAAAACCAATCGCTCTCGTTGCTAGAATGATTCAGCACAAAGTCTAGAACTATTTTAATATCTGTAATGTCAAGAGAAACGTGTTTAAAAATAATATATTTATGATTTGATTTTTTTTTTGGATGTATTTCGAAAATAAATTAAATAAATACCTACGAAAATTAATACCTTTGACGGATTTTCTTAAATTCTTTGAAGTTAGTATCGGAAATTGTAGTAGTTATACTCGTAGAATCCTAAATAGTTACAATTATAATAAACAGTTCTACACTTTGGCAAAATCTCCATTACAGTTTGTCGAGCCATCGGCCCAGAAATTATACGATTCAAGAAAAACAACTTCAAAATAATCATTCAAATTACATAAACAAGCTTCAAGAGCCCGTTCGAAATGGAATTTGTAAGGAAAATCTCATTAGGAAAGCTCAAACAAACGGTCCTTCGCAAAATAAATAAAATTTCTAATCATTCTAAGCTTATGCGTAAATTTTCTTGGAGGGTTGAGCGACAATTTAAAGATTCATACTAAGTACTGTGACTGCGATTCTATTAGATTTACTCATTGTATGAAACCGCATCAATAACATAAAATTGCGCAATATTTTACAGTGAACTTGGGTACTAGTTTTGACATTAAGGCGCTGTCACATCGCTGCGGTCACGCTATACGCACGCTAACTAATCTTCGCCTTATGTGACAGCAAACACGGTACGCACGAATACGTGGTTAGTACCGTCATTGAAATACGGGGTCTGCTCGGATATATGGCTGACGTAGCTGAACTCTGTGCGCGCTATACAAGAGCCACTGCCACCATTTAGCTTCATGGCGGTAGTGGGAGGAAAAGTGAAACCATTTTGTCGGGGCTTGAAAGAACCAACAGCTGTCAGCCACTGACAGTTTAGCGGAAAAGGGAAGATCTTCCACCCAGGCGGGTGGTATGCCTGGCGGGGCGGCTGCTATGCCCCGACGGTTATTGTCGGGATCTTGTATGTATGTTACTTGCTCTGAAAACTCTTATAGCGCGATTCAGGATCGTGATGAGAATTGTCTATTGATCTGAATGCGTCTGCAGTGCCATCTGTGTAGCTTGTGGT
Organism: Pheosia tremula; assembly: GCA_905333125.1. Taxonomy (NCBI): domain Eukaryota; kingdom Metazoa; phylum Arthropoda; class Insecta; order Lepidoptera; family Notodontidae; genus Pheosia; species Pheosia tremula. Next base: position 2,470,420 of record HG995397.1, read on the forward strand.
ACGGTTGAAGTGGTCGCTACAACAGCATGTGCCGTAGTAGGAACAAAGACTCATGCACCTTAACAAATGGACCTATGCAGCTAAATTGAGCCGTGTAGCCGCCACAGCAAATGCAGCAATGTGACAGCGCCTTTACAACTAGTAAATTCTACCATGATACAAAAGTAGTAGGTTCTATATCTATAACAAGCCAATAAAGAATTTCTCTCGCCCGCAATTGTTAGTGAAGTCATTCACAAAAAGTTATACCCGCTCACAAAATTCCTTTAATCAGGTCGACAACTTTTGTTCCAATATCTAGTATAAAAAAGTTTTACGATTATAGCCGCGAATAAGTACCTACAGATGTGACCTTATTATTAAAGTTTGTCAACGTCGATTTCTTTTCAATGTAACCTACCTTATTATAGTTCTATCTTTTTCTAATCGGGATCTATAATTGTCTAAAATACAAACATTTTACGCTCAACATTAAGAAAAACTTGGTAATGAGTTGAAAGAATATAAATAAATAAATAACATATACTCGTATAAATATCGCTAGACGAACACACCAACTATACGGTCCCAAACTAAGAAACGCTTGTATTATGGGTATCGTACAACGGACAGAGGGCGAACTCAGTATATAATACTTATATAGATAATAAATATCCATGACTCGGGTACAAACATTCGTGCTAATCACACAAAGTTTGTCCCTACTCGGATTCGAACCTGGGACGCGCAGCACAGAAAGCAGGGTCAATACCCACTGAGCTAATCAGGTCGTCAAATATAAACGAAAAATTATACCCATAGACGGTGTGACGCAATATAAGACTCTGACAATTAAAATAAGTATATTATTATATTATTCATTATTGGGCTTACTGAGTTCACTGGCTTTCTTCAGCAACTGTTCAAAGTCATCCATGCTTCCATACTCAGGATGTATTGAATAGTAGTCAGATATATCGTAGCCAAAGTCATGCATCGGCGATCTGAAAATGGGTGACAGCCATGCCGAGTCTATCCCCAGTTCTTTGAGATACTCCAATCGCGATGTGATACCTGTGAGAACAAATAAATATACAGAGTGATTCAGAAAGGGTATACATAGCCTTAAGCTTGTGCTTCTTGAGCGCATTTATAACCATTAGGTAAAGTCAACATTTCAAGAAGTATCTAATTTATTTTTTAATTTGTCGTCATAAAATCACAATACACATGTCTTTTGATCATATTGATCATATCACAGCTCTTTCTATTGTAACTTGACCTCTATTTATTTGCCTAGGCATAAATGTTTCTTTATTTGTCTCGTATGCGTTCCTATACCATTCATCCGATTGCGACTAAACTTTAATGAGTGCAAAGGAAATGTGGCGTTGCAACAATGCTGGGTCCCAAGTCTGCTAACACAATCGATTCATAATCGAACAGGAACCGCATAGTAACTGTCACTTTTGACAGATATTGTATGGGATATCTGTCAAAAGTGACAGTTACTATGCTGTTGCCGTAAAGTACACTTGCCAGTAAACTATATATAGTTTAACATACCATTAATATCTCCAACACCGTCGCCATCGCTGTCCATAAAAGATCTGGGGTAAATCTGATAGAACACCGCCGTTTCCCACCAATCATGCCTGATGTTCACATTTTCATATCTCCCGTTCACCACCTGTACAGCTGCACTGAAGATGAGGATCTTCCACATCTCTGAAATTATTTTTAAATACTTTTAGATAGGTACCTAGTTAGACTAGACTTCACATAGCCCTAGTACGCCCTAACTAAAGACTCACTTTTTGTGAGAACTTTGCAAAATGTTGTACAAAGATAAATGAGAATATTTATATCTATACATATAAATAAAATTGGAGTGTCTGTTTGTAATATTAAAATAACATTTGGATGTATACACTTTACCTATACCAAAACAACATTTTTTTCAATTTTTGTCTGTCTGTCTGTCTGTCTGTTTATTCCGGGTAATCTCTGAAATGGCTGGACCGATTTTGACGGGACTTTCACTGGCAGATAGCTGATGTAACAAGGAGTAACTTAGGCTACTTTTGTTTTAGAAAAAAGATAGGATCTCTCGAAAAAATTAAGAACCAATGTTGCAGCGCTGCGCCTGATTAAGTTTGATAGCAACAACCTGCAATGCGTCCCGCCGGATCAGAACGCGCAAGCAGGCTGTTGCCAACGGTTGAGTCTTTGTTAAATACCACGCGGAAGTAGTCGCGGGCAACAGCTAGTATTATATAAAATAAAGTCGTGTTAGTTACACCATTTATAATTCAAGAACGTATAGGCCGACTTCTATGATCCTTGATTTATTCAATTAGTCTCCGCCCGAATAGTGGAATAACTATTAAAACTTGAGTAGAATTCACAATAAAAAAACATAATAATAATGATACTTAATTTTATCAAACACTTGATTCTGAGGCGTTACGAAGGTAAGTAAATAAATATGTCCCTAACTTGTGGTAGGTATGTAGGTATTCGCCACAGTAGTATGCCAAGTGCGATCCTGTGGCGCCCCGCTCAAAGGCGGTGATGGCGGACCAAGGGGTTTTAGTGGGTATACCGGCACTCTGCCGGGGAGTCCCACATACCCCTCTCGTCCCCCCGGGCGAGAGGGGATGCGTAACGCATTTCCCCTTGTAAAAAAAAAAAAAAAAAAAGGTATGTAGGTATAATACTTATATAGATGTTGAACATCCATCACTCGGGTACAAACATTCGTGCTCATAACACATAGGATACCAGGATTCGAACCCGGGACCCTCAGCACAGAAAGCAGGGTCACTACCAACTATGCTAATCTGGTCGTCAACATGAATCCTCAAAACATTAAAAAACTATGCTACTTACGCACAATTACAAACGATTAAAAAAATCAATCAATCAAAAGCCTTACCAAGTTCATCTTTCATAGTTTCAACCGAAATTAATCAAATTCACAGCAAAAGTTTACCCATAAGTAATTCAATTATTTAAGTATAAAACGCTCGCGAAACTGCGTCGAGCACGATGGCTTGGTGTCAAATGAAATTAAAGTATCAAGGAACAAAACGAAAAGTGTGTTTGTTTTGATAAACAAAAATATGCTTTTGAAAATGGTGCCATAATATTTGGACAGCGCTGATTCAACTTGAGAACAAAGGGGCGATGATTTGAAAATTAAACTGACATGGGTTTTATAACAAAACTAGCCGTCTGAAGTATGAGAAAATCTATTTTTTAATATTTATTCTGCTATTGAAATAAATCTGTTTTTTAAGGATTTTATCGCGTTTATTTTTGTTTTTTGGTTTTATTATATTTGGTTATTATTATTTGGTTTATTTTTGTTTTTTGGTTTTATTCTGCTATTTGGGGCGGACGAAAATAAAAACAAAATTAAAATCATTGTTTTCCTAGTTATTGTAATTTAAACCATGTCTTATAGGGTCAGATAATCTCATCTCATCAGAAGAAGATTAATCTTATAAATATAAGTTCAATAAACCCATGTTATAAATACATTTCCCATCAACCATTTAAAATGACCTATCAACCTTTGGAAATGTATCTACAAACTTTCCATAATCCTTTTCCGAGATTTAAATCCATCTTTTAAACTAATGGACTTTGTTGAAGCAACACCCTTATACTATCACTTACTGACCTGTTACAAGAATATCCCTTCAATGAAGCCGAAATATCGACTAAAATCTTTATATAACATCTCCCCGACGTTTGTTTAGTTTTGAATGCATCAAATGTATTGAATGGTTACTCAAAATTTCTATTGTCATATTACAGTTTCCAAAACAATGGCCACTGTGATTGTAACTATAAAAGGGAGAGGACTTAAAACTATCTTCGAAGGCGATAGTCATTTATTATTCTACCCACAAGAGCTCCGACAAATATTACACATGTGATTGCCTACAAATTTAAGTCTACGCATATCCAGATAAAGTTAAAAATTCCTTAACGTCTACATTATCTCTTTCTTTGTTTTTAACTCAAATGTATTTTTATTTTCAGGTAAGCACCCATCATCCTATAAGTACTTCGAATCTACGTGAGTAACCTTCATTTTGTTTCCTTTCTGTTACAACATCAAAAGAAGCTTCATTATTAAGCTCTCCGTATTATCAGAATCCCAACCTAATAGAAGTATTGGCATAACCACAAAGGCATCGTTATATACTTCTTTGGGGGAAAGAGATAGTGCGATACGGTTCAAATAATTTCTTCTCGTTCATCTGAGGTAAAGTAGATCACAGCCAGAGGCAAGGGGCAAGACCCGGATCAAATTCTCCGGATTAATCAAGGAATTAGCATTTATATTTAGTAAATTTTAATATTCACGATGGCTTTGCAGACGAGATTAAGGGAAAGGTTATTCCTATCTGCTTGAGTTAACTTAACGTCACATAAATTTGATATAAAAATATTATGACAACTGCAATCTAAACAGGTGAAGTGATTTAGGAATATCAGTTTTCGCCAAAATACAAACATAGGTACATACAGAGGTAGGTATTATGGAGGAACTGTTTTATATAATATATTTAGTACAGTATGGTATCTCTAATAAAATAAATTTGTATTCTATACCTAAGGCAAAATATAAAGCGAATAAATACCTAACTATTGTAACATATCTCGCACACTATAGTATGATCAACCTATGTTCACAAAATAAAATATTCTGAATAATTAGTAAACATTCTTTATCTATATAGAAAGACGTCTTTGTTACACCGTTTTATAACTAACTAGCTGTGACCCGCGGTGTTACCCGCGATTAAAATGTATGTCCTTTTCCTCTATGTCCTTTTCTGTAAATCATGTCGATTCTTTGCTCTACGAAATATTAAAACAAATCTATCCCACGGGAACCATACATTTTACCGGGATAAAAAGCCTATATGCTATTCCAGACTTTAATCTATCTCTGTGCCCAATTTCATGCAGATCCGTTTAGCCGTTCTGGCGTGATGGAGTAACAAACATCCATCCATCCAAACTTTCACATTGATAATATTAGTGGGATGAACGGGTGGGCTGATTTTTATGATCTATAATTTTTGATTTTGTTTCCCTTCCGAATAGCAAAATATCTATTCAAAAATTCACTACATTCTCATACATCTGAATCTAAGGCCGTACAAAATTCGCCGGGTCACCTAGTTATGTATAAATCGACCGAGCCTAAATGTTTATAGAGTTCCTATTACTTTAGGCAAAAAATATATTTAATTTTAACAAAATAAATAAACAGTAAAGATCGTCCGTGCCTAACGCCCCCAACTACTTGTCCTAGTTCGTTAGCCTGGCTAAACAAACTATTCATATTTTATGAGGACCTCTCTACCTGTTCCTTTTAGAGATTACCTCAACGTGCTACCCTAGCTTTAATATTTCATCGCAGCCTCGAAAGGTTCCATTGGCCTTTGAACTATACACCATAGACTATTAGGTACTGTACCTATAACTGTATGAGTACGTACCTAGTATGCATTAGTTATATCACAAGTCTAAAATGTATAGAGAGTGGAGCTGAAAGTTTCTAGAACGGCGATCCGATAGCAAACCAGAAAACGTAATTTAGGTATGGGCTTCTGAAAGGTGGACTGATGACATCACACGCGTCTTGGGAAACTGGAGGATTCAAATTGAGAGTGACCATAATGTGAGACTTTTTGCTATTACTCTATTTTTTTTTAATCTAATTCTTCTTGTATATTTTTGAAGTTTATTTAAAATATTGTCAGATTGTCTTCAGTGAACTAGAGGTAGGTTTTGATTTCCCCAAAATGAAGATATTACATTATTTCATGATCATCCATGTGTTTCATTTAGTTTACGAGTCCACACGCATTCGCTTTAAGGCTTATGCCCAGTCAAAGTCAAAGTTTATTTCGTATAGACATACGGGGGCACTTACAAATTGTCATTAACATTTTTTTTCTTAACTCTACAACCGGATCGGAACGCGACCTTAACTGCGAAGATCCGGCGAGAAACTTAGCACGCATGACTTTTTTTTAAAGCCTTATTTTACAAAAAATGGAAGCGCACACACAGTAATTCATGTCTTAGGACTGCTAGATGTATGGATAGATAACACGTACTAATTTCTTGTTTAGTAAGTACGCCTTGATATTGCCATTCCAACTAGTACACTATTAAAAAAGCTTGGTGGCATTACGACAATAGTGCAATCATCCCACTGTTATATCCTCGATATTTCGTCTTCAGCTTTCATGCGAAGGGATTAATGGTCCGTCTTATAACCTATGTGATAATGGTGTTTGCTCACGTCACGACACGGCGACGTGACGACTGACGACACGGGGACGTGACGACTGACGACACGTTGCTCGATGTTGATAATGATCTCAACTGTATTATTATGGCTCTGTTTACACGCTGTATGTGAACGGTAATGTTTTGATGGAATTTGAATGACTTGTTTATAGTGAACGTTGAGATTCGGTAATTCTAATTATTGATGCGAGTGTCGACACGCCATTTTCATGTCATCATGTCACATCCATTATTTAATTTATAATGTGTATTTATTGAATGTGTAATTGCTATTAATTACTTGACATTGGCAAAATACCCGCTAAGTTGTGGGTGAGGCCATTTTCATATCCATTTTATTTCATCGCATCTCATTTCGTAAAGAAAGAAGAAGAAGATGCGAGTGTCATTATTGAATCGTCTATGGCATAGTAGTTAAGCTTTTTAATAGAGCTCGTATAAAAGCATATTAGGTACATAATAAAAAGTATTTACGTACCATAACGTGGAACTACTAGACCGACACCACACTAGTGGTGTTGGTTCACATGATTCAAGTAACATTATTGGAGTTAAGCTGAAACATAATATTTTAGTAAATTCAAATCTACAAACATATCTCGCAACACAACTGTCATATTCCATTACTCACACGACGGTAAATAATTTAGAATTTTGCTACAAGAAATAAATATCTTATATTTTGCTGAGTGCAAACCAAGAATAAAATTCTAAGAAAATGAGCAGTGTTCCCCAGGGGCGAATTTGTCGGAGCTCTCACAAAGCAAGCGCACTTTTGACGACTTTCGATAATGCGGGTATAATACTGCCTTTTTACCCCTTTTTGATTCAAGTCTACGGTCTTCACAAGTCCTTGAACAAATTGAATTACTTAGCGAATCGTTTTCAGAAACTCATGAAAATCTTTGAAGATTTTCGCGGGTTCGAAATGTAAATTGAAAAATTGTTAAACAACATACATAACCTTATACAAATTGCATAAAGATATTTTGTATTTTTCATGTAACAAGCTTTCCGTTACATAGTTGCACATGCCACGTTTTCATGAAAGCCATTTGCACGCTGCCAGTGAAAACATGAAAAATTAGCTTGTATTTGCTTCTGATGAAACTTTCAATGATGTAAGTTTCCGAATATGTTGTTACAGTTGTAAATTGTTAATTCGGACGGTGATGTAAAATAAAATAAATAAAATAGTATGATTTTCATCGATTTACTTATCGTTACGATAAATATCGCCAGACGAACACACCAACTACATGGTCCGACACTAAGTAACACTTTTATTATGGGTACCGTACAATAGACTAGGGGCGAACGCAGTATAAATTACTTATATAGATATTAAACATCCATGATTTGGGTACAAGGATTCGTGCTCATTACATAAAGTTTGTCCCTACCAGGATTCTTACCCGGGACAGAAACTACTAATCAGACGGCCAAATCTTACGTACGTTTTTTAAGATAAGTGGTGCGCGATAAACACCTTCCAAACCTATCAGCAGACCTATTGATAAAGGCAGACACGCCAATAGTAATGTATTGTCATGGTGGGCATCGACCCAGACCCTTTAGGCTTCAAGCAAGGCCCCGTGAACCACTAGTCTATTGACATTTTAATTTATTAGCAAAATGTAATTAATTCCAAAATCTTATAATTCCCATAAGTAGTTTCATTATTCTAGCACAAGTACTTTTCTTCAAATGCTCACATATAAGTACCTAAAACTAATTTCGGCCGAGCATAGAATTGTTCAAACTCACATCAGAGCGTATCGAGTGTGTTGGAAGTGTTTACTGAACGAGCCCTCATTACGGGACCGTTCGACGAGTCTTTTATTTTGGCTTTCCTATATTATAAGCTGCCTTTAAGGATACCAAGGCCTCGTGAAAAGAGGTGGAACGATTTTTGTTTTGTACATATAATACCAGCCCTTTCTAATGTCCCACTACTAAGCACAAGCCACCCCTCAATGCGAGGGGGTTTAGGCCATAGTTTACCACGCTGGCCCAGTGCGAGTTGGCGGACTTCACACATCTTGCGAGGGGCTCTCTCAGACATGCAGGTTTCCTCACGATGTTTTCCTTCACCGTTTAGCAAGTGATAATCGTGGTTGAAAATGAGAGTCGCACATGAAATCCAGAAATCACAGAGTTGCGAGCCGGGGTTTGAACCTGCGATCCTCGTTACCGAGGCAAGCGTTCTACCAACTTGGCTATCACAGCTTGTACATATTACTTTCTTCATTTCTTTTGAGTTCAATGCGCTCAGCTATGTGATAGATGTATGATACAACACTGCATTTTACTCATGAAACTTTAGAGAAGATTTATCATGCATTCTTTACCAATTATTTCAGGAATCGCTTCGGTGATGAGCTGAAGGAGTAATTAAGTACCAGCGTTCTGAAAAAGTATTTTAATTATGTCAGTTAATTGAGCTACCTAAGAGAAAAAGTAGGTACTTAATTTTAGTTACATCGTTTGCTTTTTCATACGAACAGGCTATTTATGATTAAGTATCTAACCTAGCTTTTAATAAAATAAATTCTAAAGTTGTTTTTTGACCACCTGTAGTTTTGGAGTAAGGCGCTTGGCTGACTGTATATAGATTCGTTTTTTATTCCCTTCTGATCACTTTTATGTGTGTTTTGTACGGCTATCGATATAGCTGGGTAGTCTCCTATCAATTTGCCAGTACCCATAATACAACCTTCGATTAGTTTGGGACCAAGCAACGGGTGCCTTTGTCTGGTACTATTTATTTAATTAAAAATAATATAAATCTTAAATTTATAGTACCATATCGACTTTACTACCACATTTAGATAAAACTAATGTTACGGATTTCAGTGCTCCCGTGACCATGGTTGCTGTGAAGCAGCCGAAACGTCGGGAACGTAAAAAAACAAAAAATAAACGCCATAAAATCCGTAAAATATGTTTTTTTTTTTTTGTACCAGTTAGTGTTATATACGTAGCCTTTACCTAGGTAAAGCTATTGTTGGGGCGACTCCTATTGTGGACCGAGTAGTATGTACTGATGGGTTTAATGGATAACTGAACAGATTTGGAATAGACAAAGGCGTAATCGTTCAAAGCTTTGTGGTACCGTAATGTGTTTAACAGTATACACGTAAACGACTACTATGTAGTTTAGGTAACTTTGGCCATTTTAATCGTATCGACTGTAGTTAAATAATAATTGCGCTTTGTAATATCAGGTGTTAAGAACCAAACGTTTTAGTATACGTAGAGCATGTTAACTCTCATTTATTGAAGCTTTATATTTTTTAATTTGATTTGTATACATTTTATTTAAAAACTAATGTGTCTTGTTACTATTGTAAGTGATACAAACAACAACTAAATATAAGGGTACTGATGGGTTATGGGCAGCAAAGTAAACGATGTAGAAAAGATAGAAATGGATTTAATAAGTAAGAATACACACGGACATGTCGTAGAGAAACAGACAAGCAAGTGACAGCTTTGCTTTTCTGTACACAGAGGAGTTTACTATCTAACACTCCCCCTTAAACTACTCCGACATAGTTCAAAACATAAGACATACAACTTATACTCACAGCAAACTAAAAAACAACAACATATCAACATTCTTAAAAACAAACATAACTAAACCGTCATAGCATATGACAACTCTAACTACCTATGTCTAATAACCTTATTATAAATTAGACAAACATAAACCTTTAACAAACTGTTCATGTTTTTCTTTTGTCAGAGGTTTAGTCAAAATATCTGCTATCATCAAATCTGTTGACAAATACTTGACATCAATAACATTTCGCTTTATTGCCTCTCTAATGAAATGATGCCTCACATCAATGTGCTTAGTTCTGCTGTGGAACATTGAATTGTTAGTTAACTTCTGAGCAGATTGGTTATCGTTGTACATTAAAACTTTACAATCTTTCTCTAACAATTCATACATAAAGTTGCGAACAAAATAAGCTTCCTTGCAAGCATCTGACATCGACATATACTCCGCCTCTGTGCTTGAAAGAGCAACTGTCTTTATTTTCTACTCTCCCAGGCTACTAAAGACTTTCCAAGTTTAAAAATAAAACCTGTGTATGACTTCCGGTCAATATCGTCGTTAGCCCAGTCAGCGTCAACGTAGGCGGTGACACTGTCCAGTCCTCCTTTTTCAAATGTCAATGAAAAATTGGACGTTCCTTTTAAATACCTTAGTATCCGTTTTGCCGCTTTCCAATGAACTTCTGAGTAAGTTTCGTTAAATTGGCTTAGCACACTCACTGCGTGAGCAATATCCGGTCTACTGCATACTGCAATATACATTAGACATCCAATCAAATTTCTATAACTATACTTCTCTTCCTTTCCTTTTTCATGCGAAAGTTTTAGACCCTTTTCCATTGGTGTCTTGGCGGACTTACAATCTGTCATCTGAAATTTCTCTAGCACTTTCATTATATAACCAGATTGATCAAGAGTTATTTTATTATCACTCTTCTTAACTCTCATACCTAAAATGTGGTTAACAGGACCCAAGTCTCTCATTTCAAATTCCTTCATCAAATCGCTCTTTATTTTCTTCTTTAAGACCGAATTAGTGCTTGAAAACAATAGAATATCATCCTCGTACAAGGCAATGATCAACAATTCACCTAGCATTCTTTTAAAATACACGCAGGGTTCTGACGAAGTTTTTCTAAAATTCATTTTCTTCAACAAAACTTCATTTAATTTATCATACCACATCTTGGATGCTTGTTTCAGGCCATAAATGGCTTTATTTAATTTATAAACCATTTGTTCTTTACCTTTCATTTTGTAACCATCAGGCTGCTCCATATAGACCTTTTCTTTTAGATCACCATTCAAGAACGCAGTTTTCACATCGAGTTGATCGATATCCATATCGTACTCCGCAGCTATAGCCAGCAACATTCTAATAGTAGAGTATCTTACCACTGGGGAAAAAATGTCTTCGTAATCTACACCATACTTCTGAGTATAACCCTTTGCCACGAGGCGAGCTTTATATCTCAAGAGTTCACCGTCCAGACCTCTTTTCTTTTTGAATACCCATCTGCACTTTACAGGCTTTTGGTCTTTTGGTCTCTCAGTAAGTGTCCAACATTTATTATCAATGAAAGATTTGTACTCATCTGACATAGCTTTTCTCCACTCAACTGCTTCTGAACAATCCATGGCTTCCTGTACGCTTTCTGGCTCATCACCATCGCTGCATAATTTCTTCACCAGCAACACAGACTGCGCATCCATCTCTGGATCTTCACAGTCTGACATGTATGATGTATCGTCCAAGCTCGTATCACCTGGAATATATGTTGGATCCGCACAGCTATTTGATTCAAAAGTGTCGTCACTATCTGTGTCATGTACTGTATTTGTACTCATCCTTTGCCCTCGGTCATCAGACAACTCTGGACTTACAGTAGATAGCTCAGACGGTCCATCAGGCTGTATAAATACCAAGTCCTGATTATCATCATGTGACCTATTCTTGTAGAAACTCTTTTCCAAGAAAACCACATCACGAGCCCTGACACATTTATACGAATCAGTAGGATCCACAAGCCTGTAGCCTTTCGTATCGTCACAATATCCAACGAATATATATTGTTTTGATTTTGAATCTAGTTTGTTTCGATTCTTTAAAACAACTGCATACGCTAAACAACCAAAAATACGTAAATGGTTTACGTTCACCTTTTGATTGGTCCACTTCCCCTCAGGAACTTTTCCAACTACAGCCTTAGTTGGTGTCCTGTTCTTCAAGTAAACGGCAGTATTCACAGCTTCCGCCCAGAATTTGTTCTCCAATCCTGCATCTCGTAACAAACACCTTGTTTTCTCCACAATAGTCCTGTTCGCCCTTTCCGCCACGCCGTTCTGTTGTGGGGAATACGGGACTGTTGTCTGATGCTTGATTCCACTTTTCTTTAGGAAATCCTGTAATTTGGAATTTACAAATTCACCACCGTTATCACTACGAAGAATTTTTATTTTGTGATTAGTTTCATTTTCTACCACCGCTTTAAAATTCTTGAAATGCTCAAATACTTCATCCTTCGTCCTCAAAAAATACACATAAGTTTTTCTAGTGTAGTCGTCGATGAACGTCAGAAAATACTTTTTACCGCTAAAAGAAACACATGGCATAGGGCCACACAAGTCTGTGTGAATCAACCCTAACACTACAGTAGCTCTGGTGTATGACTTCTTAGGGAAAGGCAGTCTAGTCCGCTTGCCCTCAATACACGCAGTACACGGATGAAAAATATTTGTATTATAGTTCACTCCTGTCACCATACCTCGTTTCAAAAGCGTCATGCTCCTGGAGTTCAAGTGGCCTAAACGACGATGCCACGTCTCCTGAGACTCCTCTGCTACTTTACCTTCCGAACTTGATGAAGCTCGCAAGACCGTCTTGCGATCCGATTGAAGTTCCTTACCATCTGTCAATGCACTGAAAGAAACAGATTTATTGATGCTCCCTACATAAGGTTTAGCGATGATATCGAGTTTATAAATACCATCCCTTAATGTTGCAGTAGCTAGAACTCCCTTAACATCGGATATACAACACATATGTTTATCAAAAACTATTCTATAACCTTTCTTTACTAAAACACTCACAGATAGTAAATTTGCTGAAAGATTAGGTACATAATAAACATCTGTTATAGTCCTTACACAGTCTTTAAGGTTTACGGTAACCTGTCCTCGACCCGCTGTCAACAGCTTCTCACCATTTGCTACGTTCACTACAAACGGCTTCTCACACACAAAATCGTGCAATAACTCTCTGTTGTTGCACATGTGACTCGTCGCTCCACTGTCCACATACCACATGTCATGCTGGATATTCGCCGTTAGTGCTGTCAAGGTAGCCTGCTGGTGTACCTTGTCTTTAGTCACCTTCTTGTTTCCTTTCGGGCAATCCTTCATAAAATGTCCAGTTTTCTTACATCGAAAACATCTAAATGGTTTCGTAGTGGTTGACAAAGCCATTGTGTCGTCAGTCTTCTTGTCACGACGTCCGTACTCTTGCAATAATTTACTTTTTACAAGACCGCTGGACAGTTTGACGTTCGAATTCTCGAGGGCCATCACGAGAGGATCATAGTCGGGTTGCAATCCGCTCAACATAACAACCGCTAAGAAATCGTCTTCCAGGGGTGAGCCAATGTCCTGCAATTGTTGTGACAAATCTGACAATTTGGTGAGATAACTTTCCATGCTGCTGTGCTCATTCAGTTTCGTACTGAATAGTAATCTTAACAATCCTAGTCTGCGACACAGTCCTCTGTCTTCATAGGCTCTACTTAAATTCGCCCACGCTTCTTGCGCGTCCTTCGCATTTCTAATGTATGGAAATGCACCTGGTTGCACAGACAGAGAGATTTTCGCTAAAGCCTTCTGAGACTTTTTCGGACAGACTTTTTCTTCTTTGCTATCACCTTCAATGCAATCCCAGAGGTCATCGTGTATTAAAATCATTTTCATCATGAACTTCCATGTTGAATAATTGTCGATACCTCGTAATTTGTCGTTACATTGAATCAATGTGTTTGCTGCCATCTTTTCCAAAAATCACCCGATCGAAAAATTTAATTATTTAATTTCACGAAAATGGTTTGGAAATATATTTACATAACTACAGGGAACTACGCCCTGGGCCCATAACCTGATGGGTTATGGGCAGCAAAGTAAACGATGTAGAAAAGATAGAAATGGATTTAATAAGTAAGAATACACACGGACATGTCGTAGAGAAACAGACAAGCAAGTGACAGCTTTGCTTTTCTGTACACAGAGGAGTTTACTATCTAACAGGTACCACAGTTTAACTATGACATTAGGACGTTAAACATCGCAGTGCTCCCGTGACCATGGTGGCTGTAGAGCAGCCGAAACGTCGGGAACATAAAAACAAAACAAACGCGATAAAATCCGTAAAATCAGTTTCTTTTATACTATTGTAAATGGTTAAATTTTTCTATGAGTTTGTGGATTCATTATAGAACATCGTTTGTACTATTATGTACGATTACAGAATATTATAAATACACGTTTTATTTATTATTAAGAGACCATTATCTTAAATAAGTAAGAATGACTAGCTGTTATAATTTCTGTACGTGTAACTTTGTGGTATTTTTTTAAATATTCTCATTTAAATTTGAAACTGCAACTGCAATATGATATTCTGATAATTACAATAAAATCTAAATTATACAAATCAAAGATATCAATTGATGTACAATCATAGTCATGATTGTATACAAGTTCCGTAAACAAATGCCATTGATATGGCAAATGTTTACAAAATGAACCTGTATTGCATGTTGGCAAAGTCGCATGGGAGTCGCATTGCGGGGAAATGACTACCACCGGTTGCTATTTATAAAATATTTTCACGAAACACCCATTTTCAAGCGTTCATTCGCAGACGGGTGGAATGTACTAAGAAAAGTTTGCTTAAAGTTCGTTCATGCTTCATTTTTTACCTAGTGATATCTTGATGTATAAAATTTCAAGTATAATATAATATCGCTAGACGAACACAGCAACTATACGTCCTACACTAAGCAACGCTTGTATTATGTATACCGTACAATTGACTGAGGGCGAACACAGAATATATTATTTACATAGATATTAAACATCCATGACTTGGATAGAAACATTCGTGCTCATCGCACAAAGTTTGTCCCTACCAGGATTCGAAACCGGGATCCTCGGAATAGAAAGAAGGGTCACTACCAACTGCACCAATCAGGCGTCAAACCTATTAGATAATAATACGTCAAAAGGTTATCTCTTGAATTGTTCAAAAACTCTACATTCTTTTCTTAACTTACTAAAACCAAAATTAAGTGTATATTATGTAGACATTTTAATTTAATAATAAATATATTAAAACTAGTATTAATACAATAAATATTTTAAGTAATAATAATTATGTAGCAGTATTAGCTACCTGCTCACGAACGTGCATAATTAACTTATATTGATAACGCTAACAGAGCGTAGACCTTGTTGCAATTAATTACGGTAACAACTTTCACAGCGACTAACTACTTGGAAGGCTTCTCTTAAAGGAATTTAATTAACATTTCGCAATCATTGATCTGACTCTCCGCTTTATGTTGCAATTTAGTTGCAGCGAAGTTGCAAAAATCGCACGATTTAGCTTTTATAATCCGTATGTGTCTTAATGATTTTAAGGATAACAGCACCAATTCGAAAGCTAAGTTAATATAAACTACAGATAATTATCTAGTTTTGTGTTTATTAATTTAATTGCAATTGAAATTGGTGCTGTAGCGACTTCTTCAACCTCGCCACAAGATACATAGATGGCGTTGCAGTCAACATTCAGAACAAATGACGATTATCCATACGCACCTGTAACGCGCTACAAGAGATTTTCGTAACATATATACAAGATCTTGACAATAACCGTCGGGGCATAGCGGCCGCCCTCCAAGCATACCACCCGCCTGGCTGGAAAGTCTTCCCTTTTCCATCAAAGTACATAAAATAAAACATATAATGCCATCTGGCTACAACAACGACTAATACTCTGGTATTATATGTCACCACGTCATTTGTAAAAATCTGTCGGCACATCAAGCCAATTCAGTTCAGAATCTACTTATTCTGAAAGTAGGTACTCCTATTGTGAGCCTCAACACAAAATTAAAGAGAAGAAAGTCTATACCATCGTAAGCACTCGAGATGTGCACAGAATAACTAGATTACCCCAGTCTGAACCGCAACCCCAGGATTAAGTTTTAATGCCGATTTTAAACGCTAGATTATCCAACCGCAAGAGCGCGCTGCAATCACTTTGATATTAGATATTCGACTTTGTTAAAAGGACAAGAAATGCCTCTAGACTTTTGTTGAGTGGTAAGGTCATACCTAATAGATACTAACATAGAAGTTTAAGTAATGATTGAAGAACATAAAAACGTTGATAGGTATGTATGTTGTTGCACCACAAAAAATAATAAAATACACACACAGAGATTTTAATATCGTAAAGATTCTGGTCTTATTAATAGCGCCGGTAGATAGAACTGTTTATAGATGACGAAGTCAGAAGACAGATAACACGAAAAGTTTAAACTATCTGCGCAGATCGGACCGCAAACAACATCTTCTTTCTTTACGAAATGAAATGCGATGTCATAAAAAGGATATGAATATGGCCTCATCCGCAACTTAGCGGGTATTTTGCCAGTGTCCAGTAATTAATAGCAATATTAAATTCAATAAATACACATTATAAATAAAATAATGAAAGTGACATGAAGAAATGAAAATGGCGTGTCCAAACAACATCTTAATATGACAGTATCCTAGTTGAAACTATGACACTAGGACGTCTAACACTTCAGTCCTCCCGTAACCATGGCTGCTGAAAACCAGTTGAAACGTCGGAAACGTAAAAAACATATAATAAACGCGATAAAATCTGTACAATTCGTTTTATTTCAATAAATGCTATTATTTTCTTTATATTTATCGCTATTACTTATGACCGGTGTATTGAATACAGGTACTAATAGTTAGTTTCTATTCTCATTCATACATTTATGCATTTTGCGTGCACAGTGTTTGGCGAAACAAAACTACTTCACCATGTTGCATCCTCTTCTGTCCTTGTCTCAACTTACCCTCAATTTCCAGGTCTCGCGAGCACTTTGCTTTGTGACTGTGACTCACAACGTCGAGTGACAACCGCATATGCACGAGTTTGTTTTTAATTAGAAATATGTTTTTCCATGTAGCATTATAAAATATAAAGTTTTGCTTGATTTTCATATCATCATGTCACATCCATTATTTTATTTATAACGTGTATTTATTATTCAATAATGTGTTATTGCTATTAATTACTTGACATTGGCAAAATACCCGCTAAGTTGAGGGTGAGGCCATATTCATATCCATTTTATTTCATCGCATCTCATTTCGTCAAGACAGAAGAAGAAGATAAAATATTATTCACGAATGTGTTTGGTTTAGGTAGAATGATAGGCAAGTAGCCCTGTAGTGTATTACGGTAAAAAAATAAAATTCCTATTTTTTTGTCTAAAATAAAAGTAGCCTAAGTTACTCCTTGTTACATCAGCTATCTGCCAGTGAAGTCCCGTCAAAATCGGTCCAGCCATTACAAAGATTAGCCGGAACAAACAGACAGACAGACAGACAGACAGACAGACAGACAGACAGACAGACGGACAGACAGATAGACAGACGGACAGACAGACAGACAGACAAAAATTGTAAAAAATGTTGTTTCGGTATAGGTAACGTGTATACATCCAAATGCACTTAGTAAAAAGCGGTTATTTTAATATTACAAACAGACACTCCAATTTTATTTATATGTATAGATGGTTTTTTTATACATTGACATATTGAAATAGCCAACGCTATCTAAAGAAGGGGAGGTTTAAGCTTAGTTTATCCTTTCTAAATAAGCTTGTATAGCGATGAATACAATTTATTTTATTGTTAAATGTATTCTGCCTTTGATCTCAAGTCTCGTTGGGTATTTTGAAGCGGTCACCAGTGCTTCTTCCGCAACGGAACGCTGCTGCATCGCTATTACCTGAATAAAACATCGCGACATCCATGCCACTTTACAGCGCAATTTTCCGTCGCTGTATGAAATATGAAAGACATAAATAATAATATAGCTTGGTACACTAAGCTGAAACGCAATAATCCCAGGCCTTTTAATGTCACGCTGTTGGGCACGGGCTTCCCATCAACGCGAGGGGGATTAGGCCATTGTCCACCACGCTGGCCTAGTGCGGGTTGGGGGACTTCACACGTCTTTCAAGAGGTTCTCTCAGACATGCAGATTTACTCACGATGTTTTCCTTCACCGTTCACCATTTAGCAAGTGATAATCACGCTTGAAAATGAAACTGAAACTATGAAATAAAACAAATAATTATATTTTTACTTTGACACGGCCAGTTTAAATATTCGGAACTCTGTTTTTAAGCACAATACTTTTTGAGTATAGTTTCGGTAGCGTAACGTCTTCCACGCCGCTCACACTACAGATTTCATAAATAAGTATAACGGTGACAGCATGCTTTCTCGACGTCGTTAAGATTACATCAGAAGTTTCTGCTTACCGCAGAGTTATTTGGAAGGTTGCTGATATAATAACTAAATCATTAAAACGTGGTACATCTTTTTATCTATATATAAAAGCTGCAACACCTTATGATGCAATTTTTCAAGAGTTCATTTTCTACTGAGTCATTTTGATGTAGCATCTTGAGACTTAAGCCAGACAATACCTCAAAGGCAATTTACCTACCATTTCGGTACATAAGCGTCTTCCATTCCTCTCACGCCACAGATTTTATAAATAAGTATGACAGTGACAGCATGTTTTCTAGTAGTTCCTGCTCACCCTACTGATGTCTTTTTAAAAATCTAGGTACATGTAGTTCCGATAATGCTGCTCTACCACAATCTACATCTATGCATAATGTTCTACCTGCAAGTGAGGACGTGCAATTGTTTCCAAATCATTCAATTGTTTTATTTAAAAAGTGTAATGACGCTCATAATAAGATTCTCAATTATGTAAATCTACCGTTATAAATACTTAATCTAAATCATCCCGATATACAAGTTATTCAAAAAAAATCTAGTCTGGAAACTGCCAGACAATAAATAAAGCTATCTCAAATACTTGAAGCCCAAGGGCTCTCTGGGACCAAAGCTGTTTTATCTTGAAATCTCAATCGATAGCAGACGTCTGTGTGAGCCGACCGATAGTTTCGTGCACTAACTACCGTTTTGAGATTTACAAGGCATCCGGCTTTAAATATGTAGAGTAAGGAAACCCAGCCTGTCATAGACAGCGTTTATTTATAATGTCCATAATTTCAGAACAAATCAAATTAATTTCATGATGAAATTAAGTAGCTCTACATTATAGTATTTCATCAGGAAAAAGTATTCCTGATAATCCAAATCCAAAATTGAACCTGAGTTCGCTTTGTCTCAAATCTATCGTTTAACAATGTCTACATAACTCTCCGATCTACAAATTGTTATTACCCGAACGCTTCATTCAATTAATTCTCGTTAAGTGATCGCGTATATGATAATAATTACTTTAATTACCACGTGTCACGTACCGTCTCGTGTGCCGTTATCTACGATGTATCGTTGAACATTAAACCCTCAAATTTACACAAATTGATTATATAGCCATTATAACGCACTTTCTCCTCTAAAAAGTTCGTATAAAAACTATATTTTAAGAACATGTTTAGAACAACCTATCCAAGATAATATTTCTAACGAAATAAATCAAAATATTGGAAATTTAAAATTATTTTATACAAAAAACGAGATTGGTCGTAATATGACCTATTATTAAAATATTATACACTGTTTTTGTGACTCGTCAAATTTCTATTGAAAATACTATTTTTATAGAAAGTAGTCAAACCTTATTATTTTAAGACTGCCTGACATATATTATTATAAGTATAATCCACCTAAGCTTAAACTAGGTTGTGATTTTGCATTAATTTCCATGGCTCCCGTTTCATGTGCCATTTTTATCCCCCCCGGACGAGATTTTACAAATGTATTCTTGTAAATTAAGTAATAACATTAGCACTTTACGCTAGATCAGATTACACGGAATACCTCTTATAACGGCGTTTTATGCTAATGGAACGAGGAATGTTTAAGCCAGTGTTGAGTAGGGCCCTGGACGCGCTCCAAATGCGGGCCTGGCCTCGGGCCTAGCCTCGGGCCTTTACTCAATTGAGGGGGACGAAATGGATCCTGATTGCCCCTCCTCCATTTCATGTCAGTGATTGAGATATAAAATATTTTTATGAAGTCATATTATATAGAGTAGTATACGTGCGTAAATAAAAACCACAATTTACATATTGCTTTATTAAATAAGCTACATAAAATTCATGGTTCCCCTGAAAAAAAAAACACACATGACATACTTTTATCTATCCAGATGACTCTATTCGCTAATATGGATTGTTTGACTTTTACGCTTCAGAACTGAAAGTGGCATTTCTAAGTATAGCAAAGTGGTCGCGTACTTTTGTACAACCACTTTTCTCAGATGGTTGGTCTCAAATTAGATGTGAGCTATTACAATTTGATCGGTCCTTCTGCTAGACTAGTAGGCCTCATAAAAAAGTTCAAGTCGCACTGGTGGGAGCTATGCTCATCGTTTCCTTATACAATAGCATCATCAATTAGGCAAAGGCGAAAATAACGGAATGAATTCAGAAGAAGAATTTGAAAGTTGAAGTAGCAGTGGGCGGGGCACATAGCAGAAAGGTGTCTAAAATGGCGAAAATGACCCAGAGGATGTAGTGTAGGACGCCCGTCCACAAGTTAGACTGTTAATATTATCACACAAGTCGCGGAATCGCAGTGGAAGTGAGGGGCTGAGGACTGTCCTTTTATGTGGAAGTAATTGGGATGGCCTATATCCGGCAGTGGAAGTGTTTGGGCCAGCAGTGTAAATGAGTTGTTACTCAGAATTGTCTTAACAAAAACCACTACTTACTGTTCAAAGTCCTTAAGTGTTGGAGGAGATCGTTAAAATATTTAACTTGACCTTTTTCTGGAATATATTATTTACTTTGGCTATTATTAACTTTGATACAGGATGGTCAAAGGGTTCAATATTAAGTTATTATTATTTCAAATTGATCTATAAAAAAACATTTTTAAAATATTAAATACAACATACCCTCCGCGCTGATATGTTTGTCTAAAGAAAAAAAATAAACACCATATATGAATTAAATTTGTATAATCGCTATGACCTAATCGTGAACAGTTAGTATTAACAGTTAAGGTAATAATACTATGACTGGGCCCTGTGTGCAGAAACATTGTGGCTGAATAATTTCTTTAGAATGGCGCTTCTAAATAAATTATTCATCCACAATTTTTTGACATATTTTGATTTATTTTTGTGTGTCCATTTCTCAAATTACTTACTTAATATTTGCTTGTAAACTTTTTTCTGCATATTATCTGAAATAAAGTAAGAAGAAAAAGTACAGGTTTTTTCAAATAGAGCAACTTAACTATTCAGGTTCGGTGTTTCATGAGATAATAAATTATCTCATTACCTACTTAATTTTACATTGCATTTTGAACTTTATTTTATGTAATTATATACATTTAAATATTAAAATAAAACTTAAAAATGATTTGAAAACAAACTAGGTATCAAAAAGACCTTGTCCGCGTGGAATGGTGACATGAATGCTGGCTGCATTTCCTCGCTGTATAATCAAACTAATTTTCTGAGCGAGGAAAGAGCCAGCCCTCCTGTCACCTGTGGAGGCAATTAATTTTGGAGATATTTTATTTACAAATTGTTTTGCGCTATGGCTCCATGGGCCTAGCGTCTAATTACGTACACAGATTCGCCGATGAGAACCCATCATTATTATTAAATACTAGCTGTTGCCCGCGACTTCGTCCGCGTGGTATTTAACAAAGACTCAGCCGTTGGTAACAGCCTGCTCGCGTTCTGATCCCGCGGGACGCATTGCAGATTGTTGCTATCAAACTTTAATCAGGCGCAGCGCTGCAACATTGGTTTTAATTTTTTTTCGAGAGATCCAATTTTTTTTCTAAAATAAAAGTAGCCTAAGTTACTCCTTGTTACATCAGCTATCTGCCAGTGAAATTCCCGTCAAAATCGGTCCAGCCATTGCAGAGATTACCCGGAACAAACAGACAGACAGACAGGCAGACAGACAGACAGACAGACAGACGGACAGACAGACAGACAGACGGACAGACAGACAGACAGACAAAAATTGTAAAAAATGTTGTTTCGGTATAGGTACCGTGTATACATCCAAATGCATTTAGTAAACAGCGATTATTTTAATATTACAAACAGACACTCCAATTTTATTTATATGTATAGATTAAATAGGTATGTACACTCACCTATATATTTGTGATACTTAGTGAATTCTGAAAAACAAAATACCACCAAATTACAGTGAGATACCATATATGTGACTCTCGAATCTCTCTTAAAACATGTAGATAATAAAAAGACTTTAAAAGATGACAGGCTGGTGTCACATTTAAAAGATGTATTGTTGCTGTGGATCACTATAATACTTGTTTTCCACAATTTGACCCTTAGCTTATGCTTTATTAAAGTTGAAAATTAAGTAATTCCCAAGATTAATTTCATCCCTACCTCTGTTCATTTCTTCTGCACTCACGTCATCTTCACTCGGTACGAGACCCATTACATCAACTGTAACAAACATATAAAGTTTCCCCGAAATTAATAAATTATTTTAATCCATTTCCATTGGCTTCACAAAGCACTTGTCTTTAGAAAAATACTTTGTATTGTTATTACAATTTTTTTTAAACTTCTATAAATTTGTGCGTTAAACTCACAGCAGTGAGGTTTTCATCTTGATCTGGACACTATGTCACATGGTATATGTAAGTCGGCGGTAAACTATTGCAAACGCATATAATGCCGTTGAACACGATGGAATCATTTTAGTCCAACCGATAAAAGAGTTAAATATTATATAGTGTGTATACAGGTAAAAAATGCGTTTAGTGGAGGGAAAAATTTGTTTGATTTCCAGCTTACACAAAACACTTTTTAAAATTCTTTGAACGCAACTTCGGTCACTTAAAATAATGGAATGGGATACTTACGAATACTCGATAGTGTGTCGTCCTCAGAACTTCCTAGTATCGTACCAATGAGCTGTAATGAAAACATGTTTTATTTTGTTTTAGGGTCTGGAATTAAATCTGACAAAAGTATTCAGTAGTCGCTTGTAAAGGTACTAGCTTAAATATAAGCCGTACAGAAACTTTAACTGTTATTTAACTTTAACTATATGTTATTTAACTTTAACTATATTATGTTAGTATCAATATATGCTGTTGATGAGCGTCCATCATTGCTACCTACTATCAGTCGTAAAATACATAGAATCAGAAATTAGGAGATCCCTAGACGAAATGGAGCAACCCACATATAAAGTGTTAGTGGGTGCGGCACATAGCCCGAAGAATTGATTGCCGTTTGGGCAATAATGTTCTACAATGACAATAAGGAGCCGGCCAACAAAGTATATAGGATGGCCCCTAAAAGCTGGACTGATAATATTACACGTATTGCATGAAGCCGGCGGATGCGAGTAGACGTTTCGGATGATAGATGGATGGATGGACCAGTAGTCCATGAAAATATAATAAATTCAATTACTATTATTGTCTTTCCTCGCTCAAAAAATCAGCCCAGTAATACAGCGAGGAAATGCATGCAGTCAGCATTCTTGCAACCATTTCAAATGGGACAAGATCTTTTTGATGCATAGATTGTTTTCTTACTTATTATTATATACACTTTTGATATTTTTTTCATATTACCTACTAGCTGTTGCCCGCGACTTCGTCCGCGTGGTATTTAACTAAGACAACCGTTGGCAACAGCCTGCTCGCGTTCTGATCCCGCGGGACGCATTGCAGATTGCTATCAAACTTTAAGCAGGCGCAGCGCTGCAACATTGGTTTTAATTTTTTTTAGAGAGCCAATTTTTTTTTTCTAAAATAAAAGTAGCCTAAGTTACTCCTTGTTACATCAGCTATCTGCCAGTGAAATTCCCGTCAAAATCGGTCCAGCCATTTCAGAGATTACCCGGAACAAACAGACAGACAGACAGACGGACAGACAAACAGACGGACAGACAGACAGACAGACAAAAATTGTAAAAAATGTTGTTTCGGTATAGGTAACGTGTATACATCCAAATGCACTTAGTAAAAAGCGGTTATTTTAATATTACAAACAGACACTCCAATTTTATTTATATGTATAGATTTATTATTAAAAAAATAAGATTATAATTTAAAAAAGGAGGTATTATGATCTGCCCCTTTTCCCGGCTGCATACTGATATAAATATCGTTTAACTTACAGTAAAAATCACCATAGCGTTAAAAAACATTTCAATGATTCCGTTTCTTGATCAAGCCGTTCAAGTGTCGTTGATTAATTGGTCGCCTTTATTGCAGCATTGATCGCAGCCAATTAATTAGTGCACAGCTCCGTGGCGACTGCTGTAATTATATACAACGATCCGATGCGATCGTTGAGTTTTAATTCGTTTTTCAAATGTATTTAATTAGCGTTTCAGAACAGTAAAAATAGGCAAGTAATTAGACCCTAGGGTTTGTTTTTTTTTTTTTTTTTTTTTTTTTACATAATAAAACATTCTATGTTACATAGATTATACCCTGCCAAACTGCATAGCAGTTTAGTGTCGCACATCGTGAACCATGTTAGTAGTAGCATTAATATAGAGCTACAGTTAGTAAATTATATATTTTATGTGTAACATTCTAGGCAAGTATGCTCCATCGTAGATCTCGTCGTCACTTACCATCAGGTGAGATCGAGATCAAATACTTGCCAATAATGTAATAAAAAAAATAGTTATGTTTATTGGATAATGCCTGTTTCTTTGATAAGATACGGAGGCGGATATAGGGCGGGCGAGGCAATGAGTGCTATAACCCACCAAGAACCACGACTGAAGTCCAACAAATTTCAAGTATTTTTTTTTTCTGTTCGATTGAAAAGAACACAGAAATATTGAATAAGATATGGCTTGCGTAAGGACATGGATTCATAACCAAAATTTGTAACAGTATGAAGACGACGTAAAGTTTGGACACATAAGTCATAGCAAAAACTTTTGATTTCATTTCATTAAATCATTATTTTATTAAATTCAGAACATATAAGTTACAAATTTTACCTAGTACACCTAGGTTTGAACCGAATTACTTTGTTGTAGTAGCTATTTTGCAACTACGTCAGTCAATAAAGAAAATATCAGAAACCTAAGCACTGTTAACTCTGCAAATTAACAAATTGGAGTTTTAAATTAGACAGTCCAAATGCACTGCTATATATCAGAAAATGTAAATTCAGTTGTCATTGACTCATCACACAGCTACACAAATACCGCTCTTAAGTCCGTAACCGTAACGACGTAATCCGTAGGTATCTAGTGTTATTTGCGGTACTTTTTTAAAAACAAAACACCATCGTTATAATCAAAAATTTCATTCCCGTGGGTGCGGGATCCATCAATATGAAGTTTAAATTGGTTTTCTGAAAGTTCCTGTCCCAATTTATGTTTTAAAATTATTTCGGTACACACGTCCGACGGAACTATTTAATAGAGTGAGACCCTAGGGTATGTTTAGTGTCGCACATCGCGAACCATGTTAGTAGTAGCTATAGTAATATGTAGCTAGAGTTAGTAATTTATATATTTTATATATATTGCTGGTACAGAGTTATTGAGTACCTTAGAATTCATTCAAGGGGTTCAATTCGTATTTCAGGGCTTAGCTATCATAAAACAAGCAACTATACAAACTTGTTTTGAGGTATATAACGCAATATTCAGTCTCTGCAACGGAATTTCAATTGCATACATATAACAATATGGATATATATAGTATATTTTCCGCAGCACAATGACCTCAATCGATACTGTTCCACGGAAACACTACACCTGCATATTCTGCCTAGGGGAATAATGTGTTTTTAATTTTATGTTTTGAATTTGCACTTTGTGGACGGTGGAGAATTAGTGTGTACTTGAATGGTGCTGTAGCTATAAAATGCCGCCATCGTTGGCCATCCGAAAACTCTCATACCGCGTTGCAGAATTAAGTTGGAGCCTCGTCATTTGTTCTGAATGTCTTCTGCAGCGCCATCTGTGTAGTTGTGTGTGGGGTTGAAGAGGTAGCTACACGTAAATAAATAACGTCTGAATAGTCTTCAGAAATTATAACAAATACAGAACATAATTTATTTTCAAAATAGATATATATTTATTTGCTAAGTTTTCATAAAATATTAGTTTTTAGTCAATATTCGTTTTGATCAGTTGCGTCAGAACCTTTGGAGTTGAAAACAGAGGAGATATTTAGTTATCTACCTCACACACTTAAGTAGCTGGCTTCTTACACTCTAATGATCTCCACATTCTACTACAGCCACTAAAAGTCGTTAACCTTCACATCATAGCCGAGGTTTTATCAACTAGCGTCTTAGCACTGACGTGGAAAGAGCCCTCAATTCAGCACACGTGCCCATATTAACCCCCCGAATCTCTGAAGAGCACTTTATGTGAGAAACGTGCCGAAGCACGCCGTTTACCTAGCCAGTATCTCAGCATGTAGAGTTTAACTAACTAGTTATTCTGGGTCGGTTTTAACTATTAGCATTAAAATTAAATGTGGTTTAGAATGTTGGTATTAAATTATGTCGTCTTAACATGTGGTTGTAATATACTATAGAAATATATAATTCCAGCCCTTTTTTATGTCCCACTGCTGGGCACGGGCCTCCCCTCAATGCGAGGGGGGGATTAGGCCATAGTCCACCACGCTGGCCCAGTGCGGGTTGGCAGACTTCACACATCTTTCAAGGGGTTCTCTCAGACATGCAGGTTTCCTCACGATGTTTTCCTTCACCGTTTAGCAAGTGATAATCTTGGTTGAAAATTAGATTCGCACGTGAAAAATCCCAGAGGTGCGAGCCGGGGTTTGAACCTGCAATCCTCGTTATCGAGGCAAGCGTTCTACCAGCTTGGCTATCACTGCTTTACTATAGAAATATCACTTTAAATTTAGTCTGAATTTTGAGACTTTTTGTTGGCTAGTCTGATGGTACAGCATCATCTGACTATGAAACAGAAGCTCTCTACTTGGTTCAGGGCGTTTATACATACTTGTGTAAAAAAACTATCTAGAATTTAGTATTAGAAAACGTTTTCCATAAAGGACTGTCCTCAATTTATTTGAGTCACGCAGTTCTTTTCTGTTCTCGACGACGCAATAGGAATAATACAATATTTTATCTATACTAATATACTATATACTAATATTATCACGCAGTTCTTTTCTGTTCTCGACGACGCAATAGGAATAATACAATATATTATCTATACTAATATACTATATACTAATATTATAAATGTGAAAGTTTGGATGGATGGGTGTTTGTTACTCTTTCACGCCCGAACGGCTGAACGGATCTGGATGAAATTTGGCACAGATATACTAATATACTTTTTTTTTTTTTTTTTTTTGTTGACGGGGGGGAAATCTTCGATACATACCCGGCCTCTGTGTGGGAGAGGGCCGGGTTATGTGGGATTCTTACCCACTAAAACCCCCCCGGTGGCCGCCTTCGACACATGTTGGAGGGGCTCCGGGATCTCCAAACGGAACGCACCGGTGCCCCTCTTGTGCCTCGCCCCCTTATGGGGGCCCGTCTCGGGGGAGCAGATGTTTGCACCCCCTGCGCCCTCGCTGCGCACGGCGGCGGGGAGCCACGCCCGCCGCCGTCCTCCTCAGGAGTCGTCATCGTCACCGGACGTCCGGGGCCCACACTCCAGTCGTCCTCGACCCCGAGGGTAGCCCGTTATTTAAGGCCCTGGGCATCAGGGCCGGATACTAATATACTTATACTAATATTATAAATGTGAAAGTTTTGATGGATGGATAGATGGATGGATGTTTGTTACTCTTTCACGCCCGAACGGCTGAACGGATCTGGATGAAATTTGGCACAGAGATAAATTATAGTCTGGAATAGCACATAGGCTACTTTTTATCCCGGTAAAATGTATGTCCCGTGGGATAGATGTTTTAATTTTTCATTATTTTTATCGCGGGTAACACCGCCGGGCGCAGCTAGTATCACATAAAACACAAACATCATTAGGCCACATTGTCATAACATAATCATAAAAGAATCCGAACTCAATGTTATTAAGTTAACCCCAATATGAATCATGAATTTTGCATCGAACATGACACGATAATTATATGCGCATTGATATTGTATACGTTATTAGCAGGGAACATACATAGCAAATAATTTATAATCCACATTAGCTATTATGATTGCTCCGACATCGGAATTATTCTGTTGGATTTGCATATAACGAGATATGAATGAATTAACGAACAGCCCCGTTCGCGTCTGTGACCTGCCCCTCGATTTACAACCTTACGACAAGTCGATACAAGACCGATTCGGTTGTTAATTGAAACTTGAACTATGAAATATACTAGGTTAACAGGGAGTGGTTGAATCGAACGTTTCGGTTGCGTAGTCGTATCGTATATTCGATTCGGTTATGACGAATGGCGCTGAAAGATTGTTGTCGAAACGAGAAATTGTCTAATCGAATCGATTCGGATACAGTTGAAATCGACCCGTTAATGTGACTCCGTGATGCGTGGTGAATAACTTATGTTTCTTGAAATACAAAAACAAATGTTGTAGTTACTCGTGATATAATTTGTTTTTCCCTTTGCTTTATTTTTTAATCTGATTTCCAAAGTATATAGAAATCGGAAAAGTAAAGTTTATTCTAGGTTAAAAACGTTCAATGTTTTTTTTTAAATGGTAAAACAAACTATTTTATTAATTACTATAATAATTGTCATTCGAAGATAATATTCCTACATTCATAACAAAACTCTTTTGTTTCACTTTTTAAAATGTTGAGGCAGCAAGTTGATAATTAATATTGAAAGAAAATTTATTTGCAGAAACTTGCAAATAGATGTGTCTTTCCTACTCAAACAACCTGCTGCATTCCAAGTACGAGAGGCAGCATCATTTTTAAAATACTGCAAAATTCCTAACCTAATCAAGCAGAAACTATGTTTGTATCATACATTTTTCTACATAATTAATACCGTGACAAAACGTCATTATAACTCTATAAAGTAAAATGATAGTATGTCATGACGTGAATTGTCATTTATGTAAAATAACTGTTATTATGTTGTCACAAGATCTATTACAGAATGTGACAAACGCCCTATGATTTCTGTTAGAAAAAAAAAATTTACTAGCTGTTTTCGTATTTATTAATGTTTATTTATTACACGTGTAATATAATTATGTGTATTTGGTGTAATATGCTGACAGTAAGGTTGGTTTATTATGTGTAAACACATAACTTAATATATTTTATTTAATGCAGGTTTAGTACCAGGTAGTACCGTAAACATATTAATAAATATACGGTAACATTCATAGAAAATTCATAAAAACGCTTTGAATTGATAATCTCTTCCTTTTTGAAGTTGGATGAAAACATAAACATTCGAACCACATATCATGATTAGTAAATTCCATAGTTACAAAACAGGTTTTAGGGCTTAAGACACAGTTCAAACCGAGGTATTCATTTATTTTATACTACAACACATTGTGATAGCGTCTTTAAAACGGTTGTATCTGAAAATTACTTTGCTGCGAGTTCCGCTATTTTGTCGCGAATAACCTTAAGATGAAACCAAATTAAAATTAGCTTTAACACATTAGGAATACGACTATCGTAGCAACGGAGTGGGGCTAATGATTGCCATTGTGAATGTTTTTAAAAAGTTAATAAAAAAAGAACTGTGATCTTGATGCATGAGACAAATTAGTATAATGCAAGGACTTTGGTATTTACATGATTTATTTAATATACAACATTCCAATTAAATGTTGTATTTACTTTGCCCTCCAATGCTATTTATGCTAGTTGAATATAATAGTGGTGGATAATACAATAGTCCAAGTACACCGTAATCAGAGCTGAACCAAGCGTCTCCATCTCAAAGAGGCTTAGACAAAGGCGAAATCTGATACCATTGTCGAAGTAAAGCGGTTGGGTTATGATAGACGTTTACTATTCTACGTTTGCGTAAAAGTAAAGTAAATGCTGGCGGGAACATACAATCTTGTTTTTTATTTATTTGTTTTATTTATGTAAATGAATGTGTCGGAAGTAATAGCCATATTGGTTGAACACTTGCGTCAGTAACGAGGTTCGTTGGTACAAACGCCGGCTTGCACCTCTGGAATGTCTGGATTTAAACTACGAATCTCATTTTCAACCATGATTATCATTTGCTAGATCATGAAGGAAAACATCGTGGGGAAACCTGTATGTATGAGAGAACCCCTTGAAAGACGTTTCAAGTACGCCAACCCGCACTGGACTATGGCCTGATCCCCCTCGCATTACCCAGCAGTGAAAAATAAAAGAGGCTGGTATTATTATTATTATATGTAAAGGAGAGGAAACTGTAATCCATTTTTGTTAGTACGCTTAAAATCTATGTGTTAGTGAAAATTAAATAGGTCTAAACCACTTTTTTTTAACTTTGCCACATAAGAGACACAATGTCGTCCGCCACCAACTTCAGTAAAAATTATGTTATCCTAGTAAGTACCTATAAGTAAATAATAGATTTTGCCCTCAATACCCCTGATTACCATAGACTGTTGTGATGACATGTATTTTTTAATATAATTAAAAGCTATCCCATACTGAAACCCACGTTGAAATTGGTTCAGTAGTTTATCGGTGATGTTCGAAAATATAGATAGATATCCCGAGAGGAATCCTCAAAACACTTTTTTTTGTATACAGATGTCCAAGTGATTTCTGCAGCATCTTTTTTTAAATATCCTACATTTGTACACACAGACACGTTACAGATTTTATGTATATAGATAGATAGATAGTCTCATTGAATAAGAAATAAGTACGTGATCATTTCAGACACTGGAATGTAATGGTCTGGCGTCTAGACACCCGAGATTTAAAGAATATTTGGTACGTACCTTAGACAAAGAAATATAACAGACAAAGCGTCGGGATAAACATATTGAAGCACAAAAAAACTAAGCCGATTTCTGTGAGTACATGCAAATTACAACCTTACGTATAAGCGAATTCGTTTTTGGGCTTTATACGCGGATCTATTATATTTCTTTGTTTGGAGTACACACCTACATATTGATAGTTGGATTGTCATGAACAGGAAATAAGTGTGATTTATATTTTGGTGCAAGAATATTATATAATATTTGACGACCTGATTAGCGCAGTCGATAGTGACCCTGTTTTCTGTGTCGGGACCCGGGTTCGAATCCTGGTATGACAAACTTTGTGTGATGAGCACGAATGCTTGTACTAGTTTCATGGATGTTTCGCCCTCTGTCCATTGTACGGTACCAATAATACAAGCGTTGCTTAGTGTGGGACCGTATGGTTCGTGTGTTCGTGTGGCTATAAATATTTATATTTATTTATTATAGTGTAATATGTACTTATATGTAGCTCATAGATTCTATAGGCATTAAGACAGAATCATACTTGCTTGAATGACTGCGAACTGGAAAGCGTACTGTGGAATGATCTATCAACAAAGAGGATTAGTGTCCCAGGAAGCCAGTGGATGCGAGTGCCGAGCGAGATTGATGTGCGAAAATCCGCGGGAAGCAGGCGTTCAGAATCACAATCAGAACCATTAAGCTGCATAAGAAAATGCTAAGCTACCACTTTACCTCTAATATTAATTCTTAACAACTGTACCTACATAATTACACCGATTAATCTATACTCTATACTATACAAATATTATAAATGTGAAAGTTTGGATGGATGGATAGATGGATGGATGTTTGTTACTCTTTCACGCCCGAACGGCTGAACGGATCTGGATGAAATTTGGCACAGATATAGATTATAGTCTGGAATAGCACATAGGCTACTTTTTATCCCGGTAAAATCTAAGGTTCCCGTGGGATGGATGTTTTAATTTTTCATACTTTTTATCGCGGGTAACACCGCCGGGCGCAGCTAGTAGTTTATAATGGAACTTCTTATTTTAAGCTTCTTTCCTTCTATGCTATTCTTTATGTTGCATCATGTTGTATGAGATGGCATATCATCTTTCCTCTTCTATTTATTTTTTATATCTACATCAAGCTGGATTAATTTAGTCTGACGACATATTACGAGTGATATTATGTTTTCCTCTCCCCACATTTCTTGCGGTTTTCGTCATATTATATTGTGTTATTACTATCCAACCATCTTGACAGATAAGATCTCATATCTACGTAAAACGGTATGGAAGTATCTTCAGCGCATAAATGCGTGATAGAATCGTTGACCCACATAGGATATGACGTGTCACTGCTTGGACCGCCTTTAATTTATACATTTATTATGAATGTAACTTGGTCGTGTATGTTGGATGTTTTTGGAAAAATATTTTTTTTATTATTCCAGCCCTTTTTTATGTCCCACTGCTGGGCACGGGCCTCCCCTCAATGTGAGGGGGGATTAGGCTATAGTCCACCACGCTGGCCCAGTGCGGGTTGGCAGACTTCACACATCTTTCGAGGGGTTCTCTCAGACATGCAGGTTTCCTCACGATGTTTTCCTTCACCGTTTAGCAAGTGATAATGTTGGTTGAAAATGAGATTCGCACGTGAAAAATCCTAGAGGTGCGAGCCGGTGTTTGAACCTGCAATTCTCGTTACCGAGGCAAGCGTTCTACCAACTTGGCTATCACTGCTTGGAAAAATATATCGTAGAGGAATTATTATAGCTACCGAATCCGCATTTTTTATATGATGAATTAAGATTAACATTAAAATTAGGCAGGTTTCAAAATGCACTCAGCAAATCCCCACCACCATCGGTCGGCAGGGTGCCCAGAACGCTGGCGGCATTGCCACGTTGAATGGCGATGCTGATGTGTTGGCCAAAATATGTGCCAGCGTTCTAGTCACCAGATGTCTCCACTACGTTTCGAGAGCTCCCTGTGAATCTGATGGGCACCCGGTCCCCACGGACCCAATGTCCCCAATCGATATATTAGTTTAATTCTCTCTTTGCCGTTGTATAAATATTTATTTATGCTTCTTGTCAGCAATCATTATGACAACCACTCGGAACGTTTCGGTTCGCCCTATTTTTGCAGGGTACTCAACACAGTACACTCAAAAAATAATAGGAGTATGTGATTTACTTTGACTCCATTATTATAAGTACCCTAGAAATTCACAGGTCAAGCCTCTAGTGTATAATAAAAGTTGGCGTATTCCACATTGTTTCCTGGTCAACGCAATTCAACATCCTTTTTTTTTTTGTCTCATTAATTCAGGTATCGCCAACTCAAAATTGCATGGAAATCCAGTGTAGGGATCCTATCCAGGGGTTGGGCGAAACAAATGACTACATATAATGGTAGTCGTAGAATCGATAAAGACTACGGTTTTACGATTAATGCTTGTCTATTTTATTTTGAGCGTGTTGTAAAATAAGCACCTTTCCACCGTTATTTATAATTATTATATATTTGTTGATATATTGTATGTATAGTTCATACATTACTGAAATGTCACAGAAACATACGTTTACTCTTTAAGGGGACTGTAAAATAGTTATTGAAATGGAGGCTTCCATTTATAACAACAAAAAGAAGTATCGTCTAGATTCTTGAAAGGTTAAAGGATTAACAGAGCTTAGTAAATACACGTATTTATTTTATAAAATATAATAATATTATTTGCTCTATAAAATTTCATGTGTTGTAGAGTTCTCACTCGGGAAAACGCCTACTGTAATCTAATGTTCTCACGAAAGGTTTACGACTAGACCTAGTTTTCTTTCTCGTGTACTTTCGTTGCCGGACTATCCCACGGGAACCGCTTTAATTTTCCGGGATAAAATGACCATCACCTGAGGTAGAGATCCAGTTTTTACGATTGGGTAAGATCTTAACCACTATCGTGTCAAAGTCGACAAGAAACAAAAAAGAGTGCTTTATGGTGAGTACGAAAGGATCCTCTTCCTTGCTCACTTAAACCTCCACAATGTTGTTGGAACATAGCCTAGATGCTCTACCGAGGGCTTTTATTCTCTCGGAACACAAAAATACGGTTCGATCCCTAAAAAGTGTATCTATATTAGAATCACCAATATCTACTTCGTTTTATATGTTCTGCAAATTAAATGTCGCCTTACGGCTTCACCAGGGAGAGATCCGGGGCCTTCATCAGCAAACAAATAACGCTGTGCTCTACATACGGATCACGTAATATGACCGTTGGTACGTGATATGATGCACCCCCTCACTGGCCTCGACTCTACGTATTAAATACGAGTCTATTATATGGGGACGTGGTTGAAGTTATGTTATGTTTTTTCAATTTTGAAATTAATTATTATACCTACAGACCTCATTATATTAATGGCATTTCGCAGAAAAGTCTACTAATACAAATTAAGATTCCAAAAGATGGGGGACTTCTTTTGAGATAGTATACCGATATCTTTGTATATGTAGCCTAAGAATTCCTCAATACGGTTAAGAAGAATATTGTTTGAATGTCATGTAGTATACTAAAATACATTAGCACAGATTAAATACAAATATACAAAATCCTGAGATAGCTAGAGATAGCTAGAACAGCTGAGTACTATTCAGCTGTTAGTGACACGCCTAATTGGTACTGAACCCGATCCACAGACGGATTTGTCTCCTTTAAATTATATTTATTTTGTGCCAATACGATATTGTCGAAACTTGTTACATTCATCTCCCGAATTCGTCCGTTGTATGTTGAGCTTAAAATTACAACGGGCATTTTAAGTTATAGTTAGAGGTAAGTTTATAGATATAACATTGAATAAGTTTAATTTTCCAGCTTTTGAAGAGTTAATACTGTCATTGTGGGAACATCGGTTCAACATGTTGGGACCCCATCTCATACATAGCCGTACTTAAATGAACTATCGGGAATAGGTAGCAGGGCAGTAAGCGACACCAACTGGGCGAGCAAGAGTCGGCTAATGAGTTTAGCTGAAGCAATTAAACATAGCAAAGTGGGTCAAGAGGGTCAATTTGTACTACTAGGTTAAATGAATTGAACCAACATTACGAATAGGTTTTTGATACTGTTATTTACTAAATAAGTCATTTCAGTAAATAAAAATAGTTTTTATTTAAATAACTGCTTTGAAAATGACTCTACAATATTCGTTAAGTACTATTTGTAACTCTATCGTCTGGCCGCTATGGAAAATTTTCGTTTGAAGGAAACAAACATGGGCCGAAGCAAACCGGTACGCTAGTAGAGCTTAGAATCACCGTCTGAAAATTTTAATCTCTATCATGGAGCTTATTTATATCATTTCATGTGGATTCTTAAAACAATAAAAAAATACATAAGTCTATTAATAATAAATAAGTGTATACAAAATCCAGAAGTGTTTTCTTATTCCTGCAGTTTCGCTACGTTGAAGCAATTATGTTCTTATCAACCCCGATATGTGTGACGGTAGCGCTCAACCCCCTTCCATTCACTTGATTAAAACGTCGTTTCAACGCGTCACTGCCCTCCATTATACCTAAAAACCTGCGAGTTATTTTTGTTGCTGATAGTACTAACGCGAACAATGGAATTTATTATATAAAGAGTAATTAAAAAATAATGCGGGAGTATATGCAACGATTATTTAATTTTATATCATATTTTTTTAATATTTATAGTAAGTTAAATATTCAATTAATGTTTTTACAATTTTATAACAATATCAGTGATATATTAAGGAAGAAGTTTTTATTTTTAAAACAATCCAATATAATGCTTGTACAATATAAAATAGAATGTGTGTTTGTTAGTTTGACTGAGCAAAACGGCTGAACGAACTTGGATTAAATTTGGTACAAATGTTAAAGTTCTTGATATATTAATAATGTAACCAACACGACTCTGTTATATCAAGAACGGGTGGGCTTTTTTTAAGATTTTATTTTTTTTAATTTGTCTCCGTCCCGTATAGCAGGATAACCAATAAACATGGGAAAAAGCACAATAAAGATAATTCATTTTCTCATACATTTGATTCTGAGGCAGTACGAAGTTCGCCGGGGCACCTAGTATTAAGTAAAGTTGATGTTGTGTTGGGGGTTAAAACTGTGAAAATCTAGCCTATGTACATGAAGTTTAAATGGCACCCGGTGTCCATCGCTAACGTTATTCCGTATAATCGAGTCCAGTCAACGCCCCGGGTAGAGGAATATTAAAACGAACCACCACCCCCTCCCCCCACACCCCCACGTGACGGTATCAGATTTTTATGTCGACTACACGGTGCTATATTCTGGGTACGGCAATTGTTTTTGTTTTTACTTTTTAAGAATATATTTGAGTCGACTTTTGTGCGGAAAACTGAACATTTAAGTTGATAATATTGTTAAATTTTCAATATTTTTTTTTATATATATATATTAGCAATAGCATAGCTCTGGTAGTATTTTGCAGCCGTTTGCCAACCTAAAAAATAAGAAGAATGTATTTTTAGCGCTTCCCACTAGGATTCCAAATTTGAAT
Source organism: Pheosia tremula (assembly GCA_905333125.1). Classification (NCBI taxonomy): domain Eukaryota; kingdom Metazoa; phylum Arthropoda; class Insecta; order Lepidoptera; family Notodontidae; genus Pheosia; species Pheosia tremula. The sequence continues at coordinate 2,507,105 of HG995397.1, forward strand.
GATGCATGTCATCTATACTGGATATTTTGTCTCTGCCTCTGTATATTTTTTTATTGGTCCGTGCTGGTCACCTATGTAGTCTCAATTTGGTCGGTCCAACTCATAGCTAAGTCTGACTTGTGACATGAACCAGGGACTTTATATAATGTAAAGGAATCTTAAGCCAATTAATTTTCATCATTATTACATTTCCTCGAACAACTCCTAAAATATAAATGTACAGGTTGACCCAGAAAGTGTATACTAGGCCTTGACTCTACGCTTTTTAGCGCATTTGTTATCATTATATGATATCAGAATTAAGATATGTCGATTAAAAAAAAAATATCCCCATCAAAATGATGTTTTGTGAGCAACTTTTTTTTTCATTTACATATCGACATTCTTTCACATAATGATTATAAGTGTACTAAATAAGCGCAAGCCTGTATATAAGCGCTACTTGAAAAGTTGGCAAGAAAAACATTTAACAAGTTCGGAGTGTTGTTTTCATTCGTCGGAATGTTTTGACAGCCTCGGCTCATGTTGAATAAACTTCCACAATTAATTTCTAAACAAAGCTCTATCTCATGTTTCCACAGTATATTCAAATATCAGTCTCCTTTTCTGCGCTTGCGTCGCAATGACAATACAATTAAATACAGAAAACTGGTTTAGAAATTATTTAAACGAAACGAATTTGTATCTTTCCAAGCAAACACACTTTCTCATTAGGATGCATACAAATCTGACAGGTTTTTAATACGGGGTTATATTTAACTCACCGTGCCATACTTACATATTGGGAAAATCTTTCATGCCACATTGGGCCTTAATAACCCCCCTCTACATCATCCTTCCCCACCCCTCTACCTGACGACCTGAGTAGCTCAGTTAGTATTTACCCTGCCCTCTGCGCCGAGGATCCCGGGGTCGAATTCTAGTAGGCACGGGCTATATAAGATGAGCACGCATTTTTGTATCCAGATGGATGTCTGCTATCTATATAAGTATTATATACTGGGTTCGCTCTCAATCCATTATACAGTACCAATAATACAAGCATTGCTTAGTGTTACCGTATAGTTGGTGTGCTCGTTTGGCGATACTATTATTATTTTATAGATAAAATTTCACTATTGACTTGATCGCTATTTCAGTTATATCATGATTGACATAAATTCGTAGGTCCTTATGCCAAGTGCTGCAAAGCGTTCAAAACCATGGGACTGTAACAGAAGAAATAAACAGGATATAATCTGTAACATTACTTTCGTATAAACGTGTACCTAGTAAGAAAGAAAGAAAGTATTTATTTGGCAAAGAAATAGCTACACACAATTAAATATATAACAACGCTGATATTTTGCCAAAAGGGTCAACAGCTCAGCTTATTGTTGAACGGCAATAAATGCGCACCCAACGCTGATTTTCAGCTGCAACCCGCGGGTGACGGGAGCACGTAACTAAAACTAACTTAAGTAATTAACAAAATAAAGATGCTTCTGCTAATAACCCCACAGACTTAAACATGAGTCGGTACTTATAAGTTATTATTATTTTTTACATTCACAAAATTCAAATATATATATTTATCCTTAATTATTAATAGAACATTATTATACAATAAAATAAATACAATGGTGTGTTTGATTGAGTATCGCCGAAGAGTCGCTTAAGACTAGTAAAATGTGAAACTACCGCTATAACACGGAAACACTCGCGCGTATGTTTTCAAAATTCTTCTGATGATTTAATAAAAATAGTTTGAGATTGGCTTTAAGTGTCGTAACAGTGTCACAGTTCTTTATTGGTGGAGGGATGTTATTCCAAAATTTAGTTGCCGCGTAGCGGAAGCTACCCCTAAATGCTGCGGTCCTATGGCGTGGATATGGTAATAGTACTAGATAATGTTCCCTGCTGTTACGATTCTGGAATCCAACTTTGATGCAGGTACTTTGAGATAAAATGTGAGCCTTTTGAGCGCAAGTCAGTTCGTATGTATACGTACCCAACGAAATAATTTATTGGTACGTTTTCACTGAGGGCAATGCCTCCGCGGTGTGAAATTACAATATCACACAGAATACAGAATGAACGGGAGGAGGATTCTGGAAACTGATAGCTTCCATCAATTGATATTCCACGCACACACGCGCACATCAACGTAGTGACAGCATAGTAACGTGATGCTCGAGTGTTTATTACCACCTCGTGGTCCATTTATTTTATGTTCTCTGATGCTGCTGAAATATGTCTGCAAGTACGGATTTTTTGCTTGAAGATTATGAGTAGCAAATTATTTGTAATGTTGATAGTACATCTATGTCCCTGTGTATAAGACAAAGTCGTGTTAGTTGATTTATAACTCAAGAAAGGGTGAGCCGTATTTCATGATCTTTGATTTTCTGAGTTTCTTCTCCGCTCCGAATAGAGTAACTATTAAAACATGGGGAAATAATAATAATAAAGATAATTCATTATCGCATAGAATTGAGTCTGAGTCGGTACGAAATTCGCCGGGACAGCTAGCACTTGTATAGATATTAAACATCGATAAACATCCGTGACTGGGGTACCAAGATTCTTGCTCATCACACAAAGTTTGTCCCCACCGGGATTTGAACCCTAAGTACATGGAACCAGGGTCACTACCATCTGCGCTAATCAAGTCGTCGCCAAATGAGAATTACATGCATAAGTAAATCCCTTTGTCCTTTGCACGCAATTAAGCATGTGTGGCCTCTTAATATTCATCGTTAAATTGTATTGAGTGTCGGTCGTGTTGAGCCTGCTGCTAAAGCGTTGCCATGGCGACGGGTTAATCTAGTTACCATCGCTCCTTGACACTATACCACAACTATACCACCGTTTGACACGTCGAATGCACCTTCGAGACGTTCGGAGTAACTTAGTTTATGAAGGATATCCTAGGGTATAGAGAATTAGATTGTTGAGGTCTGTGGCTTATAATCGCTTTACGTTAGCGTATTCGGTAGCGTAAGCTGGAAGCCGTAATGTAATCGTTACGTCATCGAGAAACAATGCACTGACGTTACCGTTACGCTACGTAATGTAATTGAGCCACTGTCTCGCTCACATCACAGATTTTCTAAATCAGAATGATAATGACAGCATGCTTTGTCGATGACGTTACGATTACGTTGACAGTTTTTTTTTTTTCTTACATTATAGGCAAGTATTGATCTCGATCTCACCTGATGGTAAGTGACGATGAGATCTACGATGGAGCATACTTGCCTAGAAGGCAAGAGTTCTTACTAAGCATACTCACTTGTGAATTTGAAGGAAAAAAGCTTTTCTATGTACAACATAAATAAAACGAGCAATTACCTCGACCCTCTGTCGAGCAGGTTAACTTCGATAACGAACCAGAAAACCGATAAATTTACAGACAGACCGAGCACGCGGGGGTTAGTTTTACGATTTTCCAGTAGAGTAGGTAGAGTATTTGTTATCACGGTCAGATATCTGTGATAGAGGTTACAAAGATAATGGGAACAAGGTTAAGATAGTACGGGCTATGTTCACGAAATATTAAGGGGCACAAAGGGTCGATTTATCGATTCGATGTATCGATATCTACATGTTAGGTTATTCTTTCAAATGGGTTTAATTTTAAGAAGTGATTTGCTAAGTTTGCTGATTGTATGATTTCTGAAGGTTCTATTTTACAAGACATTTTATATTCAGATTATATATGTACATATTATAACTGACACAGTTGTTTATTGGTTACAGAATGTTAATAATATTAATAGTTTAACTAAGTATTAAATTACACAGCTAATTAATTTCACATTCGCCTCGCTTTTAACTTTGAAGCCAAGTTACTTATAGAGACTGTGTTTTTATCCACATTGCATAAATTATTTGTGACTATCTTATAATGCACCTTCGCACCTGTATTTCCAAACGAGGTAGGTAGAGGTGCATTATAGCCTATAATGTACCCATGCCGATGGTATATTTGGTGCCAGCCCCAAGTCTATTGCCATGCACACCCATCAATGCAAGCGGGATACAGGCCCTAGACCTCACTCAACCGACTCCTACAGTTCAAAGCTCAAAAGACCGGTTCTTATACCGACTAGACGCTGCGAATGACGTGCGAGGTATGCAAGATTAGCCTTTAAGCGCTTACCTCACTTAGGACGTTAAGTTTAAGAAATTTATCGCGTTTATTTTATGTTTTCACGTTCCACGTTGCGGCCGCTTTACAGCAACCATTGTCACGTCACGTACATTTTAGGGTGCAAATGCACCCCCTGTTCTGAAAAAAATACACAGAAAATTTAAAAATAAACATTTTATCATTTAAATCACTGTCTGAAAAAAATTGATTATTATTAAAAAACATGGTTCAATAACTTTTCAATTAACTCAGTGCCTCCAATGCCATTTTCCTATAAATATAAGTATAGATGCAGGTGCAACTTCATATAAAAGTAATCTTGTGGGGCCATGTCTTCTACCTGCATGTTACGACCAATATTCTTTTATTTCTGTGGAATTGAAAGTTATTGTCGCATCTCAAGCGCTGCAGAGCTCTTTCCACTCGCGGGACACAAATGAATACGCCAAGCTTACGGCCAATTTTCACTAGGTCGAGGACACACAGATGAAAAAGAAGATCATGTTTTGTATCAACAGTATTAGAGTCTATATCTCTGTATCTGTTGTAGTGTAGAAAGAACTGTGAAACATGTTTTGATGATATATTCCGAGACAATTGTAGCTATATAACGCTTACCTTGCAGACCACTTTACTACGGAGCTTTGCGGTAACGTAAGCGTTTTCCATCTCGCTCACACCATTTATTATACAGGTGCTTCAGAAAGGGGTAAACGAAACCATGAAACTACGCTTCTTATGTGTTTGTTATCATTATATAAAGTCAGAATAATGACAGGTCAATTTTTTTAAATAAATTTTGTTCATAACGAAATGACAAATGTAATTTTGTGTGATTAATTGTTTTTATTTAAATTGGCTTATTGAAATTCTGCCTTGACATAATGATTAAAAATGCGCTAATAAAGCGCAGATTCAGGGTACTAATACCGTTTTTAAATCATTCTGTATATATTTATACAATACCTCTCCCGGCGAACTTTGTACCGCTTCAAAATTAAATATATGAGAAAATTAATTATCTTTCCCATGTTTACGGGGAGTAGAAATATCCAAAAAAATAATAAGTCATACAAATCGGCCCACCCGGTCCTGAGTTATAAATGAAAATGAACAGAACTTCGTATCATATATAAGATTGTTTTAAAAATAGTTGTAAATCACTGTTTTACAGATAAAATAATATAATTGATACAACTAAGCGATACTTGACGGAAATCCATTGTTAAACAAATGGGGTAAGAGGAACCCACCACTGACCCACGGTTTGTCAACTTTTCCAATTATAAACCAAACAAGTTAGATCAATAATTAAAGAAGTCAGCAACACTGAACTCCTCTAAGATGTAAGCCGAGAAACTATCTATCACGAGTGACGGGACCTTAAATAAAATGCAATACTCCGCGAAACGAAAAATAAATATTTTATCCCCTTACATACTTCAACTCGTAACCTTCTATAACTTGAACGGTATCAAGGCTTTTATTAGTATTTTTATACCCGCATAGCATTCCCGGGGCGGCGAGTCGCGTAACATAGGATTCAGTTCTCCATCTGGATTTCTATAATCACAGTATGTGGGATTATATTGTTCATGTTCTAAGCCTTTGGGAATCAAGGATAATGGTACGTAATCTCTACATTCTACAATACATTGTGTATTGACACGTTTTGGTGAGACCATGTAATACAAATAAGGTGTTTACAAGTTGTTATTGCTAGTCGTTAGTAGCTTACTGTGAGGTTACATTGGTCTTGTGGATACACTGAGGAATGAGACTTATGAAGCAACGGTGCAATGTTTACTTGCGGTGACGATGAATTTATTTTGTGGCGTAAAGTTGATGCGAGATACTTCACCTTAATTTAGTTTGATTGTGGGCATGATTCCTATTACTGCTTGGGCTAATTTTAGAAATTATATTTTCTTAATATACCCTGGTTTGAGTATTACTGGAATCGCCCTCAGATCAATTTATAATAATAATATAATAATACCAACCCTTTTTAGTGTCTCACTGCTAGTCACAGGCCTCCCCTCATTTCGAGGGGGATTAGGCCATAGTCGACCACGCTGGCCCAGTGCGTGTTGGCGGACTTTACATATCTTTCGAGGGGTTCTCTCAGACATTCAGGTTTCCTTATGATGATTTCCTTCACCATTTAGCAAGTGATAATCGTGGTTGAAAATGAGATTCGGGCATTAAATCCAGAAATCCCAGAGGTGCTAGCCTGAGTTTGAACCTGCGATCCTCGTTACCGAGGAAAGCGTTCTACCGACTTGGCTATCACTGCTATCAGATAAATTTACGGTAGCCGTAATACAAAGCATTGATTGGTGTGGAATGATTAAATATTATTATTTACTAACTGTTATCCGTGACTTCGTTCGCGTGGTATTTAACAAAGACACAACCGTTGGCAACAGCCTGCTCGCGCTTTCTGAGCCCGCGGGACGCATTTCAGGTTGTTGCTATCAAACTTAATCAGGCGCAACGCTGCAACATTGGTTTTAATTTTTTTTCGTGAGATCCTATTTTTTTTTCTAAAATAAAAGTAGCCTAAGTTACTCCTTGTTACATCAGCTATCTGCCAGTGAAAGTCCCGTCAAAATCGGTCCAGCCATTTCAGATATTAGCTGGAACAAACAGACAGACAGACAGACAGACAGACAGACGGACAGACAGACAGACAGACAAAAATTGTAAAAATGTGGTTTCGGTATAGGTAACGTGTATACATCCAAATGCAATTAGTAAAAAGCTGTTATTTTAATATTACAAACAGACACTCCAATTTTATTTATATGTATAGATTAAATAAATATAATTGTTGTTATCTCCAAAATCAACGTGTGTAAATAACAATGTAGGTAACATAAACACAAGATATCTCACAAGTCTGTTGAAACACGCCACCGTAAATAAATCCCTCGTCGCCCGCGTACGCCGGTGTCCTAATTGCGTAGCCATATATTTTCCCTTTCACATTGCTGTGAAACACTTGTTCTAACGTGTTAGTATCATTTGCGAAGCGTGAACAACATGTGTGATATATCTCCTCTTAAATGAGACTACTTGCTTGCAACTTGTTTAGTTGTTTATATCTAGAAAGCACCCAGTTGTTTTTTGTTTGCTAATTCTTTATTAATAAATGTAAAAACACAAAATATTTACACCCGGCGCTTGAAACTTAATAACTATTGAGATAAGATTTATTTTACATATTTTATCGCGTTTATTTTATGTTTTTACGTTTCCGAAGTTTCGGCTGCCTTATAGCAACCGTGGGAGGGCTGAGGTGTTTGACGTCCTAGTGTCATAGTTTGATCTGGGGTACCCTGATATTTAGTGGTTGCTTGCGGTCCGATCTATGCAGAAAGTGCTCACAGTGTCTTGAGGACATGATGCTAAGGGGAAGTTCAGGGGAAAAGTACTTTGTAATGCCATCGTAAACAGACAACAAAGTTGGGTTTAGAGTTATATACCATAAATCAGGTCCAGTATGGTACAGTCATATTAATTACATACAAATTTAGTGGAAGATCTTTATAAAAATGCTTTTAATTATCACCACTGTGCAGGTTCATGTAAATTATTAGATACTATTATAACATGATATGGGATAATCATCCATGAGACCATGGATTTAGAACTCACATCTTCAATTAAATGGATTCACCATGATTGATTTTTATGAATTGTGAAAAGGATTTAGGTTAGTTCTTGGATAATATTCGGTTAATAAAATTGGTTGAATGGCTCAAAACGTCTCGTGCGTTAATTTTTTTATTCGATTGAAGTGAAATGGCCTAGATAAGAATTGGAGTTCTAACTAGATGTTCAGCCATCGTTGATATGAATTTATTAAGTACTGACAAACTACAATTAATATTTTGTTTGTTTCAGGTAAACATCAGTTACTTTCCTACAGCAGAAATCACTCATCATGCCTTTATATGCTAAATGTGGTGGGCAGAGGCTCATTAATATTGACAGCTTTATACGATCACAATATTGACAACTCTATGTAATTTGTAAAAACAGCGGTAAAAGGGTAGTAAAATAAAATGTATATTATAATTTGTGTAATTAATGACTTCAGTGGCATATAATATATATATAAATAAAATGGGAGTGTCTGTTTGTAATATTAAAATAACCACTTTCTACTAAGTGCATTTGGATGTATAGACGGTACCAAACCAAAACAACATTTAAAAAAAAATTGTCTGTCTGTCTGTTTGTTCCGGCTAATCTCTGAAATGGCTTGACCGATTTTGACGGGACTTTCACTGGCAGATAGCTGATGTAACTAGGAGTAACTTAGGCTATTTTTATTTTAGAAAAAAAAATAGGATCTCACGAAAAAAAATTAAAACCAATGTTGCAGCGCAGCGCCTGATTAAATTTGATAGCAACAACCTGCAATGCGTCCCGCGGGCTCAGAATGGGCGAGCAGGCTGTTGTCAACGGTTGTCTTTGTTAAATACCACGCGGACGAAGTCGCGGGCAACAGCTAGTAATATATATAAAGAAAACAATATATAAAATACTAGGTACCCATTGAAAGCCAACATTTCTAGTTTTATACCTCTACCTGTCGGCACCATTAACCGAGAAACGTTATTGCATTTAGCATAATGTTGAGTCATCACTGAGCTCGCGTTGCATATTTTATATGCTTACTCAAGTTTAATACTAGTTATATTTAACCTCAACGATATTAAGAGATTTCTATATAAGGCATATGTTATGCTTATACATAGATATAATTACACATACATTTAACTGAAATATACAATAATAAATGTTCAACTAAGTGTAAGATTGTTATTTCCTATCGAAATAAACTAACTTACACTGTATATAGCAACTGATAACTTTGTAGCAACGATCTAAACCTTCTTTCATAACTAAGGCAATTTGAACTCCAATAAAATATTGAAGACTTGAATTCTTGTTAAACTTAGTTACAAAATAAAGTTACCGGTCCACAGATCCATCCATCCATCCACCCAATCAACAAATTCTGATTTCATCGTCCGCAGGTCTCAACAACGGCTGGCATTAGGCACGTACACATTAATTATCATAGCACAAAGGGGAATTCTGTCAAACGAAAATAAACAAGACAATAGCAGAATCTCTGGCGAGATCTCCTTTGATTATTCGCTAAGGGTTGTCTCATTATTTATAACTTGAAAATGAATATAATATACGACATTTTTGTAGCATATTATAAGACGATAATAAACCATTAGGTATATTTTTTTAAATACCCCCCCTTATCGGTATTTTGGGACTGATATACAGGGCATTGGCGAAGGATGAGTATTCAATTGTGGACAACTCTGTTTATCCTTCTAAAGCAGGACTTCCCAACCGGTGGGGCGTGCCCCCCCGGGGGGGCGTAGAGATATCTTAGGGGGGGCATGAAGTGTTCGGATATTTTAATCTAATTACTTATCGAAGCGAAATAGTCTTGCAGTCGCTAATGATTTGATGATAACTCTGTCAAAAACAGAACGTGATATCGACCAACTGGTTCAAAAAATGCAGGCGCAAACATCCCATTAAAAATAATAAATCGTGTGAAATAAATATCGTAAAAACAATTTCTGTTTTTTTATTGAAGCAATTGTAGCGACTACTTCAACCGCATCACAAGCTACGCAGATGGCACTACAGACGCATTCAGAACAATAGACAAGTGACGTCACAATCCTGAATCGCGCTATCAGAGTTCTCGGAGCAAGTAGCATATATACAAGATCCCGACATTAACCGTCGGGGCATAGCGGCCGCCCCGCCAGGCATACCACCCGCCTGGCTGGAAGATCTTCCCTTTTCCGCTAAACAATGAAGAAAAATATAGGGGGGCATGATTTTTTTTTATAATCTGGGGGGGCACCATGCAAAAAAGGCTGGGAAACCCTGTTCTAAAGCATACATGCGTGATTAAATGATTCAAAACATTATGATATTTTAAAGTATATAAGTTTTAACAAAAAAGTTTAAAATATTTTAAGTCGTTAACAAGTGGGTGATAACGATCACGTTTATTTATAAAATACATGTGTATACAGTGTTTGATTTTTCTGTGAGAAAGCGAGGCAAGCATCGCGCACTTAATATGTAGTTTTATTTGTTTTAAATCTATTTTTTTTTCGGGAATTTGTCCTTTATTGCCTACCGATGGACCCCTTAAAGTATTTAACACTACTTTGTTAAACCTTATATAATATAATACTCCTTGCATTAATTACATCGATGACTGCTACAAGTATATTAAAAGGATACAATTATGTGCTTCTAAGTAATACAGTGCTGCTCAGTAATCTATTTAGTCCCTTTCATTATGCATAAAGCCAGCAATAGACACCGTAGTGCTTCTTCATTGAAAATGCACCGAAGTTATAACGCCGCATTATAAACGCTACAAAAGGTCTACCAGATGTAACCAATATTTTGTACTATATGCTCAGACTATATCGTTAGTGAAGGGTCACCGACTCAGTACGGAATTAAGTATCTGGCAATGGTTAACGTTATTACTTTCCAAACACATTTCACTCAAAATCTAAAACTCGTCTTCATAATCCACTAATGTATTACTCAAAATTTTCAATTCATTTGAGTAATGAATAAGTGGATTTAAGGCTAATTTTAAATCACGATGGAACTTCTGTTTGTGTTTTTTTGTGGCTAAAGTAACTAGCAAAGCATCTCGCAAGAGCGACACGGCGACTAACTGACTTATGAGTTAGTCAACTTTAACTTTGCCTAATGTACCATATACTATTCAACAGCTGTAGCTTGAAACTATTTCCGACATAGTATGTACGCCCTATTATTTCATGGAGAAGATATAAAGAAAAACATTACCCTCCTTCTGGCGTAGTCGAGTAATAAATCATAAAACACAAAGAAAAATAGATATACCTGCATTATTGAAATTAAACTTATTACACAGATTTTATCGCGTTTATTTGATGATTTTTACGTTCCCGACGTTTCGGCTGCTTTACAGCAACCATGGCCACGGGAGGACTTAGTTTTATTTCAATGTGTAGTGTTCGCGTAAATATCAGAAATCAATATATCTGTTTTATTTCAAATAAGTATCATGATCGTTCATAATAAGTTGACTGATTGATACTTAAACAACCATATACATCGAATAAGATAACTAACTCGAATAAGTAACTCGAATAAGTAACAACACGGTCACTTTGCTACTGAATTTGCTACGATTCGTAGCGCGTGCTACTTTGCTACGGTTCGTAGCGTGCGCTACAAATTTCGTGTTTGTAACGAAGTTCGCTAGCGAAATTAATTTTATTATTTATTTGATTTTTGTCAATTACTATTCTAGGTATATTATTTTAATTATATGATCTATAATTAAATAGTGTGGTTATTCTCCATCTTTTTATCCACAGCATAATAAGCAAAGCTTGATACACCCACAAGTGAAAAACTCATAGAAACTTTAAATATATTACAATACATTAAAAAAGTAACGACTTTTTTATTGGATAAAAACATCGACTTTTTATACGATTAACGGTTATTTAGGTTATACTAAGGTGTTGATTGGTGTTCCAGTGGCGAGTCCACCGGGCGGCGCGGGCGCACCGCGGGAGGAGGCCCCCCGCCCGCCACCGCCCCCCTCACCCCGCAACGGCACCCCTCCTAGTAAGCACGGTTACACGACAATGTCAGTTATTGCGATCGAAATAACGTTGTTTTTATGTTATACTTAATGTAAAATTATTTCATTAGCCTTTAAGAATTTCCCTTACAATATTTGTCTTGTGAGCAAAATTTCAATCAAATCGGTATCGATGCTCCCGAAAATAACAGAAGTGATGTTAAATATTATTGCATAAAGAGATTTTCTGATACAAATAAAATTGGGACAGGTAATTAAGAAATCAAAGGTTTAAAATAACTTTTTGTTCTATTTTTAAACTCAGATATTTTTTTTCTTTTTCATTCAAATGATAATTAATTTTGGATAAATCGTTATAACTGGCATGTCAACTCGTGCACGTTACAAAATTGACGTTTTTTTTTCGATTCCTGCTCATTATAGCATTTTACACGCTTGTGACATCACTGTTCAGATATTTTTGTCTCTTTTATTCTTATTAATATTTAAAATATTTTTATCTTATGTGTCTTAGTTATAAACTAGGTTTTATAGTTATTTTTAATGTAGTCAAGATTTGGTCTATTTTTATCATATATGAGTTGTCTAGATGTTCGTAGAATGTAAAACTTAGTTTAGTTGATTTCCTACCTAGAAGCGCTTACCCTTTAGATAATGTAGCCATCCTTTCGTATCTTAATAGTCTTAATTATGAAGTGACTTTAATTTTAGGTGTACAAAGCGGTTTATATTAAATTATAATTGTAGATAAGATAGGGCACTCTTGTATTATATTAATAATAAATATAAAAAAAGCATGAAAAACATTACACGAACACTCAAGCCTCTGCGGAATTACACAATTAAAATAAAAGTAACAATATGACCATAAAAAGTAACAGTTCGCTACAAAATGTAAGGATTCGATACTCGCGATCGCAATCGAATCGTTTATTCAGAAAGCCGTTACGCGTTTTACAGCGGCTATAAATACGAGAATAATAAATATCACATCAGAGCGTACGTTTTATATATAAGGATGTTAATCCAACAATACAAACTCAGCTTAGAGACTGGAATGATTTAAAACAAAATTTTTAGGCAACTTCCATCAAGTCCCTCTTATGGGCAAAAATATGTTTTCGTATTTCGCGTAAACAAATCAAAATTGACGTGTAATTTTGTTTTTTTTAGATGGACACAACTACACGGTCTCACACTATCATAGCTTGTCTTGTGGGTACCGTACAATGAACTGGCAGCGAACCCAGTATATAATGCTTATATAGATATTAAACATCCATGATTCGCGTACAAACATTTGGGCCTATTTTTTTCGTAATACAGATTTAATACTAGGTACAGCTTCACTATAATATTCTATATTGTCTCAATTAATAATTAACTATAAATAAAATATATACATAGTTAGATTGGTACAGTGTTTACTACGAATTAATGTTAACTTTTTATTAATAACTGCGAATTACCTTTGAATTGCTTCATATGTTGCATGGGAGTCCATTTTTTTTAGGATTGTTATAAATAAGAATTGTGTACTAAGCAATTAATAGTATCACTTGTAAGTATTATATGCATTTAGATGTGTTGACACACTTGAAGGTTTGTACACAGTTAAATAATTCCAGCCATTTTAATATCTGTTGGGCATGGCCTCCCTTCAATGCGAAGGATATTAGGCCATTGTCTACCACGCTGAGCCAGTGCGGGTTGGCGGACTTCACACATATTTCGAGGGGTTCTCTTAGATATGCATGCTTCCTCACGATCACGACGACGACGCAGATTCAGAACGGAATTATGTGAAGTCGGTATTATATATGTCATTTTAAAAATAAATACTGCTTACAGAATTCTAATTTTCATTTTGTTGGTTTTTTTTTTAAAGTAGAGAACATCGAAATTCTGCCTACATATAATAATAACAAATAAACTAAAGAAGCGCATGTTCAAAAGTAAGTATACTCCTTTCTAAATTGACCTGTAGACAGTACTTGTAGTATATATACCACGTTTAAAAAAAATACAAGCCCCACTTAATGCCTGTAAACCTATTCCATTCTCCTCGCAAGGTGAGATGAATATTGAATACGTAGGACAAATTTATATACTTGGCCATTGAATACGAAATTGTTTACACATTTCACGGCCAAAACATTACCAACAACACTGTAAATTATAAAGTATAAATAATAATAGCGCCACATAAATGTTAAATCCAATACATACCCTACATTTAATATTCAATATCATACCCAGCATCAAAATAATAATTGGAGACGAACTCGTTTGAAGCCTCAAGCGGTTGCCATGGCAACCTGTGATGAAAAACCTGTTCCCTATTTATCTTTCCTGTATTTATGTAATATCTACTTGAGTCATGATATACCAATAATTAACATAAGTAGGCCTTTTTTACTTTGGGGCATTGAGAGAGCATATAAATAAGAAATACGTTCAACTATATAACGGATCAAGAATATAGATTCAAATAGGTAACAGCTCAGAACAAGTACTGACGACCAGTAAAAATGTGACTCAAAATAGAGATATTTTTTACAAGCGTTCCACTTGTCTTTAGGTTATTCTTAGGATTTATAAGATTTATTAGAAAGTACACGTTGCCCAAAGCCCTTGGCACCGAATAAACAGTATGTATTTACGATAAAGTATACGAATTCGAGAAGGATTAAGTTCCTTGTTTCAATAATTCCCTTTTGTGTCTGTATTCCGATGCCCTTTGAGAAGAAAGTACAACAAAGGGGCTGAAGGGCGAACGCAGATTCAAACGTTTATTATTCAGTATGAACTGTACATTTATATTCGAAATGTTATGTTGGGATATTCTTTTGTTTAAATGCAACAATGATATGGAATGTCAGTTTTAAAACACAACACAATTTAATTTTGTGGCGTAGTTGGTTCTGTAAAGATTACGTTTATGTCATTAAAATCTTTTATATTACTGTTGCTCAGCTTGTGTTTCGAGTAGACCACTTTAAATATTAGCTTTCAAGAGTAACAATGGCGGGAGTGTGTGGCCAGCCAGCTAATAGTAAAGCCGTGACAAACACAGCGAACCACCATCAAATTATGAAACCTTATTATTCATGGTTAGAAACATAAAATGAAAATAACATTGTAATAAAATGAAATTAGAATTTCAATTTGTCCTGCGTTCACTATGCAACTCCGGGGGGGGTGCCCTCCCCAAGGTTGTCAAGACGACCGGGTAGCAACAGAAGCCGGTATACCTGATAACATCTCCATTAAGGTAAGAATAAGGGTAGCGGTATCGAATTTAAGGGTGGATTTGAATTTTAATGCCGTTCAAGAATTCTCTGGAATATTAAGCAGATTCCGACATGCATTTGAAATTATTGCAATAGACAATACGGATGTTTAAACTTTAATAAGGGGATTAATGACTTCAGCGTTTATTTCATTTTGCCAAATGGGGTCTTCCGGTATTTAAATAAAAATCTAAAAATAAAATTGAGTTTTATATATTAAATAATTAAAGTAACTTATTGCCCAAGTATGTTTAATTAGCAAACATCTTCAAATGTGTGACGTAAGCTTTTACTTTACTGAATTTACATTCTGTAATTTATATCCCGTAAATTTGTCGCTAGCTTCAAAGACCTAAATAAACTGATACATTTAGTAGGTACAAAAAATATACATACATCCAACAATACTACAGTACAATCGTTAATTTATACTAATTATTCCGTAGTGCATGTCAATATTTAACCAATACCCAATTAATTTAACCCTGCATGGCGATAGTCATTATAACGATGACTCTCTCGATAGAGCTGTAAATTGTACATTTACCTTTGACGTACGCTGCATGCGTTTCAAAAGTAGAGTTCTTTGTATGAAGCTATGTATTCACTGACGGGAAAAACATTACATCATGTATTATATTAATAACAATGATATATAATATAACAAGTAATAATGAGTCGTAATGGGCGGCTCTATCTGCATTGGCGATCAATTGGATCCATCCGGATATAATTGTAATGTCTGAAAAACAGATAAACACGAAGAGTCAATTTAATTGTCATTCAGAAGAGCCTCATTACCGGTTTTTGATGCTTTACCGAATAATGAATGCATAGACTCTATATAGAGATTGTAGATTGATTAATATATGTCCGTTTAATTACTTTTATAAATATTGTAGCAAAATATCAGCGATCAGATTGAACATTTTATGAAGGCATTGACTGTTAAAATGCCAAAATCACATCTAAGTGGTAATTCATAGGGTCCAGTTTGAGGTTCTCGTACTGATATTTTGGCATATAAATCTGATTCAAAAGCTAAGTTATACTTTAGTAATACTTCGCTGTTATGAAGAGGCTATATTATTTAGCTCTTTCATATATATAAAACAGATACGTACATGCCGTACACTGGGAAAAATAACTCCGTGCTTCATAAAATATAAACATGAAGAATGATATCTAATTTAGACAACCGTAAATCTAGCATGAACATGTTGACATATCGTTCCGTCGGGTTCAATTTACGTTTTACAACTACTACCTGGTGGTAGGCTTCGGCCGTGGCTAGTCACCACCCACTGAACAAAGCCATGTCGCCAAGCGGCCTAGCCGTGTTCCGGCATGATGTTCGGTGCTGCCATTCATGGATGGCGGGTCAGATCAGTTGCGCTGCATGTGCCTAGTGAATGTAGCGTCTCTATCTACTGCCGCCTTCCTACCTAGGCAAGTATGCTCCATCGTAGATCTCATCGTCACTTACCATCAGGTGAAATCGAGATCAAATACTTGCCTATAATGTAATAAAAAAAAAAAAAAAAAAAACTCTTGGTCCTTTTTAACAGGAATGCGGATAAAGTTGCAGAATACCTTATAAATGATTCGTAATTATGTAATGTATTTTTCTCAGTGTAATAGATTGATACATTGGTACCTACAAAAGGCACCATACATAGCTAGAGCCATCCAAACGGCAACGAGTTTGTATAAAATACCTACAGTACCGTACTTACAGGTACGGCACGAGTACCTCAGATACATCTGAATAAATTGTTTGCTCTCTGAAGACATCAAGAGTGCCTACTGTGGTCAAATAATCGTCAAATAATTGCCCAATTACCATTGTAAATACTTCAAAATGCTTTGAAAGTTGAATATGATTTATTATGGGCTGAAATGTTTAAACATTTATTGTATTTTTATAAGTATTATTGATTTCTTCTGCTTTTATGTTGAGTAAACGCCTGAAGCACTTATTATAGCTGCTGTTCGCGCCAAAGCGCCTGATAAAATTACAATCGCACGGAGTGATCACACGTTACACTGCTTTCCCTTTGTAACAAATTTGTAACAGTTTTTTATGTCCACCGTCAATGTTTTGTTATACTTTTTCTCTTGTAAAAACTTCCATTACACGGCGATTATATCTGAACTTAAGATTTTTCATTTCTCCTGACCTAACATTTATTCATGGTCCTTCGAGCCGGATTACAAGAACTATATTGGATTAACATTTGGAAATAATAATCTTCACAAAATAAACGGGATTGGAGAATTGGAAGAATTGGTGAGGACGACGTGACGCGTATTCCCTACGTCATCGTGAGGACGTGTACTGAAACCAAGAAGAAAAAGGATCAAATTCAGCACAGTGTTACGGGTTTTGTTTATAAAACATTAGTATCTACTATACTTAGTGTTCACCAGTTACTCAATTTCAGATATTGTAAAGTTTTTTCGCCTGCATCCCAAAATGACCGACAAGGCAGAAAAGGAATTAATAAAAAAGGAAGAAAAGGAATTAATCAGGAAACGGGCAAGTTATAAGGGTCAATTAACGGCGTTTACTAATTATCTTAGCGATATAAAAGATTCCCAGGTCAGCGAATTGCAATTGCGCGTGAGTAAAATTGATTTATTGTACGATAAATACGACGAGGTTCAATTAAGATTGGAGTGTATAGTGGACGACATTGATACTCAAGTAATTGAACGTATTGAATTTGAATCGTCATATTATAAAAGTCTTGCTAAAGCTCAAGATTTGATATCGCGAAATTATACCAAAGGCAATGATTCTGTAGCTAGTGGTAGTAGTGAAAGGGTTTCATTTCGCGGGAACAATAATAAATTAGTTAAGTTGCCTACTATACAACTACCAAAATTCAGCGGGTCGTATGACAATTGGTTAGAATTTCGTGACACTTTTGCCAGCCTGATACACTCGAATGATGACATTGACGATATAAATAAGTACCATTATCTTCGCGCATCGCTCGAAGGGACAGCTGCCGTAGTCATACAATCTATCGAATTCTCAGATAGTAATTACGCGGTAGCATGGCAATTGTTACGCGATAGATTTGATAACAAACGTCTCCTAATTCAAAACCACGTGACGGCATTATTTAACATTGAGCTAATTACAAAGGAATCTTCATTTACTTTGAAGCGTATGATTGACACCTTAAATAAAAATTTACGTGCACTTGAGTCATTAGCTGAGCCCGTAAAACAATGGGACACTTTATTGATTCACATTGTTACTCATAAATTAGATTCCAAAACATACCGTGAGTGGGAAGAGTTCAAAGGTCACCTGGACAATGAGAAAGGTATTTCACTCGAGTCCCTTTTAACTTTTTTACGTAATCGTGCAGACTTATTAGAAACATTAGAACTTTCTCGGAATTCTAATATTAATCAAATTAAAAATAATAAAATTAAAAGCATGGTGTCTGTATCTAATTCTCAAACTCAATCAAATGGTAGCAGTAGGTCGTCCCAGCCCAAAATGTGTCCTAATTGCAAGGGTGATCACAACTTAAGCAACTGCTCGAAGTTTTTAGGACTTAGTAGTGAAGAAAGGCTGGACTTGTTACCACAATTTAAGATTTGTTATAATTGTTTTCGCTCTGGCCATTATGCGAATCATTGTAAGTCAGGTGGCTGTAAAGTTTGTAAACGTAAGCACAACACTTTGATTCATATTGCAGATATGAAGCAATGGCCAACGTCCAATGTTTCAAGTCACAAAGAGGAACGTCCTGTTCCTGTTACATCGAGCGAAAATAACCCCATAGGTACGAATATCACATTATCTGCGCAAGTCTCGACCTATTTACAAAATAAAACTCAGGTGCTATTGGCAACTTCTCTCATAAAAATATATGACGATAACAATCGTGAATATCTTGCTCGTGCCATTCTGGACAGTGGCAGTACTTCGTGTCTCATTACAGAAAAATTAAGTAGGTTAATGAATTTACATACTGTGGACGTTAACGAATCGTTATTAGGAATTAATAACTCAAAGTCGCACATAGGTGAAATGTGTTGCGTACCCATTAAATCGTTAAACGAAAACTTTACTACAAATCTTTTTTGTTTTGTTTTACCTACTATCACCGATGAAGTACCAAGTCAGCAGTTATCTTTGAAAGACTTAAACATACCAAGTAACCTATGTTTAGCCGATCCCCACTTCCACACTCCATCATCGGTGGATTTAATTATTGGTGCGGATGTTTTCTGGGACCTATTAGGGTTACGTAAGTTCAGTTTAGGAAACGGCAAACCGGTACTTTTTGAATCTAGGCTAGGGTGGCTAGTTTCAGGCCCTGTTATTGACAGTGGCCATGTACCGCACTCGATTTCAAACTTTAAGTCGAATTTAGGTAAATTAAGTTCGACTGACAATGTTTCCTCGCACAATAATGAAACAGATGATGACATTCAAAACCTGTTGACGCGTTTTTGGCACCTTGAAGAGGTTCGCCTTCAGTCATCACCTTTCTCAGATGAAGAGAAAATGTGCGAAGAACATTTTATTAAAAACACAACTCGTCTTCCAGACGGCCGCTTCTGTGTGAAAATACCACTGAAACAATCACGTGATATTTTAGGTGGTTCTTTACAACGCGCAAAGCATTGTTTTCTGTCTCTTGAACGCAGATTTAAGAGCCAACCACATTTTAAAAATAATTATCACAACTTTATGTCTGAGTATCTCATGTTAGGTCATATGTCTGAGTGTTCATTTGATCCTCAGAAACTGGCATACTTTATACCACACCACGGAGTGGTACGAGAGAGCAGCTTAACAACCAAATTAAGGGTTGTATTTAATGCGAGCAGCCTCACAACTTCAGGTATTTCATTTAATAATTTGCAATTAGTAGGGCCCAACGTGCAGGACGATCTACTGTCCATACTCCTTAGATTCAGACAGCATAAGTACATTATCTCGGCAGATGTGGAGAAAATGTACAGACAGATCGTTGTGCACCCTGATGACAGAAATCTCCAACAAATTATTTGGAGATCTGATCCATCAGAGCCTATGAAAACGTACCAGTTAAACACTGTGACGTATGGTACAGCCAGCGCCCCCTATCTTGCCACCAGATGTCTAAACCAATTAGGCTTGGATTGTACAGATAATAAAATCGCCAATATAATAAAAACCGATTTTTATGTGGACGATTTGTTGAGTGGAGGGGATAGCGTCGAGGAAGTGCTGGACATACGACACAAGGTGTCTGCTGAACTCGCTTCAGCTGGTATGAATCTTCGCAAATGGAGATCAAATGAAACACAGTTCATTTTAAACGACAAAAACTCATCTCTCGATTTAAATATTGGTTCTACGGAACCCTGCAAAACATTAGGTCTTAACTGGCTTGTCGAATCTGATGAACTAAATTTTTCTAATAATAAAATTATTTTAAATAGCTTTACAAAACGAGGAATTCTTTCTGTCATTTCTCAGATATTTGATCCCCTCGGAATTCTGGCCCCATGCATAATCCCAATGAAAATGCTAATGCAAAAACTTTGGTTGCATAAACTCAATTGGGACGACCAGTTGCCCTCCGACATAATTAAATCATGGGTATTCATTGTAGAAAGTCTGTCACTTCTTAACAGTTTAAGAATTCCACGTCGTGTACTCTGTGATCAATACAGTAATGTCGAACTTCATATATTTAGTGACGCATCACAAGTAGCCTACGGAGCGTGTCTTTATGTCCGTAGCAGTAATGATAATGACGTGTTGGTGCGCTTACTTTCAGCCAAAAGTCGAGTAGCCCCTCTAAAACCCACTACAATACCGAGACTTGAACTTTGCGCTGCTCTGGTTGGTGTTCGTCTGTACGAAAAGGTGATAAGTTCGCTTCGGGTTCAAGTAAGGTCAGTTACTTTTTGGTCGGATTCTACCATCGTATTGGGCTGGTTAAAAATGTTACCTAACAAGCTACAACCATTTGTCCGCAACCGCGTTGCTGAAATATTAGACAAAACTGGTTCGTGTACTTGGCGGCATGTCCCCACTAATCTAAACCCAGCTGATCATATTTCCCGCGGCGTACAGATAAGTGCAATTCAAAATCTCGACTTGTGGTGGTCAGGTCCACAATTTTTGAAAGGTGATAGTTTTGATTGGCCCATTAGTCCGATTTTGAACGAAAAACTACCAGAAACCCGCTCAGAAGTATCCTTGGTTACTAAAACTAATAAAAAACCTATGATTGAGTTTGAGCGTTTCTCTAATTTTAATAGATTACAACGTTCGATGGCATATGTGTTAAGATTTATTAATATCTGTAAAAGGCGACATCTACCGACGAGATTCTTAACTAGTGACGAACTTCATAATTCGCTGAATATTCTAATAAAATTGGCACAAATAGAATCATTCGACGAATATAGTAATTTATTGCATAACAAAAGATTACCTGCAAAAAGTAATCTATTAAAATATAATCCATTCTTGGATGACAATAAATTGATGCGGGTCGGCGGGCGGTTAGAATATTCATCATTTTCTTATGAGAAGAAACACCCAATATTATTACAGTCCACTCATCGTTTAACAAAATTATTATTTAAGCATATGCATATAAAACTCATGCACGCCGGTCCCCGTTTATTATTAGCTTCACTAAAGGAAATGTATTGGCCGATCGGTGGTTTGAATTTAGCTAAACATTGTTATCGTCAATGTTATTTATGTCGTCGTCTCAAAGGACAGGTCATCAACCCCATTATGGGTAATTTACCGCAACATCGTGTAACTCCCGGTGGCTATCCTTTCGAATGTGTTGGCGTTGATTACGCCGGTCCAATCATGTCGGCTAGTCGTCAAGGTCGCGGCTGTAGGCTGGTTAAAGTTTACATCTTAATTTTTGTATGTTTCGCGACCAAGGCTGTACACGTTGAGTTAACAGGCGACTTAACTAGTAATAATTATTTATCAGCACTCCGCCGATTTATTTCTCGTCGAGGCAAACCTAAACACATATACTCCGACAACGGAACCTCATTTGTAGGTGCTTTTAATGAACTCGGCCGTTTTTTAAAATACAATTGCGATTTGTTGTCTGGTGACTTGGCTCAGGAAAACATTAATTTCCATTTCATACCTCCTCACGCCCCACACTTTGGCGGTCTTTGGGAAGCAGGTGTGAAATCTATAAAATTTCATTTAAAGAGAGTATTAGGTAATTGTAACCTTACATATGAAGAATTGAACACTGTGCTGATCCAGATCGAGGCAGTACTGAACTCTCGACCGCTGACACCGCTCTCCGCGGACCCCGGAGACTTGCTGCCGCTGACTCCTGGACACTTCCTCATCGGCCGCCCACTCAGCTCTCTACCCTCTCCAAATTATGAAGACCATACGACGGACAGACTGAGTCGTTTTCAACGTATTGAGCTGCTGCGCCAACATTTTTGGAGAAGATGGAGCAAGGAGTATATCTCTGAACTCCAACAGAGGACAAAGTGGCGTGCCAGTAGTGCAGACTCTTTGAAGGAAGATTCTCTCGTGGTCTTGAAAGATGACAACCTTCCTCCGCTAAAATGGCGAATGGGTCGGATCATAGCTGTTCATCCCGGTCTGGACGGAGTCAGCCGTGTTGCCGATATTAGGACTGCGAACGGAGTCGTTAGAAGAGCTGGGAGCAAAATCTGTCCCCTTCCTCAAGGCGAAGACAACTAATGTCTGTTGAAAGACCAGCTTTCAACGCCCGGGGGCATGTTCGCGCCAAAGCGCCTGATAAAATTACAATCGCACGGAGTGATCACACGTTACACTGCTTTCCCTTTGTAACAAATTTGTAACAGTTTTTTATGTCCACCGTCAATGTTTTGTTATACTTTTTCTCTTGTAAAAACTTCCATTACACGGCGATTATATCTGAACTTAAGATTTTTCATTTCTCCTGACCTAACATTTATTCAGCTGCAATTGTGTAAATAATTATGGAGTTACCAAACGAAAACACGATCTGTACGGTACCAAATCAAGCAACACTTGTATTATAGGTTCCGTATAGACTGGAGCGAAGCCAGTACCAAATAATAATTATTATGTAATTATTAAAAAATATAATGTTTTTTTTTGTTTATTACTCACTGTGTACTTTCTGTAATACCTTCTTACTTTATGCATATATTTTCCTTACTATCTTCAATTGTTTTGCATGATAATGTCAGCGTACAACATTATACACCCTATTGTTCTAAATATAAGACAGTAATTTAAATTCCTATTGTTCACAGAACAAGGCGCACTCACAATAGTCCGTCGCTCCTCGAGCCGTAGCAAGACAGAGAGTTGTTCTACGCCCACCGATGAACAACTCGACGCTATCGACTTGGACACTGAGCACTTGCCCGCCGTCGACACGCCCGATGCGTGCGATAAAGCCGCACTTAGGTAAGCGATAAACCGTATGTTCTGTTAACGGAAGATTTAATTTCCAATGGCTTACTACGTCTACTTACTGTCGTAGAAGTAATGGCACATAATTATGGTAGCGTAAAATTTAATGAAATAACAGATGATTTGACGGCATGGCATATTGGTAAATTTTACGTGTAGGGTAGTAAAGTTCAGAGACTAAAAGATGTTTGTGTAGAAAGAATACTAAAGGAATATAAAAGTTCTTTATATAAATAGAATAAATGGCCAGTGTTATCAACTTAATTCAACATAACATATAAAAAAACTTTTTAAAAGAATATGTAATGACAATTTGTAAGTGCCCCCGTAGGCCTATACGAAATAAATGATTTGACTTTGACTTTGAATAAAAACCGTCTCCAAAAAACTGAAAAGCAATAAATAATATTATCTTTAAACCTACCTTGTCTAACTAAATCAAATATATAACGAAAGTAAAGTTTGTGCCGGAGTTTTGAGCTAACAAACATACAACCGAATTGAAAACCTCCTCCTTTTTTAAGTCGGTTAAAAATAGTAGAAGAAAAATAGGTATTATATCTTAAAAATACATTAAAACCAACATATTTTATAACATGAGAAGGTACTTAAATATTTAAGCTTATGAGTATCATATCACGTACCAAACTTTTAAGCGAAAAGAAATACTTAAATACAAAGTATCGATTAGCAAGTCCAAACACGAAGTTTCCTCCTACTCTGAGTTTATTAGTTTAGGACGGTCAACTTTGTGAAGCCTTTTATACTTTAAATAATCACCAGTATCCCAGTAATTTAATATTCCGACTAACTTCTTCGGTAAATATTATTAAGATACAGATAGGTTTAGGTACTTAAAACACTAAGCCCCCAAATTTATGGAAGTTCTCAATTGAATAACAGAGCCAGGCAACTGTGAATATCTATAAAATTGGGAAGAACTTTCGAAATTTAATGGACTAAAACCTAGTATTATATGTCTTCGAAAACGCACAGCATAGCATTGAAGAAGCAGTCTTATATTTCTTCCGGATTATTGAAATAAGTGGGTATCATACCTTTATATGTCCATCATAAGTCTCACAATTCTGTTACCATAGAGTGGCGTGACGTCCAGTTCCCGCCATCTTAGCTGTCAAGTGTCATAGCTTTCTTGTATTTCGTTTGAATAACACGAAAACTTTTCTTTCATCTTTTAAATTGCAGAAAAGTTTTGTTTTATCATTTTAAACCATGTTATAAATAGTTTAAATGTTTCGTGTGAGTGTTAGTGGAGTTTTTTATAAGCACAGCATTGTTTTCGTCGTAAAAAGTGGAGCCTGCAGGTAACGACGCTGAGTAAGCCGGGCGAGATGTTGCTCGGAATGGAAAATAATGTCGTTTTCGAGGTCAGGGGTATCTTTCAGGATGCTAAACCTCAACCTCGGAGGTGTGAGGAAGGCCTGCACCACCCCTGCCCTGCGTTAGCGTACCTCGGCTCGAAGAGTAAGTTTCTTTCAATGTATAGAAGTACCTTACAGGTCTGCTTAGCGTCTAGGGTTTTTGTACGCTGAGATGAATATTAAATGATGTATCTCGGTATAAGAGTAAGGTTCATATGACTGTTACTGAGATCTTACAAATATGTGAGCTTGGCTCACCAAGATATAAGACTTATAAAACCATTTGGTATGCAATTAATCTTTGGCCTATGTTCCCTCTGAGGGCCTCAGGTCTGACTTAATGTTCGAGTTCAGTCATAAAGAAGTAGAGCCCTGTAAGTTAATATGTACCTAGATAGAGCTCTGTTTGGTGTGTATGGGTGCGGAACCCTTAAAATCATAGGCACCATGATAAAGCCCCATTTATAGTGTTTGGGTGTGAATCCCTTAATACACAGGCAACATGATGAAGCACTGTTTTCAGTGTTTGGGTGCGGAACCCTAATAAACATGGAAATAAATCCAAATGTGTGGTTGAATGTAAAATATTATTTCATACCAATACAGCTTAAATACATTACACAGGTAATTGTAGCAGTGAATCAGAGCAGGATTTTCTATTCTAGTGGTATATTATTAGACATGACAAATTTTTACAGGAGTGTAAGTTACACAGGAGACAAATATTGTAAAGTATGTACCTCTTGAGTATGTCATTCGACATACTAGACCGGAGAGCTGTGCGGGTCTAACTACCCCGGCACCTCCAGTTGCATTTGAGCAGCTGATATGATTACATAGTTGTGTATGGGCTTGCACATTACTTAAATTTCGTACCTTTGGTATCCGTGATACACAACACATACAAGATAGTCATATCATACAAGACAGTCCGCTGTTTTAGTTTATCATTGAGACAAATGTACAGCCACCCAGTACCTATTCTAATTGAAATGTGGATGAAGTTGAATAATATAATAATAAGATATACACCATCACCCCTTCAATCTCCGAAAGGGGGGGGGGGGGCAAACCTGTAGTGTGTCCACATTTTGATGATGACCATTATAATAAGATGTATAGTTGAATGGTACATAATATGATTGTTCATGATCAAGTTGGTCAAATTAGATTATACTTTAGTCACTTAATTACTTTTCAAGAGAAATCTTCTGACATTATTTATTTATTATATATATAAAAAATAATAATAATAATTAACAAAAATAAATAATAATAATAAAAATCATAAGGAAATTGCACATATTCTTTACATAGTGGTTATCAATCTTAATAACAATAATGAGAATATAATTTCAATAAAGCACCTGTTGTGTGGTATTCTCTTAAACCTACAAGGGGCCATGCCCGTCTCATGGACCTAGTATTCTTTGGAACATTGTTTTTAAGAGATGTGTTGTGACCAATTCCTGATCTCAAGGATTATATACCTACATATAGAAGTTACATTTGTATTGTATATCCCAGGTACATGTACCTACTTTGGGTGAGCCCAAGGATTATCTTATCAAAAGAGAAATTCCGTGCATTTTATTAGAGTATCACTGAGTTATGCTTGATATAAATCATTTATAATCAGAGGACCCTTTAATTAACAGCATTCTGAATGGCTGATGTAATTTAACTCATATTGTTTTGTGGCAGCTCTGATGATCAAAAGTTATATAGTGGTGTTAATATTGAATACAAAATATTCTAATTTGGGTTTGACAGTCCAATCATTGAGTCTTTTTTGGCACCCGGTTGACAGTGTTTTCATTTGCGTTGCGGAGACGATTTGAAACTGTTGTATATGGTCTGGTGGTGTACTTGGTACCCCGTGGCCTAGCCCCCCAAGCATGTGGTGAGGTTGCGGAAACGCTTGCCCGCTTGGAGGCCCAGAGTTAGTGCATGTAACCAAGGGTGGTAACCAAGGGTTCCTCACGATTTAGAATACCTGGGCCTGTCGAGGGCCGTCCGGAGCCAGATGTTAGCCTTGCCTATAAAGTCCCCCACTGGATGTGTTTAAAAGGGTTTTAAGGGTGTTGTATTTGAACAAACATGCAGTCACTCGAGCCAGGCTAATGTCGTAAAGCACAACTCTTTCTGGAAAGTTGACCTAGAGAGGCCAGAGAAGAGAACTGTGCCCCATCGTGCAACAAGCGTTGCGGTGGTGATTGGAGGTAGTAGATTGCTATCCTACTCCACAATATTATGTGACCCGGGAGACCTATACAGAATTTCGGTTGTAGAGTGCCCAGAGAATGTTTATACTGTCAATTTGACCCTGGCAAGCAGACTCGGGATCGAGACAGGGTTTGGTCAATAAGGTTGCTCTGACTAACAGAGGCTCCAAGTTAACCCAACCAGGTGGCTGGCTTTGACATATGCTCAATATAACAATGAGCATCCTATTTACTGAGAGATCTAAATTGAATTCCAGTTGGTCTTCATGAGGACGATGTATACTAGAACAGCTTTATGCTACAGAGAACCACTGAGATAATAATTTAAAGTTGGGGTCATTTATTAAGTAAATATCTGAGCTTGTAAGTCAACCATGTTGACATATTCTAAGTATGTGCCATAATGTTATTCATAATCATTCTAATCCAGTGAGAGAATTATGTACTACTTTCTATACTAATCATCATAGTAATATGAAATCTAGAAGTTTCCTTATTTGCAATATAAGAGGCTGCTGTTCTAGCCTATGTAAACTAGACTTCAGATGTTGAAATGTGTCTGTTATTAAAGGCTATAGTAGTTGACTGAGAAGCTGGTTTTTTGTGGTGAAGATTTTAATATCAGATAAATGAATCACTTTGAGAATATATATATATATATATATACATACATCATTGACGGCCTGATTAGAGCAGTGGTAGTGACTCTGCTTTCTGCGCCGAGGGCCCCGGGTTCGAATCCTGGTACGGACAAGCTTTGTGTGATGAGCACGAATGTTTGTACCCGAGTCATGGATGTTTAATATGTATATAAGTATTATATACCTACTGAGTTCGCCCTCAGTCCACTGTACGGTACCCATAACACAGGCGTTGCCTAATGTGGGACCGTATATTTGGTGTGTTCGTGTGGCGATATTATTATTATTATATAACAATAATTATTAATTATAAGAACTTAAACACACAGTTTGGATCACATCCATTTACATATATGTTGCCATATATATTTTTTATAATAATTAAAAAATAGTATTGTTGGGTTGCCAACAAAGAAATGGGACTGCTGCTTGATAATGCCTTTAGCCACACATTAAATTATTAAATAGTGTGAGTGTCACCACAATACAGTAATGGTACTAATGAACACAAAGTTTTTGGTATTCAGACCCCCAGGTAAGAGTGCCAACCAACCCCTTAACAGTACATGTAAAACCTGTAGAGGGTTAAGCTGGACTGAACAATAAGATAAAACCCACCACAGGTAGAAAGATTGTCACTTTAGATTTTGAAAGTTAGGGGGAGGAGAATTGGATACTAAAGGATTCTAATACCCTGATGGCACCCTTCCACTCTAAACAACAGTAGTGCCACTTTAAAATAATGGGTTCAGTAACTTAGAGTTAACAAGTTAAAATTATAAATTATACAATAAAAAATAAAAAATCCGTATATTCAGTACAATATTGTTAAATAATTCTTTTATATCAAAACCGTGTAATACCATGGGCAGCTTAACAGATTATTTAATTGATAAAAGTAGAAGCACAGCCTTCAAATTCTGTTGCTAGCTAATGGCTGTAGATTACATAGACTTGCCCATTTGTTACTTTGAACACATGTACAGAGAAGCATTT
Source organism: Pheosia tremula (assembly GCA_905333125.1). Lineage (NCBI taxonomy): Eukaryota > Metazoa > Arthropoda > Insecta > Lepidoptera > Notodontidae > Pheosia > Pheosia tremula. Next base: position 2,535,910 of record HG995397.1, read on the forward strand.
GTGATTGGGTTAGAATAGTTTTATGATTGTACCCAGAGACAATCAAACTGGCTATTCACAGCATTAGGATCGAAATTTGTCTAGTGACTCATGCATAAGGGAGTTTATTAAAACATAGGAAGTAAAATGCAACAGGGAAAGATTATCAGATTTCTAGTGCAGGAGTTGTTAAACCAGGTTTGAGATTTGTGATCACTGATTTATACCATCAGTTCTCAACAAGCTTATGTTAGAACCTCTCCTGAGTAGTGTCCAGTCAGCTTTACCATCTCGCAGATAGCTAAATACTCTGAAATGTCCTGGACAGAGAGAAACTTGTAGTATTTATTTTTTCAAAATATTACAGAGGTTTAATAGTTATTGTACTGGTTGTAATATGGCAGCTTTAAGATTGTTTATTCTTCACATTGAGGTTGTGACTTTACTGTTAGATTATAGTTTAGCAAATTATTACTTTTATGAATGAGTTAATTAATTGGTGATAAGAGTTGTTTAAAACTCGGAAGCTTTTATTATTAAATTCATGGATTCTTTAGAAGTTCATATTCGGTTTATTTGTTATCCAATTAAAATAACCAAGATATACTTTCTTATTACAATGTGTTTACAGGTACTTAATAGGAGTTGTGATATTTTATGAACCATATTAAGTACATTCACATAGCTTTCTTGTGTTAATTCTGTTCACCAGCAGAGATCAAACAGGTCTTCAATGCTATGCTGTGCGTTTTCGAAGACATATAATATAACTGTTTTGCATTAAGACAAAACAGGTATTATGTGTTGGAGAAAACGCACAGCATAGTTTCAAGGAGCTTGCTGATGATGAAGACTATGACACTTGACAGCTAAGATGGCGGGAACTGGACGTCACGCCACTCTATGGTAACAGAATTGTGAGACTTATGATGGACATATAAAGGTATGATACCCACTTATTTCAATAATCCGGAAGAAATATAAGACTGCTTCTTCAATGCTATGCTGTGCGTTTTCTCCAACACATAATACCTGTTTTGTCTTAATGCAAAACAGTTATATTAAAGTTGTGTTTTTTGTGATTTCATTCAATTTGACGTATGTAAACAATGATACCTAATTTCGAGTAAAATCATCGAAAGTGAAGGGAATTCAATTTGTAATTGCTATTGATTGATATTGTTATCATTTGAGGATCTCGATGTTTGCTACAATCTAATTATGAATAGTTAATATTGGCAGAATATCTACAGCTTAGATTTGTTTGGGTGGGTTCGACTACAGAAACACGATGTTCTTTTTTTCTTTGCAAAATAAGAAGAATAAAAACAATCAAATGTTTTTACGAGTTTATAAATAACGATTTTCCGATATCGTCTCATAAATATTTATTGCAGAATGTAATTGTAATTTGATTAAAAGTATACATTTGTGTATTATAATATAACTCAACAGGTTGTTGTGAGAAATATATTTTATCCCAGTCGGGTCCATGCTAGCACGAACATACAACATCATACCTAATTATTTAAATGAATACCAATAAAAAAACCACTGAGTACTTATGAATAGTAACAGATTTAACTACGAGTAAATATCCATAGCAAATATGTTCATTGAGTTTTCATCTCAACGAGGTCAATAATTCCGGTTGATTCAGCCCGGGGTGAGCGTGGCGGGAATCCGAATGGAAACTTATGAAGCATTCGGATTTATATTATGTAGTTGTAACTTTGTATTTTTTTAGAACCAGACAGACATCCAAGTAGGTTTATATTAACATTCTTTAGGGTTAGTACTTTTTTAACGTTTTCTTTTTCGTTCATTGTTCTCACATACCCATAACAATGTACTGCGCCAAAATGTATAAGATCTTTATAAACAACAACCATGAGTTTATTGCCCGTTCTTCTTCATAGGAACGATATTCCAAACGGGCAGTAAAATATAGATTAACAATTTCAAAAAATTTGACGACTCATAATTATGTACTCTATTTCCTGGTTCACAGGAATAAAAAATTTTCTCATTCAAATAAAATCTAATAAATAGTCACGATTTAAAATCAGAATTTTCTGATTTTGAATACTTGACTACATTACATACAGCGTGTTGGACTATGGCCTAATCCCCCTTGCATTGAGGGGAGGCCCATGGCCAACAGTGGGGCATTCAAAGGACTCGTTGTTTTTTTTTTATAGAGCAAAAACCTCGTCTTTTCGCCTATCCTTTTTTTGGTTTCGAGGATACGTGTTAAATTTTATCATGATCCTTCAGTGTTTGTGTTAAAGTCGTCTTTAAATAAGAATTATCCGGAAAATCTTTCACACTCGATAACAGCATTAAATGGGGTAAACACTAGCGCGATATCCAACGTACCCTTTGGGTTATATCTTCATCAATCACGAGCCCGGAGACCGTCTAGTCTAGACGAGGGTGTCCGACGTTTACCAGACAAATTGCATATAAATACACATTATGTAGCCTCAAAGACGCAATGTATCTTTATAAATTCAAAAAAATACAACGGGACTTATTATTATAAGCAGTGATAGCCAAGTTGGTAGAACACTTGCCTCGGTAACAAGGATCGCTGGTTCCAACCCCGGCTCGCACTTCTATGATTTCTGGATTTCATGTGCCTATCTCATTTTCAACCACGATTATCACTTGCTAAACGGTGAAGAAAAACATTGTGAGGAAACCTGCATGTCTGAGAGAACCCCTCGAAAGACGTGTGAGATCCGCTAACCTGCACTGTGCCAGCGAGGTGGACTATGGCCTAATCCCCCTCGCATTGAGGGGAGGCCCGTACCCCGTGTATTATATATTATTATTTTAAATCTAAGTAGTGTTTCTTGGAGAAAAATCAAAATCATGTTAGCGATGTAATTTATTATTCTCAAATGATATATAGAACGCTATGCGTAGGCTTTCAGATATCCTATAAGTACGTTGTTACGCATTGTCGCGATGGTGATCGCGTACCAGTGCAGCGACAAAATAATGTCATTTAGCTAGGCTACACAGACGCAACAATGTGCGAAAATCTTTAACATAAAAACACATTAGACCGGAATTTCCCTGAGAGACAGAGATGCATTATACCCAAATAAGCTCCTTATGAAGCTGCAACTAAAAATATAATAAGCTTACATCCAGTATTTTATTCTTAAGCCAGACGACAAAAGAACGCACAAAGTACGAAATAAAACTATCAGGAATGGCAATTGGAAACTGAATTGTGCTTGAGAGTGCTTGTCGCTCAATGACCGAAGAGCACAAATAGACTGATGAACGCTTCCATTTTAATACCTTACAATGGGAACAGGATTGCAGTAGGCTGCACACTAGGGTTCACGAAAGTGGCATTGTCTATACATCTATACAATACATACAAATAAATAAAATTGGAGAGTCTGTTTGTAATATTAAAATGTATACACGGTACCTATACCAAAACATTTTTTTTTACAATTTTTGTCTGTCTGTCTGCCATTTTGACGCGACTATCACTGGCAGATAGCTGATGTAACAAGGAGTAACTTAGGCTACTTTAATTTTGGAAACAAAAATAGGATCTCACGAAAAAAATTAAAACCAATGCTGCAGCGCTGCGCCTGATTAAGTTTGTAGCAACAACCTGCAACGCGTCCCGCGGGCTCAGAACGCGTGAGCAGGCTGTTGCCAACGGTTGTGTCTTTGTTAAATACCACGCTGACGAAGTAGCGGGTAACAGCTAGCTATTTTAAAATATAAATATGCAATGTTGGATTTAATGATATTTGACTTGCTTTTATAATATGATGCGCTTCGGTTACTTCATCCAGATTGCATGTCACATTATGTAACGTTATTCACGTCACGAGTTAACCAGGCGAAAGTTGAGAACTATCTCCCAGACGATGCTGAGCGAAAGTTTCAGTAGAAAACTAAAATATTCATGTCTCAGTGTCGATGAGAATGTTTTAAACATTTTTCCTATCGTAGAAATAGAGGAATCATAGTATTTTTTATTAAAACACATTGTGATCATGCATTCATTTTATCTATCACACTTCACACTAATATTATAAATGTGAAAGTTTGGATGGATGGATGTTTGTTACTCAATCACGCCAGAACGGCTGAACGGATCTGGGTGAAATTTAGCACAGAGATAGATTATAATCTAAAATAGCACATAGGCTACTTTTTATCCCGGAAAAAGGACATACTTTTTAATAGCGAGTAACACCGCGGGGCGCAGCTAGTAAAAAATAGTCGTTTACACAATATGTCACGTTTAAACAATAATATATTTATGAAAATACTATTACATTTTCAATATAAACTTTTCTATTTCATTTTCAGCCCAATCCTAGGTTTGAGAAAAAAAAATGATACAGCAATTTGGGCATCCGGAATCCGGGATAAGTGCGTGTTAAGCATTGGGCACGCAATTCAATTTGTGCGGGCTCGGCACTCTCAAGTAATATTGGATAACCTTTCTGTGGCCATTGGCGCTGCTTAGTAGGTATTTGAGGTCACAGTTGGATTTGTGGTTCGTCTACGTTAGGGTCTGTAGGGTGGGAAGGCTATTGTCGGATAGCTGCTTCTATCCAAAGCTGCTGCCAAGTTGTGCCTTACTTAGAGGTCCATTAAAAGGATATCTCAAATCTGTTTTGGGCTAGAGCAGAAGACCATCCTAGTTGGTAGTCCAAATTAATTTTAATAGAGACTTATATTCATTTTGAGTACCTATTAAGATTGTCGGCTTAAATACAAATAAGATCGTATTAAAAAAGTATTAATTTTTAAGACATATTTCATTGCTGTCCTTCAGGGACCAAATTGTGCAATTGTCAAAGTCAAAGTCAAATCATTAATTTCATATAGGCCGAAGAGGGCACTTACAAATTGTCATTAGCATATTTTTTTCTTAAATATACAACCGGATCGCATCGCCTTAAATTATATGTCTCCTGAAATACCTGCTTTTAAAATAATCTATTATTGATCAATCTCTCTCTATAGATCTATCATTAATCTGTTACATTTATGTAATTGTATCATGAATCTCAAAGTAACCTACATTCGCTTGTTTTAATATTGCCATGTATAAAAGGGAAGCAAAACATCGTTAATATTTAAGAGGAATACAAATTTGCATTTGCCAAGCCGTCGTGATGTTATGAAAGCCAATTTTATAGTTGAAAAACACTAATGAGGAGACCCGGCCTGAATAGCAAACAACTTTGGGTGAATAAAACAAGAAAAGTTGTGCTAGCCGCCATTTCATCTAATAATTTCATTGATCAACAAGATGTTAAAAGACGAATGAATAATTTCATTATTTATTTGAGTGAAAGGAATTGTATGCTTTATCTCTTTATAATAATATAAGAAATTCAAGAAAATAACTTGTATTTCATGGTCCATCAATTTTCGAACACCCCAAATATCAATATGTAATCTCTCTTGACTAACCAACTTGACTCTTACAGGCCTTTGTAAGCTGTAACCTTTATCTAAGACTAAAAATCTTTTTTTTTTAATATTAAAAGTATCCCGCTTACTCGAGATAATAATATCATCCACATATTGCCTGTCTCTGTGTCCTTAGTACTCAATTTTGTAAACATAATTACAATTTTGAATGTAAATTCAACCACCCATGCTCCAGTCTGAAGACATTACAACAAATATTGAATCGGACTACCTGATAATACTGTTACTTTATCCATCACCATATAGTAACTTTACGGTAAGATAAGCAGGAACTCGTAATATAATATTCTTCTTCTTTCTTACGAAATTAAATGCGATTAAATAAAATAGCTATTAATATGGCCTCACCCACAACCTAGCGGGTATTTTGCCAATGTCAAGTATTTAACAGCAATAATGCATTCAATAAACACAAATTATAAATAAAATAATGGATGTGACATGATGATATGAAAATGGCGTCCCTAATATAATCGTAGCGACATCCAAAAAGCATGCTGTCCCTGTCATTCATATTTATGTAGTCCGTGGTGTGATCGAAGAAGCTGACTAAACCGAAACGCTACGTAAAAAGGTCATACTTAAGTTCTGATTATATTAACACAAGGTTTTTTTTGTTCACAGATTACGCTATCTCCTAAGACAATTGAACAGAGGTGAAATATCTGCAGAGACATTACAAAAGAACCTCCAATATGCGGCCAAAGTTCTCGAAGCGGTGTACATCGATGAGACCAAGTATGTATCGTATATAACTGTTACCTTTCGGCTACGTAATGGAATGGGAAAGACTACGCTTCCCACTATTTCTTCTTTCCTTTATTTAATTTAGTATCAGCATAAATAAACTGTGCAATAGAAGTGAAATCAGTTGAAAATATTGTTAAACAATTGTTATTTTTTGGACGTAGTTAAGTAAAAAGATCACGTTTATTTTAGTCAGCCTACACAAAATAGATAGTATACTTTACCTGACAAAGTTAATATATTTTTTCAGCTCAGTATATTTTACCCCATAGTATTCTATCTATGAATCCATACCTCATATGATACAAATTTGTATTTTCCAAAGAATACTTTGGCTTTAACAAGTATTTAAATTTACCGAACTCGTAGTTAAAGACCAACCGTATTTAACTACTATTTGCTAGTTTATCAGTAATTTAATTTTTACGTTGAAATCCTACATAATTTCTCTACATATTTAGTTTGAAGTAGGTATCATTAAAAATGTTCAGTTCATTACCTGTCTACAGAACTTTATAGACATGTGATATAATAAAATGAATAAATGTTTTTAGTAACATATAATATTGTGAAACTTCATTAATTATAGTTAAAACATGTTTGCTACACCAACTTTTATCAAAGTTACTCAGAATAAACGCACTGAAAGTTTCTAATTAGTAGTTTGTGTTGCCAGCTCCATTATCAAAATTCAAATGTCGTCTGCGAAGCGTAGTCGGTCCCACATAACAATTTTAAATAGTTAAAAAAAAAGTATTCTTTCACAATTTCTGTGTTTCAGATTCGGTAGCCGGCATTTTAATGTTTCGACGCGATCGTGTTTTTTTTATTTATAAGCATCAATTCAGTTTTCCATTGGCATCGTTTAGAAGCACTCATTTTGCTTTTAAATATTTCTTTTGTTCGTTTCTTTTTCTTTTGTATCGAATGTCGGAGTATTCGCTTTCAATGAAGGTGGTGAGGTGATTTTTTTTTAATGAAAGCATTTTTCATAAAGAACTATTGAGAACACTTTAGTGCCATAAATCAGAACGCCACCCATTAACTTTCAATCGTGGTTGAACCAAGTTTAATTATGGGGTACGAAACGACAATGCTTAATAATTGACGGTAGAACCATTATTTATTTAAAAATGAGGTATGATTCCACGATTATTGTATCCATTATCTTCATACATTTCATCAATGATCGTATGCTAGATGTATGTCATAGATATATCATTATATTAAATACTTAATATGTTTTAATGAAAACCTTCGGAGGAATTACAAGACCTTTTAGCAGCAAAGGGAAGATCTTCCAGCCAGGCGGGTGGTATGCCTGGCGGCCGCTATGCCCCGACGGTAATTGTCAGGATCTTGTATATATGTTGCGTGCTCCGAAAACTCTCATAGCGCGTTTCAGGATTAGACGGAGAATTTTTAATTGCTCTGAATGTCGTCTCCAGCGCCATTTGTGTAGCTTGTTGGGTTGAAGAGGTCGCTACAACTTAATTTCGGTGAAACATAAATCGAACATAAAAGCGAGTGGCTAAATGTAAAGCAGGTTAATTGGGGACACAAAATGTCGTGATTCTCTGCCGTTAAAAAGTTCAAAGGTATACGTTTTTACTCATTATTTATGGTCGTAAATACGGTATACTCGTTAATAAAAACAAATATTAATGTTTATATTTTAATATAAGAATGCCGAAAATCGTAGTTTGGATTTAATAAATACGAATAGTAATAAAAACAAATTATGTCTCCTTATGTTTATTAGACATACAGTACATTTAAAGTATTTCCGAAAATATGTATACTACCTTATTATGAGCCAATGTTTTGACCATTCAAGTAAACGTAATAACCTGACAACCGTATTAGTTCATTGAGTAGTGACCCCGCTTTCTGTGCTATGGGTCCCGGCTTCGAATCCTGGTAGGGACAAACTTTGTGTGATTAGTCTCAGTGTTTGTTCCCGAGTCATAGATGTTTAAATAAGTATGATATGCCGAGTTCGCCCTCATTCCATTGTACGGTACCCATAATACAAGCGTTGCTTAGTGTGGGACCGTGTAGTTGGTGTGTTCGTCTGGCGATATTTATATATTAACCAACTGAAAAAGTTGTTGACATACGGTTGTCCCAATAGTATTATGTAAGCCCACATGCGATCTAACGCCCCTCTCAGCCTTTGTAGGATTACAATCACTATAATTAGGCAAGTATGCTCCATCGTAGATCTCATCGTCGCTTACCATCAGGTGAGATCGAGATCAAATACTTGGCTTTAATGTTATAAAAATAATATTAATATCTACGCAAATAGAATTAAATTAAAAATACAATTTTTCATTTATTTTATTTTTCGATTCTATTCACAGCTGTTCCATTCAGAACTATGAAAGCAGCAAGAAATTCAATTAAAACGGTCCGCATGTGCTGCATGCATGTACTATATCTCTGTTATAGCACAAGGATGAAAATCACAGAGCAATAATTTTTTTTTTTTTACTACTTCCACAGCGTGATTTAGAGAGAGATACCATTTGAATCTGCGCTAATTTAGCAAATTTGTAATAATTATGTTAAGTCCTCTGGTACAGAAACGATTCCTACATCACACTAATCATCATAATATTTATACATGTGAAAGTTTGGATGGATGGATGTTTGTTACTCAATCACGCCAGTACGGCTGTACGGATCTGGATGAATTTTGGCACAGAGATAGATTATAGTCTGGAATAGCACATAGGCTACTTTTTATCCCGGTAAAAAGGACATATTTTGTTAATCGCGTGTAACACCGCGGGCGCAGCGTGTGATTATATATTTTCATACTAGATGTCCCGGCAATGTCTGTCGTGACAAAAAACACATTCATGATGATTTTTACGATTTTTTGAATTTGTCTCTCCTCCGAATAGCAGAATAACTATTAAAACATGGGAAAAAAATACAAGAAAATAAAAATAATGATAATTCATTTTCTCATAAGTTACACTTAATACCTATCATTTTAAAATTATAATTATAATTTACGTTAAAAGTTAATGGACTACAAATGTTGTTTCGATTCCGCAATGTATGGTCATCAACGCGATCACATCAGAACGCTCCGCGCGATACCCGACACATGCGAGTGACGAGCGCGCTCCACAGTATCGAGTTTTAATTTACATTGCAGTTTTAGGTTTAAAATTTTAATTATGGTTTTTAATTTAAAATCACTTTGAGTTAGACTTCTGATATTATGTCATGCTATAATAAATTTAAACATACTGAAAAAAATGCGTGTAATTCATAAAAAAAATCGACAGAAAATTTCATCTTTGGACCCCCAGACTCATGAGTTAAATTCGTGATGTCAGTTTTCGTTACAAAGCCACTTACAGCCTGTATAATATTCACTGGTACTACTCCAGTAACATAACAAGAGTTTTATTTTAACGTTCATTACCAACATGTTCTCGAAGCGGGCACGTCTCTCTCCTAAATCAATTTTATAAATTATTTCCCCTTTGCGCTGCGCCGCGCCGCGTTCGCGGAAGCTTGGTTTATGAATTATTTGCACCTTTGATCAACTATTCAAGGGTATGGAAAGCTGGGGTACTTACGTTTTTGAAGTTTTAATCATTTATTGATAATAGCAAATAAAATTCTACAAAGCATTTTCCAAGGAAATTTGTACTTATGTAATGTTACTTTATGATTACTTTTATTTAAATTGATGTATATTACAGAAGCTTTTTGAAATAATTTTCATATTTCAGACAGACCTTTGATTTATTGTCGGCGTCGTAAAATTCAACGGTATTAGTACAGGTTATTTTTTTAATGTGAAGCCACTAAAATGTTCTTTAACAAATGAAATATTCCTAATAATTCGCTGGTTCTTGAAATTCTGTTCACACCACAAATTGGTGAAGGTATTTCTGACGATAAATAATTTTGCAAAACGTTTTAATGGCTCACGAAAACTCCGAGAAATTAAACATTTATGCATGAATTGCCTTTATTAATCATTCTAGTATCTAATTCAGGTCAGACTAGGTATTTGACTTTAGCGAATTGCGCAAGGGTTCCATTATTTCGTAACTAATTCAATACTAATCTTTAAACACTTCACTCGTGTCAGAAAATAATTGACAGAAGATGAAATGGGAGCGCGTTAATTTACACAAAATTATTGTGATTTTACTACAAAAAATTTGTTGATATAAAAATTTACATTTCTATTGAGTTTATATCAATTAATCGATATTCTTATGACGATACGTTAGCAGCAGTGTAAATAAAAGTCAGTTCAGTATTTTTTCAGAATGATTCAGAATGGGTATATTGTAATTATGAATGACGTCATCGTGAATGACGTCACAATGTCAATATGTTTATTTTAAAAGAATAATTTTGTTCCGATCGAAATGACAACTGTCAAGTTGTTTTTTTATTGACATGTGGACATTCTGACTTAACAATTACAATGTTAAGACGGAATTTCGATGTCTATAAAAAATCAATTTGAAAAATCATTGGCTGACGATTTATTCATTTTAACTTACACTGCCAAGTGAACATCTAGTTGGTATGTCAACATAGCAATATTGTCTGAATATCTGGTAATATGACAGCTGCAACCCCGGTGTGGAACGGACGGTTGACCGACGACAAGACAAATCGAAAATTGCAGTTTCCGATATGAAAGTACGTTCTACGCACAGATATAGATCCATCCCTGTCCAGTATATGTGTCTATTATTCGGTCTAGAATTACAAAGAACATTGTTAAATAATTATATAATTGGAACTTTTGAAACTTTACTAAGTGGCTTGACTACTTTTCCAATCTACTCGAACTTCATTTTTTTGTCCAGAAACTATTAATAATATAATATCGCCAGACGAACACACCAACTATACGATTCACACAATTAGCAATTCTTGTATGATGGGTACCGTACAATGGACTGGGGGCGAACCTAGTATATAATACTCACGAAACAGGCCAGGTCTAGTGCGGTGGTGAATATTACTGCTAATAATATTTTAATTGTATGCTTTTTTTATTTTTTTATATAGATATTAAACATACTTATATGACTCGAGTACAAACAATCGTGCACATCACACAAAGTTTGTCCCTACCAGGATTTGAACCCGGAACCCTCGGGGGAGAACGCAGGGTTACTACCAACTGCACTAATCAGGTCGTCAAATATATTGTAGCGGCATTAAGAGTCGGCTGTGGTCGTTCTAAATTAGCTGAAATAAATGTGATAATTTGATTTACCCAATATAAAAAAAATCTAGCTACAAACTTTTTTAGTTATTACTATTTCACAAATTGCGTATATTTAAATCCATAAACTTCATATAAAAGTTTAATTACCCACTTATCTTTACACATTTACTTAAAAGGTTACTGCCAATAAAAAACCTGAGCGAAGTACTGCTTTCAGACGTAGGCAGACAGCGCGCGTAAAACAGCAAAATAAATATTACAGCGAACCTTTAGTGCTTCGTATTGTATTGTAAAACTGCTTGCTGCGCACTAGGTATTCGGGAAAACAGACAGACAAAAGTAAGCAAACATAAGTGTCGGTAATAACTTAACACACGTTCAAACAGGTTGCATTATGTTAAGTCCACGACTAAAATTTACTCATGGTGACAAATTTTGACGAATGTGAAATGTGGCGTGACACAAAATATATGGTTAAAAAAATACGTGTACCAAATAAATTAAGAAACGGATACAACATGCCTGTTAATTAAGCTCAGTAAGCTACACAAGTGATTCTACATTAAATATACAATAAAATACATTTTCCGTAAAATCGCTGACATTTTCAACCCTTTCAAACAATAGCAACGGACAAAGTTGACCTCACGTCACTGCCAACCCAACCCACTGACGTGAACAAGAATTCACCAAAAAGTGCTATAAACGACCCTCGTTCCCCCTGACGTATTCCATTATACGTAGCGTAACGAGCACTATGAAAACAAAAGGATTTCATTACAGACCTGGCGGGGCCTCGTTTGGGAAGCAAATTACAGACTCTCGTATAACAATACTGAGCAAATTGGTATCCATCTTGGACACTTTAAGTTAATTTCCACACGGCAATGTGGTATGTTTTGCTATATTAATTTAGCTGTATCGTTCAAACCAAAAGTTACTTAATGTGTATAGAAATTAAATACTCAGATAGGACTTGTAATGCAATATGAAATTTCACCACCATCATAATTCACGCATTTATTATCTTTATATAGAGAGTCTCTATTGTAGCTCTACTCTGCTCTGCCCTTGTAGTAAATAATTTAGCTACCTATAATAATATAACTCTATACTTCAACTGATTAAGTCTATTATTTTCAATAGTAATTTTCGGATCTGGTTTTAAGGTCAGTATAATAAAGGCAAAAGCGAGGAAAATATTATGGAAGTAGGCTCTATCATTAAATTTCATAATCTTATATCTCATATATTTATAAAACAATCACTGTTCTCTCAGACATGCAGGTTTCCTCACGATGTTTTCCTTCACCGTTTGGCAAGTGATAATCTTAGTTGAAAATGAGATTCGCACGAGAAAAATCCCAGAGGTGCGAGCCGGGGTTTGAACCTGCAATCCTCGTTATCGAGGCAAGCGTTCTACCAACTTGGCTATCACTGCTTTTATCACACCATTTTAACTTAAGAACGGGTGAATATAAGAATAAACTAAGAAAGAATAAATAATATTAAAACAAGGGAAAAAATATCTCATACATTTGATTCTAATGCAGTACAGAGATCGCGGGGACCGCTAGTAATATCTCCAATTTTATGGAAATATTTTCTTCAGAAATTCAGAATCTCGTAAAGTTGGTTCAGAATATACTTACTTATTTATAGCTATAGATTTAATGGGATGTCCGTTCAATCTTTTGCACAATTATGTTTAAGGCACCTAAACACGTATATATATACGAACATTATATATAACTTCTAATTAGTGAAATTATAGTCATAGCACTGTATGATATAAATTCATAAAATAATGACGTTGAATGGCCTTGAGCTACAAATATAATTAAAACTATAAATTCGGGTATATTTTTTAACAAGATTGAGATTCTCGGTGTCCTGAGATTCCTACATAATGTGTGATTACTCTCGTGGAGTAACAATTCTACGGCACGAGATGAGGTATGGGAGCAGGGGGACATTTGCATACGAATGTACAGTTTAGCATGAATTCCGCTCCGCATTCAAATTGACTGCTTATTGGAAAATTGAATGGAATTCAGCAGAAAATTTTAAAAATTCCGTTAATAATTTTGCGAGGAAGAGAATTTCAGATTCACAAAATCTTGACGCGATCCCCGAAAAAAAGAGATAATTCAGAAAAAAACATTCAATTCTTTTATAGGCTGCGTAATGGAAACGCATTTGAACCTAACACAATATTAAACCTAGCCATATATCAGATTCAGATATTTTTTGATAAAAGCAAGCAGTATTAAGATGATAATTTAATTATTTTCACCTTAAACCACCAATACTCCGCATCGATAAATCAATACGAGTAGGTATTTCATTTATTTCACAACGGATCAGGGCTTTTTATGGACTGTTGCGTTTTCATTTTAATTTTGCTCATCATGTTCATATCGCTCAGGGTGTCCAATAAGCAATGATTTGTATGGTGTTCTAAAACTAGCTGATACAGCGGATGCGACGTCGCGCCGCCAGTGATAATGTCTAACGCAGGAATAGGAGTGGCGAGGAGCAGCCGCGCGCGCAGCAGACCGCACTTCACATGCGACGCCTACGCACCCCCTGCTGGGCGAGGTGCTCAGTAGAGAAACCGAACGAAGCAAAGTTAATACCGTTACAACACCGCCGACTATGGCCAAGTAGTCGCGCCACCCTTCTGTCCATTCTGTGCGATTAGGTCTTTCTGTTTTATTTTACAAGCTTCAGTTTGATCTGTCTTCGTTTCCTTGTCCTCCTGTTAGATTAGCATTTCGAAACCCGTTAATTTGCTGTTTTTATCAATTTGGAAATACTCCAAACTGGTACTTTTTTTCTAGGTTTCGTAGGATGTTTTAATGTATTCTAATTCATAGGAATAAGTCACGTTGTTACATTGAAAAAAAAATGTACAGAATATTTTGAGTGGTTGGCAGCGTGGCTGGTTCCCGCGTAGAATAGAATTGTATCTGAGTTACGTTTAGATTAGACTTGAAACGTAACCTCGTGTGCCGTCTTGGTTCCCTTGTGACTTGTTTTTGTGATCGTCTCAGTCTTCAATCCACTGTCTTTGTCTATCCTTAGGCATGTACACTTCATAGTTGTGTGGGAGACCCCTGTGTAGCGTCGTTCCATTAAGCTTATCCTTCATGTTTTTTAAAGTAATTTTCTTTCTTAATACATATCTGCGGTTTCGTCCTTTCTTCATAAAACCTTTTATAATTTATAGCTGCTACCACGCTTGTAAAATATTTGACGTAAACATTTTGATTTATTTCGTCTAGGTATTTTTTGGTGAATACCTTATTATAATGAACTTCGTACTCTCTTTATATTTGTATTGTATTATTTTATTTATGTGTATTGTATACCTTCCAGGCTTCATGTGATGAGAACAATAAACCGGTTGTTTGCATCATTTCAAATGGAAAGCAATAAGCTTTTATATTAGAATTTATATATATTTTAATATCCGGCACTATAAATTTGAAATTTTATGCTACACATTTTTACTCGTGTATTAACACAATGATGAACAACCGGAGATGGACTAGTAATATTTGTTTGTGACAGCCCTCGATCCCTGAACTGGTCCCAGACTTTGTCCCAATTACGGCGTGTTTTATTATAGACCGGCAGTGGCGCGTCAGCAGTCGGCTCCAACCCTGGTGTTTAGGTGTGTCGATGTTGCCACTTTTTATACCCTCCAATGCCATTTGAATTAACCCGGAATGTTCCACTTTTGAAATTTATACTCCATCTTTATTGCCATCGTCAATTCCAACATCCTCGTATAATTCAAATGGTAATGAAAATGGTGCGACCCAATATTAACCTTTAGCACCCCGAGAGACTCGCTTGTTTTGTCGTGTGACTTGTTTTGTGTGCTGTATTGCTTTCCATTGTTAAAGAGCTTCGGCGAGTGTTAACGCAAAAGCCGATATTGAACAGGCACCGTTCATATGCAAATTATTTTCGATACGAATATTCTGCGTTTGAGTTGTCCGCTGATAGGTCTATAGACAAGTAAATCACTCTCTTTTTTACGAGACTCGATAATGGACTGATAGGAGGCTTTTGTTGTCCTAAGCTTTTCATTTATGATGGCTACTTTACAGCTGAAAACTGGCTGAGAAACGTTTAATTATAAGTTCTTAAAAATTGCAGAGAATATTTTTAGCATGATGATATGAACATTTTTTTTAATAAGTAGTTGTAAAACTAGGATTATGTATCTGTTAGTAGATAACAGAAGGTGATTGAGGAGATTGTCAAGTACTTGAAGTCAAAATAATTGTCTTTTATGTCATTAGTATAGAAACAACACATATTTTATACTTCAGTGATGATCCAATGGAAAGCAATGTAACAGCATTAGGAATTCTTGAGCACGCCGCATGCAGTATGAACATCAGTTAATTTCCAGTTTAGTACCCGAAACAGCATGCCCTGAATGCCCTATTGCCAGCTAACTCTTCTTTCAACCAGATTATTTTGACTGACGACAAATAATGAGCATCGACACCAAATATACATTTTCTCCATTTCAGGAATTAATTTTTTACTTTTTGGCCTTATTCATCGCGAACCTATAAAAAATATTAACGATACAAGAGAGGTCTGAATAAAACTAATGCTATACTCTTCAACAAAGTTCTACGCAGAGAATTGGATACAGCAGATAGTGTTGAATTTCAAGAAAGACAATATTTTCAAAATCTTCTCCGTGAAACTTTGTACCCACGTTGGTGGCTCACGTGAACATTCTGTATTGTTGAAAAGCTCCAAAATACCTATCACCTTATCTTTTACCACTTTACATGCAATAATTTAAGTAGCTCAACTCAAGCAATTTAATAAACAACCTCGTTTTGATACTAACAAGATAGCTTTTTTCACATAATTACGAATAGACGTAGTGAATAGTGAACAAAATTTAATTAATGTAATTTCGCTTGACTAACAATGTACACCTATAGTATAATTTAGCTTTTAATTAGATTTTAAAGTTTTCTTAATAATAGTTGGTATGTCAATAAAAGTTTAACAACGTCGAACAACATAAGAATGTTATATTAATTTACCAAGAACTTATTCAATAGGACGAGAAGGTAACATGTTTTCAAATTATACATACATTGGTTTTATGTTGAATTCACAAACGTGCGAAATAAATAAGCGTATGATAAGGTTGGCAATTGTGCTAAAATAGCTCCAAATGCAGTGTGAATTGGTTCCTAAATTGCTTCACCGCTTCTAATTCGAGACGTCATCCTAAAATCTGGAGCGTATATATGACATACCAAGCAATGTTGCAGCTTCGCGCGAATGACTCAAAGTCCATTTTATCCAAATTAATATAGTTTTGGGTTGCGTGCAGGCGATTGGCTGACGAGGATGACGAGTTATCGGAGGTGCAACCTGATGCTGTACCGCCCGAGGTGCGAGAGTGGCTCGCGTCCACGTTCACGAGACAGCTGGCAACGGCTAAGCGGAAGTCGGACGAGAAGCCGAAGTTCCGGTCGGTGGCGCACGCGATCAGGGCGGGCATATTCGTGGACAGGATCTACAGGAGGGTGACGAGCACCGCGCTGATGCAGTTCCCTCAGGATGTGATCAGAGTTCTTAAGGTTTGTGCTACGGTTTGTTTTTTTGTAATAAATTTTGGGGTCTACTTAAACTGTGCCGTACCCACAATACACGCGTTGCTTAGTTTGGTATCGTACATTTGGTATGTTGTGAAGATATTTACTTAAGAGACTTTATAGTTGAGATAAATAAACCTAACAGTATTTAAGGCTGAACAGTAAATCTTGACGTGACTATGGATAATTTAGATACTTTTACTACTTAACATTGTATGTAGTATTAGCGACTTCACTCCTCGCCCGCAGTGCAATTTTCGTTGTACCACTACAGGCACATTATTGTATGAATTTGACACCTTACAGCTGATAATGCGTTCGATAATAAACACAATATTGCAGTTGTCCAACAATTGCTACATCAACCACATCAAAGGGTCAGGGTAATTAGCAACTGACGGTGGTGTATAACCACTGACCTCACGTACATGTTGTTTTACTTAGATTTGGAATGTCCTAAGCTTAGACGAAGTACATATCGTGAACAATAAATGTAGAATCACAAGTATCAAGCCAATCTGTGTAATACGCGCGAATACGCGGCGTGTACGTAAGGGCGTAATTCGCGTGCACCACACAAATCGTCACGGATTGCTTCCATATGTTGTTTGCGTCCCACTATTACATCGTCTGACGTTGAAGTTTAAATTAATATGCAAATGATATTCTATATCTTAAGGCGATAAAGGAATTTATTGGTCGATTGTACCTTTCCAGTTAATTAATTAAGGATTCCACTCGACCCTTACACAGTATAATCTACTGTCTAAGCCATAAATCCTTCGGATGTCCCATCAAAAATTCACTATCGCATTTACCAAGGGTTGCGCTAATTAACTTGGCCCAAAACTGAGACATCATATAGGTATCCACTTAATTAAGAGTGTATGTGTGTGGCCATTGCTCATTCATCGCGATATAACGTGTAAATTAAGTTCAAATTAAGTCATTCACATGGTGAAAATGGTAAGTTTCTTCTATCATGCAAGCTTTTAATCTCGCACGCAGGCTTAAGTGTAGTGTCCGCAAATCGGGGTACCTGGGCTCCAAGTCTGCTAGCACAATCGATTTACAATCGAACAGCAACCGCATAGTAACTGTCACTTTTGACATTTTATGGACTATCTGTCAAAAGTGACAATTACTATGCAGTCAGCAGACTTGGTGCCATGGGTTCCCTCGAATGAAAATACAGTGTAGAAACAATATATCTTAACTATAGCAGCAGTGAAAGCCGAGTTGGTAGATCGCTCACATCGGTAACGAGGGTCCCAGATGCAAACCCCGGCCCGCACATCTGGGATTCTTGGATTTCATGCGCGAATCTCTTTGCCACTATTGATTAAGGGCTCGTGCCTCGGAGAGCACGTAAAACCGTCGGACCTACATCTGATCTCTCTCCGGTCGTGTCGGATTATCGTCCCACCGGACTATGAGAGTAAGGGAGAGATTGCACCTGTGCTTGCACACACACTTGTGCACTATAATATCTCCTGCGCAGATGGCTAGTCTCCATTAATATCAGCCGCCGCCGTGACCGAAATTCGGTCATTAGGACTATTATTATTATTATAAACAATAGCATATTGGTACTTAAATACTTTTATTCCCTACTGTTTCAGACCCTGGACGAATGGTCGTTCGACGTGTTCGCGCTGCACGAGTCAGCGGGTGGAGCGCCCATCAAGTACCTTGGATATGAACTCCTCAACAGATATGGAATGATTCATAAGTTTAAGGTAGGCTTTAGAAAACATAATATACAGAATGATACAAAGAGAGTATACCTGCGCATCATTAGCGCATTTTCGGTACAACATTTTTTTTTTTGACTTTTGAAATTTTGACTTCATATAATGTTTATAAATACACTACAGAAGCAAAAGTTCGCGGTTTAGCGTACGCTTTCTGAATCAGCCTGTATAAACCTTTATCACTTTAAGAAACTACGGAACTCACTGAATATGTGTTATTGTTTGACACAAACACAACCAACGGGATAAAAAACGTATTTTTTTTTCAACTGATCAATCCATATTATGCGCTCGCAAATATTACGTAAAGATTATATTTCCGATATCATTTATATCGGAAATAATGGCTGTATCGTATGACGACCCTCGTGACCTTACAGTGATGTATCGTAATATCTTCTTCCCGTTAGATTGTAAGGAAATATGAGGAAAACGGAAAATGAGGATGTCACCCTTGAATACTGAATTCTTTAACCTTTTTAAGAGTACAGAACATATTGATATTAAGTACCTTTTTTAAAAAGAGTAGGTACATTTTATAGGTTGCAAAATAAGTTCTCAATACAAGGTGTAACATGGTAACAAAAACTTTAGTCAGCTTTCGTTGCCAAGCCACTTATACTCTGTATAGAAATAAAAAATTGATAATATTCTAGGTTAGTTACTACGTAAGTTAGCTGTGCTTTGTTCTGCGAAAATTTATTATATAGATATTGTAGCAACTAACCCAAAAGCATAGCACGTCATAAATGTTAAGTATGTAGGCTGTATATTTCTGAAGATTGCATCATGAGTATATTTTAAAGCCTGTATATTCAGTGTACGGTACAAAGTTATGCAACCATTCATTGATTTGACAGTCGATTGATATTCATTTGAAAAATCAATCGCCCCAAACCAACCAATAAGCTAAATTAGCATTCCTTTTATCAAACATTAATCCAATTTGCCGGTTTGTTGGTCCCGAGCAAAAGTTCGCTTACCATTCTTCCGTTCCAGTTTTATTAATCCAAAAAAAAAAGATAAAGTAAATTCTATTTGCGAACGAACGCTTAAGTGGTCTTCGTCTGGCTCAGCCACAGGGCTCAGTTCGCTTCAACAATTAAACTATTTTCAAACCACTCAATAAAGTATTTGAAAAATTAAATTTCGTAGCTGTAACAATTGGTCTGTGCTAAAAAAAATTCATCAGCGAAAAAGTAGTAATGGAAGTTTTAATAGATTCGAGACGATAACCTAAAAAAGTTTCAGATTACACTTCGGCAGGAATTCTGGACATTTGGCGTGCGTATTCCGTGGGCCGGGATTTTTTTAATGAAATAAAAACTTTAAAAGTCCTTCTAACTTTTTCTGATAATACCTACCTTATAATACAGATGTTGCTTTGAGCAAACATTTTACAGTTCTTACACAAAGATTTTATTTGTGCGTCGGATCAAGTTTACTTAGAACCTTAATCACCGATGATAATGCGGGTAAAGATGGCGTTTCTGTTGATTAGATAGTTGTAAAAGAATTATCTCAAGGGTAAGGTTTTCCTAGTTCTTGAAATATTTTATACAGATCTATGGATAAAGGTACTTTTCGATTATAAGAGATAGGATATGGGGAAGATAGTACGATATGTACTGTCCATTATTTTATATTTCTTATCGCTTAACCAAAGGAGGGTACGAACAGTACACAAATCAGATCAGTTATGTATTTCCTATTCCAAGTTCTTTGAGCGAAGATATCTCAAACGTCTTGCGATATGTGTGTAGGCTTTTGATAAAATCAACCAAAAGGGAATTAAAGTTCAATAATCTTTTGAGACAGTAATAGCCAAGTTGAAAGAACGCTTGCCTCGGTAAAGAGGATCGCAAAACTCGGCTCGCACCTCTGGGATTTCTGGATTACATGTGCGAATCTTATTTTCAACCATGAATATCACTTGCTAAATGGTGAAGGGAAACATCGTAAGTGAAACTGGATGTCTGAGAGAACCCCTTGAAAGACATGTGAAGTCCCCCAACCCTCACTGGGCCAGGTGGAATATGGCCTAATCGTCCTCCCATTTATGGGAGGCCCGTGCCCAATACTGCAGTTAAAACGTAGCCACAACAAGCCCAAGACAGAATCCTGAGGAAAAAGAAACGGTAGGCCTACGTCCAGCAATAGGACACGCAAAAACATGTGCTGCTTAACACGTTGAGTGCGGTGCCATTTTCAGAGGACTTTCAGCCAGTGCGGTAGAGACCTATTCGACCTCATAATCGAGCTTCACTGTAGTGCGTATGAGACCTAATCCATCTCCTAAAATAAGGTATTTTAAAAAAACTCATATCTTTATAAAAAAATAAGATACAATCTATGTTCTTTCTGTAAATAATAGAGAATTAACTGTTCTATCTCAAGTTTGCTACGCATGAGGATATGAAAAGTGGGTTATGAGATATAACGAAAAAAAAATTAGGTATCCATTGAATCTCGCATCGCAACTAAAGATAGATCCGTTTGGGTTGTGACTAGTAATGGGATTAAAATAAAACCCCAGTTATCGATAGCTAAACTTTTTATGAAGTAATCATTTAAACATAGTAATATTGATTTATTATATTTACGTGAATACTACACATTGAAATAAAACTAATCTTATGGATTTTATCGTGTTTATTATTTGTTTTTTACGTTCCCGTCGTTTCGGCTGTTTTACAGCAACCATGGTCACGGGAGGACTGACCATGGTGACTGTCCTTCCGTGAATGATGAATTATGTGTAATTATGTAATAATCCATAAAATTAGTTTTATTTCAATAAACATAGTGACCTAAAATATATTTAAGAAAAATGTTCCTCATTGCAGTATGGTAAACACATTTTTGATCGCATTGCACACATAGTGTATTTATTCGTTTGGCTGTTTTGGATGCATCTGTGCTACTAAATGTAAGCCGTCATTTACTGTGACAGCCTGTGCAACGACTTTTTTTGCTACCACGCTGACCAAATATAAGAACGTATTTTTTTTACATGGAGTGCGCAGGTACACATTATCGACATTTGAACAACACTGAGCGCGAGCTAACGGCGCCCGCGCCGCCCGCGCTCCACTCCTTGCGTCTATGACGCCTGTGTTTTAGGAGGTCCGAAAGATCTCTTCACGCAACAGATGTATATTATTACAACTCAGTGCGTTAGAGACCTCATCCATCTCCTATTTTTTTTATTACATTATTGAATCAAACTCGCAGCGGGAAGTAGGTATGTATATTTGTCTCTGTCAAACACATAGAAATAAAGAAGTTACGACCTCCCGCACAGAGGTGGAGAACACGATTTTCGGCGCCGCACCAGCTGAAAGTCACGTTAGAGTTCTTTTAGACCTCCTAACGCAGTCAACGTGTTAATATTTACAGGTACCGTCGACGATTCTAGAGAACTTCCTCAGCAAAATAGAGGATGGATACTGCAAGTTCCACAATCCTTACCACAACAATCTTCACGCGGCCGACGTCGCGCAGACAGTGCACTATATGCTGTGTCAGACTGGACTCATGGTAAATAATTCTGCAGCGTGGCTATTTTAAATCATTCGAAATCTACATCGGAGACGGAATCGAAAACATCCTGAAGGGATTTACGCATTCGCTGTGTAAAGTTTTCCAACTGTCATACGAGCTCGACGAGAGCGACATTGGCATTGGAATTTTTTCTAATCAGCTTCCGTGATCGATTTTGAATGTATGAAAATGACCCCACAGTTCCCCGTCACGTCCAATTGTTGATGAACAGATCTTATGTTATGCCCAGCTCTACGTAGAGACACCTTTAAATAGTTATCATGTTATGAAATGCACCTTTTTAGTTCAATCTCCTACCTACCTATAATATACGACGATTCATAAGTACTGTACTTAATGGTCTACGTGACTAAAAAATATTCTGATTCTGATTCTGAAATCTAACCCCAACATGACCTCATCGGCTGCAGGAACTATTGGAACAACATTTTGGACAGATAAATTTGGTTGATTAATAATTTAAAGTTTAGACTGTAGGGATAGGCCTTTTTGATAGGTTTCGGACATCTACCATGATTAAATTACTTATTATTTGTAGAACTGGTTATCAGACCTGGAGATCTTCGCGACCCTGGTGGCGGCGATCGTGCACGACTTTGAGCATACCGGCACTACGAACAATTTCCACGTGATGTCAGGCTCGGACACCGCTCTACTGTACAACGATAGAGCTGTGCTGGAAAACCATCACATAAGCGCTGCTTTCAGGTGAGTCAATGATGAATTGATGTACATTACTAAATATCTCCCAAATTTTAAAAACTATTTCAATAATCACACTATCTATACTGATCTATACTATAATATTATAAATTTGGATGGATGGATGTCTGTTACTCAATCACGCCAGAACGGCTGAACGGATCTGGATGAAATTTGGCACAGAGATAGATTTATAGTCTGGAATAGCACATAGGCTACTTTTTATCCCGGTAAAAAGGACATATTTTTTAATCGCGGGTACACCGCGGGGCGCAGCGTATTATATAATATAGTTCGAGATGGGATACCTTGAGCGATGTGGTGTCATTTGTTTTTCGATAATATCCACCTAATGAGAGTTATATTAGCCTAATGGAGCTAAAGTAGCACGAGAAAAATGTGGTTCGATTTACTTAAAATTGATAAGTCTTACAATGCCATTGCAAAGCATTTTTAAAAGAAAGTGATATCTAATGTGCCTACCTAGGCAAGTATGCTCCATCGTAGATCTCATCGTCACTTACCATCAGGTGAGATCGAGATCAAATACTTGCCTATAATGTAATAAAAAAAATAAAAAATTGTTATTGGATTATGATGTTGGAGTAGAGATAACACGGAAGAAAATCATATTTTAGAAATCGACTTAAATTTGAGTGCTCCATAGTTTTTAAAGTCTAATTTCGTTTTGTTTTTGCTCTCTCATGTTATTCGCCATAAAACGCGTGCATAACGTTGCAATATTATAAAACTGAAACCTTTATGTTTCTCGGTCGCGTTCCGCAAACCGTTTTACAGTTTAATCAAACGCAGCATCCTCGGTGCACGGCATTGTGCTAGACGTTTATTTGACGACGAGAAATTGCATTTTGCGGGGAAGGTGGACGAGATGTCAGAGATGATTGCATCGTAACGTTTTGTGGGGAATTTGGGCTAAAACTTTTTGTCTTGGTGAGCTGATGTAGGCCTTATACAGGGTATAAGAGGCTTCGTAACGAAAACTGATAATACTGATTCAAGTCATAATTCTATGTTGCATGTCGATATTTTCATGAATTTTACCAATAAGGACATGAGACGTTGCCCTCCTAAGCAAGCTTAAGGTCGCGAAACGCAAAAAGTCAAACATACTTGGGGTTGATTACTGTTAAGACAAAACTACTGCATATTTGTGTGCAAACGGAACTCCGTTTATGGGGAAAGCATAGATATCAAACGAGTATTATAAAGAAGAGGTTATCGTATTCAATTGTAGAATTCACGTAATGGTAAATAAACAACACTAACTGCACAGTCCTAAAGAAAGTAACCCATGTAGTGTAGGCGCCGTACAAATAACAATGGACTAGGGTAGGTCCTAGCTACACACAGGCCAGTGTAAATTACAAAAGAGTTCCCTGAAGGGTATCAAACTCAGAGCGACCCGGTACATTGAACCGAGCGGCCTACGCTAATCCTATCATCAACAAATTCACGTTATCAGAATTCGCGAATAGCAAAAGCCTTTCTATGTTCACATATCATTTTCGAATGATAATGCTTAATGGCGCAATACGATCAGATAACACATCATTGAATTAAACTACCGTTAGCAACTGTAAAAAAGATAGTTAGCTACAAAAGTTATGATGGAAACGCTGCAAAGAAAAACGTCCCTTTGATGGTTGAGAATTCATAATAATAGGATAGAATTCCCCTCGGGACCAGAAAAAGCTCGGGGTAGAAAAAGTTTTATTCCATAATAAAGCTTTTTCTAACACTCGCAGAGCGCTCAAAGTGTGTATAAACTATTGATGGTCAATTTTAGATAAATTTAAATGTTATTTCTAAAAGCCGTTCGATAAAAAATCGAAAAAAGAGTGAACTTACCTATGTTATTGCTCGATATATTCATGTGCTTTACTTGAAAAATAAAGAGGGATTAAATATTTATATACAAACTTCAATATGGCCATGTTTCACAAATAAATAAGTCTGATTCTTCATTCATCTATACTAATATTATAAATGTGAAAGTTTGGATGGATGGATGGATGTTTGTTACTCTTTCACGCCAGAACGGCTGAACGGATCTGGATGAAATTTGGCACAGAGATAGATTATAGTCTGGAATAGCACATAGGCTACTTTGTGCGCGCTGGTCCAATTTAAATGAAACACACATAGATAATATCGAGCGGACTGTATTAGGTAATAAAAATAAATAAGTAGATTCTAAGCGTGCGAACTGTGCGCAGGGTTGAACAGTGACTGCCCACCTTGGGTTGCCATTAAACAAAAAACATATTTGTGTTTGTGGAACAAACATGCTGGGGAAACAGAAAACAAATTTATGAACTACCTTTTCCTTGTTTACAAAAAGTGTCAAATCTATTCATAACTAATCTATGATACATCAGTGGCACATCTATACATGTTACTATCTAGGTATGCAAGTACAAATAAAGGAATTCAAAATGATTATCTTTTTTCTTTGAGAAACACAATTACATATTAATTACAATTACCTACAACTACAATTACAACTACATATTGTGGCAACCGACCCTGGGGCTTAATATTGTTTATAGCTAAACAGTTATATGCTTGACTTAATTATCACAAAGGTTTAAATTTAACTTAATGCTATGAATTTTAATTATAACACTTACAGTCTGTTGTTTACTCACTTACAAACTATATAAGTACTATTCACACAATTAAATAGGTAGAGAAATTAAAACATAGGTTTAGAGAAATAATGAGTCCTTCTTAAACAAGTAGGTAGCTTAATGTATCTAACTATTAATTAATATAAATCAAAATAAAAATCTATACTCCTAATAGAAACACATAACTTGTCTGATAAGACATAGAAAACTTAATGCTTAGTAATTAAATAAAATAACAAAGGAAACTTCTTTCTGAAGAAATAAAACATAAAAAATAACAAGTAATTCTGTGTGTTTGAACACTAATCAATCACAATATATTGGCACTGGGATCATGCTCCAATGACCATATCAATTTATAACCGATCATCCTCGACCTCCTGCTATTATGTAATAACTATGCATAGGTATGCATCATACTACAGTACCTACCTTGTAGGGACTTTACTCCACAGGCAGTAAACAAATTTTACCTATGCTCGTTCTCATTATAAAGCCATTACTGGTTTTTATATCTACCGCCCTGACCTTGCTATCCTTGCCTGGATAAACTTTAATCACCCTAGCCATTGGCCAGCGCAGAGAAGGAATGTTCTGATCGCGTACTAGGACAAGAGATCCTTCCTTTATATTTAAACATTGCTTATGCCACTTGGGCCTGTTTTGTAATGTAACTAAATACTGCTTATGCCACTGCTTCCAGAAGCCTTGCACTATTTTGGTACATTTTTTCCAAAATGATAAGCGATTACTTGGTACATCTGTTAAGTCAGGTTCAGGATATGATGACAATGGTTTGCCTGTTAAGAAATGACCCGGGGTTAAATACGAATAATCTGTTGAGTCAGAAGTGGACAAGGCAGTTAAAGGCCTTGAATTTAATATACCTTCTATTTGGATTAAGACAGTATTAAACTCTTCATATGTCATAACAATATCTCCTACCACTCTTTTTATATGGTACTTTACACTCTTAATTCCTGCCTCCCAGAGACCTCCAAATACTGGTGAATAACTGGGTATGAATTTGAACTCAATACCCTGCTCAGCTGCAAAGTTGTATACCTGATTTTGATGATCTTTACTAGACTGTAATAGGTATAATTCTTTTAATACATTGCGTGCCCCTCTAAAGTTACTGGCATTATCACAATGTATCTCACAAGGCTTATTGCGACGTGATATAAATCTTTTTAAGCAATTCAAAAAACTTTCTGTAGTTAAATCTGTTACTAATTCAATGTGTACTGCTTTAGTTAAGAAACAAACAAATAATACTATGTATGATTTTAATATAATAGGATTTCTGACACGGTGCATTTTTATAGAAAATGGACCACCATAGTCAATACCTACTCGCTCAAATGCTCTGGCTGGAGTCACTCTCCCAGCAGGTAGAGAACCCATCAATTGCTCAGAAGCCTTGGCCTTGAGTTTAAAACAAACAATACACTTGTGTAGTACATTACTGACTTCTCTTCTGCCATTAATGACATGAAACCTTTGGTTTAAATTGGACAATACTAACTTTTGCCCGGCATGTAATAAAGCTTTATGTTCCCTTTCTATAATTGCATTAGTTATAAATGAATGTTTTGGCAATATGATGGGGTGCATCTGTTCATAAGACAGGTTGAAATTTTGCAATCTACCACCAACACGAAGCAAACCTAAGCCATCAAGAAAGGGATTCAAATGAATTAAATTAGACTTAATGGGAATATCAGTCAACAAACAATTAATTTCTTTTGATAAGTGTTGACGCTGTTCATTTCTAATAATAATTTTTAATGAATAATCTAACTCCTTGGCATTTAAATATGAACTCTTTTTTCTATCATGAGAAGGTAATTTACAATTATTTATGAATCTATAGATATAACCTATTACTCTTTGAAGCTTACTAATATTAGAATATTTTTCAAAAATAGTTAACTGCTGTTTATATTGATAAACTGTGGCAGTGATTTTAGTTTCAGGGATAGTTTCTAACAAACTAAAATTAGAAGTATGATTATAATTCTTGGAATGCATATTCTGTGGACCATGCCACCATAACTCATTGTCCTGTAACAAATGAGGCTCCACACCTCTTGACAAACAATCAGCAGGATTTTCACTTGAATTGACATAATGCCATGAAACATTCTCACTAATTTCTAAAATCTTGGTCACCCTATTTGCGACATATCTATTTAACTTGATAGGTGCTGTTTTTAGCCAAGAAAGTACTATCATGGAGTCTACATATAAGTATGTATTAATATGAAATTTATCCTTAAAATTATCTACCACCTTTCTTGTCAAGGTAGCCAATAATAAGGCACCATTGAGTTCAAGTCGTGGTATAGTTAATTTCTTAATTGGATTGATTCGAGACTTTGAACACAATAGGTCAACCTTTACATTACCCTGACTATCTATTGTTCTTATGTATAAGCAACATCCATATGCATAATTGGAAGCATCAGAGAAACCAATTAATTCAATTGATTGAACCATATCTGTTTTAATATTTCTATTAACACGAATGCCTGACATATGTTGCAAATTAATAACAAACTGCCTGAACTTCTCGTTTAATTCTATGGGTAAAGGTGCATCCCAGCTGATATTTGATAACCAAGCTAGTTGCATTAAGATTTTAGCATTGACTAAAATAGGACCAACTAATCCAAGTGGGTCAAATAGCTTACTTATGAAACTTAATAAATCTCTTTTTGAATAGGACTCTGAAACCTGATGCTCAGGGCATTTAACAATAAAAATATCCTGTTGTACATTATATGAAATTCCTAAAGTTTTAATTGTAACATTATTTTTACAGATATCAATTTCCTTTAAGTTTTGATGTTCTATGGGAATATCATGTAATAAAGTGTGTTCATTGGAACACCATTTGTGAAGCTTAAAGTTTCCTAGAGCTAATAGTTCAATTAATTGAGTTTTAATTGATAATAATTCGGAAATATCATTAGCCCCTATATTTACATCATCAACATAAGTATTGTTTAGTAAAGCTTGAGAAGCAAGTGGATATTGCTCCTTGTATCTGTGAGCAAGCTCATGCAAACATCTTGTAGCTAAGTATGTGGAACTTTTTAAACCATAAGTTACCGTTTGAAGTTGTACACATTGTATACTGTCCTCAGGATCATTTCTCCAAAGAATGTTCTGGAACTTACAGTGTGAAGGATTAAGCATTATAGCTCGAAACATTTTCTGAATATCAGCGATAAGCACAAACTTATAAAGCCTGAATAAAAGTAGGATGCTAAACAAATCATTTTGCATTAAAGTTCCATTAAGCAACACATCATTGAGCGAGATACCATTCTTGGTCTTCATTGAGCCATCAAAGACAACTCTTAATCTAGTGGTTTTACTACTATCATTAATCACACAATGGTGTGGTAAAAAATAATACAATTCTTTGGACAAGTCTAAACTTGATATATCTATATATTGTGCATGTCCTAATGAAATGTACTCTAAAATAAATTGTTTATAGGCTTCATACATAGGTAAGTCTTTTTTAAGCCTCTTTTCTAAATTTACAAATCGCTGAAGTGCACATGAAAAAGAGTCACCCAGCTTAAGTTTTTGTAAGTCTTGTTTGAAAGGTAAGTCTACTTGAAACTTGTTATTTTTAAGTGTGACAGTAGCTTGGAAATTCTCTTCAGCAAGTAGTTGTTCAGAACTTGCTTCAGAGTACAGCTCTGGCACCTTTTCACATTCCCAAAACTTCTCAATATTTTTATTTAATTTTTCAAGACTTTTAACATTATTAGATTGAATACCACTATTAAGACGTGCATGACCTGAAAAGCCAGTAATCTCTCTCTTGGAAGCTGCTGAGCCATGAGCGACCCCAGCCACAACATAACCAAAGCGAGTGTTTTGTAAGCATAAGCTCCCCGGCATTGAAAGTGGAATTTGTTCACGCAATAATAGTTGGAAAAATATATCACAGCCTAAAAGCAAGCTTATTCTTTGAGATTTATAGAAATCTTTATCTGCTAACCTAACATAAGTAGGTATATTTAAACTTTGTAAGTCCACCTTAAATTGTGGTAAGTTGCATGTAATGTCATTGACTATGCAACAATTGACAATCATTTTAAAACTGTCATCCAAAGAAGACATATTAAATTCAGCATTATAAGCAATTTTTTGCCTGCCATCACCCACTCCCTGTATAATAGTGTCTACAGAGTGTAAATTACAATTAATTGTGTCAGCAGTTTCTGACAAAATAAATGAAACTTGACTACCAGAGTCCAGTAAAGCGCGGACACACATAGTTGAACCGTCTTTTTTAAATAATTTTACTTTAATAGTAGGCAGTAAAACATTGTCACCATTTCTTGCCAGTAAAACAACTGAATCATTGACCTGCTCTGTAATACCTGTAACTGCATTTGATACATGGGTATCTGATGATATAGCATCATGCAGCAGGCTATTGTGCCTCGACTTACATGTCGAACACTTAAATTGAAAATTGCAGAGTCCTTTATGACTATTTAAACAAAGTTTACATAAATTGTTCTGTTTTACAAACTTAAGTCGATCAGAACCATTAGCAAGTTTGAACTGCGGGCATAGATATAATTTGTTACAACTTTTCTTGCAAAACTTACACGAGGCCGAGGATGAATGAGTTACCGCTAGACACTTCACATTACTCCTAGTACTCCTCGCCTGAAGATCTGTGTAGGCTGATTCAAGTGCAGCTGCCCGCTGATCTATAAATTTTAAAAGTGTATTTAGTGTCTGTGTTTGACCTTGTGTATCTACAAAGTAGCCTTTCAGCATGTAGGTATCTAGCTTACGCTGCAAAATGGTCATTAAAATATGGTCCCAATGCTCCACAGGAACATTGAGGTTTTTTAGAGCTCCAATATGCTGTTTCAATTGTGAAACTAATTGTCTAAGCGATGCCGCTGTACATTTGCTTATTGGACTTAAATCTAATAGTGCAGAGACATGAAAATTTATAATTTTAGGCTTATCATCATACCTCTCTTTTAAAAGCTCAAGTGCTTGTGTATAATTGTCTGATGTGAGACCCAAATGCAAAATAATAGAACGTGCTTCACCCTCTACTAATGACTTTAAATAATAAAACTTTTCACAATCGTTTAACGATGTGTTTTTATGAACAACACTATTGAAAATTTCTATAAAATTGTAGTAGTCACCTACCTGACCATTAAATTTAGGTATAGTTAAGTTGGGTAAGCCCCTAAATCCTTTCGGCACCTCCTCACCCATCTTGGGTAAAGAGTGCTCCGCTGCGACACTGCCCGACCTCTCTCGAATGTGCCGGTTCAGCTCGCTTAAACAATACATGTAATTTTCCTCAATTAAATCAAAGTTTTCACTATCCGACTGATCAATCACAATTATGTCGATGTTTAATTCTGAATATGTTTTGAAACACTCTACTAACCTGTTCTTTTTAACAATAAGAGAATCTATGGTAGCACACTTAATATTTTCATCATCTTTTGTGAATGATTTTATTTTGCTTATTGAAGCCTTGGTCTGGCCTCGTGCTGCGACCAGCCTTGCCAAATCTTTGGTGCTCATTTTTTAAACGACTATAAATTAAATAGCTTAAATGACTATAAATTACTTTAAACAATCGTATTTTTAAATAATTAAATTACAATTTACACCAAAATATTAAACTTATTATACGACGCGTACAAATAACTCGTGCGCCGCAACAAAATGGCGAATTTATTTTTTTTCCGGAAACAAATAATCCCGAAACACAGAACAATAAGAGAACAAGTTCGGAAACGATACTAAAGGAAGACGAATGCCACCCGAAGCGATGCCGACTTGGTCGATGGTTGTTGTGATGCCCGAAGTAGACGAAGGCGTTCCAAGTGTGCACTGGCAATATGCACTAAACCGCAGTCGCGCTGTCCTGGTTGGCGTCTCGCTCCCACTCACGCACCAAGCGATGAAAGGGTATCTGTCCCTTTCTGGCACAGGTATAAATGTAGGTATGGCGAAATGGCGAATGAAATTACAATTTTTATCACAATGTGATTATGAAAAGGATTCAGATTTTCTTCTTGAAAGCTTGAGAAGAAACGGAGTGGCACAGCAATGCAGATGCCAAAATTCCCCGCAACAACAACGTGATATAGCACATCGTCTTCGACAGCCACGTTATAGAACGCTGGCCGCCATCTTCTTGCAAAAATGATGCTTGAAATTAAACTCGGAGCACGGAGTAGCTCAGCAATGCCGACGAAAACCTCCACAGCAACAACGTTATAGACGCTGCGCTTGCTCCTGCCGCAATGTTTATAGAACGCCGCGGTTTTTAATTGAGTCACTCGCGCAACAGTCCGCCCGCCGACAAAGTCAATATGAAAATTTCACTTATTTAACACTTTTCACGAGCTAAGGACCAAAAACTATGTGCGCGCTGGTCCAATTTAAATGAAACACACATAGATAATATCGAGCGGACTGTATTAGGTAATAAAAATAAATAAGTAGATTCTAAGCGTGCGAACTGTGCGCAGGGTTGAACAGTGACTGCCCACCTTGGGTTGCCATTAAACAAAAAACATATTTGTGTTTGTGGAACAAACATACTTTTTAAATTGTAAAATGTATGGTTCCCGTGGGATAGATTTGTTTACATTTTTCATAGAATACCAATAAATTCATTTTCTCATACATTTGATTCTGAGGCGGTACGAAGATCGCCGGGACAGCTAGGGTGTTTATAAATTTGTGGTGTTTGATAGGTAGTGATAGAATAAACTATGTAGATGGTATTTTCTAAATACTAAGTGCCTACGGATGTGGTCAATCGACGGTTAATGCTCCCAAACCATACCTAGCTAGTTTGCTGCTGTCCTGAAGTCTCAAACGACCCTCTTGGTATATCCAAAATGGTATGTATACTTAGTAGTAAACCTGTAGATATATCAGATACGTATGCAATATCGTAATTAATATCGGTGCCCCGTAATCCAAGCTAAGGGCGGTTCGACCCCAACATCAATTATATATTAAATTTCGTAGCAAAGTTATTAATGGAAATCCATCAATAAAGATTAAAGATTTGAACCTTAGACCTGATTACTTAAACAGCGCGTGGAAATTGTTTTTTTTTTTTTTTTATTGCATTATAGGCAAGTATTTGATCTCGATCTCACCTGATGGTAAGTGATGATGAGTGAGTTTCCTGTTTCCTACTTACTTATATGTATTACATACACCTACTTCTGCCTACCTACCTACTTTATTGGTAGATCACTCGTGATAATAAAACAGAATAGTATATTGCAACTTGGATGTTAGATAATTAATTAATCATGTACCTACAAGATTTTAATTCGATAAATGGACTACGGCATTTGCCGAGAATGTGTATAAATTATACTTATGTAAGTATAAGTATCTAGGTGTTCCTTATCATCTTACTTACTTACATCTTCAGCAGTGGAAAAGAGGCTGATCCAGGAATTCGTTAAGGGGGGGCAATCTTAATCATTCAAAAAAAAAATTAAATTGGTCGGACTAAACTACTTCTGTCCTGAGTAAGGGGGGAGGGGGGTGCGGGTGCAAATGCACTCGTTTCCCCCCTGTATCTCACCCCTCTTTGTGGATAAACACGCGATTCCAATCCATAAACGCAAGTACATGCCTACTTAGCACCATAAACACCCCCACACTAATCTCCAATGTTTGCCAGCGATCAGTCCCTTTATCATCGATCAATCCCTCGTGACGTCACCCCTCACGCAAAAACACTAAGGGACCAGCCATCATAATATATATGTCTAGTATCACTAAGGTAAGCAGGAACACCTAATTTTATCGTATTGGGTAGAGAAAATATGCTGTCGACGTCATTCTTGTTTATAAAACCTGTCGTGTGAGCGGGATGAAAGACACGAACACTACCGAAACCCTTCGTAAAAAGATTGCGCTGAGGCCTCTGTTTACGAGCCAGTTTCGGCAATAAATTACGTGACTTGGGTATGGTGCGGCGTTTTTAACAATGATTGTCACTAATTGACAATGGTTACGTGAGTCGAGTTTCAGAGTAACCGAGTTCGATTTGTTTTGTCGTTTTAGTAAGTTTTTTTAATACGGCCGGAGCTATGTGTTCCTTTCAATTGAAAACACCTAAAATGGTCGTCATCTACCAACGAAAAAGTACTCGCACCTACTTAAATGAAGAAAAATCTCATTATCTTAACGAAATTTTTCTCAAATTTAGTAAAATCCAATAACTTGTATTAATACTTATGAGATATATGCCTACGCTATTAAAGCCGTTACGCGCCAGAAAGGTATTCCGATCCACATATACATTTTTATAAGGCCCTTGGATTGTCAACTTTTCCAATCATAAACCAATAAAGCTAATTGATAATTAAAGAAGCTAGCTACACCGAACTCCTCTAAGATGTTACACTATAACCTAATTAGCAACCATTTTCGTAAAGGAAAATCGAATTAAAATCACTATGTCGGAAGGTTCTTCGAAACCCTCTTGTCTTTGCCTTCCTTTGAAATCGTGACATCCTGTTATTAGGTAGCTGGGTTATTATTAAGCACCCCCGAAATCTGAAAGGTAGCAATTAGTTAAAATATAGTTGACTCAAAATAAACTACAACTATACAAATTACTTATTTACTGAAGGAATATTCCGTCAAGTAATTACATATCTGACAAGCTAATAAATAAAATGATTGAAGCTACCTATTAAAATTCTTGGAATATTTTTTACCCCCTTACTTATTCATTAGTTATAAGTGGGTACCCTAAATTGTTAGACGTTCATTACACATGGGAATGGAGACAGAATGGTTCTAGAATGGCGTGTGATTATCATACCCTTCGAAATTGTGAGTAGCTGAGGACCGTGATGTGTGGAAGTCATTGGGGGAGGCCTGTGTCCAGCAGTGGACGTCTTTCGGCTGATGGATGGTCGAATCACAAGCAAAAAAGCTTAACAGAAAGGTTCTACTTATACCTATATTACTAAAATGAATACATAAAACGTATCAAATTATACACAATTCAATTGACAATTAGGTATCTATGGTGTAGTGTAAATCTTAAAGGTCCTTCAGTAGGTTGTAAGAGAGCCTCATAGCTGATGAGCTAATAGGGACAGGTATAATAAAGTAAAACCAGCCTTCATTAAGGATACAATACGATATGCAGCTATCCTAAAATCAATTTGCATCTTTGAACTTAATGTTTGAATATTAAGTTCATGTACCGTAACAACTAGTTTCAAAGTAAACAGACAACAATTTAATGTAATTGGGACACCATTTATATTTGAATTTACATTTTAGCGCGATACAACCATCGCGTAGATATAGCTACGAGTATTGTGTGAGCCATGTTATATGAAGATAGGTATAATTAATTACCTAAGTAATATTATGATGTTTCGAAACTCCAGTTGACGCTTGAACTCACTACATATACTTTTTTTTATGAGAAAGTCCGGCCCATGTGGAAATATAAATTCCGAATCTCAGCTACGGACTAAGAAAAAAATAAATCTTAGACCAAATGTTAGCGAAATGTTTGAAACAAAAATACGTAAATTACGAAAGCATCGTCTGAGATCTCCACAAATTCATAATCTGAAACTCCATATATATAGGATCTAATGGCCCACGAGACGAACCTACATTCAGTGGTACGGCAGGTTATTTATGTTATGACAACGTATAATGGCCTTTATCGCCTTTGATTATTAACGTCGTTTTATTAAATTAATAATTCTAGAGTAATGCGTGATGAGGAGTGCAACATACTGCAGAACCTGTCGAGGGAGGAGTTCCGCGAGTTCCGGACACTGGTCATCGATATGGTGCTGGCCACCGACATGTCGTTCCACTTCCAGCAGCTAAAGAACATGAGGTCACTGCTGTCGCTCGCCGAGCCCACGGTGGACAAGTCCAAAGCAGCATCGCTGATACTGCACTGCTGCGATATTTCGCATCCAGCTAAGGTGAGATACCTGCATCTAGAAATAAGGTTTGTCAATGCATGATGCAAATATGAAGTAGCAGTCACTATCAACATAGGTTTTAGGGCGGTACTTACCGTGAAAACGCTACATTCCGAAATACTATAGAGGAATTTGCGTTGTGGCAACCTTAGACTACATCGTAAGCTTAGCTTGCAGGAAAGAGATATATGCAATAGCGCTACACGAATATAATATCGTTAGCTTTACTTACCACAGAACAGAAAAAATCGTTAGGTACAACCCTGTTTAATTATACTCCCAAATCTATAGATGTTTAAGTAAATCTAATTACAATGCCATTACGAACAATGATTCTCAAGAAAAGTGTTTTGTAATGCCGTGTAAGAGAACGAAAATGTTAAATAAATTTGGGGTGTAGTAAACTTCTTCTAACAACGAAGATCCTTATACCAAATCTATTACCAATTTCAGAGATGGGACCTCCACCACAGATGGACTATGAGTCTTCTCGACGAGTTCTTCCTTCAGGGGGACAAGGAACGGGACCTGGGTCTCCCGTTCAGTCCCCTATGCGACAGAAATAATACCCTAGTGGCCGAGTCGCAGATCGGGTTCATCGAGTTCATCGTGGAACCCAGCATGGGCGTTTGTGCTGACATGCTTGAGTACATCTTGGGACCCCTACATTCCAGCTCTAAGAACTCTACTAACTCCACTGAACCTATTAATGAAGAGAGCACAGGTAATAACATAAAAAGTATCCAACTCTATCTATTAAGATGCCTACATCACACGAAGTTCGAGCTTGGCAAAAATAATACGAATCAAGAAATATCAGAATAATATGATTTGGTTTTGTTTCAGGAAACGAGAATAACAGCAAGTTCAAAATCAGGAAGCCTTGGGTCGCGTGTTTAAGCGACAATAAGAAGATTTGGAAGGACCAAGCTGCTAAAGGTACCTATTTATTCGTTAACTTAATATACAGAAATTAAGTAGTTATCCTAGTAATTCTTAGACTCAACAAATTTCCAATGCGTTTCAGATGCTGAAACCCGAGCCAAACAAGAGGAGGAGAGCAACAGTGCCCCACCGACCTCAGAAGAATAATATTTAGCCTCACTTGTAAATAGCGTAAAATCTAGTTGTTGCAACATGTTTTATTCATTGTTGAAAAAAAGCTAAAGCACACACTCCTATGTGCCAGCTTCATTATATGTTGCTGTTATATTTTAAAATGTCGTGTGTACCGCACAAATATTCAGCTTGTATGCACAATGCAAATAGTCTGGATGTGTATCTCTATGTATATGGAAGACAACATAGTGAGCTAATTTGGATCGGCGGTGCACCGCTGAGCGGTGATCACGCCCCTAGTATAAATTATTCATTATCATTCGCTGCTAAGATTTCTAGCATAGCCTAAAAACTAAGTTCAAAAGCATCGATCATGTCTCAACACATAATACGAGGACAGAGATTTGTGCACATTAGTACAGCAAATATTTATAAGGACTCGCAATAGTTTTAATATAAGTATACCTAGATGCTATTTTCTACTCATACATTGAAATAGTTTTAGTATAACACTGTACTGAACTCATTTCAAGTACCTATCTATAATCATAAGGGCTGAATGTATGTATAGTAACTATCAAATGCTGGTGTCGGAGCAAACTTGAATTACTTACATAATTTATTGTATAATCGTAAACAGGGCACTTCACTTCGGTCAAACACTTAACTCGTAAGGATATAACATAATTATAGCTTATTAATTAGACTTAAATTTAACCCATATAATGACTACGCTTATTAATTTTAATGTTTCCGATTAGATTGGAGAGTCTTGATATTCCTGACCAAATGTTATTTAATATGAAATTATTTTCTAAATAATAAAACGCCATTTTTGATTATAGTGAATATGTAGATAGTGCATAGTGAAACTACATAATACAAATTAAGATTTTTCCTTCTGTTTAACATAGCTAAGGATAATGTAGGTACATTTAACATATTTATTTAAAAAAAAAACAAGAAAGAACTCGTGTTGAAACAGATGGGAGTCGAATGATAAGTTTTGAGAAGATCAACTATTAACCTATTAGACCTAATAGACTGAACGGCATGGGCTAAGGTCCTAGGAATGAACAGGAAACTTAGGTAGTCGTAGACGTGACCATAAAAGTTTTTTTTATGGATAATCCAAAGTAAACGTACCGTCCTACGAGTGGAATATCTATTCGATGGGAGGATGGATAATTGAATTTATTATCGAGAAGATATTATAGGAATTGAGGCCAAGTGTATACTCACTGCTGCCAAACATTCATCTGTACTGAATCTGCTTAAAAATAGTATGTAATAATCACAAAATGTATAAACATTTGTATATCAGAGGCCTAGTATTCCTGGTAGGTACGTGGGACCATTCTCATTGAATATCAAATCACAAGAATCCATAATCATGATAAATTTAAGGTCCCTACACGAGTTCGGGGATGGCGAGGATAAATTTAAAATCCAACTGGTGACGCTTATTGTAGACAAATTTAACAATAGATGTTTTTACAATATTTATCATCTATTTTAATTAATAGACGTTTAATAATGAAATCTGTATATTGTGCATTTAGTGTACCTATTAATAGTTTTCGAGTAGGTACCTAGGTAGCTAGGTACTTTATATTTAAGAATAATCAACTAAGGTAAGTACCTAATTTATTTGAAATATTATAGTCTAAAATATTGGCCATTCTGATTGGGGATATAGCTTTATGAAATGTAGAGTT
This sequence comes from Pheosia tremula, assembly GCA_905333125.1. Taxonomy (NCBI): domain Eukaryota; kingdom Metazoa; phylum Arthropoda; class Insecta; order Lepidoptera; family Notodontidae; genus Pheosia; species Pheosia tremula. The sequence goes on from HG995397.1 coordinate 2,574,471, forward strand.
TAGCATACTGAGCCTTATGTAAATGATTAGTGTTGTTTCTGTATCATAGCTTCGAACATCACACATAGATCGACCATAACAAAATATTTTCAGTGTTTAAGCAACCTATAGGGACTTATCCACTTTTGTATCCATTGCATAATGCTCTTCACACATTCCGAGTTTTTAGTTTTGACATGTGAATGTAAGTAATTAAGCTTATTATGGACCTGTCTATTGCTAATTTTTAAGATTATAAATAATCACATAAGTACTGCGAGTCATAAGTAATGCACTTCAGCATGTAGCAAGAACCTCCTATTTTAAATAGTTTGTCACTATTCACTCCATGAAATAAGTATTATGATTATCACTTGCTAAACGGTGATGGAAAACATCGTGGGGAAACCTGCATGTCTGAGAGAGCCTCTCGATAGACGTGTGAAGTCCGCCAACCCGCACTGGGCCAGCGTGGTAGATTATAGCCAAATCGCAATGTTGGGGGGCCCGAGCCCGTGTCCGTGCCAGTGGGATATGAAATAAGGGGCTACTATTATTATGATATATGAATGCATAAAGGAATTTTATTTATATTGTATATTTAATCACAGTAATATTCGAAAGATAAAGGCACTTTAACATTTTCTATTGTTCAGCTTAACCATCTAATGAAATTAAAAAATATATGAAAATATTGAATTGAAAATGCATATTATTGTGTATTTTCTTTACACTTAAGATGAACTCACCGGCTATACAGTCCCACACTAAGCAACGCTTGTATTATGGGTACCGTACAATGGACTGAGGGCGAACTCAGTATATAATACTTATATGTATCAATGTTGAACGTCCATGACTCGGGTACAAACATTAATGCTCATCACACAAAGCTTGTCCCTACCAGGATCCGAACCCGGGGTCGACACAGAAAGCAGGGTCACGACTAACTGCGCTAATGAGGTCGTCGTATTGTATGTACTTAAATGCTTATAGCAACAAAGAACTTCGAAACTGCATTTGTCTAATAAAATGAAATCTCAAAGGTTTTGGTCATTTTTTATCAACATTCTTTTTCTACATGTGTAATTAAATAGAAATAAACACCTTTTAGTTATGTGTAAATTATATGTAAAATGAAAATAAAGATTTTCGTAGAAAACTATGTTTTCTTTAAATATCCCTATGTTACTACACATTGGAGGTGGCAATTTCAATTTGCCGATTGCTCTAACTTAATTTAAATGTTATATAAAAAAACAAAACCAATCGCTATTAATAAGGATAGGAAAGCTGATACAGTATGTTTGAATTATGGTTTATTACAAAAGTTATTAAAAAAAAACCATTTAATTGGCATGTATGATTTGGCTCTTCATTAATTATACAACAAATAGAAATTGTAATAACAGCATGGTCAAACCAATAATACACTTAAATTAATTGCACATAGAAACAATGTATTAGATTAACTAAGTATATATTTATATGTTTTCCCAAATATATTGAGCTGCACAGACAATGCTCTTACATCGGTTTTTTGTCTATTACAAATTATTGTACCCTCTATAACATCACCCTGTTTAACTTCTTTGCAATCTTTGAAATAAAATACAGTCTGTTTCCAATGTGTAGCTGTTGTGTGAGGGCCGGTTGAAAATGAAATTGGATTAGGCAGATCAAAAAATGTGTCAAAATATCCAACAAGAGATGACAAAGTACCATCCCTTAGTATTGCCAGTTTGAATTGAGACGTAAAGTTCATTACATCATTGTTGCAAGTATTAATATCAATCTCTTTCACCACACAAGGTTCAGATAAAATGTACTTTGATGCTACAATATCTATACTCGCTTCTCTAACCACTTCAGATTTCATACAATTCATTTTGTATCCATACACATCTGACCAGAAATGGATTAATTTCTTATGTGTATCTACATCTCCATTTGCAACTAGACTTATATTGCACTTATTGGGTAGTAAAATGCCATCTGGCTTCATACAATTATCTCTAGCATATATAACACTGTCAAGCATGCCTTCAAATAGTAAAAAGTATCCCATCCATTCTGATACAATAATGTCTACTTTTTCATCTAATTTTGTATCTTCCAGTCTACCTTTGACAGTTTTGATTGTGTCCTGTAAATTATTTTCACCAATTATATCCATAGCATGGTAAATTATATCAGATTGGTCTAACGCATAAACCTTCTTAGCACCTGCTGTGGCTGAAAACATAGATAGAATACCAGTTCCACATCCAAGATCGAGAACAATTTTGTCTTTGATTGTGTCTTTGTTATTGAGTATTGCATCCCTGTATGTTTCTGTTCGTACCTTATCTGAAAGCATATCATAATGAATGCCAAAATGGGCATATGTACTGAAATACCCCTCGTCGCATTCCAATGGAACGTTTGATACACAATTGACAATAACTGTTGGTTCATCATTAGCGCTTTTTGAATTACCACCTTCAACAACATTCTTCATTGATTGCTGCATCTTATTTATATCTTCTTTTGCCATTTGTATGTGTGTCTGACTCTCACTTAACTGCTGGGTTAACATCTGTATTGTCCTTTGTAGTTCAATAAAATGTGCTTGAGATAAGGTTACCAAACCATTTTCAACATTAGCATGGTAGGTCTTGGGTGAACTGGGCTTATCAGTGAGTGAATCAAAGTCGTACATCAGCCATTCATCATTTTCCACTGGTTTCAGATACTTCTCATCATTCCACGATGCTTCTTTGGCATTCATAACAGCTTCAGAAGTAGGCTTGTGGGCCTTGATGTAATTTATTAATTTTATGTATGAATAACAGTCCATATTGAATTTAAGCTTGAGTTTGTTTAAATCGAACTTATGGATGGACTCACAGTGGCTGAATCCTTCTTCTATTGTCGATAAGGTGCTTGTACAAAACAGACATGTTACCATCGTGTTGCTTGTTTCCATTTCCTGCCATTCCTCCTCTTCGAAGTGTTCCTCATCACTGCTAAGGTCAGGCACGTCCGACATTATTGTGTTTTATTAATAAAATCGACAAAACTGAATGTTTTCAGTAATATTTTTTATGATTTATGAATGAATACGAACTGAACATGTGAGAAAGGCAGAAGCAAGGAATGAATTTGACACTGACTTGAGTGAGACAAAAGTGACATTTCAGATTATGAGCTGTCAAAACATTTCATATATGGCGTCACCGTATTTTGCTAGTGTCAAGTATAAGTAAATCTATTTCAAACCGCAAAGTCTTGCCCAGGATTACCTTTTTCGGAGGAACTTAAAAAGCTATGTTATACCATATTTATGCTACCTGACAAAATGCACACTGGCAAAATACCTAAGATAATGACGCCATATGAAACAAAAAAGAGGAATGATTACCAAAAACGATAATTACTGAACTATTTAAAGAACATAATTATTCAAGATTTGGCACTTGTGCCTTTATATTTAAATTGTATACCTGCAAGTAAATTTGATCAAGAAAATACTCATGACATTGACAACATCAGAATTGGCAGTATGGATTGATTCCCTCGCCTGTCCTACTGGACGAATTAAACTACTACTTACCAAAAACGGCGGAAAATTTAAAATTGTTTGTTTGTATTGTCACCGTTACCATGGTATCGCTGCCGTTGCATAACAAGGAACAAACAAAATATCATTAAGATTTTGAAAAAGGTGAAACTCATAAAACAACAATGAAATTAAAAATATCGACATTTAAAGAACCCAAGCATATTGGTGTTGTTGTATGCGTTAACTGGAATAATACTGAAGACGTATTTTCTTGCGGGTATGTTTCTTTCTATCAACTTTCTAGTTTTTTTAATGTCCAAAATTATTTGACTTATTTACTACCTAATACATTTTTAGGGACGACCATAAGCTTTTGAAATGGAATTTAGTGACCAGCGAATGCATGGTGGTCACAACATTCCCAGACGATTTTTATCCGACAGGAATGCATTTATTCCCAAAGATAAATATCGGCGGCAACAAGCACCAGCATGATGTCATACTGATATCTACGGCGGATGGCAAGTTAGTATATTTTTCATAATGACCGAATGAAAGTGTTTTCTATTTTGAATCTTTAAAATCGCATGATATTTGCAAAAAAGGACTAAGAATTAAACTATCTACGTACCTACTTTTTTTTGGTAAACATCTATTGAATGTTCTCTGGGTGACAGATTTCACATTGTAAACCACAACGGCCGCATAGAAAAAACTGTGAACGCACATCAGGGTGCTTGCCTAGCAGCACAGTGGAGTCCCGATGGGGCTGGTCTGTTAACGGGTAAGAAGAAAAATAATTTCAAAACATTGCTGTAATAAAGTGTAATAAATTGAATGTTTTTAACAAAAGGCTTACAGGTACTTACAGAAAAAAACTAAATCTAAGCCAATTGTTTTTTTTTTTATAGCGGGTGAAGATGGTCTCGTCAAAGTATGGTCACGGAACGGCCTCCTCCGTACAACCATTGTGCAATCCGATATGCCCTGCTTCTGCGCAGTATGGAGCCCCGATAGCAGCGCTATCTTACACACTAAGGGAAATTCCCTCGTCATAAAACAATTAAATTCTAGCAATAAGGTCACCAAAGTACGTATCTATTTACTAAAATGAGTATTTTACTGCGTAATTAATGTAATGAAACGGAATCGAAATGCCTACTTCTTTCGGTTATTATTGAAATAGGTCACTGATTGAAGAATCCACCAAGTCGACATCATCAAGAAAATATCATATTTAAAAAAATGCCCTATATTACCGGTCTTTTAACTTACATTCCACTTTCGTTCACAGTGGAAAGCACATGAAGGTCTAATTCTGTGCATTGCTTGGAACGCTAATAATAATTTAATCATCTCCGGTGCTGAAGATGGATTCTCAAAGGTTCTTTGCATATCATTTTTATTTGCTTTTGATTAGTTGGCATTAGGTGCTGTATTCAAGTTTTTATGAGTGGTTTTTCTGATATAACTTATGTGTTCTTTTGAAATTAAATAGATATGGGATTCCTTCGGTCAGCAAATATCTGTGAGCGTGAAACACGACCAACCAATCACTAGTGTCAGTTGGTCACCAGCCGGAGATATGTTCGTCGTAGGCAGTTTCAACCTTATAAGACTGTGCAATGCTAATGGGGTAAGTAGATTTATGGTTGAGGAGGCCCACTTTTCTTTTATGCTTTGATTTAGATTTATTTCATTTACCTTTTCTAGTCCTTGTCTATGTAAGCTCTATTGCAGTGGTCTTATTGTCTGGACCGCCCGAATACTGGAAGCATCTACAATATCGCCTGGTCCTCCGACGGTACGCAGCTGTCGGCAGCTTGTGCAAACGGACATGTTTTGTTCGCTCATATTATTGACAGGTAACTTGAGTTGGTTCTAGAGACATTTACTTCACACTAAAAACATACTTATCCGCACTTGGTCTTGCTTTTGTAGGGAGTACACATGGAAGAATTTTGCGTGTACGCAAAGCGGTCGTAAAGTGATCACAATTAAGAACATCATCACAGACCAAAGCGATCAATTGGACTATCCAGATAGAGTCATACAAATAGCCTTGGGATTTAACCATCTGGTGACGGCAACTGTTAAACAATGTTTCATTCATAAACTTACCTCTTGGAATACGCCGGTCACGTTCGATTTAAAGGAAGGCACTATTAGTATGATATTGTTGGCTGAAAGGTAAATCTACGTTTTTTTTTTCATTCATATTCCAATAACTTTCATAAATTTGCTGCTTTAGTTTATATATTGTGATGGCCTACTGTAGTTGTATTGTTTTTTCATTATAAACAATTTTTTTAGATGTCTTTGCATAGTAGAAAGGGCGGGAGTTTCGGTATACAGCTATATGGGGCGACTTCTTGCAAGTCCAAGATGGGGAGCGCGACCCGAAACCCTCGGTAGAGCTGCAGTATCTTTGGGACCAGATGCTTTGGCCGCTATCGATCAAAGCGATAGGAAATGTAAGTCATGTTTCAAATGTGTCCTCCAAACTTTTTATCAGTGATCCTTACATAACACTTTCTGCTATAGTGATCCACGTATTCGACCTCCCCACCGGCCTTGTAGTTCGAAGCTCCACGGACAACACCGTGACGAAGCTGTCACATAAGATGACTGTATCAACTATCGCTGTGAGCCAAACGGGACCGATTAACGAAAGACAACTGGCTCTGTTGGATTATAATAGGGATCTGTACGTCGTCACTGTCAAGGATGCAAAGTCAAAGTTTGTTAAATTAGGTATGTACCAAATACTTAGTAACTAATAAAATCTAAACGTTTAAGTACCTACACCTTTAGACATGTGAGCAATATTATTATATTCACTTATAATATGATTATAAACTGATGCAAACATTTGGAGATACACCTGCCCCTCCCATGGATACTCGTATCACCTTTAAATAAAACCTCAATTCTTCTGTCAGGATCCCAAATTCTCAGTGTTGCGTGGAGCTCAGAAACGGAACTGCTGGTTGGTTTGCGAGCTAATTCTGTCGTCGCATGGTGTTGTCCTAGAGCTGCCTTGCAACCAGACTGGTTGGCTCTTACAACTGTCAGCAAAGATGTAACGTTAGTTATTCAATATGTATTTTATGGGTCTTATACTTACATGATATTTTTTTTCGATGTGGTATTTTCAAAAAGATATTTCGGTTCACAGAGATCTAGGTAGGAATCCTACAATAATAAGCGTAGAGGATGGAGTAGCGAAAGTATGCCGCGGCAATGGCTCTTTACTGCATTTATCTATTGCTGTCTTCCCTGAGAAACTTCTTAAGCTCGTGGCCGCTAACTTGTGGCAGGCTGCGCTACAGGTACTGAACTATGCATTAATAGCCAAGAAGTTCCATTACATAACCCACCAGCTTAAAAATAATTTGCACGTGAGATATGAAACCATTAAGAAGGTACTTATATTTGTAGCTTTGTCGAACTGTCGAGGATGAAACACTATGGGCGTGTCTCGCGGTTCTCGCGTGGCAACAAAACCAACTTGCGGTAGCTGAGGAAGCTTTTGCTTTGATACATCAGTACCACCAAGTGTGTTACATTCAACATCTTCGGGTGAGTATGTCATAGCTATATACTTATCATGTCAATATCTGATTATCATCGTCATGGTATAGCCTTTACCTATAAGCGTATTCTTATCGTCATGTTATGACTGACAAACATTATAATATGCGAATTTCTTTTATTTTTTTTTCAGAGCAACATACCAGAGAAACTATAAACATAATATCAATCTATCTTCGTACCTACCTTTTTAAGGAAACATTTAATAATTATTATGTATTGAGATGGAACTACTTACATCTACAACAATTAAAGTGTTTACTTTTTTAAGTATATCATTTTAGCATAATTATTTATTGAAATAAAACTATTTTTTTAAGGATTTTATCGCGTTTATTTTCCGTTTTTACGTTCCCGACGTTTCGGCTGCTTTACAGCAACCATGGTCACGGGAGGACTGAGGTGGTTGACGTCCTGGTGTCATAGTTAGAGACGGGCTACCCTCATATTTAATTGTTGATTGTGGTCCGATCTACGCAGAAAGTGCTCACAGTATCTTGAGGTCTTGCAATGGTACGCTTGGTTTTCGATTTAATAATATTAATCACTGGATCCCAAGTCGGTGGTAGCACCCAGCCATCTTCCCTATTGAAATTAGGATGTTTTTTAATTTCAATGGCCTCGCGTATCATCCTTGGTCGGAATCGGTGTTCTTTTGCGAGGATCTGTGGCTTATCAAATCTGATATAATGGCGGGTGCGATCTTGTACATGTTCACAGATTGCAGACTTCGTGGAGCGCCGGTGTTTCACGTCAGCGATGTGTTCTTTTACGCGGGTTTTTATTGCTCTTTTAGTTTGTCCTATGTAAGAGAGCCCACATTCACAATCGAGTTTGTATACCCCTGCATCTTGTAGAGGAATGTGACACTTGACAGATGGTAAGAACTGACTAATCTTCTTCGGCGGCTTGAAAAAACGGAAAATAAACGCGATAAAATCCTTAAAAAAATAGTTTTATTTCAATGTGTAGTATTCGCGTAAATATAAGAAATCAATATAATTATTTATTTTCGGTAGGTACCTAAGATTCTTCGACAGTAGTTCGCAGTTTCGGACAGTCGATAAAGAACTAGGTAGATAAGTAATATTTAATTGTATCGTAAACGAGCTTGATATAAATAACACATTGTAAAATTCATGAATTACGTCATTGGTGGCTAATGCTTACCGACACAAAAACATAACCAGATTTCCCAACACTATTTCGTGGAATGCACAGACCAATAAGAGGATACTGCGTTCATTCAATCAATCTTCGTTCTGATCATTCATGTTGTTCTCATTTCGTTCACTCAATCAAAACAAATTATTATTTTGTTCATTCATTCATTCCATTCAGTATTTCTGTCAACGCGTATGTAGGTGAACGTGTTTTGAGTACAATTTCTATCGTAATCCACATCGATACAAAAATAATTTGGAAGTTATTATCTATGTATAAAAACCGTTATTATCACTAAAAGTGTTATGAATTATGTATAAATTTTGAGTTATCATTAACATTTCTGCATAAACAATGCTTACAACCGCGTGCCCTACATTAAAAACATAGGTTACAGATTTCGGAAAGAAAGTTTATTTTGTTGTCTGATGTGAAATGTGGAAGATGCGGGTTTTGAAAGCAAAATTTGTGTTGATACTGAACATATTGTTAGTGAGTGGTGATGAGTATAATAATGAAGTGAGGGAGCACTCGTTAGAGTTGACCCAGTCCTTGAACTTGGCAAGACAAGAGCACATACAAGAGACGTGCAGACACTTCCCCTCCAGATACTCGCTGGACGACCTGACTCCAAACTTGTTGGAACACATTTTAGTCGATGATGAGCACAAATTACTTTATTGTTACGTGCCTAAGGTAAGATTTTCAAGGTGAACTGGCTTGTAATTTTTTTTATTCTGCTAATGTTCGGTAAGTCGTCTCAAGTTTATAATTCACGGTAGAATATTGTACTTGACACGGTTTTAACTATCACTTTGATGTATCTATCTAACTTCCCACCAAAATTAATTACTTCCTAAAGATGAGCATATTTGATTAGAGCTAATGGTAATTAATTTTTTTAATGTAATAAAATTACATGTTTTAGTAGCTACAGAGTATGGTATAAAATCCAAAAACTTTTTATTTCTATTTTGTATCACACAGGTGGCCTGTACCAACTGGAAGCGCATTCTCATGATAATATCTGGCAAATGGAACGACACAGATGTGCTCTCCATTCCGGCAAGTCTGGCTCACACTCCAGGCATGTTCCGGAACCTCAGCACAGTAGCCAAGTCGGAGCGGGACAACATGCTGGAAAACTATCACAAGATGATAATAGTCAGGAATCCATTTGAGAGGCTCCTGTCAGCATATAGAAATAAGTTGGAGGGAGAAACTCAGAGTGCCAAATATTTTCAGGTTGGTGCCCACATAAGTAGCTATTATTTTTAATAATATGTGCATACAATCTTTTAAAAGTGTATAAACTTTTGAAGAAGCTTAGTTCTGGATAAATAAATACCATTACTAAGAAACTATCTACTTAAATAGGTATTAATTAATACCAATATAGGTACCTATGTAGGTGTATAACAAACCCTACAACTTATCTAGTTAAATATGGATAGAAGTTCATAGATATTGAATCTTCAATTGAATTATATTAGGTGTCTACTTAGTTTAGTTTTATGGAGGTACCCTAGTACCAACAAGGTATTAAGTTTAGGGTAGTACCTGTTTACAAAATTATGAAAGTTGTCAATGTATATGTAAGTGTATAAATGCTTAAAAGCTGATTTTATTTTATTTTTTGTTTACCTTTAGTAAAAATAGGTACCTTGGTATCTACCATTAGTTAGTAGTAATGTTGGCTGGTAAATCACACCAAAACAGCATAACTTGAACGTAACCAACCTTTTTTGTGGCCCTGACTTTGATTTCAAAAGGGCTTCATGTTTATAAATGGTCTTATTATAGATACTTATGAATATTTGCGTTTGATAAAATGATGTTAAGTTATTTTTATCCCTGTGAATGGATAGGCTATAAGTAACTAACTATATTGGCAGGAAATATTTCCGTTGTAATGGGCCATCGGGCGCTTGAAACATCTCGAACTGTATTCTCAAAATCCACTGGCTGGATTGCTATATAGCCCACGATACAATTTCTATATAGTCCACGATACAATTTCTCCCATGTAATAAGGATTCCACCGGAGTTGAAAAAAATGTAGTCCGCGCGTATGAACTCGAAGGCACAGTTTAAGTTAATCTATACATATAAATAAAATTGGAGTGTCTGTTTGTAATATTAAAATAACCGCTTTTTACTAAGTGCATTTGGATGTATACACGTTACCTATACCGAAACAACATTTTTTACAATTTTTGTCTGTCTGTCTGTCTGTCTGTCCGTCTGTCTGTCTGTCCGTCTGTCTGTCTGTCTGTCTGTCTGTTTGTTCCGGGTAATCTCTGAAATGGCTGGACCGATTTTGACGGGACTTTCACTGGCAGATAGCTGATGTAACGAGGAGTAACTTAGGCTACTTTTATTTTAGAAAAAAAAAATAGGATCTCACGAAAAAAAATTAAAACCAATGTTGCAGCGCAGCGCCTGATTAAGTTTGATAGCAACAACCTGCAATGCGTGCGACTCAGAATGGGCGAGCAGGCTGTTGTCAACGGTTGTCTTTGTTAAATACCACGCGGACGAAGTCGCGGGCAACAGCTAGTGTTAAATAAAAAGCGCGCACACATTTGAGACAACGCGTAAGACTTTCTATCTCATATCTCATCTAGATCTGATTCACGGTTTTAATAAGACTAAAGTGTCTGCGTTAATCAATCTAGCGCTCACTTTCATTGTTCACGATATATGCACCAACACTTCTTACGATAGGTAGGTACCTATTTATCATGCATTTTATCTTGGATACTGAGACTGAACTGACGCAGGAAATGTCGCCCGTTCGTGGATAACGCTCAGACAGCATGTCGGCAATGTCCATCATAACAGCATCCCTACGTCTCTCTTGTCCTATGCAGCATCTACGAACTATATCTAATTTAGCGACGACTGGCGGGTCGGCTTCCCTCATGCAAATATTTTCTCTTGCTATAGAAGGTTGGTTCATTGGCTTTATTGTCGGGCATTGTGTGACAAGTGCAGGAGTCCTGTTGTGGTATACTCCTATAGTGGTGGTATTGGATGGAGCTTCACGCACCTAATGTAAGGTATACAATGTTCTAGCTTTGTTAAGCCCTCTACGATCGGCATAACTTGTAGGGCCGATTTGTACCTAAGATCCCTAAATGCCAAATTTTAGAGATCCTACAAATCCGTCCTACAAATTACTAATGGACCAGGATTGCCTTTAAATAATGCTCTTGTATTTATTTATTGAATAGAAATTGTGACAAAATGAATACAAAATTCGATAGTATTGAAGATATTTGCTATAATGTTAGGTACTCGTGGTTCCATTTCAATAATAGCAGTGGTAGCAGTGGTAAGTTTGCGACGCTATGGAAAGATGTATTTACCCGCGCGACGATACATATCTTCATGACACGGTTAGGCAACAACTCAACAAAGGAAGTTAAGATGTAGCCATCAACGAGTTAATATATATTCGTAGGTTGCCGTGCGTCTATTTTTTCTTGATCCGTGCGATTAAAAGAACTTCCTATTCGCAAAAGAACCTAATTTAAATATTAACAACTATTGAGATTATTATCAACAATATCTTCTTATTTCAAATATTCCATTGACCTTGCTTCAGTTTTTTCATGCGGGTACTTATAATGAATAGCTATTTATTCGTCGTTAATGCTCGTTGACTTGTAATGCCACCCAATTGATAGAACACTGCCACTATCGCCGTGAACTTCGTTATGATAAGAGTCAATTTTGTAATGTGTTTGTCTGGATGGACCGGTTTACTTAACAAATATTTTTAGCTCCGGCCGAAATGCTCAATGGACGCCGTTCACAATATCAGTATTAATTATCACACGAATCGCGATATATATCGCAGTATTGACGGTATCGCAGGAATCCCGAACCTGTTGCCAAACTATTCTGTTCTTGGTCATTTTGTAAGATTAATTTCATAGGTACTCTTAAAGCATGAACTTTTTAATTGTACCTGAAAATATTAAAGCGTTATGTCATTATAAATAAGAGCTAACTGGAATGTAGTATAGTATAATAAGGTTTTGATTCTTGGACAGAGTATTGATCACATATCTTCTCCTCAGGATCGCGTAGGGCGGCGTATTATCAAGGCGTACCGCAAGAACCCGTCTAATGAGTCCCTAGCGTTCGGCAATGACGTCACGTTTAAGGAGTTCGCGCTCTTCCTGACGGAACGCAATGAGGAGCTGGCGGACGTCGTCAACAACGAGCACTGGCAGCCGATCACGAACCTGTGCCATCCGTGCCTCATCAAGTACACATTAGTTGGTGAGTACCTTAAAATATTGCATATGCCTAGAAAATATTAGTATGTGGTCCTCAATAAGCTTGAGTACATCACCCATAGCAAAGGAACTTAAAGAATTCAGACTGGAGATATAATTATATCTTGCGAAAATGTAAGACCAAGATAATGCAGGCAACACTAGTTTTATTCACCTACTATCTGTTGTTCGCGCCTTTAAATTGATATAACTTTTATATTTATAAACTGGTAGAAATAAAACAAATACTACATTTTAAGTGAAGCTTCCCACAATTTCTGAGACAGCCGTTTCTGAGATTAGCGCGCGTGTGTGCATAAATGCATAGACAAAGATTCTAACAATCATTGTTTTGGGTTCTGGGCGATAAAGGCCCCCAATTTTCTTATATGTATTCCATGTACAGACAGCAATCAATTGCATTTTTATTATATTATGTATAGACTAGCTGTTACCCGCGACATCGTCCGCGGGGTATTTAACAAAAAAGGGTTTTCTAAAATAAAAGTAGCCTTAGGTACTCCTTGTTCCATCAGCTATCTGCCAGTGAAAGTCCCGTAAATCGGTCCAGCCATTTCAGAGATTAGTCGTAACAAACAGACCGACAAAAATTGAAAATAATGTTGTTTTGGTATATGTACCGTGTATACATCCAAATGCAGTTAGTAAAAAGTGGTTGTTTTCAATATTACAAACAGACACTCCAATTTTATTTATTTGTATAGATGTATAGATAATAGGAAATATGACTACTTACCTACTTGACATCAAGTGATAAATGTATGTTTGTTCGCACATTAGTCAGTTGGTTAGATAGTGAAGTATGAATAAAACCATTTGCGACAAGTCAAAGATCACAGTTTATTGACGAATTACTTATCGTGTACGAGACAATGATTGTCTATGCATCGTCTATGATAGCGGATAGCTATTTGAACTGCAGTTAGTGGCGATGCGTTGTCGAAAGTTTAACGATGACAGTAGTAGTCCTGGTAAAACCTAAATTGTCCGTTTAAATGATTCAATAATATATTTATTAATTCACTCGTCATATCTTAAAAATAAATGGATGGTTTTTTTAAGCCTGACCAGAGAATACCTAAATGGTTTTGCCATATTAAATGACCTTTATAGATATAACTAGCCGTCGCGGCGATCTTCGCACCGCCTCAGATTCAAATGTATGAGAAAACGAATTATCGTTATTTATTATTTTTTGGTGATTTTTGCTTTGTTCTAATAGTTATTTTGCTATTCGGGGCGGAAGCGAAATCAACTGATCAGAAAAATCAGCCGCCCGTTCTGGAGTTATAAATGGTGTAACTAACACGACTTTGTTTTATGTACTACTAGCTGCGCCCCGCGTTTACATTTTACCGGGATAAAAGTAGCCTATGTGCTATTCCAGACTATAATCTATCTCTGTGCCAAATTTCATCCAGATCCGTTCAGCGGTTCTGGCGTGATTGAACAACAAACCTCCATCCATCCATCCAAACTTTCACATTTATAATATTAGTGGGATATATAGATTATATTTTTGTCTTAGTACATAAATATTCTGCAAATCATAACATACAAATTTAATATAATGTAGTGGATAGTAAACTCTTCAGTATGTGATTACAAAACAAATTCTATACCTACGTAATACGATGCTCTTTGCAAAGTGCAGTCAAGAAATCATTCAAATAGATTGAAGTCAATGGCTTATGTCGATCACCTTATTAATAACAGCCGAGTCTGGGCTATTCTTACCTAGTTTACGGCACTACACGTGTGCCTTTATTTGTGTCAATCCGGCAATGACGTCACGCGTAAATAGGTACATAAGTATATTATTATATACCTATGTACCTTTATTTCTCATGATATAGTGTGAGCAATTAATTTCCTTTTGCCATTTCTTGTCTTTAATGAACAGTTTTTTTCTTCTAAGAACAGTTGATGTGGTATTTGGTTTCATTGACCATGCAGTACCGTCACCTAATAAGTTTCTCATTTCTTCGTAGGGTTCCGTTAACAAAGGGTCCAAACGGGGCTAACGGAACCGGTATAGTTGTGCCAACGTTGTCTGGCCGGACGTCTGTCTGGAGTTTGGGACTTGAATTCACAAGTATTCCGTCAATCCTTGCCAAAAGAAGAACAATTACTAAAACTTATAATATGAGATGCTAATAATTTGGAAAACAAAATGCTAAAGTCCTACAATATCTTAAAATTTTGGCCGGAATATTAATCTTGCCATAATAGAAAAAGGCATCTCAATGTTGTTGAATTTGCCTAATAAGTGTATCTTCCCCCCATAGTACCGGTATTTACATAATATTAATGTGTTGGTCAATGCAAAATGGCCGATCATATTTCAGTTCAATGAATGTATGGTTAAAATTACACTATCCAATTAACGAACTACACACACTTAAGTTCTTTAAATCTATTTTAATAAATACATAGAATACCTTACAAATAATGCTCTAGCGTACCGATCCTACCCAATAGATACTCCAATTAAGATGAAATGTAATTACCTGACCTGACTAGCGCAGTTGGTAGTGACCCTGCTTTCTGTGCAGGGGGTCCCGGGTTTGAATCCTGGTAGGGAACAAGACATGAGTGATAAGCACGAATGTTTGTACCCGAGTCATGGATGTTTAACATTTATATAAGTATTATATACTAAGGTCGCGCTCAGTCCATTGTACGGTACCCATAATACAATCGTCGCTTATCGTGGGACCGTATAGTTGGTGTGGGTTGTCTGGCGATATTTATTTTAATCTTTCATAACTAATATAATGTCGAAGATATTCGCATAACGCCAATAAACAATTACACGAAACACATGAGTGCGACTCAGAATAATCCCTCGGAAGCTAGCGATCCAATTTGGTCTTACCAAAAATCTTTACTATTTGTGAAGGCATTTACTACATTGTAAACTCGTTACAACGTTCCTTGTCACCGTCCGGTCGGCTGACCGGTTCCTTGCCGTACTGTTATTGACGTAATTCTTAACATATATACAATATGCTGGGTAGGTAGATATCTCGGTATTCCCTCGTCTCAATTTGCGCCTTTGCCCATGAAAAACTGGTTTTTACGGTGGACAAATGTGTCAGAATGGATAAATAGCTACATCGTTTTTGTCGGCTTGATAAAATGTTGTGTACCGCTTGGGTATAGTATATTTACCACGTGGAGGCATTTTAAGTGTTTGAAAATTGTGTTAGAGAGTCTACTGGATCTTCGAGTTCACACAATAATTGTAAATCCTGGAAACATCTAGACAACACTTTAAGAAAGATTAGATATTATTGACAACATTATAAACGATACCAACAACAATAAGCAAGCAACAACTAAATATGAGGGTACCCCAGTTCAAACTATGACACTAGGACGTCAAACACCTCAGTCCTCCCGTGACCATGGTTGCTGTAACGCAGCCGAAACGTCGGTAACGTAAAAACATAAAATAAAGGCGATAAAATCTGTAAAATACGTTTTTTTGCAAAACTGATTTTACTAATTTTAAAATCTTGTTCTACCTAACGTCGACTAGAATTGATATAAGTATTAAACCAATAAATCTGTTTAGCAAAGTTGTATCATGGTCGGCTTTTTGTGTACACATCGGAGGCGTTCGGAATTGCGCAAACAACCTGTTCTGTGAACCGAAAACGCATCACGATCTGAGGTCACAACTATTGGTTCTAAGTCCGGCTATGTATATTTTGAGAAGTCGACTCGTATTGTATGTTAATGCTGTTTTGTGAATATTATGTGATAATTTGTTAAGTTAATTTTGCATTATTCATCTTGATGGGGAATTATTCAACAGATACTTCATTCATACCTTCTCTAGTCTTATTAGACCGAAGTCCTAAACCCAAAATTTATAGACGTTTTATAACTTTATAAAACGTCTGTAAATTCGGGGGATTTAATTTTAAATTTTAATCCATCTTAACTATTATCTTAAAACCTTCCGACCCAACAATTAATATATAGATACATACAACTAATCCACGAAACGTTTCTTTCACAATATATTTAATTTTATTAAAATAAAATTATAACATGGCCATGGAAACAGTCAAGTACTTAATTACCTATTCAATGCGACAATACACTGATAATTTTCCGAAATTTACACAAGTGTCTTAATCACTTTTATTAGTGGATGATGAATACCATTTTATTATGGACTATTCGCAAGGCGAAGTAATAATAAACATACTTCTAAGGACCGCTTGCACGACCATCTTAAATATTTTTAAGTTTTATTTTAACCAAAATTTATATATGGTTGCACGAGCGGGCCTCAATTGTATTTTTATGTTTGCAAAGAAAATAACTTAAGTATGTTTTTTTTTGTACTCCAGGTACCAGCTGAAACTATTTTCAATAGGCATATATTAATTAATAGTGGTAAAGATGAATTACACCGCAAATCAATTTTAAAAAAACTGGCGGTTCTTGATAAGACGCAATAAAGTCCATTTCAGCTCGCTTAGCGCTGCGTGCCTAAAATTAGAAGTACTTACAATGCGCCTCTCTTTCTGACGCGGCTAGTGTAACGCTAGGGTTGTAATTAATTTGTTATAATGAACTTACGCGTTATGCACCTTATCTATCTATTACTATACTTGTATGAAAAACTACATTTATAATTAGGTAATTATACTTACCTAACATATGATCAGCAGGCTAAGCAGGAACCTTTTTAAATGTAATCGTAACTTCTTCTAGAAAACATGCTGTCTCTGTCACATACTTATTTTAGTTGCGATATACATACATTTTTGGTCAAAATAATATTCTGACCAAAAATGTCCCAAAATCTCCAATATCTTATAATACTACGGACACAATTTTAGAAAGAGAGAATACTCAATTTTATAGTAGGATTGGCAACCCTAGGCCTGATATAGCCTAAAATTCAAACTGGTTTTTCGGGTTGTTATTTTCATTTCTATATATCGACTTAAACTATTAATATTATTAAACTGTTTTGTATGTATGTCATACATATTTAACTAAAGATAATATTCTAAACATCCATAAAAATCACATTGATCTTGCATTTAAGAAACTATAGAATCTTTGGTGAAACAAATGCTCCCGACTGCTTATAAAAAAGACATCTAACTTGAAATAAAAGTTCTACATTTACAAGGGAACTACCATGCGTTCTTTTTCATAAGAAAAGCGCTTTGTTATGCCTTTGTAAATGGAAGAATTCTTGTTCTATCAATTTGGTGGTTATATTTTTTGCGACATCCGAACCTAGTCGAGTCGATTGCGTCATACGTCTAAAATTTAATAAATGTTAACGATGGCTCCTTTTGGGGTTCCGCGGTTCAACGATCTTTTATTTCGGGAATTATAATGACCATGGACGTTACGTGATCACGGATTGGGTTTTATAAGTACTTTTATTGATACTGATGTGGGCACAGATTGTGCTCCAGTTTCGTATTGGTTTTGTTTAGATCTAGGTTACGAGTGTTTTTAATTTTATTTTTTAAAATAACCGCAGAATATGAAAGACGGTGTCGTTATTGTGGTGTTCACTGGGTTTTTGTAGTGTCTGTTGCATTTTCACAAATAAAACTAAATATACATCTATATAATATATGCATTCATGTTAACAGAGGTGCACTTTAGAGAACCCATATTTCGCCTTTAGTATTTTTAGTGTCAATCTAATAAGGGGCGAGACTATTGCCATAAAATTGGCATAATAAATGATGTATCATTAGACAGGGTATATAGAGACGGGTCAATATGGGGACCTTCGAAATTATAGGAGATAAAAAAATATGTTCTGAGGAACTATCTCGGCAGATTTTAGAAATAAGAAGAACTACGTTTATAGATAGACAACCCAGGGCTCTTAGCCCCGGGGCGCCAAATCTTATAATACGGCACTGGGTAAAGTATAGCTTGTGAGCTAATAGAATAAGCATCGTTATCTACGGAACACCATCATAATGACATTGATTAATTTAAATGCTTACGTACGAAAATACCTTCTGATGTTTTTAGCACAGACTTGTTAGAATATTCAGGCAACACACTGCTTACGCTCCAAGTGCAGCATAAAAAAAACTCGGGTATAGCATGCAAAATACACGCACTCGCGCATACATATAAAAAAAATATGTCCAGAAGTTCTTAGTCTATGCCGGACCACTAACCTAACCTATGCTTTTGTAAGTGGTAACATTTACAAATGCATTGACAAATGCGTTGAAAAAGTGGCTTCACTTTGCTAGTGGCAACGTTACCTGTGAACTTTGAAACGATTTTATGTTTTTTTACAAGTTATCTGTACGTAGGAATATATTATTTATAATTTCTATCGCAAAAAGACTAGATAAATTTAATGTGCTCATAATACAAATATGGAAGCTATTAATGGGAATCGCTATTGAATATTATTATTTTAAATACAATCAGTTGCGCACAACACGGGCTTTGGGCCATAAAACGACATTTGGTAACGATAATCGCAGGTCCAAAGCCCGGCTCACACCTCTGGATTTTCTAAATTTTACTTACTTAAACGGTGAAGAAAAATATCGTCAGGAAATCTGTTTGTCTAAGCGGGCCCCTCGATAGACGTGTGAAGTCCGCCAACCTGCACTGAGCCAGCGTGGTGTACTATGGCCTAATTCCCCTCACATTGAAGGCAGGCCCGTGCCCAACAGTGGGCCATTTAAAGGGGCTGATATTTTTTGTGTACATACAATGTTTATAAGTAGTAATCTGTAATTAAATTTTACTTACCTTTGTTATTTACTTATTTATCACGCACGACAAATTACGTAGAAGTTTAGGGGGAAAGTCCAAAAGTGTTATGTAATTTGTGGTAGAAAAGGAGCCTAAACGAAGCCGTTATGAAATCGCTTGCTAAATATTTACGACGACAGGATTGCGTGCCGTGGTTCTAGGAATAACTTAGCTGCCGCGATTTGAATGTCTAGGTTATATTTCGGGACGTCGTCGCCGCACATTTTCAGACTGACAAAGATAGCGTTATTATAAGGTTGTGAGAAAGAGAAGGATGGCGGGACTACCGCACGACTAAGATAATAATAATGATGTATGGTATTGTCATGTTAATATTCAAACTAACTTTATTAGCTTAGTTCTGTTATTGTTTTTGTTTATTAATAAGTTAATTGTTGTAAGTTTCTCGGTTGAATTAAACATCTTCTAAGTCCATTTAACTAATGACAAGCAAAAATACCGATTTAAATGAATACTACATCGTTCATGTGCACACAAAATTTAATGAATAGTACTGCATGAATATGAATAATGTGGCATTTGAATGCAAAGACAGTCTGTTTTATTTTTTAAAACACATGAAACCTTTGCCCATAGACCGAAGCAAAAAGTCTAATTCTGTTTTAATGAGCAGGCAGAGCTACCATTAAAATAACTCGTAATTTGAGCTACAACAAGCGCTATATAATTTTATTCTCGTTAATGTTCTTAGAGATAATTTACGATTGACGAGTTTCGAGGGTGCTATAATTATGTAAAACCGGTGCAAATTTCAATTAAATTCTTAGCTGTTTATTTCCAAAAAGACTGAATGTCAATGTCCATGCTAGATTTCTTAGAGCTACCTGAACTCATTGCCAAGGGTAACATGCTAATTAATTAGATTCGTAGAAATAATTTAAAAATTTATACCTTCCTCACCTTTTATATCACCACTAGCTGCGCCCGGCGGTGTTACCCGCGATAAAAAGTATGAAAAATTAAAACATCTATCCCACGGGCCTATGTGCTATTCCAGACTATAATCTATCTCTGTGCCAAATTTCATCCAGATCCGTTTTGCCGTTCGGGCGTGAAAGAGTTACAAACATCCATCCATCCATCCATCCAAACTTTCACATTTATAATATTAGTATAGATTAAAAAGCTAGTGTTTAAAGAGAGGTGAATTCTAATTATTGACACGGCATTTTTTACCTAAATGATGGCCTTATGGGTACGCCACATTTTTTAGAAGAAGCAATACGAGTAGACGTCATCATGCAATTACCTTTGTCATGGGCGTAGCCATGTTGGGGCAGAATAAGGCAGTTGCCCCACCTTGGCTCATGAAGTCAAGCAAAAAATACAATAAGGCCATACCACTACTGATGACATGAAATTATGCCTCCATAGGAGATATCTTAGTAAATGATAGCAGTAACATGCCTGGAAGAGAGGGCAACTTTCTAGTGGTGTCAGATTTCTGAGGATGCAAAATTCTATTTGGGTTTCCTTGCTTTTCCCCATACCCTGGCTGCACCCATGACCTTTATACTGAAAGGCTGCAATTTTTATAAATGTTAGTGCCTCAATACTTCTTGGGCCACATCTGCGTGTGTTTATTGTGTATCTTCCTAGTACGTAATCTTATAGCACAGAGCAACTTCAAGCAAACATTGTAATATCTACAAAGATAGTTAATCAAGGTTCTTTATCACTTGCAGGGAAATACGAGACCCTTCTGGACGACTCTCTCCTCGCGCTCCACACGATCCACGCATCTCACATCCAGTTCCCCAGGCTTGCACACACCTCGGGGACAGCTGAGAAGCTTCACAGGTACTTCACCCAGCTCGACCTGCCCCTCATCAGGCGGCTGTACAAGCTCTACAAGCATGACTATAGAATATTCAACTACGACTTGGAAAATATCGTAGGATTTGATTTGGGCTAGTTATTCTCAGTGTATATAGTAAATAGTATGTATCAGTGCCTTCGTATTTTGTACATAATTATGCAATTGAAGTACAGTGCTGTTGTTTCCATTTATGGATTTTTGAACTAACTTAATTGCATTTATTAATGTTATTTCGATTAGATATTTAATGAATTGTTTAATAGACACTTTGATTATGAGTCGTTATAGATTATTATGTATGGAAAATTGAAATGAGACGACTGGATGCTGTAAATTGATGACTATTTTAGGACAAGAGACTGGGCTCTCTTATCGGTGGTATGTATTACGTGGTTATACTTCGGCGGTCAATGTGATTTGCGCTAGTCAAAATTTTGCCATGCGTTGTCAATCATTCACATGATAGAAGAGTTGTAAACGCGTTTTACTGGGTTAATTATACTAGAACTATTAATTTATATTTATTTTTACATTATTTATGGTATGTATAAACCACTTTTAAATGAATTAATTGATATTCTAAGTACTAACAATATCTAAGATCATTTGTCCAAAAATACTTTTGGGAGGCATACTTAAAATATATCTGTACCGTACGCCCTAGATATATAACAAATAATCAGATTCATTATTCTCCCTGTCCGAGAAGTTCCACGTTCGTTTGACCTTCCTTTATCTCATAATTATTATTCTCATGAATGTCTATCAGATCAGAACTAATTCACGTGTAGTTGGTCTTCGAAAAACTGGGGAAAATTAATAGCCGGCTAAACTTAAATAATGTATTACCGTAAGAACATTACAGATACTGTCAATCCCGTTTATAGGATTAAGATAAGTAATTTGATAGCGCTTGTTAAAAATGACTATTTCTGGCAGCACTCTTGTCCCGCTATCGCCAATACGCTTGAATCATGCAAAGAATATGTGTCTTTACATTTTCAGTAGGTATCTATTATGTTCCTTAAAGACGAAAACAGAACGAAGAAATGATATTGAAAACAGATGATAAAAATAATATAAATCCTATCCAAGCAATGGCTTGGATAGAATGAATGAAATACATGAAATGTCATGCTTAGAATCTTGACAACACTCGCGACTCTTTTGCGGTCAAAAGTTGTGAGATCTTGAGTTAAGTTTTGCATTCAGATCAGATTCAGAACAAAGTCTATGCTCCAGACTTAAACTCTACTTACAAGGTCATAAAAAAATATGTTGACCAATTGTCGTGGGAAACGAGTTAACAATTGATATAACTTTATCGTTAAATTGCGATAATAATAATACCTTAAAACAATTATATTACTGATCTGAAGAAACGAGAAAAGTTAATTAAGTAAACTTAATTGCTTTATAATAGATCTGACATGTAAGTAAGTACTTAATATGTCGTGTACCTATACAGGAAAATGATAAACTTGTGATCCGTAAGAAATCGCATTTGATAAAAACCAACTGCTTGAGCGTATATGATAACGGTATGTATACTTACCGCAATAAACACTAAGTACAAGCCAAAAATATTAAGCAATGAATAATTTATTTATGTTCATTTTGTATTCATAAATGTGATATAATCTGTAAAATGAGTTTTATTTCAATGTATAGTATTCACGTTAATATTAAAAATATATATATTCCTTCTATTGTGAATTCTTTATTCCAAATTACATACTTGAAAATGGAATATCTGTTAGTATTTTTGACCAATGTTTTGCCTATAAGTACTCGACCTATTCCGGGACTAATAACACTTTCTATACTCTTAGAAGTCACTAAAGGATGTTATTGCACTGGGCATGTTCCCTCGTAGGTACAACGTTTGTTTGAAACAGCGATTCCTGTGGCAAAGTGCCAAGGTCTGCAATCTGTATTTATCCTTTAATCACATGGAAGCGCATGCGTAAATCTAAAAATATGCAGAAATAAATAAATACCTAACACGATGTTTGTATTCCCTAAAAGGCAGAAGTCTAGCGCCTGATATGCTTTCCATTGATTCGTAAAGGTATCGCAATGTCATTGTGATTGTAGCTTTGACAGTTTTTATGAAAAAAACAACAATTGTTATGCCGCTGCTTACACACTAGCACATGGGTCATTTATTAAGCCCTTTATTCATGGTGGTAAATGCAATGCAGCTCAAACGCGAAAAATAATGGAAATTTTAAAGAAGGTTTTATGTCCTAACCTTGTTATACGATTTGCTATCATTTATAAATGAGAATGTGCGTGTGTGTATGTTAAGGATATTATAGAAATAAATAATGTAGTGTTTTAGCATTCCACAATTTTATTCCAAAGCTCGCTGTGATACGCCGAGCGCAGTTATAGGTATGTCTTTTAACTTCTGATAACGATTTTTTAATGACTTGTATCGATATGCATAACAATAATTCATTTATCAACAGTAAAAATATTCAAGCATATACAGGTTGATTCAGCAAAGGTATACCTACTAACTTTTGAGCCCGTGCTTCTTAAGCGCATTTGCTGCGATAAGTATTTGACGTCAGAATTTTGATTGTTCGCAAAAAAACCTATTGTAATTGTTGTGGGAACAACGTTTATATTATAATAGCTGTCCCGGCGAACTTCATACCGCCTCAGAATCAAATGTAAGAGAAAATGAATTTATTGGTACTCTATATAAATTAAAACAAATCTATCCCACGGGAACCATACATATTACCGGGATAAAAGTAGCCTATGTGCTATTCCAGACTATAATCTATGTCTGTGCCAAATTTCATCCAGATATCCATCCAAACTTTCACATTTATAATATTAGTGGGATTTGTGGGATTCTGGCTAAAAGGCGCTAAAAGGCGCAGTTTAAAAGTATACCCTTTCTGTTTCAGCCTGTACTTTGTATTTGTGTTCTTATCAATAATGTATATTTACCGAATGAATTATCCAATGTTAAAAAGTAAGTTAAATCATAGTGTCATAGGTATATTAAATAATTAATCGTTCTTTTTACATTTTTTAGTTTCTTATTGGTATTTTCTGGTGCCTTACGATATTTATGTAAAACATCCATTTTAAAAGAGCAACCATAGTGTTTCTTGCCCCTTCTTCTTAGGAAAAGCATTTCGTACGGGCGATGGGTAGTATCTATCTAAATTGTAATTTTCTGACGGTTCATATGTACCTAGGTATATTCTGTAATGTTTAACATGAATAAATATATTTTGATTAATTCAAAACAACATCTGAAATCGAATCGTATTCATACGTTAGTTAGAGTATAATTTCATGTAATGGAGACATCATTTCAATTTGAACAATATTTCTGAACAATTTATACTTAGGTGGTGAGTGCTTAAACAAAAAAAAAACATGATTCAACATAATATAAAAATGAAATCTAGCAATACCATGGGTTGTTTACTGCCTACAATACCTTATCAATGTCGCAATTTCGGTTCAAAGTCTGATATTCAATGTTTGTTTTGTACCTACGTAGGTAAATATCGTTAAGTAGCTTTATTCGAAACTAGCTGTTGCCCGCGACTTCGTCCGCGTGGTATTCAACAAAGACAACCGTTGACGACAGCCTGCTCGCGTGTTCTGAGCCCGCGGGACGCATTGCAGGTTGTTGCTATCAAACTTAATCAGGCGCTGCGCTGCAACATTGGTTTAAATATTTTTTCGTGAGATCCTATTTTTTTTTCTAAAATAAAGGTAGCCTATGTTACTCCTTGTTACATCAGCTATCTGCCAGTGAAGTCCCGTCAAAATCGGTCCAGCCATTTCAGAGATTAGCCGGAACAAACAAACAGACAGACAGACAGACAAAAATTGTAAAAAAGGTTGCTTCGGTATAGGTAACGTTTTTACATCCAAATGCAGTTAGTAAAAAGCGGTTATTTTAATATTACAAACAGACACTCCAATTTTATTTATATGTATAGATTATGAGATGGCACGCGTTTGCAGGGTAAAACGTATAGTTAAGAAATATATACTAGGTCACTTAACACATTCTTAAAGTACAGTTTATTGTCAATATAAATAAATATATGGCGTACATAGAAATAACTTAGTGCTAAGCTACGCTTTATGAATCGCGCTCTAAATTAAATAAGTGATAAATTTAACTTGAAAAAAAGATTGAAATAAACTAAATTTATCGAGTTAATTGTATGAACCCGTCAAACACCTCAGTCCTCTCGTGACCATGGTTCCTGTAAAACAGCCGAAACGTCGGTAACTTTAAAATATCAAATAAAGTCGATAAAATCTGTAAAAATAGTTTTATTTCAATTGGGTAGTATTCGCGTAAATATAAGAAATAAATATTCAATTGAATACAATAACTATATTTACTATAGGAATTATTTTTACTCAGAACGGTGCTCGTAGAATGAAATTATATTTGTAATTGAAAAAATAAGATCTTTTAATATTATTACTAGTTTTATAGTTTGTAAATAGTAATAACCCTTTGTTGTAGTATGTTCTATTTGTACTTTAGTTAATTTACATAATGTAAAGGGGTCTTTATGATAAATGATTACTTATTAGTTAATGGCCAGGCATATTGTAAAAGTTAATTAGTTTCCTGCATCCATCCGTTTGTAAGGAATGTGATTGTGAAGAATTTATTTGATATTATAATAAATTGCATTGCATTTTAAATTACCTTGTTATTTTATTTAGAATCATTTATATTCAGTATGTGTATGTATTTAGAATCTTCTATATAATATATAAAACAAAATCTTGCCCCAAATTTTAAGACGTTTACAACTTTATCAAACGTCATGAGATACCTACTGCGCACAAAAGTTTTGCTTTGCGCAGTACTCTATGACGTTTGATAAAGTTATAAAACATTATAAATTCGGGAGTTAATAGTGACATTTATAACTCAAGAAAGGACGCGAGCGCCGATTTTTATGATAATTGATTTTTTAAATTTGTCTCAGTCTCGAATAGCAGAATAACTATTAAAACATGGCTACATTCACAAAAATAAAGTTAATTTATTTTCTTATACATTTGATTCTGGGGCGGTACGCAGTTCGCCGGGACAGCTAAAAAATAACTAGCCTATTACATTTAAAACCTTTCTTATAACATTTTAATTATTTTCTCGAAGCAACTAACGACACTTTTAAGCCCCCTGTATCTTCGTAGTGGGTTAATACTTACGCGTTCTTGGTGTTACATAAATACAATCATACCTTATCATCCTAAATTATTCAATCAGTTCGTCATTCAGTCACATCGTTTTAAGTTACAAGAGTAAGTAGAAGAGATCTATAAAACAAAAATTGTGGGTAATATATCGCTATAATTCGATGGGCCTCAGATAATTCTGTCCGATGATGTCCACCGGAATTTTGCAGTCCTTCCAACGGTCCGAGCGGATCACAAAAGGACCCGAACCAGGCAATAACACTGGAATAATCACAAAATTAGATGGTTAGCAGTGTGCCACTTTTAAATAAATGGGCGAGTTACAGTCACGTTGGTCAACCAATTTATAAAGTGTAAAAAATATTGTGCTTAATTAGTAAATACTTTTTATAATAATAACACCAAGTACTAAGTGCACGGCGAATGGTAAATGGTTCGAAATATCTTTAAAAAAACAAACACCATTTACACGTGTATTTTATACATAAAACATTACCTACTTGTGAACCTCTTAAAATATTTTAGACTATTTTTGTTAGACCTAATTATAATAATACCAGCCCTTTTTAATGTCCCACTATTGGACACGGGCCTCCCCTCAATGCGAGGGGGACTAGGCCATAGTCCACTATGCTGGCCCAGTTCGGGATGGCTTACTTCACACGTTTTTCGAGGTGTTCTCTCAGACGTGCAGGTTTCCTCACGATGTTCTCCTTCACCGCTTAGCAAGTGATAATCATGATTGAAAATGAGATTCGCATATGAAATCCAGAAATCCCAGATGTGCGAGCCGGGGTTTGAACCTGCGGACATCGTTACCAAGGCAAGCGTTCTACCAACTTGGCTATCACTGCTTTGTTAGACCTTATGTAGTGCTTATTTCTTAGTAGCGACCAATGGAACAACACTCAATGCTGAGCAGTTAAAGCCAACCTAGCTAAGTACTTACCAGCCATGCCTGGCACCAAAGTGATGTTATATTTAGCTTCTGTTAGCACCAGTCTCCAGTTGTTATCTAGTGACGTCACTGTCAACTTGGTACTGTTCCCCGCCACTTCGAGGATTAAATTCGCACCAAGGTATTTAATACCTGAATAATAAGGAAATGGGAATTGGACAGTAACTGATTGCGTTTTGGGAATTATATTATTTACTCCACTCTTTCTGGTTCCCTAAATCTGACTGCGAGACTGTAGAGAGACGGTTCCGTATGGCTAAATTTCAGGTAAGATTAGGAATATTGTCTTGTCTTACCAGCTCTCGACTTTTTGTTCTGATTAAGTTAATTGTGGACTCCAAAGCAAATTAGGTTTTATCAGAACTCACCGAGGTTCAAATTTTAGTGTCTTAGTTGAAGTCTACATACCGTAGAGTGTGGTTTAAAGAATTTTCAGGGGCAGGAGGAAGCCAAGTCTATTAAAAAAGGTGCCGGTCGCAAGCTATGAGCCATTTATGACTTTCTATCTAGTTTGAAGGGCACAAGTTAACTCAATTTACTAAATATTATTAAAAAAACTTCCTGTATCAAGAAGTTACTTAGCCAAGGTCAAGTTCTACCCACCTCTTATCCTTAAGGTAGTGACGTCTGGCGGCAGCTGTGGCTTGTTAATCTCTAGTCGATCCAGATGGATGCTGATGCCAGCGTACCCGAAGATGAGGGTCTGCAGGAACCCGCCCATGCCCGTGAAGAAGTTTACCGCGCCCACGTTCGGACGACGCAGCTCACTCCACACCTATGGTGACGGTAGTTTTAATATGGTAATATGTAATATAACCGTAACGAATTTTATCAAAGTACATTTATAATAATAATAATATAAAAATTCTCTAGGTACTTAATTAAAATTATAAAGTTGGATGCCATGATGATTGCGCCTAAGTTAGGTAAGGATGGGGAATGGCTTGTGGAGGTCACGTGATCAAGTGATCACCTAACAAAAGCAGGGCTTCCGATGTTTCAAAGACCAACCTTAAATGGTTCCCTAACATAGCCCTCGTAGCTCCTATTGAACATGTTGTTAGCTTTGACCTCCTCTCCCACTTGCAAATGGCCGATGGTGTGCATACTCCACGTCATGGCGGGTCCGCTGTCCCGCGTCACTGTCTCGTAGTACGAGAGGTCGTTCG
Source organism: Pheosia tremula (assembly GCA_905333125.1). NCBI lineage: Eukaryota > Metazoa > Arthropoda > Insecta > Lepidoptera > Notodontidae > Pheosia > Pheosia tremula. Next base: position 2,603,020 of record HG995397.1, read on the forward strand.
CTCTGGTCGTACTGAAAACAATTCACGAGTAATGTTCTCAATACATTTTGACCCTTGTTGACATTAGAGAGGTGACGCTAGGTTAATGAGATTAACCTAGTTAGTGTCACCATTTATTATGTTACCCATTTGTCAGGTAAATAGTTTATGAATAATAGTTTATTAGCTGTTGGTGTCCTACTATTGGGCATGGGCCTCCCCAATACGAGGATTCAAAGTTGATCGTGCGGGCCTGGTGCGGTTTAGAGGGATTTTAAACAGTTTTCGAGAACTGATTAGGACTTACAGACATACAAGTTTTCTTCACCGTTTAGTAAGTTATACTTAATAAATAAATAAATAATAAATATCGCCATACGAACACACCAATTATACGGTCCCACTTTAAGCAACGCTTGTGTTATGGGTACCGTACAATGGACTGAGGGCGAACTCAATATATAATACTTATATACATATTAAACATCCATCACTCGGGTACAAACATTCGTGCTCATCACACAAAGCTTGTGTCCCTACCAGGATTCGAACCGGGGACCCGCGGCGCAGAAAGCAGTCACTACCACTGCGCTAATCAGGCCGTCAAAATTGATGCCAAGGACAACCAGGTGAAGCCGCAGGTGAATTATCTTACATATTCATAGCATACTGCAACGGGAACCCAAGCAGCACAGCATCCGCCTGCTTGATGTTGTCTCCGCGCTGGTACCCGGTGAACTGCGGATGGTAATCCCAATCCGCATCGTAGGGCAATGCCAGACTCCAAGCAATGTCAGCCCAGTGGTCTGGTTCTTTGGCCATGTAGTACGACTTGCAAAGGCAGGCCACGTATCTGAAATTCATAAAACGAATAGTATAACTTTAAAAATAAAGTTGTTATTGAGTTTCTTGCCCCTTCATCTCCATAGTAACGGCATCCCGAACGGGCGGTACGGGGTACGGGGCGGTATAAACTTGATATATCTTCATTTTGTTACATTTGGCGATTCATAAGTAATGTGATGGTTTACATGAATAGACAATGTTATTGTGTAACGGTCGAAAGAGTGATCTATACAACTACATTGGCGAGCAAAAAAAAAACTTTTGCACGCCAGCGTATGTAGCACACTGTTCATCGTGTACCTATATAATTAATAGGATCTGCTCTCTGTGTACTCTGATGTGAGTACCGCCGGCACTCTAACCTCCTAACTAGAACAACTGTCAACTTAATATGGGTCAGATTAGTTGCCAGATTTTTGAAACATCTAGGAAGGTACCTACCTAATTTATCACATAGAAATACAAACAAAGATTTTTTAAAGAGAACTTACTGTGCTAAATAAAGCGAATAGCCAGCTACAACGTTGGTGAATACAGAGTTGTTGACATTTCTGTGATCCTCATCTGGGCCCATTACATCTGGGAAAAAAGCATTAACAATTATTTTTTTTAAGAACAGGGTTTATTCTAAGTTATTTTTTAATCCGAAACTTACTGGAAATATCGTAGAGGCCAGTTTCATAGTTGATAATAGCACGAGACGCCCAAAAATCTGCAATATTGGTCACAATGTCGCAGCCGCCGTGCTGTAAATTAAGAATTAATTTTAATTAATCAATAAAAATAGCTCCCCGTAATAATAGTGTGGATTGAAGTCTCTTTAATGGTCCTATAAACCAACTGATATTACTCTTATGCCTCCTGAACTATTGAATAAGTTAGATTTGAAATCTGTAAGAATGATGTATTGTATATGATTTCACCTTCAACCACTCCTCGTCCCTGGTGGTGGCAAGGTATTGACGGGCGGCGAAGGATATGCACCCGCTAATGTGCTGTTCGTACAAAGCTACATCGGGACAGCAAGGCTGCGTCACTTCCACTCCAGTGTATGCGCTCTCCCACGGGAACCTGGTGAATGAAGATCATGTAATAAAATTCCATTTACCATTATCTCCTGGTACTTTGATAAATAATTACCGATACACCACCGCCGAGTCAGTCAACCCACACTGAGCCAGCGTAGTGGACTATGGCCTGATTCCCCTCGCATTGAGGGGAGGTGCGCAACAGTGGGACATTAAAAAGGGCTGGTATTATTGTTATTATTATATTATGTACACCACTTAGTACTTATTATGGTCCCAAACTTATCAATAACGCTTGTATTATGGAGTTGAGATTGCAAATAATAGAAGCAGTGATAAGCAAGTTGGTAGATAGCTTGTCTTGTAAATGAGAGTCGCAGATTCAAATGCTCGCACCTCTGGGATTCCTGGATTTTGTGGGCGAATCTCATTTTCAACCATGATTGTCACTTGCTTCAGATGGGAAACATTTTTAGCAACACCCATATAAGTATATTTTCTGAAAGCAGCTCACTCGAAAATTATAGTGGGATCATATCTTCCTCCCTTTATGCTATGATATCCTAGTACATTTTTGTTTAAGAACTTGCTTTGTGGAAAATGTTAACCTACTTGTAACCTTTGTGTCCCGTATGTCTTGCTATCTGAGCAGCCACGTACGCCTTGTCAAGTCGGTATTGCAGCAGCGTGTGCGCATGGCGAGGGTACAGCAGGAGGATGGACGGAAATATCCACGTCTCCGAATCCCAGATGTTGTGACCTGAAGTGTAATTAAGAACGAACGTGTGACTTTCAATGACAAAACATAATCTAATCTAATCTATCAGCCCATAGACGTCCACTACTGGACATAGGCCTCCCCCAACGACTTCCACACATCACGGTCCTCCGCCACTCACATCCACCGGCTTCCTGCGACGTGTGTGATATCATCGGTCCACCTTGTGGGGGGCCGTCCTACACTACGTCTTCTTCCGAAAACATAATCGGTACTTACCTACTGCAATATATGTAGGTTTATTTGGGTACCTTACCAATATCAAATATTTATTTCTGTGACCCAGCCAACGAAATGGGATTATATATAGTTCTATATACCTAAACTATTAGGTTAAGGTTGTGGTAATATCAATATTCGCTAAATCTGTAAGACCTTGGCTTACAGATGTATTGGTAAGCTAAGTTAAAATGGTTGTACCATTAGGGTCTTTATTACTAGATCTTTTAAGAAACTTTTCGTTTGAAAGGACCATGCTCAAGGCCGTTACTGGCCTTAGCGGAAAAGCTAAGTATTGACACTCGAAGATGACCTTTAGATGTCCAGGCAGTACCTCGATGCTACATCTAGTAATGAGCTATTTGTGCTTTGAAGATAGGTATTAAAATGTCGGAAGACTTTTAGATTGTTTTAGTAGCATTAAAGTACTGACCTTCGTAATCCTCGAAGGTACCTCCTCTAGCCAGCCCCGTGGGACTGAGACCATAGAACTGGTCGAGTGGCTGGTATGACTGCTCCGAGGGTAGCGAGCTCAGGAAGTAGTACCAGATACCGTGCACTATTTTTGCCTGGAACACAATTTTATTATTGTATTATTATAAGGGGAGTAAATGAAAGCTTAAAAATTAGACAACAACTTGTCATATGTGGCGGGTTATAGTATAATATAAGCAGCTCAACAAAAACTTATTTCCTGAGGTAATGTTGAGTCTTAAAGATAACATAAACGAAAATAAATAAAATGCCTACCTCACTCATTTATAAATCAATGACATGACTTACCTACTTACATAATTTTAATGTTCGGACTAAGTATTCAAGCGCATAAGGTATGAAGTTTGTAAGTTAAAAAAAAACATACAAATCACCGGCAACACATAAATATATTCATACATAAACGTGTTCATGACCTACTCAATAAGCACTTAAAATATTTAACTCTACCTACTTTAGTTTGACCTTTTCCGCCCGCAATTTCTCCACATGAAATGACCTAACACCGTGGACCAGATTTCATATTTGCAGAGATGATGGATACTACACACACACTATCATTACTTAAGCTTACGTAATGGATACAACATACTACCATTACTTAAGCTTACGTTTAGAATATCAGGACGTGTATATAAATTAAAGTCGGTTCATCGAATCAAATCTTGGACTAAAACCATTATATCCCTTATCCGTCCTTGCCTGTCCGCAACCACACACAGAATCTCAATTCCCGCCAAAACATAAAAAAACCCAGCAAGAAAAAAAACATGTAATACCTAGTGTTAGAAAAAAAAACTTGTAATGTCAGAGGTATCTTATAATTTTGATTATTTCAATAGAATCAATCATACATCAACATATCTTACATACGGATATACTGTAGGTGCACAATAAACTCACCAAATCAGTTCTTGAAATGTATCCGATATAGGGCTTCTGCTGAAGAGCATAATACGTAAGCAAAGACCAAAGTAATATGAATAGCATTATAGTCTAAAATCCCACATACCAAATCCACGTTTCCCTCGACGTCGACTCCGCCCTGACGATAGAGCTGGTGCCAGTGTTCCACATGCTTCTCGAACAGCTCCTCGCCGTCCTCCTGCAATACTATGTGACCGTGTAATTTACCATACGTGCATATTATTCAAATTTAGGTAAGTAGGCAGTATAATGTATATTTTAAACCTAACATTATACATAATACTTTTTAATTTTTGTTTTATAATAAGATTTCCAGAAGTAACATATAATAATTCCAGCCCTTTTTAATGTCCCACTGCTGGGCACGGGCCTCCCCTCAATGCGAGGGGGATTAGACCATAGTCCACCACGCTGTCCAGTGCGGGTTGACGGACTTCACAAATCGTTCGAGGGTTTCTCTCAGACATGCAGGTTTCCTCACGATGTTTTCCTTCACCGTTTAGCAAGTGATAATCATGGTTGAAAATGAGATTTGCACATGAAATGCCAGGGTTCGAACCTGCAATCCTCGTTACCCAGGCAAGCGTTCTGCCAACTTGGCTATCACTACTATAGATGTAACATTAATAATAAAAATCCCCCTCATATTGAGATCTAGAGTACACATTAAAATGTGGATGCACTGCAGCAGTGCTGCTCTGCCTGCCCTGTTATGGATTAAAGGCGTGAAGGTTTTAATTCATATAAATCAATATTCACCTTTAACCAACTCCTCCCTAGCCACTGTTTTATTCTTATCCGCGGTCATCGCGAAGGTGAACACCCTCGATCCATGTTGAGGCACCACTAAATGATCCGGCACAGAGGTCCAATATGTACACACATTGACAGGCAATGGTTGATACGTTAGGTCCTCAGACTCTCGCGTCTGCCCGCAGGAAGACCAGATAGTTCTCCCGTTTATAATCTCAGGAATCGGATCTTGGAACACAATGTCGCTGCTCGGAGACCCCGGCATGAGTTTTATGGCTATCCAAATCTCTTCATAAATGTGATTGGGGTCTGAAATAATGATAAACAGTTTTGTAAATAATTATTGTATGGATGTATTGGTTGCGAGCGCCTACGATATTTTAATAGCAAAGTTACACTGCAAAGAATTGCATTCAACATCTTAAAAACAAATAATAAAATTGCAAAAAAAGACAAGCCCGCTGAGTTTCTTACCGGATCTTCTCAGTTAATGACAACTTGGAAGTGCCCCGCCTATACGAAATAAATGATTTTACTTTGACTATGAAACGAAATCAAGATGATAATAATAGTATGTAGTATATACAATATATTAAATGTTGGAGACAAATTCAGACTGAAAAAAAATATTCATACTCACCATAATGCGTCTTTGAGTCCACCCGGATCTGGTTAACAATAGCCCTCGTGTAAAACCGATGAGCATAAATCCTCTGCGTCACCACTGATCTGTCTCTATCTACCCTCACTTTGAAAACCCCTTCCTTTGTGTCCAAACTGTAAACTGGGTTATATGGGTAGTGCGTTAAGGTTGAATTTAGCCTGATGTTGGCCCAGCCAGGGATCCTGGCTCGGTGGCTGTAGCCTTTGGAGCCGGTGTAGAGTCCGTTCATGTAAACGGTGTCGCTGAACACATTGGTTGCAAGGTGTCCATTCCCGATTGACGGCATGAAGCGGTCGTTAGAAGGAAGGCTGTAGAGAATAAGAGACAGATAATATTGCTGTACTGACTAATAATATTTTAGGTATAGGGCTAGAGCCTTGTATACTTAGATAAGACAATGATCTGCAGATTCCATAGAGCTATTGGAATGTACATAGAAATAAGCTGTACTATCTTATATTAGTAATAGTCATCTCGTGACCAAAATTTGGTCATGACGGCCAATCTCAACGGAGAGTAACGGACTGCACAGTGGCATTCTCTCTTTCTTGACTCTCATATAAAAGTAATTTATCCGCAGCTACATATTTTTCGGCTCCTCTACAGCTCTCTATCAAGCATCAGATCATGTCGTCGGTAACTGACTCATAATTTATGGGATGCTATAAAAGTTGCCACAAACAAAACTCAATGCCTTTCAAGAGCACAATAACTTATTGCAACTGTCGAAGCATATCGTTTTTTGTAGGCACCAAATTTGATCGTTTTATATAGCCATAATTTATATATTCAACACATGCTGCACAAATTTGTCGTAATACGTACACGTAATACCATGTGGCCAACTACGTCTCTTCATATAATCAACGTAAGTGGAATTAGGTTCAATTACTTAATTCACTTTTAGTGCCAATTATTTTCCTTCTACCAATGAAACATCAAGAATAGACTTAATTAGTCATGTGAATTGTAGATGGCTACTTATTCAAATCTTATCAGCCGTGTATAGACTGAATGAGCTGCCTCGCGAGGTGCCTCCTCTACGTGTCTACTTATAGCACAACTTGCCATCCAATCTGTTGGGTTGATTTATAGGGTGCCAACCATTGAGCTATAAATGACTAGCCAACTTGCCCCTTAACAAGCCAATTTGTAAGGACCTTAAAAATCGACCCTACAAATTGAGTACGAAATTATATAGATCGTTCATAAAGGCTTTTAATCAGTAAGTAATTCACCCGATGCAAACGATCGCGTTGTCTCGCCTCAACGGTTATATGTCATCCCTGCTATACGTCATCCCAATTGGTAATGGTGGATATTAAATTATTACGATATATACAACCCTATACTTATAGCAACAACGAAATATGAGGGTACTCCGATTCAAATTATGACATAAGAACGTCAACCACCTCAGTCCTCCCCTGACCGTGGTTGCTGTAAAGCAGCCGAAACGTCGAGAACCTAAAAACATAAAATAAACACGATAAAATCCAAAAAAAATGTACCTGTACGTTGAGAATACGTGTGCCGCAGGGCTAATATCTTCAGTTTCTTCAGGCCCGTTCTCTGGAGAATTACTACTGGCCCCCCTAGTCGCCAACACTAGCACCACCATCCCGGCTGCACCGAGCACACCCAACATCGCTGCTGCCTGCTTGTTGCGCGTCAAGAAGTGCCACATCCACGCTAATATTCGCTCTTTGGCAACCACAAATTACACACTTTTATCACTTCTAAAAGAATTTCGTTACAATATGCTTCTACCTAGTCTTTATTGGGTTAGATTATAGCGACTCAATTTCTATGAACAGCTGTTATAATACCAAACTACCCGCAATAAGTACGTTAACAGTAAACAAAGTGACACGATCAACAAAAGCGTAGATATTTTTTTCAGTTTAACGTTAGTACAGCAGACGGAATATGTTATTAACTTAAAAAAAAAAACACTGGTTATTGAACGTCAGATTTAAAAGAAAAATATAATTTTAAATTTGGAATCGGTTTGGATCGGTTCAGATTAGCGCGTCGCGTCGCAAGCGCTACTCGTGCGTCGCGTACAGTGACAAAGTATAGATTACGCGACCGGCGCGGCGGCCTGCATGACACACATTGTTGTTCTATTAACAGAGATATTAATAATTAGGGTCATCTCTTTGTTTTATAACTTATCTGAGCTCTTGTATTTATATTATGTTTTTTAAATATTTTTCATAATTTATTGTTATACCTACTTAGTGGATACTACATTAATTGTATTAAATATGTTGTTATATCTAGGTATATTAATTAATTATTAACATACATTATACTATAAGGTGTAACAAAAATAGTGCATATTTTAGCTGCTTAACAAGTACGTCATACGGATCGCGAATATATGTATAAAATATGATGTATAGATTTTTTATAAAATTGAACCAGCGGGATCGATTCATAACGTTTCGACAAGTATCCGAAATCGAGTACGCAACCGAATGGTTTGATTTGGCCACTCGCAGTTGCTTACATATTAAATGTCATAATACAAGTTTCGATTAATAACCGAATTGGTCTATACAAGACTTGTCGTAAGGTAGTAAATCGCGGCGCACTAGTGATTCATCGTGCACTGTGAAGCCATTTAAAAATAAAAAAAAAACAATTGTAATTATCTTCATAGCCTACCGATCGAACTGTTGAAATATTTTACACTATTATAGTTACACCTTATATACAACCTTCTTATAGTTACCTAAACATACACTTAAGGGGCTTGGCACACCACTGTTTTAAATGCGCCATAGACGTGAATTTGTATCTATACAAACTCGATTCGCACGCAAGTCAGAGCGAGAGAGAGAGCGAGAGCAAACAAACTGCTGTGTGTAATGAAAATAAACCAAATTTATTACTAAGGGCCTTGATTTAATATGCGATATAGGTTATGTAGGGTAACTATTTGTTGAATAAACCCACTTTACAGTAGATAACTGGCGGATAAGTTACAATATTGCGATCATTTTTACTTTAGGGCGTAACATTACATCTTTCTATTAAATTGTGTATAACACATTGTTACTTGATAATATCACAATTACATCCTTCTATATATAACACGAAGAACAAAGTTGTGTTAGTTACACCATTTATACCTCAAGAACGGTTGGGCCGATTTTCATGATCGTTTTTTTTTATGGATCTCCGCTCCGAATAGCAGAATAACAGTTTAAATTCACAAAAAAAAAAACAAAATTCATATTGTCATACATTTGATTCTGAGGCGATACGAAGTTTGCCGGGACAGCTTAATAAGTTTATTTATGTATAATAAAATATCGATATAATAATTAATAAGTCATGACTACGATACAAGTTTTGTAGTGGCAGCCCTAAAGATAGAACAGAGAGCACATCACTAATTCAATAAAATTGTGCACTTCCTTATTAGTCATCTAGACCCTCTTAGTATAAGTGACCTTATATCTCACACCATGACTATTGTTCTTAACACTAACAACGTGAACAATTAATGGATCGTTTAGACGCTTAATTAAGGTAAAAGCTATATAGCTAAAGTACCGACTTGTGAACGACATTAGGTGGTACTAAATAATAATTGTCGCCTTTAAAAAGCATTCCTGGCTGGCTTAAAAAGTCTACTAAAAGCCGCCTGGCTTAGAAAGCTCTACAATTGTCCTAAGTAACTGATTTAAAATAAAACTAATCTTAAGGTTTTTATCGCGTTTATTATACGGTTTTACGTTCCCGCCGTTTCGGCTGCTTTACAGCAACCATGGTCACGGGAGCACAAGATTTGTTTTATTTCAATGTGTAGTGTTCGCGTAAATATAAGAAATAAATAAGTAACTGTTTACTAAAATTTGTGGGAATAAAACGAAATTTTTAAGTAGTAATTTAATTTTTAAGTATAGATTCATCTCCCAGTAATAAATCGGCTATACCACAGGTTACAATATGCCCGTGGAAGATAGAGCGCTTATAAACCGCCCGGGCCCCACCGCGCGTCGTGCGCAGGCGCATCAGACCGTGTACCCTCTAGTTCCGCTCTGTTACTTCCAATGACTACACCGTCACGTTTAGAAACCAACGAATTTTGGTTTGTAATAGCTACCAAACAGGGTCATAGATCAGTTTTGTTGTAGACGGTAGAGTTGCGGTTAGGCAGGTAATATTTGTAGCCAATTGGATAGGTAATTGTTTGATTACCATAATTAATGCAGGTGTCCAACCACCGCTTGTAATTAACATAATACATCTATATTCATCCCTCTCGTCCATGGGTAAGGGTATTTTTAACTCTCCTTTAAGTAACACAAGCAAGAAACGTTCAAATATCAAATCTCAATTACGAACTAATAATGTAACATAACTAAACATGCAATGCTGGACTTAAACCTGAGAAAAATTAGGTTGTATGCACTCGAACTATTATTGTCATAAGTAATCTTAAGGGCTTAAAGGGAAATTTGGAAAACATATATGAAGAAGTTAAGTCTTCCATCAAAAGATAATTGATTCAGTTGATAGCCATTCCATCCAATGTCTAATTCTAATTATTTTCTGATAACGAAGATAACTCTACTAAATACTATAATGTAACATCCTACAGGATTCCATCAGTTTTCTTTAAATACCTTATTACCCATAGTAATACAATAACGTCTTGATAGTAATATAATCAGTATCTAAACAAATGAATGACTTCCGAACGAATTGTACCGAGGTAGAGTCCTACGAAGATATTTTTGATGGTTCTTCCTAACGTATTAGGTTAAAAATTGATCAGAATCTGATTCTTACATTGTAAGCGAAATAAACCATCTACAGCTCACTCACCTCAGCTAATTAGTACAGCAGTGAGATATGATTGGTGGAAGATCCAGTGTCATTATCCCGTCGGCGGTGTGGTCAGCGAAGCGAGGAGCCCTCCGCGTCGCTCCGCTTCCCGCCCGGTCAGCCACCTTGCAGCTTCAAGACGCTATTCCGTTTCTGAGTTACCATAACTTGGCGGCAAATGATTATCCCAAGGTAAAGCATCGTTAAATACTAACATAGCTCAACTGCCAAGGAATGGAACACGCTACCGGCGTCTTTGTTTCCCGTTGACTATAATCTGGGTGTTTTCAAGTCGCGAGTGAACAGGTACCTTCTAGGCAAGTATGCTCCATCGTAGATCTCATCGTCACTTACCATCAGGTGAGATCGAGATCAAATACTTGGCTATACGGTAATAAAAAAAAGCAAGTGCTTAAGCCTGGCAAAGTACCTACTAGTACAAATGAACCCCCCTCATTGCGCCCCCGCCTGTACAAGACTACTATCTAGTAGTTGACCAGTACCTACTTAGCTTTGAGAATAGCGGTACTTATAAACCAACTCGTCGAAAATCAATTGATCTTTTATGACGATTTTATAAAAGGATTTACCATAATCACACCAATGCTTGAGCTACTGTTTTATAGTTCTCTAATCTTCCTGTTTATAACAAAATATTTTACTTAATGAGATTCTTTAGATATTAATAAAAATATTTGTTTGATACAGAATAATTTTACATAGAATGTTATTTATATAATCGTACGATGTTTAATTCATTAAGTATCTTGAGCATGTATCTAGTTAATGACCATATTTTTTCGTACAATAACTAGATAATAATATACGTTGTAGGTAAACGACCGCATAAAATTGTAATTAACTATGATTGATGTGATGTATTGTTATTTTATAATAGCATATTTTATTGGTATACCTATTGAATTTGATAAGCAGTTCATTCAGATTAATTTAATTCTCGTAGCCACCTACATGTATAACAAGTTTGATTACTTAAATATAAATAAAGAATGATTCGTGTTGCTAGTATTCGTTGAGTTCCTGAATTTTCTTGAGGGAGCTTTCATTGCATCTTAGACTGCATGAGTGTGTCTTGTCTAAAAGAGGGGATGTGTTGTGGGGCGCATATATCTACTGCCTAAGTAACTGTTGCGGGGTGAAGGAAAAACAGAAAATTACCTCGGCACTGACGTAAATGTTACGTTAAAGAAATTGAATTATATGCAATATATATATATATATATATCAGCTGAAAGACGTTCACTGCTGGACATAGGAAACAGTATAGGACAGCACAGAACAGTACAGAACAGTACAGTACAGTACAGTACAGCACAGTACAGGACAGTACAGCACAGCACAGCACAGTACAGTACAGCACAGCACAGTACAGCATAGTACAGTACAGCATATTACAGTACAGCACAGTACAGTACAGCACAGTACAGTACAGCACAGTACAGTACAGTACAGTACAGTACAGTACCTGTTAGTACAGTAACAAGTGTCGAATTTGGAGTGAAGTTCAGTCCGTCGTACACACGGTACAGCACAGCACAGTACAGTACAGCACAGTACAGTACATCACAGCACAGTACAGGACAGTACAGCACAGCACAGTACAGTACAGCACAGCGCAGTACAGCATAGTACAGTACAGCACAGTACAGTACAGTACCTGTTAGTACAGTAACAAGTGTCCAATTTGGAGTGAAGTTCAGTCCGCCGTCTCTCCGCACGGTGCGACGGTCGCGGCTGGGCGCGCCCCGTCGCGCTCCGCCAAGCGTGGTGCACTGCTGCCAGGTGCGATACATCGTCATCATCATCACCGACCTGTTTTCTATTAGCCATGTTCAAACCGACCGCGCAGCGTAGCGAGGTGGCTAATGAGGCGAGTGATGTCATCTGCAATGTGACCTTAAGCCAAGAAATAATATAGATGCAGTGTTACGAACAACATTATGTAGCCAGAACCAAGCCGATTTATGTAACACCCTTAGTTTGTTGGCCTTCAATATGTTATTCGGCGGCACTCCGTCTATATTATTTCTTCGTCTGAGACTGGTACCATAATAGAAACGCGGCTTAGTTTGGGACCGTACTGTTTATATGTTCGTGAGGCTATATTATTGGTGGTGACAAATCAAAATTTATAAGCTAGCAGAGCTAGTTACTACAGCTCCTGAAATACTACTGTTTTAGTAGCTCGAATGCAATTTCTGATTTCTACCTCAGAGAGCACACTCATTCACTTCCTAGAACTTCTCTGTAAATCACCGGCATTCCCCTCAGGGTTTAAGTCCTCAATGTCGTGGCCTGTTGGCTGTCACGCTCACTGAAGCATTGCTCCATCAGGTGCAATACTTTGATGCCCCTCATAATTGGTAAGTACCTACTAAGTACCCCAACGATGTTGTGCTTAAGGTCCGCTCAATACGGGCCGTCTCAATTGTTTGATGGCTGTTTTATAAAGGTTCGGTGTTGGAAAAGTTGGTGTCAATTGTTTATGGTCTATTGAACTTAATCGTTAAAATCATTGTAATATTACGGCCATAGAGTTCATAAATTATGGCTGTAGAGCAGTGATTTTTATAACAAATGATAGCTTAAGTGTTTGATGGATATCAGTTTTGTTGTTTTCACTATACGCGTACGCAATGTATCAGGGATACATACTATTGCTTTAATAAATAATACCTAATAGTTTTCTTATTGAAATCCACTCGATACTTCTCGCAAGTTTAAGTCGATACTCGTATACAATTGTATTGTATTCCAAAAAAAATATCCCTAGTAAAGTGCTTTGTTTTGTTAATTTTGCTATTGTAAATTACCCGAGACCTTGTGGGTTATTTTAAATCATTCGGAAACCGATTTGAAACTTTCCGATGTTGGTGTCGCTCCCGACGAGCTTTTCGACGGAAACTTTTTGGAAAAAACATTTTTGGTATTGCCATCAAAATACATCGAAAATAATAAAAATCGGAAAATTTTAATAGCAATTGCGGTAATCCAGCTCGGAAGATTTCGATTCCGTTTCCGATATCGACTTAGAAAAAATACCACTGGTATTATGCACCTGCAGTGTCCTCCTCACATACAAACGTAAACATCTCACCGAGATGAAATTGGAACTGTGACGCATAATATTCTGATTGGACTAAATGGTCGCTTCGGGCCTGTGGGAGGCCAGCAATGCCAATGACTAATTCTAATAGCCCCCAAACGCCTACAGGATGAGCATTGATAATATTGTCATCAATATTTTTAGAACCGGGTAGGTAGCGCTGATGACTTTACAACATCCAATATTCTTATGATCGTCTTATATATTCAATCGTGATAAACACAAAAAAACGTGTTTAATAGCGGGAAATTCTAAAGGGATGATTATGTTACAAGCAGTGATAGCCAAGTTGGTAGAACGCTTGCCTCGGTAACGAGGATTGCAGGTTCAAACCCCGGCTCGCACCTCTGAAATTTCATGTGCGAATCTCATTTTCAATCATGATTATCTCTTGCTAAACGGTGAAGGAAAACATCGTGAGGACACCTGCATGTCTAAGAGAAGAACCCCTCGAAAGATGTGTGAATTCCGCCAACCCGCACAGGGCCAGCGTGGTGGACTATGGCCTAATCCCCCTCGCATTGAGGGGAGGCCCGTGTCCAGCAGTGGGACATTAAAAAGGGCTGGAATTATTATAATTATTATATACTTTTATCAAAAGTACAAACTAACAGAATGTTTTCATACGAGTAACCATGTGTTAAACATCAATCAGTACACTGACTAGTAAAATAAGATCAAGCCATTAATTCTTACCAAGGTAGCTTTTCCTAAAGGAAAATCAATAATTACGCCACTGACCACAATTGCATGTGTAACAGGTACCAGCTCATTGCAGACTGCGAATAAATGAGGCCTTTGTTACACCGTTGCGTTGTAGAGTAACATGAAATGTATGTGAAGTCCATTTTTTGTATCCTTTCTAAATATTAAAAAAAACTTATTAATATTAACTTCTCTAACCTAGTGAGGTATGGCGCTTACTTCGCACGTCGTATTTACCTAAATATCTTTTCATTATAAAAAAAGATAAAAATAATCACATGTCATAAGGAATTCAAATTAAAAAAAATAATGAAATAATGGTTGGGTTTATTATTTTGTAGATAGAGCTTACTTTAATTAACGGTATAAGTAGCTACTTTACTATACGACAAAAAATAAATAATTTAAAAGCTTATGTGCATTCCAATTTATTTTTTAAATAAATACAATATGGGTGAATTTTGTTGAACCCGATAACGGCATTATCTCTTCGCGGGATTCACATGTCAACTTATCAGTTCTGAGAAGTTATTTACTGTATTGTAAACAAGTTGTTATGTTTATTTATCATCATGTAAAAGTCACTGTTTATAATTTAATGCAGACTATTAACTGACATTTTATTAAAATATTACTATTAAAGCAAAACGTTAATAGAATAACCAACTCATAAGACAACTTCAGTGATCATTGTTTTAAGTTTTTAGGATCATCATCAGTTTTATTTAGCTTTATTTTCAGAATCGCATCTCAGGATAGGATAATAAAACTTGAAATAAAATAAAATAATGATCCCTAAGGTTGTTTTATGAGCTGGTTATTCTATTAACGTATTTATTTTAAAAGTGATATTTTATTAGTCTGGATTTAAAATTATAAACAGTGACTTTAAAATGATGATAAATAAACATAACAATACCCTGAGATGCGCATCGTAAAGTTTTAAATTTCGAATCAGTGCAGAATTATTGAACTCTTTTATTTAGTGGGTTTGCCATTTTTTATCAGTGGCCGTTTATCCGATCTTGTCAGGTAATATTCGCATCAAATGTTGCACTGCGGTGTGACGCACCCCAGGTTAATATATCGCGGCACGTGCGGCGCGGCCGCTCGTTAGGGCGCGGGTAATGAGCGCCTCATATTTATGGGCTCCTGGTACCTGTTGTATGGGTGCACAGTTCGCTCGCCCCCTATTAATGCACTTCATTTCCCACTGGCACTTCGTGGCCAGTGATTTTCGCTACCTCAGGAGGGGAGGGCGTGTCTGTGCACTGAATATATTCAAAATTTGTGCAATAAGCTATTTGGACGCTCTGAATCCAAAACTATTGTTTTTAGAATACGTTTATCTGTGTTTGTTCGTTCGAGTTTTACAGCAAACCTACTGGAACACTATTTCACTATTAAATTCAAAATAAATACACATATTCAGCAGCAGAGTTAAATCGAAGATTGTGTGGGCGGAGCCTGAGGCAAAATATTTATACAATTTCACGCCAAGAGAAACGACGGGGCAAAAGATACATATCTGTGCCTTTCTTTTACAAGCTTTTCGTAGTTAGCGATCTCGCTCACAGTTCAAAGTTGTAAAGTCGTTCTTCGTTACATTCATTGACGTATTACAGTCTACCAACTGATAGATACCTAACCTCATGTTATGTGCTGTAGTTCTACATACCACATAACTCCATACACACTCATTAGATATACTATACTCAGATCTCTTGAATATTCATGTCAGCCTAGTACTTGTTAACAAGCAGCGTGGTTACTTTTCAAAGAGCAATCCGGAGATAATGAGCGCTCAACATTAAAGCCCTCCTCACTTACCAGCTGTTTGGCTCCCCTGTAATATACGCCTCTCAATACTAATGCCCGGTTATCGATACATCGATTTCGCTTCTCGTATCGATTACTTTATGTAATCAAACTCTCGATATAATGGCGAGCAGTAAAAATGTATAGAAGAAATGTCAGCCTATCGCACATAGAATGTGTGTTTAGCTTAACGATTGGGTTTGGAGCAAAAAGTTGAGTTCTATGGAATGTGGCGCACCTTAGTTGGTTCGACTATAAAATTATTATGTAAGTTTTTTGGTATTCCATTTTGTTAAAGAGTAAAGTTGCCTTTGAAATAGGTCTTGTTTATAAAAACTGCATCATAGCAGATATTTTTCAGTACCTACTTATATCGCAGTACTGATGTATCTATGTTGTGGATATCGATACATTATCCTGTTGGCGACGCATAATGATTATATTTTTAACTTTATTGTCTATTTTTTGTAATTCATTTTTGATTAAAGATTGCTGTTGAATCTGACGTTTTGTGACCGAACCATCTTATTATGTCCTTATTTTCTTTCTCACTCTCCCATCACCAACATTTCAATAACACTTAGCTGAAACTATAATGCCTACTAGAAATATTGTAACTAAGCATCAGACCGCTAGAAAGACCATTCCCTATAGTCGACATTAAATTTAACTTTACAGCAATCATGCACACAAAACATGGCCATGACATCTCTTTATGAAAATAAACCACAATATCGCTGGTGTCCGCTACGTCCACTGTAGCCACCACACCATATTCTATTTGCAAGGCTCGCTTTCCAGCATCCTTTGTAAACTGGAACACCTCTGACAATAGGTCTCCTAGGAGATCCTCGTACCTATACATCTGTTGTTAATTACATGTGTATTTTCTGAACTATGACCATACCTAGAAACGTATTTTTACACTCACATATTCGTACGCATAAAATGATATGTCAGACATGAAAATAAAAAAATACACACTGCTGGTATGTATTTCCAATCTAAGGTTGGAAATTGCAGTCTAGATTGTGATAATCCAGTTCCCATCATCGCCTTCATTCAGGTCTGGTATAAATCACACATCAAAAGCCCCCAGTGTCGTGGCCTATTGAGTTCGTCGCCATAAATCTAATGTCAGGCGCCCGGCGGTCTTGCGGTGCGCGCGCGCACGCCGTGTAAACGTCGCGTCGAGAGCCTTGTCGCTTGGCGGCGCTGTCGTCGCACCGAATGTCAACCGAACAACTTGTTTATTGCTCAAATCGTTGTAAGGAATGGAAAATAGCTGACAATTATATGGAATGCGTGGTTGTTAGGAGCAATTCTAATTGATGTTTTAGGCAATTATTATTTATGAAATATGATTTAAAGTCGCGTAGGTTGAAAAACAAAGCCAAAATATTTCTAGATCTCAATGTAAACTTTTCCAACATGACCACGTCATTACACTAAATTCCAACATGCCTTCTAACAACACTATTACCAATTCTCATAATATGTCGGCCGACGCAAAACTCTAACAATGGACAATTGGCCGCTCATCTCCAAATAGCTAATCAAGTTATTATACCGTAATGTGAATTTTAATACTGGATTTGTCCATCTGAGATTTTAAATTACGACCCAAAGAATAGGTAATTTGTGTCGTGACTAATTTTATAATTATATCTGTATCAAGCTGTGCACTGGCGGATTAGAATTAAAAATATCTTGAGGCTTTTAATATCGAGTCCAGTACATAATAGCTATATCAGGATCAGAATCACAATCAGAATATTTTTTATTCATGTAAACCATCAACTACAGTACTTATGAATCGTCAAAATTGTTACCAAATAAGCTACAACTTTACCACCCGTTGGGAATGCCGTTCCTATGGGGAGGAACGGGCAAGAAACTCCATGGTTGCTCTTTTTAAAAAGATATTTTACATTTTCTAGCAGTACATTGTTGAGTATGTGAGAATAATGTAGGAACAAAAATGTTATAGGGATCCCTATTCAGTAGATCATTTCACACTTTTTTAACTTATTCTAAAGTATTCTCATTTGATAACGCCTGTTTATTCATAGTCACTAGAGATATCAATTTTAATCTATATTCTGATGAGATTGATAAAAGCCTTGGATTAGGTCAAAATAATAGAAAAAACTAATACCTACCTATTTGGAATTCAAGGTATGGTAAGGTACTTACTACATCGAACTATCTATTCATATAATAAGGCTGTAGCTTGCTTAATGTATGTACATAGAATAAAAAAATGAGTATTCGATAAATAAGCCGAAATCCTTCCGAATATTATAGATCTGTTGTTGTCTGTTCGTAAACCAGAAAACTAAAGAACGCAAATGCATTCTATCAAAATTACCAAAACTTGGCATGGTATTTGTATAATTAACTTAAAACAGGATCAATATTTAAAAAAAAATAGCCGTAAAATGCCAACCCGCCCAGGAGGAGGCCCATGCCTAGTACTGGGACATTAAAAAAGGGCTGGAATTATTACCCGTAAAATGGTAAATATCCCAAGGATAACCAAACACTGAAGTACACGTTCGAAGTCGCGGGCACAGCTACTTAGTCAACAATTGTAACATTGCAAATCATCAGACTTTTTCCACGATCAATCTCTGAACTGAAACCAGGAAAACAATAAGAATGTGTATCTTAGGCGAAGCAATCAAAGCGCGGGGCGACGCTCGAGGCCGGAACCCGACAGTTATTCCACTCTTCTCCAACTAACGGTTCCCGCATTTGCTATACTTTTTCTTTGTGCTCGGGTCGGTGCCTACTATAGAACGCTAACTCGCTTTGTTGTCGATTTAAATATCGTTCAAGAACTGTTCCAGCGGAATTTCAACTTTGCAATTGCTACCCTGAAATTTATGGAGGTTTCTGTTCGCGCATCGCGGGAAAACTACTGGAACGATTTTGATTAATGTTCCTGGGTGCTGACCAAAGAACAATCCTGGAGTCCGATTCTCATCAGGATTTCATATCCCAAGAAATGGATGGGTTCCATTTAGGTAAGCCAAAAACGCGTAAATGATAGCTAGGAGTTGATGTTGTATGATTTGGTCTATAAATGAGTTATAACTCACTTTTTTACTACTTAAAAAGTCGTCATCAAAAAGTGAGTTATATTATACATACTAGGGCTCTCGTCAGACGCATTCATTGTGCGTCGCACCCTGCAATGGCTAAATTAATATCACGGACTATTTAAACATAAACCGTGCAAATATTAACTCACCAAATGATTCCAAAACTGTCATAGACAATGAAGACAACTTTCGCACATTCACCTCGAATGTAAGTATCATATCAGAATCAAAATCAGAATATTTTTGAAAACCATCAGGTACTTACGAATCGTCAAAATTGTTGTAAAATGCTAAACTACCACTTCACCACCCGTTCGGAATGCCGTTCCAATGGAGGAGTACGGACAAGAAACTCTATGGATGCTCTTTTTAAAAAGACCCTGTTACATTTTTGAGCAGTACATTGTTATGGATATGTGATAGTTTTTTTTTTCTATTGCGACATATAGTACAGGCCCAAAATAAAATAAAATGGTGAGGGTAATGATGACGGTGAAGAGTTGAACCCTTAAATACCGACTTCACGTATAACAGAAGAACACCAAGTCGCCAATCTATTATAAATTATCGCAAAACCAGCTTAATCATATCAGAACACTGTAGTATTAAGTTATTATACGTGTTTACTGTAGGTATCATACTTAGAAGTTCAGCCTTAGAAGTTTTTGGGGTCGAGTCACCTTCGTCCGTAGGAGAATTAAATACCCTCGAGATACCCTACACGTGACCCTGGGTGGTACCAACTAGGTGACAACTCTACTGGTGGTAGGCTTCGGCAGTGGTTAGTCACCACCCACTGAACAAAGCCATGTCGCCAAGCGGCCTAGCCGTGTTCCGGCTTGATGTTCGGTGTTGCCATTCATGGATGGCGGGTCAGATCAGTTGCGCTGCATGTGCCTAGTGAATGTAGCGTCTCGATCTACTGCCGCCTTCCTACCTAGGCAAGTATGCTCCATCGTAGATCTCATCATCACTTACCATCAGGTGAGATCGAGATCAAATACTTGCCTATAATGTAATAAAAAAAAAAAAAAAAAGCCCGCGGGCTCGTTATAAATCAGAAACATATATCATCTCCAGTTACATCTCGGCAACTACCAACTGGGACCGTTAGATGGCGGTGCCCGAAATGGTAGGTAAGATAGGGGTGGAAATAATAGCTTTCTAAAAATATTAGGTTCTTTGATTATCATTGTAGACGGATCTTCTGGCATGAGTCACCGGCATAGTTGTCTTACAGACCAATTAACTATTATTTCACTTAACTACCAAAAACACAGTTTAAAGCTTAAGTAACAAGTACCTGAATATTTTTTTCTTAGAGTCGATGCTTCGTGCATGTTGTTTCGTAATGATTACCTTTCAAGAGATTAAGTTATCTTAAAGGGAAATTAAATTCTTCACAATATAGGAAGTGAACAGCAAATTTTAATGCAGGTGATCGTTAAAATCCACTTTGCAAATGTTTATTCATAAAATAGCAGATATACCGGTTACATTTAACTATGATCTAAAACTAAATCCTCATAGTTTACAACCGCTATAGAGCTAAACAAATCAATAAATCATATAAGAGCTCAACGTCACCAAATAGCGCTATAAAACAGTTAATTTCGCCAGTCCACCGTGGGCCGGCTAGAGTGGACAAACGGCATGAGTAGAAAACTCCTTGGTTTACTAGTGTAGCGTACCTACCCCGCTATATTAATTATTTTTATTATTTATTTTTATTCGTTGTTGTAATTTTGATCACTGCGTTAATACGCTACTAGTTGTAACCCATAAGTTTTAAATGTATATATTGTTTAATAAATTATTGGTAATTTTTCAGCCTGAGTGGATCCCAGAATATAATAACTTACATGACTCGGGTACAAACATTCGAGTTCATCACACAAAGTTTGGCCCTACCGGGATTCAAACCCAGGACCCTTGAAAAGCAGGGTCGCTACTAACTGTGCCAATTAGGTCATCAAAAGCAGATTTGCTTCATACGCTTCTTCTACGATCATCCCACTAATATTATAAATGTGAAAGATGGATTGATGTTTGTTACTCAATCACGCCAGAACGGCTGAACGGATCTGGATGAAATTTGGCACAGATATTGATTATAGTCTGGAATAGCACATAGGCTACTTTTTATCCCGGTGAAATGTATGGTTCCCGTGGGTTAGATTTGTTTTAATTTATGATAGAGCAAAGGATCGACATGATTTTTTGCATAGTCCTAGTTTAGGGGTCAGAAAATTACATAGACTAATTTTTATCCCGGAAAAATGCACCGTCCCATACATAGCATACAGGAACCGTGCATTTGCAAATGGATATTTTATTTCACTTATTAATTTGTATTGGAAATAAGTTATTGAATCAGTCAAGTACTCAAACTAACTAATATTATATAAGCAAGTGTGATGTGTTTTTCTATTTCCTTGTACAGCTACTCTATGCGTAACGATCCCTCATCAGCTGTAATGTTCTGATTGAAATCATATTACCCATGACCAGAGACCATAAAACATATTTGATTGATCACAACATTCCTAGCTGTTGTACGGAATGGATTCAATTATATTGTTTGTTTGTTTGAATGTTATGTGTGCAGTATCGTGCACCGAAAATGGGATAGATGGTTTGATTGTCGGAGGTGAAGATGCTGTTATTGAACAGTTTCCTCATTCAGTGTATCTCGCCATTATGTGTATAACTCACATCAAGACCGTAAACTATGCGTGTGGCGGCTCTGTCGTGAACCAGGCAGTTGTCTTAATGGCTGCACATTGCATTCCAGCTTGTCAAGATTCCTTGAGTATATTAGCTTCAGCTGGCTCTGCAAATAGATTGAGAGGATTCATGTCGACGGTGACCAATATTATTATTCACCCACACTATGATGAGGTTCTCGTGAATCATGACATTGCATTGATGAAATTGAAAACGCCATTAACTTTTGGCCTGAATATATCCAGAGTGGTAATTGTGGAAGATCCTCCGCAAGGCACTGCGTACGTTGCCGGATGGGGACTGGTGAATGTAAGCTATTAATGTTTGTTATTTTACGAAGCGTAGATAGAGTCGTGATCACGGTATTGCTCTGAAGGGAAGAAATATCTTTGCTTAACCCCTTAATATATTTCATACTATTTTTGTTAAACCTGATATTGGTTTACTTTTTCATATAGGAAGATCCAATGGAATTTTCGAAATGGCTGCATTATTTGAAACAGCCGTTAATAAAGCGACATAAGTGCGAGAAAATTCTTGAAAACCAAATTTGCAATGGCTGCATATGTGCTGGTGAAGTCGATTCAAAAAGATACGCCGCTAGGTAAGTAAGTCCTTTGTGCATTTGTACTGGAAAGAGGTCTACTCAATCTTTTTGTAAATCCATGTTTCACATCGTTGCGTCACTACGTGCCAGTTCAAAATCAGCGTCAGGCATTACCCAACATAATATATCCTACTCGTACCTATCTATCAGCTGAAAGACGTCCACTGCTGGACATAGGCCTCCCCCAATGACTTCCACACATCACGGTCCTCCGCCACTCACATCCACCGGCATCCTGCTACGCGTGTGATATCATCGCTCCACCTTGTGAGGGGCCATCCTGCACTAAGTCTTCCGGTTCGTGGCAGCCGTTCTAGAACCTTTCTGCCCAAACTGCCATCGGTTCTGCGAGCTATGTGCACTGCCCATAGCATATAATATATACGGCGTAACAAAAATAGTGTAAAATATTTTAAGAGATGAATCGTTATTATTCGAATTAAAAAAAAAACAAACAATTCACACAATAATTTTTTACATCTACGTATTCCATTTAACTTAACGATTCATCTCTTAAAATATTTTACACTATTATCGTTACACCTTATATACTTGTTAAATAATGGACACTATGTATTTGTAAGCGAGGTAGCATAATTAACTGTTTACAGCCTTATAATTCCGTCAAATTTCAACACATACTTCCAAAATGTTTCATATTTCAATCAGTTGATTGAATTCATAACTAATTATATTGTTTCTCAAAAGTGAATATCGTCAGTTCCATTAAAACGCAAAACGCGAGACACTCCAAGTCATTTTAATGATAATTATGAACATGATAAATATATTCAACACTTATTTTATGAATTGTATGTGTACAGAGCACCTTTTCATATCTTGAAAGTTCTAATCTATACATATAAATAAAATTGGAGTGTCTGTTTGTAATATTAAAATAACCGCTTTTTACTAAGTGCATTTGGATGTATACACGTTACCTATACCACAACAACATTTTTTACATTTTTTGTCTGTCTGTCTGTCTGTCTGTCTGTCTGTCCGTCTGTCTGTCTGTCTGTCTGTCTGTCTGTCTGTTTGTTCCGGGTAATCTCTGAAATGGCTGGACCGATTTTGACGGGACTTTCACTGGCAGATAGCTGATGTAACAAGGAGTAACTTAGGCTACTTTTATTTTAGAAAAAAAATTAAAACCAATGTTGCAGCGCAGCGCCTGATTAAGTTTGATAGCAACAACCTGCAATGCGTCCCGCGGGCTCAGAATGGGCGAGCAGGCTGTTGTCAACGGTTTTCTTCGTTAAATACCACGCGGACGAAGTCGCGGGTAACAGCTAGTCAATGAATAACTTTAGTAATATATTTTTTTAAATTGACTTACATAATTTTTTGGTTTTATTTACTACATAGAAGCACACCCTAAAGAGTTCTTTCAATGAGTGTTCGTTTTGTATTGCAGTGGTGATTCCGGAAGCGCTTTAGTGGTAAACAAATACATCCAGATTGGGATCGTCTCCCACAGGATCCCAGAATGGTCCAAAAGTATTACAGTCTACACCGATGTTGCATACCACTATAAATGGATTGAAAATAATACCCAAAATTTGTTTTGTTTTGAATAACATATCAACGTTTATGTTACTTACTTTTTTTTTTAATTGGTAATGTTTCTTTTTTATCTATGCTCTATGTTTGCGATTGTCGCCAAACTTTGAATATTAAATATTTTTATTTCAAAGGCATTTTCATTTATGTTTAGCACATTGTAATTTTATATTTAATTGTTGAAATCTTTGCACATTCCTTTATCTTTCAGCTTCAACATCAGATCTAGGTTATCATTTAGAATCTCATCATCTGATCGTTCATGTCACGTTACATCGTCATGAAACTAGCTTAATGGTACGAGTACAAGAGATCGTTTGCAAAATTTCAACTTCATTGGATGCCGCGCGAAGTGATTTAAAATTAAATTGCAATCAGCTCATATCTAACGAACGTTCTACAAATAGTAATAACTAATATAAAAATGTTCGAATGTCCCACGGCTGGGCACGGCTTCCCTCATCGTTAGGGTAATTCAGGCACCACTCCAATACTCTGGCTTATTGCAAAAGGCGGACTTAGAGCGCTTTCACATATAGGCGTTTTATTTTATTTTATCTCATTTTTGTTCTAGTTTAAGAAATTGAAATTATATACCTTTTAAAATTTACTTGTATGTTAAATAGTGTACCGAGCTCCAAGACACAGACATTGTCTAGTTTGGAGCTCACAAATACTTTTTTGATGTAAATATTAATTGAAATAAATATTCTATTCTATTCTATTCTCGCGCGACTGTAGCGCGACTCGTACATATTTAAGGTGGAAGCTCAGGGTCAGGGCGCGAAATTCAAAATGTCAATGGTTTTTATTTTTTTACGAAAAATTTGGACATCTTTACGATGTAATTTAGTGTTTTGCGATATTAGCATTCTGCATTGGATGTCTCGATGTATTAAGTTTGCTTAAAAACATACCTAAAGCGATACAACACCATGAAGTTAGTAAAAGTAGCGTTTTTTACAAACCTTATGGTATTGTATCGGATTAGTTACTTTTTTAAGCAAACTTCAAACATCGAAACATTCAATGCAGTATGCTAATATCGCAAAACACTAAATTACATCGTAAAGATGTCCAAATTTTTCGTAAAAAAATAAAAACCATTATCATTTTGAATTTCGCGCCCTGACCCTGAGCTTCCCCCTTAAGTATCGCAACTGCAGCGCGGCAGCCGCGCGATGGTCGCGCGTCAGAAGCACGACTGCAGCGCTCCGAGCTTGGGGTGGCATGACTGTGAAGCGCGGCGTCGCGACTTGGCCGCGCTACAGCCGCTGTAATGTGAAGGAATTCGCTGTGCAGCGCTACAGTCACCCGACAAAAACGCCTATATGTGATAGAACTCTTAGAACATATTTCGATAACTAGTTAGGTGCTCTTAGACAAGAAGGTGTCCTCACGATGCTTTCATTTAATCAAATCACAATATATTTGAAACTAGGCTAGAAAGAATGTATATGGACACCTAGACAGTCCAAAAACCAAATAAATAGTTGGAGAGAGAATTGATAATAGCTCGGACAGCATAAGTACACGTCAGTCAACGTCGGCATAAAATTTGCTGACGAGAGTTTTATTTGGCCATAAAATAATATCGACCAAAACTACTTTTAATTAATCGATAACGGTACCTAGTTTACGACATTATGCCAGCTCTACAGGTGCGCGACACAAATGTTCACAAAATGCATTTGGATTTGGTTGTGTTTGATCGATTTTATTCATTCCGAAATGGAACCGTTCATCGTCGGCGGTGATTTTGCAAGTACCATCCGTTTTCCACATTCAGCTTTTATAGGGATCAGTTGTGTTAAAAGAAACACTGATGAGTATTATTGGATATGCGGCGGGTCTATTGTGAACCAGGATATTATACTGACGGCGGCGCACTGCCTCGTCGGCTGTGGACCGAGGAGTCACATGGCAGTCACCGTGGGCCACGAGCACAAGCAAAAGGGTATAATGTCATCCGCAGTCAGCTACGTCATCCATGCAGAACACACCCCAAATCAAACGAGCCACGATATAGCGTTGATGAAACTTAAAAGCAGGTTGTCGTTCAGCTTGAAGGTAAGACGTGTGGCTCTCATGAAGGACCCACCCTACAATGAAAAAGCGACGCTAGCCGGATGGGGGATTATTGACGTGAGTCGGGCTTTTTCAATATTTATTTAATCTATACCTCTATTACATTATAATGAGAGACATTGCTCCCGAATTTATAGACGTTTTATAACTTTTTCAAACGTCAAATAGTAATGCGCAAAGCAAAACTCTTTTGCAGTACTATATGACGTTTGAAAAAGGTTATAAAACTTCTATAAATTTGGGCGTGCGAGTTTGGATATAGGAGGTAATCTATTCTCATAAAACAATCTATCAAGAGTAGAATGCTACATAATCTCTGTGTGCTATAAGGCTATGTTTCATTGATAGCTATTTTGTTTCAAAACTAGTTAAATATGTCTCTTTACCTAAACATAATTTTGAATATTTCAGGAGGAAAAGCACCTATCAACGAATCTATTAAAATACATAGAACAAGTTGTCTGGTCTAATGATGAATGTAAGCTTCGCATCAGGAGGAAGCCACAAGGCACCATCTGCGCTAGTAGTAAAATGAACGTGGCCTTTGCATCTCGGTAAGGCGCTTGAAGAGAGAATGACGAGCGCTCGAGCAGGGAAGCCTTGCTCGGTCAGGTCGTACACCTGGTAATTATTTCTTCGGATATTTTCAGCGGTGACTCCGGCAGCGCTCTGCTGGTCCGCGGCTACATTCAGATTGGTATCGTCTCGTACAAAGTACCCCGCGTCGCCAATGACCTGATCATTTATACGGACGTCGGCTACTACTACGACTGGATCGACGCGAATACGAAACTGCTTTATTGTTCTGGAAAGTAAACTGAAATATAACAACGGTGGACCTGTACTGTAATTTTAAACCAGCTCCCCTCACATACAGATTAATCGAGTGGGGATTTTGCTGTTATTGTCTTTATGATTCGGTTGTCACGAGGTTACTGGCCTCTTATTGAATTTGTTGCTAGCTTATCCGTGCAACATTCTTCACTGCTACTCCTGGTTCCTGGCTTACAGAAGTAACAGTGGTGGGTGTGTAGTGGGCTTAATAATAAAAATAATATCTGGTTTTCTTCCGAGCATTCTTCGAAAGGTACATGAAATACGAAGTGACAGCAATCTGCTCTTGTAATCCCAATTTGTTGGGCTATTTCATTCTAAATGGGCCAGTTACATCGCCAGACCACTAGCTGTACAGTACCAAACTAACCAACGCTGGTGTTATTAGTACAATAAATAATTGAATGGGAATGATAGCAGTTGTTAGACATTTCCAGGCTTCTCAGTTGAAACTTTCAGGCGCCCGTTACAACTGTTAATAAAATGTAGAGTAAAACAATTTTACAGAAGCTAACCTATAAACATGACTCCACTCTTAAGCTAGGTACTTTCAAACATAACCTACTTAAGTAGTTCCTTCCGTACCTACGTAAACGTGTAAGTACATCTAAGAAAGTACAAGCACGGCAGCATGTACCATATAATTTTAATAACCAGTAGTTGGATAATATTCCGCGCCGTGTTCGACGCAGGAAAGTGGGCTGTCGCGCCTCGGGAAATGCTAATTGGCTGATAAGCCGCCCGCGGGGTGATTTCCGGTGTGACGTCACACACAGGTGCTGCCAGGCGCCCGCTGGTAGCTGATAATGGAATTAGAGCGCCCACCAGGTGTTTCCTTAAGGCGAGAACAGGACGTTAGTATATTTATTGAGACGGGCTTTGTTTTTGCAAAAACAAACAGGTCCCGTCAGTGTGTGTGTGTGGGTGTGATTTATATGTTTTAAATTGGTGTGCTTTTTGAAAATATGGTATACTCACCCCTTATTACAACAGCTGACATGAAATTGGCCCCTAAAGGCATCAAACACTCCTCCTATTTTCCGTTCGTTTATTTTCGTTGGGGCTTCCAAAACTTTTCCGCGAGTCTCGCCGAGGGTCAAACCTCGGTGTCTTCGTTGCACACCGCTGCGAATTCTGGCGTAATGAGCAACAGTGGCGGGAGTGGCAGTCGGGCCTAGTCCCACACGCCAGAACGGCTGAACGGATCTGGATGAAATTTGGCACAGAGATAGATTATAGTCTGGAATAGCTCATAGGCTACTTTTTATCCCGGTAAAATGTATGGTTCCCGTGGGATAGATTTGTTTAAATTTTTCATAGCGCAAAGGATCGACATGATTTTTTGCACGGGTAACACCGCATAATATTATAAATGTGAAAGTTTGGATGGATGGATGGATGTTTGTTACTCAATCACGCCAGAACGGCTGAACGGATCTGGATGAAATTGGCACAGAGATAGATTATAGTCTGGAATAGCAGATAGGCTACTTTTTATCCCGGTAAATAGGACATACAGCAGCAGCAGGCAGCTAGTATTTAATAAATGTCATATATCCACCTGATATCTCACAAATACGAAACACACACGAGCCCTTCGGCTCGCCGAACAGGAAAGCGAATCACGAACGTGGTTCCGGCACAGCCATTAACTTTGGCATTGACATCCTAACTCAGCGTTCATTGTCCTCTATATACGTAAGTCCCAGGAGATGGCCGACAGAGGGCGTGTGGGATAGAAAGGATGTATTTCGTGTTTGGAGGGAAACCGGTGGTGTTTATGGCATGTGACTGTGTGCAGCCCAAATTGGTATGCAGATTTGCATACAGGAATCTAGAGACCTAGAACGTAATCTCACTATCTCACTAATATTATAAATGTGAAAGTTTGGTTATGTTCGTTACTCAATCACGCCCAAACGGCTGAACGGATCTGGATGAAATTTGGCACAGAGATAAATTATAGTCTGGAATAGCACATAGGCTACTATTTATCCCGGTAAAATGTATGGTAAGATTTGTGTTAATTTTTCATACTTTTTAATCGCGCGTAACACCGCGGGGCGCAGCTAGTATATTAATATTTGACAACCTGATTAGTGCAGTAGGTAATGACCTTGATTTCTGTAATGACTGTACCGGCTCGGACAAACTTTGTGTTATGAGTGTACCTAGACATAGAGAACAATAGTATTGTAGCGACCACTTTAACCACACCACAAGCTACGCAGATGGCACTGCAGACACGCATTCAGAACAATAGACAATGACGTCACAATCCTGAATCGCGCTATAGGAGTTTTCGGAGCAAGTAACATATATACAAGATCCCGACAATAACCGTCGGGGCATAGCGGCCGCCCCGTCAGGCATACCACTCGCCTGGCTGGAAGATCTTCCCTTTTCCGCTAAAGTATAATAAATATAAAATATACACTTTTAAGTTGAATCGCGTCTAATTTGACTGACAATTGCTTCATGATTAACGCAGAAGAAAGCAGTGATAGCCAAGTTGGTAGAACGCTTGCCTCGGTAACGGGGATTGCTGGTTCAAACCCCGGCTCGCACCTCTGGGATTTTTAGATTTCATGTGCGAATCTCATTTTCAACCATGATTGTCACTTGCTAAACGGTGAAGGAAAACATCGTGAGGAAACCTGCATGTCTAAGAGAACTACACGAAAGACGCGTGAAGTCCACCAGCCCGCACTGGGCCAGCGTGGTGGACTATGGCCTGAT
Source organism: Pheosia tremula (assembly GCA_905333125.1). NCBI lineage: Eukaryota > Metazoa > Arthropoda > Insecta > Lepidoptera > Notodontidae > Pheosia > Pheosia tremula. The sequence continues at coordinate 2,632,869 of HG995397.1, forward strand.
CCCCCTCGCATTGAGGGGAGGCCCGTGCCCAACAGCGGGACAAGGGCTGGTATTATTATTATATTATAACGCAGAAGTACCTAGTTTCTTAAACGGGATCGCGGTATACTGGTAAGGAAAATAAGCCCCTAATCTCTAACACCTAAAGCCTACATATTAAATTCAAAGATAAATTGATTGCCCTATTCAACATCCAACAGGAACGACACGATCTTTGACACAGTACCAATGGTAGTTTTCTAATAAACAACGCGGCAGTTTTAGCACCGGCGCGCCATAAATAACGTCTTATCGGTCTTGCCAAGTGCAGTCCTACTTGTTAACACGTGTCCTCGGCGATCGATAAATGCTGATCGATAGGGGCGTACGGGAAAATCCACGGTGTGTTGCCAGTGTAAATTTTTGTTGAGGTGTTTAATTTTAGTTTTTTTTTTGTTTTCTCATAGGAAAGCTCGCCATCTTTTACATTGGGACAAATACAGGGCTATGAGTCCGCTAACACAATCGATTCATAATCGACTATCACTTTGGACAGATATTGTATGGGATATCTATCAAAAATGACAGCTACTATGCGGTTGCTGACGATTATGAATCGATTGTGTTAGCGGACTCATAGCCCTGTATTTGTCCCAATGTAATAAAGGTTCCTATCAGAAAACAAAAAAAAAACTAAAATTAAACATCTCATGAAAATTATACATTGGCAACACACCGCGAGTGGAAAAATTCCGGGAACGTAAAAAACGTAAAATAAACGCGATAAAATCCGTAAAATTAGTTTTATTTCAATAGAAAAAATCGGTTTGTTATTATTAAACTATTATAGTGTATCTAGCAACACTGAATGAATAAAGCTTCGGGCGCTCAACTTTCTACGTCTCGAATCTCGATCGACACGTCATTCGTCCTTAGTCGCTGTCAGTGATTGTACTTTGTAACAGTTAACAACAGCGTGCCTGCTTTGTACAATTCTCATTACAAAATAAATTGCTAGGAACACAGGGACCCGTTATTTCTTCTGTTAATCTACCTTCAAATCAACTAACAATACGGTTGCTTAAACGACATTCAATTATTTGATTAGGTGACAAATAGCTGTTAAGGTTGACTATTGAATGACCAAATCCGTATCCAAATAAGTTATCCGAGTAAATTAATTGCACACCATAACGTATTACAGCACCCGGCCGAAAATATTGCACGTCAAGCTTTAGAAAGAGACTATCGGCTAAAGTCAAGAGCGAAAGAGACAACGCTCTACAAAGCCGAAACTTTTTCTATAACTGAAGTGCAATATTTACGGCCGGATACTGTACATGGCTGTCTCGAACAAACTACAAATACGTAAGGCATGTTACCTCGGCTATCTGCATAGTACGAGTACGGAGTACATTATTATCTGAATGGTTATCTCACCCTTAAGAACATAGGCGTGTTAATGTCACCGCGACATAGAACACCATCGCACCATGTCAGGGCATGTTTCCTGGGTAAGGTGCATGTGAATTACTTGCACGTGAAATTGCGGTTAGAGATGATAGCTTTGGAGGGGTCAATCTTTCTTATTCAGTCTTTATTTACCGTGGTTTTAGTAATAGTTAATTAATTATTTTAGTTTGTAGGTTAACATACAACAAAATTGTTTAAGGTAATGTATAGAAAACTATTTGTTGTTATTACCTGTGATTACCTACTCGTAAATCAGTACCTCAAGTATAATCATTTTATGTACCTTTTTGGTACGTCTGCGTCGTCCATCCCTCTCACTCCACAGAGTATGACAGTGACAGCATGTTCTCTCAATGACATTACGATTACATTAGGTATTCCTGCTTATAAAACAGAACTTATTATAATGCCAACTAAACGTACGACATTGAATGATATAATTGTGCCCTTTTACAATTAATTGAATATCATTCCGTAACCCTTACTATCGCTTCACCTACTACAATACAGTTATACATAATGTTACTACGTTTTACTATTTTTTTTATAAATCACAAAAAAAAACAGCTGTTATATGCGCCTTTATTCTGTGGCAGAAAGTGTAGGTACCTATTTTATACATGTTCCATTCTCAATGTGGTCTTCTACATAAAAAGCTGCTATTAAACTATTTGCTCCAAATTCAGTACGTGAAGTGCCACAAATAAAGGCGCTTATTCACAAAAACTACTTAGGTACCGATTTTTAGTTTTTAACGCTCCGGTACCAGACACTTTTCAGTCACAAAACCAATCACGTCGGCTGACACAAAGAATAAAACAAAACGAGCCGTTCGGTTAACCGAACACTAACAAAAACCCAACACTATAACGGTGCCCAAAAATCAAGCGTATCATTGAATCGCATGATCTTGAGAAAGACCTTTTTTAGCTATCGATTTCTCTGACACACAAAAAGTAATCGAGTCGATCGAAAAAATCGAATGACTTTCCGAGTGTTCCGTCACCATCGTTAACATTGGTAAATGTCAAAAAACTAAATAGGTATTGTTGCCAATCGGCGGCACGTTTTGGATTCCGTACGCGAAGCACGTTTCATGCCATTATTTACTTTTCGTAAAAACTTAAAAAAAAAGTGATAAGTAGTCAGTAATTTAACTTCAGCAAATATTGTATCGGATATTAGAATAAACATAGTATTTTATTAAGATGAAGAAATTATGAAAGCTGAAAGAAAGCAGGAAAATGTGGCATGCAATGGGAATCTCAAATCAAAAAAAGAACAAGCATTTCCTTTTCCAGGTGAAGAATGATTTTTTGCGGCTAGTCGGACCTGAATTTTCAGCATACTACAGTAACTAGGATTATTTTTTCAATTGGACGTGGATGGCCAAGTCAGAAGCTATATAGGGAATAGCGAAAAATGCTCATAGGAGCCTTGGGGCCGATTCTACTTAAAGTAAAACTGAACCTTTTGATTTTTGGAAAAATAATGTCCCTAGCCGGGAGTCGAAACTGTTGATTTTGAATAAAAACACGCACTGTGTTATTGTACCATCGAATAATGTCGCTACTCGCTAAAAAGGATACAATTCTGGGAGGTAACGACTTACGACCTACTAAAGTAGATACCCAGACGTGACTCTAAATTATTTTATAAACTCTCACATAAACCAGAGAGAAATGAGAATTATTTTATACCCGGAAAACAATAAAAACTTTATAGTAATTATTCTAGTTTATTGCTGTACACACCGTCAAAGAAATTAATTGTTAAAACTGGAAAGTAGACTTTCATAAAAAGTCGTTTTAGTTTGTGCGACAAAAACGCAACAATAGCTTCGAATATAATAAAAAATAAACACTTTTCAACGCTTTCTAGATTGACGTGAGCTGTGCTCGTGCCGTATAATTGAAGGAATCAATTTGTATCGCAACCACAGTGGTTACAACAAGAAGATTTTTTTTATTGATCCTGTTTGTAATTAGTGTATTTATAATTATGTCCATAACCTCACTAGTAATTTAATGATTCGGAAAGGGTTATACTACCTCAAGCCTGCGTCTCCTTAGCACAGTTGTATCATTATAGAAGTGAGAATTCCGATATGTAAATCGATTTTAAAAATAAATAATGTTCCCCGAAAAACAGTTCATGTTCCAGGTTAAAGACTTACCCCCAAATTATTGCCATTTTATGAAATTCCTTGAATAATAACTAACAAGGAGTAATGAGATTATTTACTTTACAAAATGATATAATGTCTATAAGTATATGTATATAAAAATATCGTAATCAGTGGGCCAATTTTTCTGATCTTTAATTTATAGATTTTTTCTCCGCCCCGAATAGCGGAATAACTACAACATGGGAATAACACACCGTAAAAATAATAATAACGATAATTCATTTGATTCGGTGGCGGACGAAGATCGCCGAGACAGTAATTATATGAAATTGCTCACATTTCAATTTTAGGATTCTCGGTACAGAATTATCCGGGAACAAGATAAACATCTAGTTTCGTTTTGTCCCGGGAAACAATACGGGAACGCGATAGTCACGAAAACTAAGTCTTCGCGTTGGAAGTCGTGGATAAAAATTATAACGCGAAAATTCTCGTATTATGACTAATCGCCGAAGCCAAATTCTTCATATCTTAATGGCAAACAACGCAAAATAATTAGGGGAATATACATTTTTGTATTGCGCACACGTCGTCAGAAAGCATTTTACTGTCACTAAAATATGATACGCAAGGCTAAAATAAGCGATTGTTATGAGTTAACACAATTTGGGTAGGCAACAAATTTGGGTAGGCAACAAATTTTGAAATTCGAACTGTAACTTGATAATTTAACGTTGGCAGATATATTTGTTACCAAAAAAACCACCAAGTCAACGTTTTGTAAGAATGTATCAATTAAAATGTTAAATACATTATAGTAGATACATACACTATTGAACATAAAATTATATAAGACAGGACATCTTGAATTAATTGGAAATGTGAAGTAGGCCTTAACAACTATCTATTTTTTTTTTAAAGTCATAAATAAAAACGCACCAAAATTGGTTGCAAACGTGGCGCTGCAATCATGCAATTGATAATTTAAATCGTCTAGCTAGAGCTACACAATGTTCATGTTCATGTACAACAACACAACAAATAAAAATATTATTTAAGCACATAAATATTTGCCGAAATTTAAAAAAAAATATAGTTTTACGAATTAAATGTTTTCTGTAGCCATCGAAGAAAACATTTATATCGCGATTAGGTGACAAACCTATATTTGTATTTCTGACTTTTCCCGCGGTACACATCATATAAAATTATATATAGTACCCAATGTCCAACTTCTCATCGAATCATCGAATGCTACCATAAATGTAGTATATAAACAAGAACCTCGTTGTCTTCAAAATCTGCTGTTATCTTCTTACATAGCTCTGCTCTCTATCTTCTGTTATTTCATTCTTCTCCCTTTGTACTATTATTTCTTTTTCATTTAATAGATGTGTCGCCCAGCACCAGTGATGCCACTAAGAGACCACGGGGATGTGAAATATAAACCCGTGAATTCTTCCAGTGCCATTGCCTGTGCTTGGTGCGATCTCTTCTCTTCTTGCTTGATCCATTATCTTCTCATGTTATCTTCTTATAAGTTGGTATTGTGCCCGATTCGCTAGTAGACTACGAGTATTAATATCATCTACAATTAGATATATATTTACCTGCTCTACAAATAACCGATAAGTATATTGTAACTAAAATGCCTACTTGTATAATTTTGTCATTAGCTGGTTATACCGTCATCGTAACTGCGAGGTCCCGGGTTCGGTTCTTTAATACAACATCCTTGCATGTCACATACTCCTAATGAACATATATCGATGCCTTGCTCGCGGCTGTCACACCGTCAGTTCAGCTTACTTAGGCGAGATGGCTATCATGCGCGCGCGCACCTCGCAATTAAAATTAATGAACGCTAGTGCAGGTACCGCCTTTGTCGAGTTCAAGAGCATCTGTCGCGGATGCCCTGTTAATCTGGCAAAAGATTGAGTATGATATTGAATTTATAACTCTATAGTATATTAGTCAACGCACTTTAACATTAAACTTATATTAAATTAATGTATTCTTGGAGTTTATCTATCTATCTATCCATCAGCCGAAAGGCTTCCACTGCTGGACATAGGCCTCACCCAATAATTTCCACACATCACGGTCCTCCGCCACTTGCTCACTCTCACTCAACGGCTTCCTACTACGCGTGTGATATCATCGGTCCATCTTATGGGGGGCCATCCTACACTACGTCTTCCGGTTAGTGGTCGCCATTCTAATAACTTTCTGCCCAAACGGCCATCGGTTCTGCGAGCTATGTGCCTTGCCCACTGCCACTTCAACTTTGAAATTCTTCGAGCTATGTCGGTTACTTTAGTTTGTTTACGGATCTCCTCATTTTTGGATTTCTTGGAATGTAAAACCCTAATTGCTGACTACCGGACTTTGGTTTTTATTAATTGCAAAATGTTGTTTGCCTCACACTTTTTTATATGCAATCCCGGCTCTAGACCGTCGACATTTGATACATTTGGTAACAAGATACCACGAACAAGCTAGATAGATCATCAATCACATATATAACACCACCTACATCATCTGTTAAAGTCTAAGGTAAATCACACGCCTATTTAATGCCAAATAAATCATGCTCTATCTTAAATCGATGTATAGCTATATAAAAGCTATATTAAAGAGTTTGTATAGATATAAAAAAACACGCCAGGTGGTTCTTAGAAGCAGATGTAAAATGCGATAGATGAAATCTTGGATCGACACGCGAACAGACATTTATACGCGGGTACTTGACCAATAACTAAGCTAAGCTAGCTTAACTTAGCTAACTTAACTATGTTCACGTAGTTCATGACCTGATTAGCGCAGTTGATAGTGACCTGGCTTTCTGCGCCGATGGTCCGGGGTTCGAATCCTGGTAGGGACAAGATTTGTGTGATGAGAATGAATGTTTGTACCAGAGTCATAAATATTAATATCTATATAAGTATTATATACTGAGTTCGCCTTCATTCTATTGAACGGCACCTATAATACAAGCGTTGCTTAATGTGGGACATTTTATCTAAATGTGTTTCGAGCGGGAGCTATCAAAGCTAAGTTCAAGTATCACAGCAGCTAGCTAAAGCTAGCTTAACTAAGCTAACCTAGCTTTTCTCACATAGCTGATGGCATTCTAGCTACAGGTGTTTCGAGCAAAAGCTAGCAAAGCCAAATACAACAGTATTAACTCCAGTCAAAGTTAAATTGTAATTTTACCAAAATATTTATTTTTACTCTACTCCATTTATCCGTGGTCTACAAATCGCTTTATACTTGCTACTGCGCAACTACGAGTTAGATCTACTAATTTAAATTTATGTTTCAGTTCTGATGTTAGATGAGTTAAGCGCTGTAAACCTGACATAAAAGCTACATCTTGTAGTTGATGTTAAAAAGGAAATTAAATCGCAGTTTTATGTCTATACTACAAATGCGGATTGATTGAAACATGCGAGACCAATCAAAGACAACATTCTAGAAATCTGTCACAATAATAAAAACGGGGTTTTTATCATCGTACAATTTCTTAGTGAAATCCATCAACAATTATCGCATCCAATTAAAACAAACGATATCGATAAAACCAATTTAAATCGATCCCATGGGAATCGTGGTCGCATTTCCCAGCGGATTGGCCTCGCGTCCCATCCACAACACTCGATAGATTCTCCGGTAACAGTCATGCTGAGATTTAATGCTTTGCTTACGAGCTTAAACTCACGAACCGAGGCCCGAGTCCTTAACATACGCGCGGCGGGTTTGCGTTGCCCCACAACGGAATAGAACACTGGTTTTGAACGCAAACGAAACTAAGCGTATGCAGAATTGTTACGGGAATAACAAGCGTTGAGAAAGAAAATTGGTAGTGAATTGAATAGCAATAACTAAGTGCGAATTTGCATTGTCCGTAGCGGGTTGTCTCCGATCGTTATAAATATATCTGGCGCAATAAATAAACGTTTTATCTTATCGTTAAGCGGACGCCGATAAATCTCGGACTATCCGATAGAGCGGCTTATTTACGCAGACCCCATGTGTATCATTCAATTTGTGAATCATTCATAATTCAGGAGATAATTATAAGTGCATAGATAATAGAAGTAGGAGCTTACATTCAGTTTAAACGATTTACAAACTATTATAAAGTCTCATTGCAATATTTTGTTTGCTCTGATAACCGAAGAAAGATGTATTTCTGATCCGCTTCGTTTCAATTCAAAGCAAGACTTCTCAAAATCTGTCAATTTATGAATAACGGTATGGGCTATTATCTAGTCTGTGGTTTTGGTTATGCTTTTTTTTTTTTTTTTTATTACCTTATAGGCAAGTATTTGATCTCAATCTCACCTGATGGTAAGTGACGATGAGATCTACGATGGAGCATACTTGCCTAGGTAGGATGGCGGCAGTAGACAGAGACGCTACATTCACTAGGCACATGCAGCGCAGCTGATCTGACCCGCCATCCATCCGCGTTTAAATATTGTTTTTATTCTTCCATATGTTTTATAATTACGTAAAAATATTGTATAGCTGTGTTGTTTGTGGTTGGGCGAGTGTGAGGGTATGTTGCACTTACGTGGACACGACTATTATCCGAGTATACTAATACTAACAAACACGGGACAATAGATTTATCTCATTACGGATTTAACCGTCCCAGACAGTTGTTGTCACGACGCTAGAATACTTGCATTGTAAACGGGTTTCCTGATATGTCAGCGCGAAATATACGCTGTGTCGGCTGGTAAAGTTAGGCGAAATTCTGCGCACGCGCAACAGGGGGTGTGCACACAAACTGTGGTTGGTGCGTTTGGAATTAGAAGTGTGTTTATGTAACAATGGTCTTTGAAGGGTGTCTTTGAAAAGATTAGAATATTCATTATTTATGGCACCTACATACTAACGTAGCACAACTTAAGATTTTAACTTTCACAATGTTCCACGTAGAATTAGTATCATAATGTTTTATACTATATAATATGGTGTTAAGTGAAAATATTTACTTATATTATAAGTAAAACTGTGAAAAACTGTGTGTGTATCTCGATGTAATATTTGTGTGTACCTTCAACTTTAACAAATTTCCTTGTACCTATAGTATACCCCACTTGTAAATAACCCAACAACGGTAAAGTATGTTCACCGTTGTTGTCAACTTGTTAACTTATCTGCGACTTAATGAATATCTAATTTTATTTAGGATAGCTATAATAAAATCACAGTATCTACCTATCCTCTGATAGTGTAACTAAGCTATCCGCTGTATGTTCAAAATATAAATAAAAACTGACTATCAAAAACAAGCGAGGAAAAAGTTGAATACTTGAGTGTTTGTTCGAGCCTCACTGAAAAACGAATAGACCAATTTCAACGGAGCGTTTACCGTTGCATTGCTCATATTTAGCATCCAAAGCCATAATAATAATATTGCCCGACGAACACACCAACTTTACGGTCCCTAACTAAGCAACGCTTGTATCGTACGCTGGTACCGTACAATGGACTGGGGGCGAACCCAGTATATAATACTTACGTAGATATTAAACATCCATGACTAAGGCACAAAGTTTGTCCCTACCAGGATTCGAACCCGGCACCAAGAAGAAAGCAGCGCAGAAGGCAGGGTCACTACCTACTGAGCTAATCAGGTCGTCTATATCATCGTGCTATTACTATTGAGGTCGAACTACAGAGCAACATTTATGGATGGGTGGAGACCCTGGCAAAAGCTATTTGTGTATTAAAACAACATTGCACAATAGTGATAGCCAAGTAGTGATAGCCAAGTTGGTAGAACGCTTGCCTCGGTAACAAGGATCGCAGGACCAAACCCCGGCTCGCACCTCTGGGATTTCTGGATTTCATGTGCGAATCTCATTTTCAACCACGATTATCACTTGCTAAACAGTGAAGGAAAACATCGTGGGTAAACCTGCATGTCTGAGAGAACCCCTCGAAAGATGTGTAAAGTCCGTCAATCCGAACTAGGCCAGCATGGTGGACTGTGGCCTAAGCCCCATCGCATTGAAGGGAGGCCCGTGCCCAGCAGTGGGACATTAAAAATGGCTGGTATTATTATTACTGTAACATACAATCAGGTTTCTGTCCCATAATGTGGCAGATGGTAAACATTCTTTAGCTTCGGGTAGGTACAAAGATTACAATCAAATAACCTTCTGTTCCTTACATTTTCCTTCTCGGGTCACATGTCGTCTCGTTCGCACAGATTGCTTAAAAACATTGCATTTTAGACCCGCGCATGGAACTTTTTTATCATTTAAATATGTTAGGAAGGCTTTACAACGCTAGAATAGATAAAAATATATAATAATAAGGGCCTTTTCAAAACGGGTTCATAAACCTGTGGATAAGGTTTATCAGCACATTGTGCAACATGCCTTTAAGGCAGCAACGTTTAAAAAAATCTATTTTAGTTTGCCGATTACTTATTGTTGGACTTTCACATACAATTACTGACTCTACTTCACTAAGATAAATGCAGTCAGGCTAAGATAAACACAAAATATCAAAACCAATCAAACTTATAAATCTTTAAACCTCACCTCATATTTTTCCAACACAAATTGAAACTGCTCGGACCCAGAACAGCCATATCTAAAATAAAGAAAAAATAAAATGAGCGGCGAATGTTTTATGGTACAAACAGGATGGGTGGGCGTTCCTAAGCTACCGTTCGTATCCAACTGCGGTCCTAATTAATTCTACGGTCCCCGCGGGGTTCGACTACCGGCCTACGCTGCGTATACGCACCTTGCCAACGATATAAATATTCTCTTGACGACATTGGCCTTTGACTTCATAAAATATGTATTGCTTTAGCCCTCCCCAATACGTGCGTAATAAAGAAATCCGAAAGATAAATAATAAAATAATATTAAATATCGCTAGACGAACTAGCTGTACGGTCCCAGGCAAAGACGTGGAAGAGAGTAAGTGGACTGGCCACATAACATAACGTAGATAGAATAGACTACCGTTTACGAAAAAAAATCAACTGGAGACTTCATACTACGGCCAAGCTACAGAGCCTAGAACACCGACGTAGGGTTGCCAGCCTATCAGTTTTCTACAGAATACATTTCGGAGGGTGTGCGACGGAATTACACGAGTTAATTCCCCCATCTCCATTCTATCATCGGTCGACAAGACGCACGGACAAGTGTCATCCGTACACTGTGGACATTCCTTCGGTACGTACTAAGCGGTTTGCTTCTACTTTCATCGTGCGAACTGCCAAGGAATGGAACACGCTACCGGCGTCTTTGTTCCCCGTCGACTATAATCTGGGTGTTTTCAAGTCGAGAGTGAACAGGTACCTTCTAGGCAAGTATGCTACATCGTAGATCTCATCGTCACTTACCATCAGGTGAGATCGAGATCAAATACTTGCCTATAACGTAATAAAAAATACTGTACCATTCAAAATTATTGGAGTGAGCAAACCATCGTCCGTTGGAAATGTCAGCAAAGACCACGAGAATGGAGTGCAAATATTTTTTTTTTCTTTCTTCTTTCTACGAGTATACCATATCTAAACTCCGCTTTACGTTTTATTTTTGAAAAAAATATTACTACGGAGGGTACGTTTAGATATAGAGATCTGGCATTGAGGGGCCATATTAAAGGCTATACTAGTATGACAAGGAACGTTGGAACATAATCAACTATTTTTTCATCTATACGATTACTTACTGCTTTTGCTTTTTCAGAGACCGGTAAATTGTTGATATACGCTAAGGATACGTTAGCGTCGCAGAGACTACCAGGAACCAATGGTTCTCATTAATGTTATAGAGTTGTACACACGCAGATTATATTCCAGTGTCCAACTAAAGTGAAAAATTATTAGGTGAGATAATATTTTGAGGATATTTTTGGGGTCGAGTCACCTTCGTCCGTAGGAGAATTAAGTACCCTCGAGATACCCTACACGTGACCCCGGGTGGTGCCAACCAGGTGACAACTCTACTGGTGGTAGGCTTCGGCTGTGGCTAGTCACCACCCACTGAACAAAGCCATGTCGCCAAGCGGCCTAGCCGTGTTCCGGCATGATGTTCGGTGTTGCCATTCATGGATGGCGGGTCAGATCAGTTGCGCTGCATGTGCCTAGTGAATGTAGCGTCTCTTATCTACTTCCGCCTTCCTACCTAGGCAAGTATGCTCCATCGTAGATCTCATCGTCACTTACCATCAGGTGAGATCGAGATCAAATACTTGCCTATAATGTAATTTAAAAAAAAAAAGGAATGTGTATAATAAAATCTGCCATAATTTAAGTTACCGCTTTAAAAGCTATTAGATTTATGCAGAAACAATCATTCATCGTTAAACGAAGAAGTCACAAGAATGGCTGTCATAGTGCGCGTAGGCACCTCTCCGACTACGAGAGCTTGTTCAAAACACTTTATGGCGTGGCCTATGCCAGTGGCTTATCGTTATGGGTGCTGATTGAAAAATATGGCAACCCAACCGGTGTTTATCTCGAGATAGTATTAATTATTGTTTCGACTTTACGCGCAGTAATTGTTATTTGTGCTTCAATAAGATTGTAATAAAACTATTAAATTATATACTAAAGGTGAAACAAACCAATGAACAATAAATCCCATAAAAATAATACCAGCCCTTTTTAATGTCTCATTGTTGGGTACCGGCCTCCCCTCAATATGAGGGGAATTAGGCCATAGTCCACCACGCTGGCCCATTGCGGGTTGGCGGACTTCACACGTCTTTCGAGGGGTTCTCTCAGACATGCAGGTTTCCTCGCGATGTTTTCCGTCACCGTTTAGCAAGTGATAATCATGGTTGGAAATGAGATTCGCACATGAAATCTAGAAATCTCAGAGATACGAGCCGGGGTTTGAACCTGCGATCCTCGTAACCGAGGCAAGCGTTCTACCAACTTAGCTATCGCTGCTTTTATTCCATAAAAGTTAAGATGAATTAATACCCAGAAGCTATAAAATATTGTTGTTCCAATAACATCAGCCGTTCATTAGAGCGGTTTCCATCGTACTATGATGAACTGTTATTACATTGCCGTTCGTTTTATAGGTCCCCATAAGATAGCTAACAATGTACTCAATCAAACTTGCTTCAGTGAGTTAAGACACTTATCACAGGAATATTTTTATTTATGTGATCCATTCAATACAGTGCTTATGAATCGAAAATTGGAAAGTAGACATGAGATAATCTATTATTTGATAAACTACACACGGGGAGAAAATAACGCATAAAAGCCAATATAAGATGTTGTCAGTAGGCTTCGAAACTCAATTGGAGGTTGGGTAAAAACTCTGTAGGCTAGGAAAACATTTGAGGCTAACAAATACTCACTAGGAACAATTCCAGGAAGATTTGAATAATTGTTGAAGTAATTCTTGAACTATTTATGGCGTTTTGTCCACAGATCCTGTCCATTTAGCCAGAATTCCGTTACAGATGTTTTACTGTTTTTTTTTTCATGTAGGGCAACTATATACCTTCAAAGCGAGCAGTATTTAACTACAGTCCTGTAAACTGGCCAATAATAGGTAATCACCCAAAACCTTGGCCAACAGACGCAATTCTTGCAGTCATGTCTTAAAAACTTTACGAGAGTCTTGCGTCTTGGTCTTGCATATTCGCAAGACCAAAACCAACATTTTGGGAACTGCATCGAGACTACAAATCTCGAAGCTGTTTCTCATACCACAGTCGTGTCATGAATAATCTAAATGCTTTCAGGGGTCAATATCCATAACTTAGGTAAACTATTTCCATAAACTTAAGAACAATTCTGTGTTCGATAACAGGGGTTTCTGGCACTAAACCGATTATAATGTATTCAATTTGCCATACACGGTGTGCTAGAACTGTGCTTTCCCAACATTCCTGGCGCAAGTCGTGGCGTAACGATCGGTTTACTCAAATAGAATTAGGTAGCGAGGAGTTTGCTGCTTCGTGAGCTTGCGATCTTGAATTAAAAATATATCTTTCGTACCAGCATTGGAATGAATGAATTGATTTTGTTGTTTGATTTTGGTACCAGTATCTATGTATTTCTAACTAAACATTACTTAGTTTAGATTCGGTTTTAATATACTTTAATAGAAAACGTTTTAAAATAATAATCGCTTTCAAATAGCTAACAGATTATTTATAAAAATATTTTTTCATTATATTTTAAGTAATTGTGAGATTAATTGAGCTTATCTGAGAACTGGTGGTGCCTGTAGTGATCTATCTATATTTGTTATAGCAATAGGTATGATCACCAGACTCTAATGACTCTTCCCATACAAATCACCGCTTCCCTATAAAGTACCTCTAAAACATTCGATCGATCGTATGTTCAACTAGAATCATGTCTGCAAGAACTTAGTAAATATTCTTCATCCTATTTAAGGGATATATAAGCACATGTTGATCCAACATAAATTACAGAGGGGCCTCGCTAATGTGTACTCTTATTTGTACAAATGTAAGCTATTGCCTGAAGCTATGTTTATAGCTGCGTGACTGTCGGGTACCGAGGCGTGGGAGACCGAGCCGGGTGCAACGTGACCCGCGCGATATGTTGTTAAAATTGGACTAAAAGGACTATATAGTAACCATTATATCAACATGTATATTAGATACTAGCTGTTACCCGCGACTTCGTCTGCGTGGTATTTAACAAAAGCGGACGAAGTCGCGGGTAACAGCTAGTATCAAATAAAAGTAGCCTAAGTTACTCCTTGTTCATCAGCTATCTGCCAGTGAAAGTCCCGTCAAAATCGGTCCAGCCATTTCAGAGATTAGCCGGAACAAACAGACAGACAGACATTTTTTTTAATGTTGTTTTGGTGTATGTACCGTGTATACATGCAAATGCACTTAGTAAAAAGCAATTATTTTAATATTACAAACAGACACTCCAATTTTATTTATTTGTATGTATGTATAGACATTGACGACCTGATTAGCGCAGTTGGTAGTGACCCTGCTTTCTGTGCTCAGGGTCCCGTGCTAGAATCCTGGTATTCACAAACTTTGTGTGATAAGCACCAATGTTTGTACCCGAGTCATGGATGTTTAATATCTATGTAAGTATTATATACCACAATACAAGCTTTGCTTAGTGTGGCACCGTATAGTTGGTGTGTTCGTCTAGCGATATATATTGTATGTGGATAAATACGCAGCCTTATATTGTCAATGCAACATAGGCGATAACTTTGGTTGAGGAACATATGAAGTCTACACAAATTTCCTCGCGACAAGCTATATCTGTTCATACGCCTCAATATATATCACTGCTTCGTTAGCCCACAATGCTCTACCAGCAGCCGTCACATCTTAAGAAAGTAGGTTGCTCTAGCCGCAAGGAATTGTAGAGCTGATAAAATATATGTTTTCTTACTACCTATTAAATTCATGCATTACTAATCAATCATCCGCTATTGTTGAATGTTTTTTTTTGCAAACTAATAAATATTTGATATCATTAGCCACTCAGTAAATCAGTGATTGTTATAGAAATCTTTAAATTAAATGGAGTATATTAACTTGATTGACGGCAAATAAATGTGTACATAAATAAAATGGTTAACAACATTGACTTAAGTATTTGATTCGATAATAAATCGCGCTGTTATGGGGGCTGTTATATATGAGGGGTTAATTCAATTCTCAATAGTAGCGTCATGGAAGTAATTTCAACGACGATAAATTATAAATGAAATAAATAAAATATATTTATTCAAAAAATAAATTTGTTATGGTTTTTTCCTTACTACTACTACCTACTACCTACAAACAATACCTACCAAGACAAAGTGTTATAAAAAGACAAGCGGAAATAGCAAAACCTTTTATTTTTCATAAAAAGGGAAGATTTTTTTCTCTTAAAATAACATAAGATACTAATAAATACATATGTTAGGGTGTTATCATTCCCGACTGGACCATGTTAAGAACGTAAAGCTGTTTACGTAATCCAACTTAAAATGCAAAGCAAACAATGCTTTACGACCTCGTGGATGCTACACAACAAATTGTTGCTTATTTTGAAGACGCGACTTTAAAAATAAACTGAAAAGGTTTGGTTCCGTGGACCCGACATTCTTTAATTTTAAATATTAACATAATTTAATTATCAACCAAAATATGTCTTGTCGCAACGTGTCGCGTCAAATCGCTCTTCCCTCCAACCCTCGCCGCACTCAACACTCCCTTATCCGGATATAGGGCCGTGTTTTTTGACAATTAAAAAACGATCCTGTTAGTTTGTCTGGAGTTCTGTTAGAAGTCTATATGCTGGTTATGTCTTTAATTAGTTCAAGTCGCCTGCTGGCCGTATATCTAATAAATAAATGTCTTAGATATTGCATGATAAAATACCACCTATAGTCATTACCTAAATATTACCAACACTCTTTTTTAAAAGCAGATCTTCTAGTTCCGTCGTACGTGCGACCAGTCGCAACTGCGACTAATCGCATCCACGGAAGTCTACACATGCGGGCGGCGCGCGCTCAAGCCGGGACAAGTTCCGCAGGTTGTATGGAACTGGTTTGAATATTCATAGAGTACGAGAGGCAACGGCCGAGAATACGCCGATGACATAATGGATCCGAATAGATTTATTGCCTCCATACGATACAGACTTTATTGAGAATGCCAGGCCAACTTGTACGCGTTATGTTCATTTGTACAATGATATGTGTCAATTAATTTCGGCTATTGATCTGATGGGCTAGTGGCTTTGCTGTGTAGTTTATATATATAAATAATTCATAATATTATATTTTATATATTTGCTAAACTAACTATTATTGGTACCATTCAATAATGGTTGCTACTCTCTGGGCTACAAAAAATAGCTGATTTGACTTCGACTTTCAGTTAGAGGTAATAAAAGTCCAAGTCCAATCACTTTCTTTGGCGTATGCGCTAACACGAGACGATTTAACTCGAATTTAAAAATACGAGTTACGTATGGATAATGAGATGTGTAATAATTACATAATTAGTTAAAAAGGCGAATATGATTACAACAATTGTCTGATAATTCCTTTCTACTGAAGAGTCAAGCTATAAGGTGTAACAATAATATTGTAAAATATTTTAACAGGGCCAACAATAGGTTATAAACATAGCATTCCCAAATAAATAAAACAAATTATTAGATATTAAAAAATATACCCGCTGTACTGAGCGCATGGCCAAACGCTACTGGTTCTCCTTGTTAAAAAAAAATCAAACATCATCTACAGAATGATTCTATACATCTACGTGATTCATATAGCTCCTTGATTCATGTGTTAAAATATTTTTCACTATTTTAGTTACACCTTATATTGTTACAAGATAACCCCCGAATTTATAGACGTTTTATAACTTTATCAATCGTCATATAGCACTGCGCAAAGCAAAACTCTTGTGCGAAATACTATATGACGTTTAATAACGCTATAAAACTCTTGTGCGAAATACTATATGACGTTTAATAACGCTATAAAACTCTTGTGCGAAATACTATATGACGTTTAATAACGCTATAAAACTCTTGTGCGAAATACTATATGACGTTTAGTAACGCTATAAAACGTCTATAATCTTAGAGCTTATCTTTTTATCAATATAAATAGAAGAATTTTATTAACCTGTACCTAAATAGTTATGTATATATAATTAATGTTAAGTATGCGACAATATTGACTACTTAAAAACGACATGTAATACGTACATACCTAAATAATATGTATGTATCTACTAAAGTTACATACACATCAGTTAACAATTCAATAACTCGTAAGTGCGGTGTCGAGTTCTAACCGAGGCTACCAAAAAAATGTGTCCACACAACAATTCATCAACCGGCATATTATGTGGGTATGTCCGCCAGGTGGCCATTGTCGAGACAGTCGCCAAGTAATCAGCATGATTTATAAACGACCTTAACAAAACCTTTGCCGTACAGAGATTTATAAAAACAAAACTTGTTAGTAACAGCTTACTGTTTAGTATTACTTCTCCAAACATTTGAACAGAATATTGTCATCATTATATGAGGTGTAACAAAAGTAGTGTAAAATATTATAACAGATGAATCAGTAAGTTATTGGTGCAGTTGGGAGTGCCCCTGCATTCTGTGCCCAGGGCCCCGGGTTCGACTCCTGGTAGGGACAATCTTTGCGGGATGAACACGATTTTTACGTTATGTACAGGTCCATTGTAGGTAGGTTATAAAGACAGCATTCTTAATTAAATAAATCAAAATCTATTATCTTTTCGCGGTCTTTTAAAAAAATATACCACATACAAAGTGCAAAATAAAACTCGGAGGTGCATGAACATCTAAATAATTTTATACTATTTTTGTTACCAGATGTTTATATGGCTATGCGTTACGTGCTGGGAAATAAGTATTGTTTTTTTTAATTTTCAAATGTACTGATGTACTGATAAACTGATTATTTCTTTCTTTTAAGGCATATATTTATGTTTAAATAAGAACTTACCTGAAGTCGTTAAGTACTATTTTGGTTTACTATCATTAAATAAAAAAAAATCACTGTCGCAAAAACATAAACTAAACGGAATTGCGATGTTTTTACACTAAAATTAATAATTCAATGGCATAAATAAGATAGGCACTCGCAAATGCGATCGTTTCTATGGTCATTTTTATTTAACTGAGTGTCACTTCACAAATAACGATATACCACCATCGCTTTGACAACCTATCACAGGAGGTGTGACCGAAAACTGGTAAAAACCTGTGTAATTTGAAATACCATTTACGTTCGAAGTGATACAAAGTTAAAACAAACAAGGCACTTAACATAAAATGAGGGGGACGGACTTTTTGCGTCATTACATCGAATTAATTAAAAAAGAATTAATTGCCGCGCATCGGACGAGCTCGTATTTCTTGGCTCCGCTTCGGCAAAGACCGGTTTCGCAAAAATACATGCGCGGGCGCGTGAGTCATGCGGAACTATGAACGGACGAATTTAAGGACGTATAATTGTTATGCTTTTATCAAGATTATCTATTTTTTTATTATTATTATCTATTTTGTCGTATAACACGTATTTTGATTTACGCACTAAGAATTTATTTGTCAGCGACAGACACGTTAATTTTTAGTTTTATGTTGATAACGTAAACGATTCCAGTTACGGTAACATAAATTAACAGTTTTTCGTCACGATCCAACATATTTTTGTTAAATATGATATTGTGTTATGTTAATTAAACCAATGATTCTTGAATATAAACGTGCTCTCGCTGTCAAGTTCAGTACACCGAACATAAAAAATAAATTTTAAATTGTACTTCAATAAATAAATAATAATGCTTAATAAGAATAATTAAATCATAATATTTAAATACTCAAATAACTATATAGTAATAATAAAAGTATGATTTTTAAGAGTATGTTTACCCGGAGCGTTTAGCCGTGCACTTAGCATGTGTGTTCAAGTTAGAAATGCACTAGTAAGTTGAGCGCTTCAAAGAATTTAAATTTAGAACAGCACCCCGAATAACATAGTATGAGCTTGGCCTTGTGTAACTTTTGAAATAGTTTTTTTTGTAACCGCTTTATTTGTTATATTTTAAAACTATTGCATTAAATAAATATAATCATTTTTACGACGGGCAATATTCCCCAACATGGCTTTTTTTATAATTGATGTAGTTTTTGATAATGTGATCATCTTTATAACCTGCTGATCAAACACAAATCCGATGTTTGCGCGGGCGCGGCCGCAGATATTAGCTAGTACCTAATAGTACATCAACAAATATTATAGGAAGTCGTCGACATAAATCGTACGACATAGCTCGGGATGTCGCGACTGGTTATTCTAGTTTATTTTCTTCCACCCGGTCGTAAAACCGGCAGGTACGCGTAGTTTTCAGCGGTGTTATGGGTTAACAGAAATAAACACTTAGCAATTAAAACTAAATTACTTATGGTGATTCCTTAAGTAAAAAAAAAATTGTATCCTGGCGTCGACATTACAAATAGTAATAAAAATAGCTAAAAAATAAACGTACATAGTAATCAATAAGTTAACTCATCATCATCAGTTAATGGCGAAACTGCACATAATTTAATTTGTTTACTTCGGGATTGGTAATTATTTAAAGCTATATTTGCCCCCGAATTGAAATTTATCTGAGAGCAAACAATTTGTCAAGATTTTAAATAGAGTCATAATCACGAAGATACGAGTCATTCAATCATTATTAGCTATGGAAGGTATCATAATGATATACCACGGCCGTAGCAATTAAGCTGCTAGAAAGTGTTCAGCGATAATAGAAAATAGTTTTAGTGGAGCCCTGGGCCCCAAGTCTGCTAACACAATCGATTCATAAACGAACAGCAACCGCATAGTAACTGTCACTTTTGACAGATATCCCATACAATATCTGTCAAAAGTGACAGTTACTATGCGGTTGCTGTTCGATTATAAATCGATTGTGTTAGCAAACTTGGGGCCCTGTTTAGAAGTTTAGACGTAACGTGCCACTAGAAAAGTGAAGGCACTATTTCTATGCATTTGTAGGGGTAAATGTTCAAAACATTTTTGCCTGGTAAATGTTCTAGCATAGAGTAAGAACGTGTGCGTGAAGGGGTGTGTTTACATGCTAGACAGAGACAGAGGTTATTTAGGCTAGGTGTGTTGTCTGAATGTTTTAACAAGTCTGTGCATCTACTATTACTTGGTGACTAGTGATTAAGTAATGTTACTGTTGTGGAAAAATAAATAAATAAAACCTGTTATTTGACTACCGTTCAATAAACAGGTAGACATTGCACAAGGCATAATGAACATCCTTGTCATAATAAACGATTTATAATCTGGTTCTTTAGACGGCCTGTTTGCGAGTTGACGTGTGACTGACGTCTTTACAAGCAAGTGGCCTGGGAACTAAAAGTTAGAATCCGTCCACACTATATTATTGATATATAGAGAAGGAGAGAAGAGTTTTGAAATAAAACGAATTTCGGGGATTTTATCGCGTTTATTTTATATTTGAATTAATTAATTAATTATTAAACTATTAATTATTAATAACTATTATTAACTTTCAATGTGTAGTATTCGCGTAAATATAAGAAATCAATACTTATTTTACTTATTTCAGATTTTATCGCGTATATTTTCGTCGCTCAAACGTCGGGAATGTAAAAACATGCAATAAATGCGATTTAATCCAAAAAACATAGTTTTATTTTAGTGATATAAGTAAGTGTTAATAAACTAACAAAATCGTCCTCTCAAAACAACTTCTCGGGGGTAGCCATCTTTATAAAATATTGTTTAAATATGGAATGTCGTTAATCCGGCGAACTTTGCCCACTGGGCTACATCAATAATCCTCATGAGGTCAAAGGTTACACTGCATCGATGTTTTCGAACGCAACCAGCTAATTGTTCATAGACAATTTGACAGCACAGCGCGTGGGCGCACATGTCTGCCTACGCGTACGCCACGTACAGATGAATAAAAACGCTGCTTTTTGTCTTTTATTTTTTTAAAGTCTTGGTACAGGTACTGAAAATGGTCGTTCAATTTATTCAAATTATTTCGAGTTACTAAAATAGTGTTTCTATTTTATACAAATTATTTAGTATGTAACGGTTCTGCCACACTTGTGGCTTACTGCACTAATTAGTGCCTTAATATTTTTTCCAAACATATGCGGCTAACAGTTTAACACATTAATTTATTGACGCCATTACTAATACCGTTAGACATTAAGCTATACGAGCAAACTAAATGTATGTAGCCAAGCGTTTAACGTGGTAATTTTGAATGCCTTAATTGAATGCAATAATTAAATGCATTAACACTAATTTTATCCCAGATGCGGCCGAACCATTCTAATTAAACGGGTAGCCTTAAAAAAGTATAGACTTTTTTTACCTGTGCCAGTCTTGTTTATAAAAAAGTGCAAATTGAAGCGTTCCATATTCGTAAAATCGAACCGAATCATCGCGAGCATTCCTATGTCACCACAATGAGTGATCGTGGTCCTTTTCAGCACGTACTTTTTTTTATACGACTCTGGGTACTAGCCCTTTGGAGCCTATCAGTAATATAACACAGGTCAGTAGACGCATCACAGTATAGTTCTCAGTAAAGCGCACGTACTTACAATGAAACTGAAATTGCCAGCCGCATTAAGTAAAGTAATTCACGCGTAATAAAACCTCTTTATCATCCTCTAATGAACTGAAACATTAGTGTTTTGGGGAACACGTTGGCCGAATGCACGTTACTAATGGCCGGCTCGGCCGAGGCGTGAGAATAACTGCTAACAGAAACATTACTGATTATCTACAGAGCATTAATGCCCCTCGTTCGCATTTTATCTCTGCCCACAATTAATTTAAACTTTAAGACGGATGCTTTCATCTTTTAGAATATTGTTCTATGGACATGTTTTTAAATACTGTTTCGTGCAAAATTTAGTAGTCAGATAACTTTTACTATTATAAGGTATTCGATTTATTTTATGGCATGTTAGCAGGTTTTTTATTTGGTTTGTAACACCAAACAGACGAGTATAGCAATGTACAAAAAAAATCTTTCAATAGCCATGTTGTAAAGCCTCACGATGCCTCGAGCCTGCCTCTATCACGAACCGAGTGCGGCAGTTCACGCGAAGATGACATAAACTGTCGGGCCCAAGCGAGACAAATTACAGATGACAGCGCTTGGACAAGGCAGCGGGAGCGTACGCCTCGGGCGAGATACATAAAAAGACTTTACCTTTCGGAATGTCATTCCTATGGACAAGGGCGAGAAACCTCCAAGCAAGTCAAGCTACAAAGGCGTGTCGGCTTGAAAGGCCGTCCTCGCCCGGAAGCCGTGAACTTGTGTCCGCGCCGCCGCCGCCAACACCGGCGACACCGGCTTGGCGAGACCGCTCGGCGGTTTCCAACCAAAACGGACAATTTCAAACGGCTATCCTCAGGACGTTTCTACGTTTATCGATTTGCTAAGTGTGCGTGTTAAAACCTGAAATATGTTTATTCAGAATCACAAGTAGACTCTGTTAGACTTGTTTTATATGGGGGTCATAGTATATACATACGTCACAGCTATGGAGACCTATCGTAAATCGCCAGTATCTGTTATAATATTACATTGAAATAAAAAAATAAAGACTATGGGTGAATCGATTTTATATAATTAAAAGCAGTTGGGGTATTTGAAGGTATTGTGTTACGTCACTTCCATTTTGTAGTTAGCGTTTAAGTTCTTTAGTATCGTACTTAATTAAGAGCTGTGATAGAGACCAAGTCATAGGTAATGTTTGGTCGATATTTCTAACAAAGTGTCTTATCAGACTCTTTTGTTGGCTAAATCATCGACTAACAGGATGGAAGCTATATAAGTATTTTTTAAGTGAAGTGAAGCTGTGCTAAATTGCAGGCTAAAATAATAATTATAATAACAATGATTCATATTAAACCTTTCAGTAACAGACATTAAGTGTTTTTCATTTACATGCTTAAGAGTTACTTACACCAAAATGTAGTTAGTAATAATTAAATTGCTCAACTGTACGTGAAGTGCGAGATTATTCGTTAAGTTAACCGTATAGTTTATAGTTTTTGTATTTAGACACATTGTATGGAAAATTGAGAAGAGCATCTGAGAGAGTACTTAAAACTTCAAACTCTTCATACAATTTGTATTCAATAATGTCGCACACGACGTCCTATTATTCATTAACTTTACTACCTCCAGGTAAGTAAAATAGATTCTTGTAAACGTATTTTATATAAATAATATAAAAAAAATGGTAGAGCTACTTAGTTTTGGTGAGCATGTTTACTATAATGAATAGGTATCAAAACTTATTTACATATGTTAAAATGTGTTAATTATCATGTTTTTATTGAAATATATATATATATATAACAAGGAAAAACTTAAAAAACCCAACAAGATATAAAACAACTCAATAGAGACAGAACATTAAGTATTTTCGAATTAAATAAAAAACTTTGATGAAGAAGTTTATGTTACGACATACCTATGTGTTATGGAACCTTCCATAACAACTTAACAAGAACATCATAACTAAATTGTTGCAACACAGTTAAGCCTATTATTTTATACATATATTCAGATGCCACGATTCTCTGACCGCAGTGTTGTATCGGTTTTCACATGCAGGCATGATTTTAATCAGGATTACAGCAGTAATGTAAGGGCATCTTAATTGGCGGGGGCTTATGTTTTTTTTTTCTTTTTTTTGAGCTGACCTTGGTTGCCAGTAGTATAACTAAATACGTAATGAATATTCAAAAACAGAAATGTGACATTGATAACAAAATAAATTGAATATATTAAGAGGTAAGTACTTGACTTTTTGACGGCAAGTTGAACCGTGAAGTTGTCGTTTAGTTTTTTTTTCCAAAATAAGTTGCTTTGATATATAATGTTTCCTAAACATGCACGAGTGAAGGAAATGGAAATATTTGCTCCCGAGATGTCCGGAAAATTTTCAGTAAAGTATCCATAACTTTACTGATAGGGGTAGGGAATTCATTTCATCATCATTGTCGTCGTCGACATCACGATTACCATCAGGGCTACCTACTAATAATTTTATAGCAATGGTCAGGACATTTTCGAAACTGTCAGAAAGGGCTCTATTTTGTAGCCGATTGCCAATCTAAAAAAAGGGGGGAACTTAAGTACATAACTACTTAAATTTAACTACTTATTCATTGTAGTGGTAAGTACATACATTGTTTTAATGTTGTATGCTCTACATATACTGTACAGGTTTGATAAGCCACCATCTACTATAACCCCATTCTTTCTCCATACTGTATAAAATACAAATTTAGAAACTAAACCTTAGCGACTCCAACCTTTTACGTTAGTCATCATAATTATAAAGCACATAATCGTTTGTCAACAAAATCGATTGACGAACAATTTGGAAGCAATCATCAACCAGCAAAACACGGCAATAGACATCAGCGCTAACGGTATTGATGATATAGGTCTATGAATGAAGTAACGGTAAAATATACTAAATACACGTCAGTTAGGCCTCAGCCTCGAATTTAGCGGGCAGCGGGGCGGGGCGGCGCGGCGGCGGCGCGGGAGCGGACCTCGTTGGCCGCCCCGCGCCGCTGCCACGCCGCTGTTTTCGAGAACGGTCCATTTGATTTTACGCATAAGATCCTGCCGCTCCTGCGCCGCCGCCGCCCGCTAAATTCGAGGCTGAGGCCTTACGGCGGTAACAACCTTGCTCGCTGACTGCGTTAACAGAAAGCAATTAATATAATTATTTTCATGATTTAATATACCTAGTTGGTATAATACCACTGGCAGTGGCGTGGCTACCGTATGGCTAGGCGGGGCAGTGCCCCAAGGCCAAACATAAAACATTGAAAATTATCTGCTGCGTTACACATAATACTTAGTATTTACTAGTTTTGCTTAATTATGCCCTGCAGTGGCTGCTAAGGAGCTCATGACGAGGTGGTTTTGCACCTTTAAAGTATTAAGTTTAGTTTAAACAGGGCCCTAATTATTTGTATGCCCCGGGGACCTTAGTTACATAGCTAAGCCACTGATGGGTAGTTTTCGAAAGGCTTGCGTTGTCCGCACTCGGCCAATGTGTTAGACTCGGGCTAAGATCCCCCTAGAGATCGAGATCAAATACTTGCCTATAACGTAATAATAATAAAAAAAACTATTTTAAATTAGGTATGTTTATTACAGCCTAATTACTTTGTTATTCTTTATGTTGACTAATACACTTTATTATTTATTTTCCAAGAATGTAGTTATCATTAGCGTAGTCATTCCCACGCGTTTACGACATCAGGTGCGCGGGCGCATAAAAATGCAGGCGGGTCGTGTCGTGAACTCTGCGCCTGATTCGACGACACACTTACCGGGTAAACTACGTTTGTGTGCGTTCAGGAGGCGTATTACAAACTATTAATAGCAGGAAGTATACTGAACTGCTTGCCAATATATTGTCTAGATACTTAAACCCAATAATACATACTTATCCTAATAAATATACTATATTTTGCCCATACGTTGTATGTAAGCACTACTCATGTAGCGCTTACATTATGAAACTTACCTTCATAAGAAGTTAAGTGTCATAATGTACTAACTAGCTATCCCGGCGACCTTCGCACGGCCTCAGAATCAAATGCATGAGAAAATACGTTTTTTTTTTCCCATGTTTTAATAGTTATTCTAAGCAGAGACAAATTTAAAAAATCAATGCTCATAAGAATCGGTCCACCCGTTCTTGAGTTAGAAAGATGTAACTAAAAAAAATCTTAAATAATATTCAGTGAACTTACCAACGCCTCTATGGAATTTGATGAAGGAAATCTGTAACAAAAAAATTACATATTTTGAATACTTATACAAATCTCTCGATCATTGATCAATCTCCATTGCATATTACAACGAACGAATTTAAGGAGTCTAAGACCCAATTAATCTATTATTAATATTGTATTTTAGGGTCTCTAATTAATCTAAAGTTTAACGGTCAGTATGGGAATCGAACTTATAACTTCTTGGTTTCAAATACAGCCACTGTAAACTATATATTATTGAAGCTCAATATTAACCTTAATAGAAACAGGTTACGAAAATGATAACTATCTTATCTTTCTCCCAATATTTCTAGTTAAATTACAACTGTGTGTGCGCGTGCGCCGAACCATATTATTTCGAAAATTTCCCATCACAAATCGCTAGATTAAACTTTCGCCAAGCGAAATACATTTTCTTTAATATCTATTCATTTCTGAAGTGTAATCATTGAAGAAAGTTGTTTATCGACCTGATTATAAATACATTCCCACTAATCTATACATATAAATAAAATTGGAGTGTCTGTTTGTAATATTAAAATAACCGCTTTTTACTAAGTGCATTTGGATGTATACACGTTACCTATACCGAAACAATTTTTTTTACAATTTTTGTCTGTCTGTCTGTCTGTCTGTCCGTCTGTCTGTCTGTTTGTCTGTCTGTCTGTCTGTCTGTCTGTTTGTTCCGGGTAACCTCTGAATGGCTGGACCGATTTTGACGGGAATTTCAATGGCAGATAGCTGATGTAACAAGGAGTAACTTAGGCTACTTTTATTTTAGAAAAAAAAATAGGATCTCACGAAAAAAAATAAAACCAATGTTGCAGCGCAGCGCCTGATTAAGTTTGATAGCAACTACCTGCAATGCGTCCCGCGGGCTCAGAATGGGCGAGCAGGCTGTTATCAACGGTTGTCTTTGTTAAATACCACGCGGACGAAGTCGCGGGCGACAGCTAGTATTTAATATAATACGTTATCCGCTTACAATTTCATTCTGTATTTTTAAAAAAACGTGATAGCGAACTCACATATTATGTTAAGTGTATCACGTCATAACACAACTAAGTTAAATATAATTTACAACAACACAAAAAAAAACATCGTGACGTCTGTAAACTCATGTTGCAAAAGTTTAAACACCAATCGAACAATGAATGGATTACCTCTAAACGTTTAATAACACATTACAAGTGTTTAACACGTCACAAAAAACTTATCGTGCACGATCGGCCGACGATGTTAACATCGGATTAAGTTCTCAGATTAAGGCTGTCTCTCCATCGCAGCTGCGCGAGCATGTTATATCAAGTATGTTGGCTTGGCTACGAACTTGCCGCTCCGGCGAGGGTCAGGCGGCATCACTTGCGATATGATATATTTTTTTATACATTCGAAGTTTATGATGTTAATTTATATCAAGGATCGTAACTGATGATAGCTATGATCATACATCGATGTCGTATATATAATTGATAATGTAATATTTTTCTCAGATCCAAAATGTCAAATTCCTGGTCCCCAAGTCTGCTAACACAATCGATTCATAATCGAACAGCAATCGCATTGTAACTGTCACTTTTGACAGATATTGTATGGAGTATCGGTCAAAAGTGACAGTTACAATGCTGTTGCTGTTCGATTATGAATCGATTGTGTTAGAAGACTTGGGGCCCTGGACACATGGAAATTAGTAGCGCGCTGGTTAGGCAGTAACTGTCGCTAAATTTGAAATTGTCATGATAGTGTCATGATAGAAAAGATGTCTGTGCTCCCTCGCACAGCTTCAATGGACAGTCTGCCTAATAACGTGGCATGTTTAACACCTGTCAAACAAGCCACGTCATCACACCATCTGTCAAGAAGTGACTGCAGTCACGCCTCATGTTACACTTAATGAGAATCAAGGTTACCAGATATCGATGGGTTTTTATAAAGCGGTAGATTGAATTTTGCCATGGATGGACGATAAACGTAAAAGGTACAACTCGATTCATACTTTTGACCAAAGGCAATGTATTAAAACGATACTTTCCCTACAAGTACATTAGTAAGTAAGTACGGACAAATATTATTTCTCTTCTAAATCTTCAAGTCGTATTCGTAAGCAATACATAAAAGATTGGGCAACCGGTTTTAGAACAAAGTTTGAGCGAAGCCATTCTATTCTATTGTGTGTTCTGTGATTGCAATCCTTTGACTTGGCCAAAATAACTTATGGTTTATCTCGGCATCAGACATCTCCAGGCTCGGCGGTTTGAATGGCTGCCGGCACATTCATACGCCAATTAATTTTATTAATTAAGCATGCGCCCGCGCGCGCGATAGCCACGTGATTCCGATCGCAGATGTCAGATCCGGTTGGTTTGAGGATTTTGATCCGCTTTATTGATCGCCGCCTGTGGATATCGATATATTTGATGCGACCGATCGTGTAAACGGTCTTTAAGGTTGTCTTATTCCCTACTGTTATCGTTATAAAAAAAATTGCTTTAAAAATAAATAAGTTTTAATAGATGTAAATTTGACAATAGGGCGTGAATTATTCTTGAGGGTCTATGAGTGAAGAGTTTCTAAATCTATTGGTATGTGTCGTAGTTATAGCTTTATATATAAAACAAAGTCGTGGTAGTGACAACATTTATAACTGAAAAACGGGTGGACCGATTTTTATGATCTTTGCTTTTTTTTTACAAAGAATTGTTAGAATATTCAGAGAACGCACGGCGTGCGCTACAAATGATGCCTAAAATGCTCTGGTCTAGCATGTAAATACACGCACTCACGTACCCATAAAAAAAAATGTCCAGAACTTTTTAGTCTATGCCCACCAAGGCAAAATTTTGTCTATATGGTAACATTTACACCTACAAAAAAGTAGCTTTACTGTGCTAGTTGCAACGTTACGTCTGAACTTTTAAACAAGCCTGTGCTACGTACGTAATATAATTTAGTTTGTCAGCAAATATATATATATTTGCTGACAAACTATATATATATAACTATATATATATATATATATAACAACACACAACAACTATATATATATATATAAATGTATCTGACGCCCATATCTACATATTCGCGCAAAAAACTTAATCCCTTGCGAGTGGGTGTTGAATTAAGCACACACAAACACGATACATAAATTATTATGTTTAATAAGTACCTATTCCAATTAATACAGCTAACAATGAATACTTAAATGCAACAACATTTTTAGGGCTGCTTAACCTTTAAGCGTCATACAAAAACATAGTTAAATTCACGACGTCTCATACAGTTAAGTAGAGTTTAAATATTTATACATCAAGTTAAAACGATGCCTGAAGCGATCATAACTATAAACTCACTATGCCGAATACAGATGGCAGTGAATACAACTCTTCATACTATTGACAAATATACATACAAAGTTTACCAGAAATGTATGTTGTATACAAGATAAGATCTACCATTATTCTTTTGCGTCGAGTTCTTTTATTATTTAAGGCTGGAGTACCTATAGTAATTAATTCCCCACCTACATAGTTCCAAAGAAAAAATGCAGATCAGACAAAGCCCTTAATCCGTTAATTCCGAGCACATTCTGACTATCAATCACGCGACTCGAAACCACTTGGCGGCAATCTGCCCGCGACCGTGTGAACGCGGTCACGGAGTTGCCAGGACGCACTCTATATTTTATTACCAGTGTTGCAACTTTCAAAAACCTAGACAGAGGAGTCCATAGAGAAGCGTGCAAAATATTACGTACCGAGGGTATTGTCTTTGACACTGGCATTTTTCGGGTAGCTTAGGCCATCGCCAGGATGTGTAATTATAGTGCTGTCGACTAAGCTGTTCTGGTGAAGGTATAACACTGGTAAGAAAGTATTTAGACAACTCTTAACGTTTTGTGCGCCGGATGAATTCTTGGTGGAGATGAAAGATAAATACAAATCGGGAATCTAAGCATACATTCTAACAATATATCAACATTTCTGATTGGTACCCGCCTAAGTAAGTGCGAACATGACTTCTAACTGCTCAGTCTCGTATAGGTCGATCACAAAATTTAATAGAGTTATTGATTTCGTAAGTAATGCAGGTAAAATTTAATGTCTATTAAATATCCTCATTATACAGTTATAGACATGTTATTAAAAATAATAAGTCTATAACTTATTGTTGCAAACGTAAATAATTTAAGTTTATGGATACAGTTGGCCTGAGGCTATTCGTCCTACCTATTCGTAAAACGTCGTACGATATGTCTTTCTAGAGATTTATGAATATTAACATCAAAATAAGTGGCTCAGGAAACGAGCAATTTACATGTCTTTACTAATAAGATACATTTATTGTGAAATTATTTGTATTTTAAACATTTATTATTTTTAGAGCAAGTGTAACATTAACATTGTATCACCGATAAACGATTTTATTTCACGTAAATGTATCGAACAACAAATCAATTTAAATGTAAATATCGATAATTATTTTAATTGGTTCTCAAAAATTTTGCAATAATAATAATATTGTAAAACACCAATCAAATTAAACGAGACTTTTTCTAAGATTTGATGTCACCCACTTTTTATTTTCCTTTTATACTGACCCTACATGAAGCTCTTATCATAGAAACAACATCAAAAGAAACGTTATGGTATTTTTTGACCACCGGACAATTATTTGTTGTACTACTTACTAATTTGTCAAGATCCAAAACGACGAAGCCAAAAAGAGTCCTGGGTTGATTCACACCATGGTGTGAAACGACGAAGTCAAGAAAAAAGCATTGGCTGATTCACACCATGGTGTGAAACAGCGCCTTCAAAAAGTACACATCGTCGTTTCACATCATGGTGCGAACCGCTTGTGGTGTGAAACGACGAACACCCCAACCCAGAACAATATATCGAGTTCTTTCTTCCAGGAAATAGATGAGTTCCCGTGGGATTGCCAAAAAACAAATATATTTCAAAAGTCACTGGGCAGATCTTAGTACTACTTGACATTGTAATCGATTCTAACAAGAGAAAAATCGGGTACTTATTTAACAAGACAAACCTAGAACGAATTTTAGCCACCTAAGTTCCTTTGAGACAGGCCAAAACTAAACTCAACGGCTACCAAGTCGCGGGCACAGATAATTAAATTATACTTCAAATTAAAATTAAATTGCATTGCCATTCAACGTGGCAATGCTGCCAGCGTTTAATGCACCCGATGGTGGTTGAGCTTTGTTGAGTGCATTTTGAAATCAGCCTAAGTATACTTCTACTAAAATATTAAATGATCTCTAAACAGTTTAGTATACATATAGGTTAATAGTTTATTAGACAGTATATTATATATTAATCGGCGGTTCGCCGTTTACGGCTAGAGTCGGTGCGTGCCGAGAGACGTCGATCCTGTGCTGGCCAGGGTCTGATATACGAGCAATACCAGACATTCGAATATACGACGTAGAGCCAGAATATACCGCGGCGAGCACGCAAGGCTTACATAACCAGGGGCGGATTTACACAGATTAGTAGAGCGAAGGATTGTAAGAGAGAAGATCTGAGAAGATAAACTACCTATATCCTTCGTCTAGTATGATAAGAATGGCATGTCCTCTTATAGATTTACTATTGAATTATTATTGATCGTTTACCCCAAAAAATATTCGTAAGATTTCTTATATTAACGCGAATAATACACATTGAAATAAAAGTAATTTTAAGGATTTTATCGCGTTTTTTATTTTGATTTTACGTTCCCGACGATTCGGCGGAAAACGCGATAAAATCCTTAAAATTAGTTTTATTTGAATATTCGTAAAAATAATTATGATTTTCACAACATTTCTTTTTAATAACTTGCAAATTCCATATTTTCAAACAAACGCGTTTGAGTTCGAATTTTAAATTTACATGACCTTTAACGTTATAAAACTGACCATTTATACAGAGCAACATCTACACATGATACAACACTTAACCTGTCACCTTTTATAGTACGGTGCATTTATTCCCACGTGCAGTGCCCTTGCATCTCCGACTAGTGCGTAGTCCGGCTCTGGCAGGCACGTCCAAAGACGAACGAGCCCACAAACGCGATTGAGAGAGCATTTTGACTCCTAAATGAGTTCGTTCACACGCCGAGTTCACGGTCGGACTAGGATTGTTATGTAGGATGTACATGTTGTATGTATTGCAGTCGTTGAAGTTATTAAACTCGTGGGTAGATGTCTTTATGTCATTGAAACATTGTTGTTAATTGATGGTAATCACAATTGTAATTTGAAAATTCATTCGAATTTATAAAAGTATAGGTAAAAAGGACTCCAAGATCCTTTATCAAATATATGTTCCCGAAACTTTATATCTCATCGAAAAAAAAAAAAAAATTTAATATAATAGTGGGTGCAATGACTGCTCATCACGTGCCTATAACATTTTGTCAGCTGTCTATGCATACCAAATACAATTGAATTTCATTAAAACACCACACCCTTAGTTAGAAGAAACGCGATTACACTGTGAATTAGAATGCTTATAACGTAAAAGCAATCGATTCTAATTGCTTCGTGATTGCAGAGGAATTGTAAGTAATGATATCTAGATATTCTTTTATTTTGGGCATGATAGTTTAGGAAATCCCCTTAAATTTATGGAAAACTTTCGTCTATTTATATATTGGCATTTCAAAGCAGGTTTTTGAGGTTTTTTGCGATCCCATTATAATTGGATTAAAATTTATTTTGCGGAGTATCATCTTTCGCATAAATAACGCTCAAATTAAGAATACCAACAACAAAATAGTCAAGAAAATTATATTTTTAAATAGTTGCTTGTATATCGGGCTCGTTATGCAAAACAACCGGTTTGTGATTGTCGCGCGACCGGTACTTATCGATTTACATAATAGGGCGCCGTCGCCGAAATATTATCACGCATTGACGGGCGGCGCTACCCGCAATTAAACGATCGAACGTTCTGAGAATTAAAAGTTAACCAACGAAATATATCTCACGATAACATAATTGTTATACAGACGTGATAAAATAGTATAAACTCCGCGCTGTTTTTATTCAACCAGCGTATCCAGCAGCAGGTCAAGCACGGCCAGCTATGGCATGGCAAAATGTGATCTGTGACATTTACATTACGGGATATTACTTCCATTACCATTTATCTAGGATTATTTATATAATACTAGCTGCGCCCGGCGGTGTTACCCGCGATAAAAAGTATGAAAAATTAAAACATCTATCCCACGGGAACCATACATTTTACCGGGATAAAAAGTAGCCTATGTGCTATTCCAGACTATAATCTATCTCTGTGCCAAATTTCATCCAGATCCGTTCAGCTGTTTGGGCGTGAAAGAGTAACAAACACCCATCCACGTAAAAAACATAAAATAAACGTGAAATAATCCGTAAAATTCGTTTTATTTCAATGTGTAGTATTCGCGCAAATATAAAAAATATATACATCTGATAATGTTATTTTAACATATGATCCTCGGCAACACACACGTTTCTGTCATCATTGATATGATACTTTAAATGATCTTAGATCAATGATGATTCACATCCCCCTGGAATGAATGACTGTTTTGAAATTGGATTATAATTTTGTATTTTCAATTAGCAAACACTTCAACAAAATTGTTATTCTCACAAAATATACAATAGTGTCAACTACCTCGTCCATTGTTCATTTATTATACATTACTAATGAGGTACCTATGTCCCCTACTTTATACAGAAATATAGGAATTAAATAAATTACGATTCTAAAACCATAGGCTAAGGTCTTAAAGAGATCGTAAAATCTAGATCATATTGCAAAAGTGTGAAATAAATCCGTCGGCCCATATCGCAGCTCCCACGGTTTCTTCGTAGTGGGATGACAAGTGATGCTCTCTCCATTGTCTGGGCGTTCCCACGTCCCAGCGATGGGAAAACAAACATAGAATTGATTTATTTTTATTTCGTTTTCACGTGATTAAAATATACAATTAAAATGCCCAACAAAATATTTGAGTCATGAATATTGAGAAATATTACCAACAATTTTTAATCTTTGGCCACCATTTATAATCCCCCCCCCCCCACACCACCCACACCCCTCTTAACATCACAAGGTACAACCACATTTATATGCTTAATATAAATTCGGTTGTAAGTATATTTACTAGGAACATATAACTATAACAGGAAGTAATCGTGATTTTCTATAAATAAAAGCTTGAGTCATACTTTGCTCTATTTCCTCGTTCGTCAATCTCGATTCTCAATTTGTTTAGTCTATTGGTAGTATAACCTACTCGCAAAGTTGCCGGAGTATTATGGCATAGCTGCCTCTACCTCAATTACCTTATTTAAAGATGGTAAAGTCAACCCAGACTCCTTAATCACCTTAAGGTTGAATATCATTTGCACATCGTAGAATCGCAAGAGATATTGTCATTTGTTATTTATTTGAACTTAGAACGTGTCAAAACCACTTTAATCACCGACCTTACTTATATATAAACCGATTGACAATGATATTGACTGAAAATATTGAAAAAGAAATAACACCATTATTTTTACTGGTGGTAGGCTTCGGCCGTGGCTAGTCACCACCCACTGAACAAAGCCATGTCGCCAAGCGGCCTAGCCGTGTTACGGCATGATGTTCGGTGTTGCCATTCATGGATGGCGGGTCAGATCAGCTGCGCTGCATGTGTCTAGTGAATGTAGCGTCTCGATCTACTGCCGCCTTCCTACCTAGGCAAGTATGCTCCATCGTAGATCTCATCGTCACTTACCATCAGGTGAGATCGAGATCAAATACTTGCCTATAATGTAATAAAAAAATCACAAGCGTATAATAGGTAGCTGGCATGAAGCTACATATGAGATAATCTACAGAAAAAGTAAAAAAATATGCTGATCTCTTGGTGGAATAATTCATCATTAATTTTGTGGGTGAGCCCTTATTCATCTTGTACCATTTCATTTATTCGAATTTCATTTCGTTAAAAAAAAGTGTTCTGTCAATGTCACCAAATACTGCACAAGAACGGTTACATGTTGAAGTGTAAATGTCAACTGAAGGTAATGGTGCCTGCAGGTGTCCCTGTTGACATGCCTACACTTATGCTAACAATATATTTAACACCATGGGTATGGCTATATTGGTATTGGTGAGTAATATTCGCAAAAAGTTCACATACAATGAATTTACATATCATTATTACTTTTTAAACAAATTATTCAACAGTTGAAGGTGGTCTCTTAAGATTCATATGTAATTCATATCTAACTATAAATTATAGGATCTATGTTAATGTATAATATAATAGTCAATGACTAACAAAGATCGTAGGCTCGAAACTGAATCTATACATATAAATAGAATTGGAGTGTCTGTTTGTAATATTAAAATAACCGCTTCTTACTAAGTGCATTTGGATGTATACACGTTACCTATACCGAAAAAATATTTTTTTCAATTTTTGTCTGTCTGTCTGTCCGTCTGTCTGTCTGTCTGTTTGTTCCGGCTAATCTCTGAAATGGCTGGACTGATTTTGACGGGACTTTCACTGGCAGATAGCTGATGTAACAAGGAGTAACTTAGGCTACTTTTATTTTAGAAAAAAAATGGGATCTCACGAAAAAAAATTAAAACCAATGTTGCAGCGCAGCGCCTGATTAATTTTGATAGCAACAACCTGCAATGCCGCGGGCTCAGAATGGGCGAGCAGGCTGTTGTCAACGGTTGTCTTTGTTAAAAACCACGCGGACAAAGTCGCGGGCAACAGCTAGTAGTAAATAAACATTGGAAAGTCGATAGTAGTATCATGGCGATTCAGTGAACAAACACGGCCATGGAATGGTTGGTATTCGGTCAGTCCAAGGAATTGCATCACAATAAAACTATTGTCTCAACTTAAATGGTAGAATTCCACAGCAAATACCATAGACAAGTCTATTGCCCACCCATTCCCACATTAACGGATTCTTGGTCCGTATATTTATGGAACTAGTCTCGTCCTGTGTTCTCACCATACAAATTAATAGCGATTTATCTGAATTTCGTAAATTGATACTTAAATCGAATTTGATACTTAGTACTTTTTTTTGCAGTTTCTAAAGTATGCTTATCTGTTCCTACATTGTTCTCACATACATATAGTATAAGTATAAGTAGTAGCTTAGCATTTTGTAGCTTTCGACGATTCATAAGTACTGTACTTAAAAACACTAGTACTAAAAAATATTCTGTTTATTTTTTTGATTCTGATTTTCATACGACTAAAAGTTTCAATAATGGCCGTTCTTAATAACTATATGGAACATACGATCAATATTCAGATAATATTGTAGTGGATTAAACAATTCGTCTTCAGCATAACTAATAGCTTTGACCAAATAGTCAAGTAGTAACAGGTAATAAAACAATGTATACTTTCGCGAGCCGCCAATTATTATTAAATTTCCCTCATAAACCATTTCTATTCCGGTCTACTTTCATTTCAAGAGTGCAATTTATATACTAAATTTATTACTGACTCGTTGAATTCAACTCGAATAGGGTCTCAAGCAAAAGCTACTTTTTTTTTACTTGGCCCGCTACTCCCACCACTATTAATCCTGTAAACCAGGATCGAGCAAAAGCTAGACGTATAAGCTTACTTTTATTGCTTAATAATCGGGAAAGTAGCAAAGCAATTGCATCTGCTCTTATTATCCATTTAGATTACGGCGGCATATGCATG
Organism: Pheosia tremula; assembly: GCA_905333125.1. Lineage (NCBI taxonomy): Eukaryota > Metazoa > Arthropoda > Insecta > Lepidoptera > Notodontidae > Pheosia > Pheosia tremula. The sequence goes on from HG995397.1 coordinate 2,669,583, forward strand.
TTATTCTCAACGCAAGTCCATTGAATAGAGATATTGATCGGATTATTATTTGATCGCTCGTTTGCCGTACCAATTACAAGAGATGTAGACATTTATCGCATTAATACTGCTAAGAAACTGAAGTTTATATTGCAATTGAAATTGACTATACCGCATTAAATTATTTATTGCAGTTTCCCTTAAAATCAATTACGCGTAATAATATCCCACTATATCTTCGTTGAGTTGCAACATAATTATTTATTTGAAGTAAGTTGATGTAATATTATGATCGTCTGTTATTTATTCCCAACAAATGAAATTATTTAATAAAAAAAAAATACAACCGAATTGAGAACCTCCTCCCTTTTGAAGTCGGTTAAAAATGAATTGACTTTTAGCTGACAGATTCAAAAAGTAAATTAGAATCTGTTTATTTGTACTCATAATGCTTTGTACACATGTAGAGAGATAACCAACTTATTGTAGAAAGGTTACCTAATGATTACCTAGGGATACGTGTATAGCAGCATCAAGAAAGTACTAAAATTTGAGCGAAGTAAAAGATACTTGTAATACAGTACGCTATCTTTATTGCATAAGGCTTTTAACACACTGTACTTCGCCTTTTATGGCTGCGGGCGCGAGCAGTTGGCAAGCGCAGGTGTGGACGGCACATGTTGCGATCCGCGGACCGCACCATACACGTGCCTACCTCACAATGAACACTTTTTTTTTTAATTTATAACGGATTCTACTCACCACCTACCTGTAGGTAATAAAAAATACTACCAACCTACTCAATCAGAGGGGAAGGTTTGAAAAAATTGTTTTATATATTGTAAAAAAAGTCGTATAATGTGTGCGTTTTTTGTGATTTTTCCCATCTGCCCTGAAATACTTGCGACAGAATAGTACGCGCCAGAAAATTAAACCTAATTATAATTATATTAATTATGTAGCATCGAAGCTGCACTGTTAGCACTATCAATAATTCACCAACTTATAATAACGTAACATACTTATTTTAGAGCTTAAATTTATAGAAGAGCTTCTCCTAATTTTGTGATGTGTGTAACATTACAAAAAACGTAAAACTTAGATCGCGTGACGTAGAAGGCCGAATGCATTTCTGTCTACACAGGGTCTTAGACGATAAATACGATAGGATATTACATCAGCTGCGCTTAATGGCTGCCCTTTGCGCGCACGTGTGCAACAATGGCACGTAGGGTTGCCAGCTAGAGACTCGAAAGGGTTCCCCAAGGTTACCATTGAATATACACGATGTGCACTATATATTTGCCGAACTCCTATAACCTTGTCAATATTTTAGGTTAGTTTATGTAAGTAGATAACGGACCCATTTTTATTTTTATTTCATTTTATTTGTAGAATTAATTATTCGTTAGACGCATTAAAACTCAGCTGCGCTTGTTGTACTCTTAAAACACTTAACGAGTCAATAAGCATGGACAAGTTCGTGCATGCTATGGGTGTCTGAGGTATCAGTTCATTTTGAAAAAGGGGTGTCTTGCCCAAAATAGTTTGAGAATCCCTGCCATAGATGAAGTAAAAAAAAATATAACGAGACTTCCCTACATCCACATAAGTAGTAAAAATAAATAATTTCCATAATTTCGTACGTTACTAAGCAATATTTTCCACTTCCGTCGCTTGTTTATCTATTGAGAAAACCAGTTCAAGGTCTTCGAAGCAGTCTACGTTCCTATATTGATAAACGCAATTAACATGAGGCTGTTAAATAGTGAATACTACGCGATAACCAGTTCAGAAGTAAACGGTTTAATAGCACCATAGCTGTACTCACACACATTAATCAGGTTGGAAAAAAACTAGGAACAACCAGCAAAAACTCGGTTTAAACTCGTCGCGAACGCAAACGGTGGTATCTGCCACTATTAGCTGTATTAGGGAGCGTGCAAGTATTACGTAACGAATTTTGGGGGGGGGTCTTCTGAAATGTTACGATGCGTTACAGGGATGGGAAGGGGGTTTTTGAACTACGCGTTACGCGAACGGTCGCGTAGAGACTTTACGTTTTACTAGGGGAGGGAGGGGGTAATTGCGTTACGTAATACTTGAACTTTCCCTTAGCTCTTTGACGTGTTACTGATTAATGGTGCACTCACCCTACTTGTGCGAGCAGCCTGGAAAAATCTGGTGCGACGATGGTTTATCATTTAAGAAGATTTAATAAAAAATACCAATCTCAAAAGATATATAAATGCAAATCTTTTATGGATCCAAGTGATTGCCACTTTCATAGAAGTTTTAATCCATTTAAAATGACCTTGAAAAGTATTTTTTTGAAAAAAGAAAGCTCTGTAATGCTATTCCAAAGATAGCAACTTTCTATGAATTTGACGTCCTGTTTAGCGCAGTTGGTAGTGACGTTGCTTTCTGAGCCGAGGGTCCCGGGTTGCCACAAATGTTTTAGCCGTGTCATGGATGTTTAGTATCCATATAATAAGTGTCATAAACCGAGTTCGCCCTCAGACTATTTTACGGTGCCCGTAATACAACGGTTGTTTAGTATGGACAGTACTTATAGTTGGTAAGCTCATATTATAAAAAAAATATCAATTATATTATTTACATGAAATTAAATAAAAACTACCATAAAATTAATTAAGTAGGTATTATTCGCTGTTCATATTAAGGGAATCGCGAATGTAACTTTTAATTCCTCAAAAACATTTAAAATTTCATAAAAATGTGTCGTACACTCCGAAACCTTTTACACTTTATTAAGTAAAATTTTATTATAACTTTCAGCGTAAACATCGGGTGGGTTCTACAGTTTGCAACATTATACATTCCGCTTGTCGTAATCGACGGATTTTTATTCTTTAATGCGACATTACCACACCTCTCATACACTGGCGACATGCGGGACTCCGTTACATACAAATAATTATGAAATATTAAGTTATGAATTTCGATTAACGGTAAAGTCTGCAATTTGTAATGCAAAAATTACAAATAATGAAACGGTGAAAAATTACTGTTATTTATACTTTTGTTTGTATTCACTCTTTGTATTGACTCAATTGATAAAAAAAAATGGTTGACTTTCAGACGGACGGTTGGATGCACGGAACAACGTTGGCACAACAACAGGGCCCGTTTGGACCGTATGGGTACGGAACCCTAATAAATGTTCATAAAATAATATCGTATTACCCACTATTCTTTACCTACAGGATTTCCTTTCTAAAATAATAGCATTATCAGGCATTTTTAGATGAGCCATCGACCTCACGCGGGCCAATCGGAGAACGGGATTTAAATATCGAATGTCAGTCGGGCAAGCGCGGGTGCCGGTATTATCTTACTTTTAAGCTTTCCTTATTAACTTCGCTCGGTGTTATGTGTCGGTTTATTAATAAAATTAAAAGTTAATGATCAAATAATGGGACGTTGATGCGGTTAGTCTTCTGTAATAAAATGTTTTTGAAAGCGAAATATATAATATGTTATGCAATATTCATAAACATTGTTTAACAGTTTGTTTCCAGCTGTTACATGTGTTAGTGCGGTAACAAAAGATTGTTCATTATATTTGATTACCTATTGGGTGTATTTTTCAATCAAACCCATATGTCTAATACAAATTGTATCAACTTGAGGGCCATAGGAAAATATATAAATAAGTTATGGTCATATGTAGTTAAATACTTTCAAACACATATCACTTACACATACCTAATTGATTAGTTTTATGCAAGGATACAAGGTGTTACAAAATAAAAGATCTGATTCACGACTACGTTACTACATCTACCACGTTCATGTATTTCTACACAGTCGGATCAGCTGCCCAACAGAAAGAGATGGAACTATACGAAAAAAAAATCTGAATGTGACCCCTGTTAAATATAGTGCTAGGTACAAATTATGCAGTTGATTCTGAACAACGTAGTTTTGTTCACGAAGAATAATAGAGGCTATTTTTATACCTTTTCGATTCCTGTGTATGTGTGTGGTTCTAAATATAATATATTTATACTAACACGGCTCTACAAAAAATCTTCCATTATTCAATTCATCAAAATTCTACTAAATGATACAAACTGAAACAAATGACACATCACCAGACCTTGGACTTCGATTAGACCAATAAACGTGTACTTTTCATAAAACTCTAAGCGGTATGCTCGCTATAATATTAGTTCATTGCTGAATAAGTTAACATAATATATTTACACAACTGACTGAGCCCCGCAATGGATACTGAAGGCAGGTAGGGAATTACTTCGGAATGTGACTTTAAAGTCTCATGGTAGGGGCAACCAACGTTGCGTGACGACTGTTCGGATACACGTCACAGCAATTACCATGTCCCTCGATTATCTTCTTGGCGGAGCATAATTTTAAAATCCATTCGTCTATTCGTTTTTACCCAAAAACTTAACGCTAACTGGTTTTAAGAATGATCTAAGCGTCGTCTGCTATGTATCTTTATACAGTAGTAAGTTAAACTACGTATTTCGAACAATGTCACGGATGTGTGCGAAAGCGTTCCCGTGACTTCTTATTATTCTTATTGCCTTTAATTGTTCCATCATAAAATTATTTAACTCTATCAAATATTGCAATAACCCACCGAAAAGAAAAATAGAAAATAAGGAACTTACATTAATAAAAAAATCTCTCAATAAAACCTTACAATCGTGAATAATAACTGCCAGTACTTCTCGGCCAGTGTTCTCATTTCAAAATTGTTTGACAACTATTTTTATTGTTAGTAGCCAGTCGCGTGACAAAAAATAAAATGGTTTGGGGCCCGCATGTATTCACATAATGAGTTCGCATGACGTGGTCTTATTCCATTGCATTACTTTTAAAAAAACAACACTGAATGATACTAACCTTGAATTTCCAACAATATGCTAATTCTGTTGTAAAATTCCAGAATTCTGTAACAAAAGAAAGATATATTAAAATTAAAAGATATATATTAATAAACTAATACTCAGTCCACACGTAGGTCCATTTTTAAATAAAATAATTAATTGTCGTCTATCCATAGCATATGCATTATACAATTTTGTATTCCGAACACAAACGCAACATAGCCACGCGTCTGTATGTAAATATTTAATTCAAACGGTCATTGTTTTATAAACCTAGTTAAAAAGTTATGTAAATTCCAGCACCAATAGAGAAAACTTAATACATTGTACTATCGAATGAAATGAGAATTCTGTAGTAAGACTTTTTAGTGAGTCTTTCAAAACTGTTTTTTAACTTTTTTTTATGCAACCAAACAATGACACAGGCCACTTAAAAAATTAATAAACACAAGTTGTACAGAATATATTATTCGATTACTGTAACTTTTTTTACGGCAACGGCCCTGGCAACAATATTTCACTGAGCAACAAAACAAAAGTACGGTTCAGTATTTTCCGCCAACAAAGGCGCGAAACTGCTAGTTAAACGTCATTAATTCAAAATTGAAATTTATCGTTCTATTATCGGCGCGCGCGCATGTCTGACGGTAGGCGCCCTATTGTGATGCGCTCGCCACCTCGTACGGGCCATTGTGCGGGGATCTGATACCTGATGAGGGCTTTGTGCTTGCTAGATTGTACTATTGTCTGGACTTAGGCATTTTCTAATTTTAGCATAGAAAGCTTTATTTTTCAGTTAATGTTAATTTCTTTAGATCTCTTTCAAATATGCTGGGTAGAGATCATTCAAAGGGCGACTAAACAATAACACCATGGCCAGGAATTCATTTCGGGGATGTCAAGCTCTGGACCAGACACATTTTTAAGTACGAATGTAAGTGTGTAAAACGGTAGTGTGTCCAAGGCATTTCAGGGGGAGTCTGAATCCCAATCCCCTTTGTCTACAGCCTTGACCATGGCCCATGTAGTTGCATTTTCAATTGACAAACCATCATCTTTGTGTAGCTGTTAAATTTAATTTATAATTCTTCTAACAATCAAGCGCCAATCTTAATTAAATCTACTTTTTTTTTGTTTTAAAACTAGATTAAATTACATTGGAAATATTAACAAACGAGTCATCAGTACGCAATAGATCGCATCTAGGAGCTTCATTACGTGCTCGGTTCAATGTTGCGCCGGCGCACGCCGGGCTCTGAGAGCTTTGTCCCGGGGCATGGGCCGCGATGCCGGTGCACTGATACCGCATTATGCTAGTATAACTGTTCTACAATGAATCCAACCTGTGGAGTTTATTAATCATAGCGGTGAAGGAAAACATCGTGAGGAAACCTGCATATCTGAGAGAACCCCTCGAAAGATGTGTGAAGTCCAACCCGCACTGGGCCAGCGTGGTGGACTATGGCCTAATCCCCCTCGAATTGAAGGGGGGCCCGTGGCCAGCAGTGGGACATTAAAAAAAAGGGCTGGTATTATATATTATTATAGATTTCGAGTATCTGTCAGTATGTAAACAATATCAGTAAGTAGACATTATATAGTATAAATTATAGTATTATACTAGCTATCCCGGTGAACTTCTTAATGCCTCAGAAGCAAATGTATGGGAAAATGATTTATCTATATTATTATTATTTTGTGAATTTCCCACATTTTAATAGTTATTCTGCTATTCGGGCGGAGACAAATTCAAGACAAAATCGAGGATCATAAAAATCGTCCTACCCGTTTTTGAGTTAAAATGTGTAACTAACACGATTTACGAAGATAAAATATTTAGTTTTTTTTTAAGTATTTAGACGTCTAAGTACTCAAATATGTGAAGCTAAGAAGAAAAGGATTAGGACTGCAGTTCAACTTAACCTTTAAAAGTATATACTCAAATTAATTCTTGAGTCACGCAAAATAATTTATGACATTGTAATCAGGTAGATAAATAGGAACATGTTAGATTAAAAATACGATTTTTTGTATAAAGCAAATGTTTATTATACAAGCAAGATGTGATAAGTATAGAGACATTTCTCTTTTTTTTTTCTTTTTTTAATGCCAAGTATTCTCGTGTGACCTTTCCGCGGCGGCTTCCGAATGCGACCGAGTTTTTGCACAAAAATGAATGGCGGCCGAGGATAGAAATCTTTCTCACGCCGGATGCCTGCCATGGGAAGTGAATTGAACTGAAGCGCTCCGAGTTTCAGCATAGGTATGTAAGCTTAGTTTATGTGTGGACTTTGAAAGCATATAAAAGGTAGTTATAAAAAAGGCGTTACGTAGATATAAAAAAGGCGGCTGAGCTTACTAGCTTGTATACTTAATAACAATATTTTCTATTATATATTAACAACATAATAATCCTATCTATCATTCTAATAAATAAAACATTCTTAAAAAAAATGGCGAAGCATTCATTTTAGAAAGAAAAAGCAAAACTCACTGGCATCATTTAAATTTGGAACTCTATTTTTAATATTTATACCAAAAAATATTTTGACATTAACAAAACACTTTTTTATATACTATCGACAGCTACGGTGACGAAAATGATGCGATGACTTGATTAGTTTGCAAGTAATACTTAATACTCTTGTAAGCATTCTAGTATTAGATGTTTTTTTAAGCACTAATGCTGCATGTTATGATGAATCACCTCGCGATGACAGGTCACGTCGGTCGTTGCCCCTAGCCGTGGGTCAAAATAAGCAGCAAATTAAATACTAAGTAGCTGGTACCAACCAAACATTATTTAGGTATGTTTTGTAGAGAAAATTGTCTAAAACCGCAACCTCCTAGTGGGGATGATTTGGAAGTGGTGGGGCCGAGGTCGATGACCGCGAAACCTTCGTCTATCCGTCAACAGATGTCGTCACCGGCGAGGCAGTTTAGTTTTTGTACCTCAGTTTGTCTCCCACGTTATGAGTTAGGTATAATTATGAACTTGAATTTTATTGACGTTTTATATTTATTTGAACATTATTGTTGTACAGTGATGTGGTTATGACGTTTGAAGGTATATTAGCCGAGTACTAGCGATTTAAATGTTTATTCAATAGTTGTAGTATCCGAATACCTTTGTATTTACTTACCAACGAAGAAGTCATTGACCAAACACGCTTTGTTTTTTAGAAACATTCAACTGTTTAACAGCGACGCGTTCAAACGCAGCTAATTTCACACGACAAACTTTAAAACAATTACGCATCGATTGTATACTTGTCAATTAACGTCAGCCGATATACACGCTGAATGGCAATCGACGGCAATGAGTGGCAATCGTGAGCAACGGTCAGCAATCGCTAGCAACCGACACCCGTGTAATTTAGTAGCCTCATTGTACATGTAATTCTGTTTGATTATGATTATACGGCGCTTATTAAGGCAATTATTAATGAATAGCATCTATTGTCGACGTTAATTAGCATGAAGATTACGTCATAGTGTTCTAAGACGTGGGAATATCAGAGAGAGAGCGAGGAATCACGATTAAGTAGCTGTCGAAATTAAGAAATTTCAAATTGTCACATATTGCCGGGCCCCAAGCTAAGGAAATGACAATAGGAGTGCTTAGGCAAGCGATGGAAGATGAACGGACTATTCACGTACTGAATAAGTTTCGAGTCTGATCGGTCAGTCAGTACAAGCTATTAAAGTTATTATTTACTAGATGTTGCCCGCGACTTCATCCGCGTGGTATTTAACACAGACAACCGTTGACAACAGCCTGCTTGCCCATTCTGAGCCCGCGGGACGCATTGCAGGTTGTTGCTATCAAACTTAATCAGGCGCTCCGCTGCAACATTGGTTTTAATTTTTTTTCGTGAAATCCTATTTTTTTTTCTAAAATAAAAGTAGCCTAAGTTACTCCTTGTTACATCAGCTTTCTGCCAGTGAAATTCTCGTCAAAATCGGTCCAGCCATTTAAGAGATTACCCGGAACAAACAGACAGACAGACGGAGAGACAGACAGACAAAAATTGTAAAAAATGTTGTTTCGGTATAGGTAACGTGTATATATCCAAATGCACTTAGTAAAAAGCGGTTATTTTAATATTACAAACAGACACTCCAATTTTATTTATATGTATAGATGTATAGATTGTGAGAACGACATGTTACGATAACACCGACGCCCGAAGGCTTCTGACTCACATATACTATTCCGGCCGAAAAGCTGCGCGTGCGTCCCTAATGACAGAAACAGCGACCGCGGGGCAGTTCGTGTAATGAATATTTAATTGCATGGAAATATGGACTACATTGGAATGGCCTGTCTAGGTTTTTAACAAAATTGCTGTGATTACAGACCCCACCGGTCTGCGTTTGCAAGTGGTGACATTGAGTTTAGTCTAAACTAAACTAGTCTAAGTACATTAGTTTTAATAACTATTTGGTGACTCAACAACAATCAATTAGGTGTGTTTATCTTCTTTATTTTTTATCTAAACACATACGTAAAATATATCTGCAACTTGGTTATGTATGTAAATTGAATCGTTTTGTTAAAACAGTCGTAAAATACATTATTTTTGATACTGACGCCGCCGCCGATGGGAAATTGTTTGTACGTCTATTCGCGCATTGTGGGAAAAGCACTAGACGAATTTTAATCAAACTTGATACAGCGATAACGTGTATAACCCATCTTGATAAAATAGGAGACTTTTTAAAATTTTATTTTACAATTTGGTTGTAGTATATAAGAAGATGTTAAGTCGACAGCAAGATAAATGTTAAGTCGTATAGGGAGGTAAACGGCTTTGAACAGATAAAGATGGAGGGAGTTCCACAACTGACATGGATGCTGCACCGACAAGAGCTTAGTTCTTAAATTAAAGAAGTATAACATATAAAATTTGAAGTGAAAAATAAGTATAATAAACGCAATAAAATCCGTAAAATTAGTTTTATTTCAATGTTTAGTATTCGCGTAAATATAAGAAATCAGTGTGGAATATATTTTAGTTTTTTAAATACGCGTACCAAGTCGCGGGCAATGCTATAACTGAAGTAGGTATATCATCCAATTTGTACGGATCATCAACCACACGCAATCAAGATGACTAGATCAAGCTTCAAGTATCATGCAAATTGGACGATATACTTGCTCGTGTGTAGACCTCATTAAAGATTTCGTCATGATATAAATGGCGAATACCTAGACGTTGATAAAAGGTAAGTTATCTAATTGCTGATAATGTTTCACGTCACGTCATGGCATCATGCGAAATCAATGATAAATGCGATAAGAAAGAAAGCGAAGAAAAACATTAATGCTTATCATGTCAGTATATATGACTTAAACTTAACTTAAAAAATAAGAAATTAAAGATAACAGCGTATTAGCGGTCATTGCGCTAGCGCAGTAATTAGACCGGTCTAGAGCGTGATTCAGAAAAGGTATACTAAGTTTTGATATTGAATCTGTGCTTCTTTTGCGCACTTGTAATCGTGCTGTGAAAAAATAATGTATCGATTTAAAAATTCCCAAGCAAAATATTTTTTTTTTAATTTGAAAGAATATAAAAAAAACTATATATGTATTGTAATTCTGACCTCCCATTATGATCACAAATGCTCTTAAGAGTCGCAGATTCAACAGTTGATATACCCTTTCTGAATCACGCTGTATATACCAAGATACCGTGATAATGCGAACCAGAAGAAGGCCATTAAACACATTCCCATGGGTTTTTTCTGTATGGAATTACCGTAGATTACCGCCGGGCGGCCGGGCGGCCGGACGACGGCCGGACGGCGCGGCGTGGGCCCGGGCGACGGACTGTCATTGTGTTAACGGTACACAAAATGGATAGAATGACTATGCATGATTCCTTTATAATTGAGATCTACTGACGAGCTGCGCGGAGACCGCAGTTGATCGATAGTTGGTTGGTTGGTAGTTTGTGGTTACCTATACTGTGAAACTGTTAAAAAGTAGCCGATGGAACAAGTATCTATATATAAGGTGTGACAAAACTTGTTTAAAATATTTTCACAGGGCTTATAGTACGTTATAAATATAATATATCAAAATAAATAAAGCATATTAAATTTAAAAAAAATCATTCTGTACAGAGCGCATGGCAAATCGCTACTGGTTCGCCTTATCGAAAAAAAATATTCAGCATCATTTAAACAATTATTATTCGAACGAAAAACAAAAAATAAACGCACTAAAATCCTTATAAAATATAATTTTATTTCAAAAATAGATAGTGCTTATACAAATATCAAGATAATTCAAAATGTGTTCCAAGTTCATGTGAAAAATTTCCATAAGAAAACCATTACCTTCAGTCAACCAAGTCAATCCTGTTCATATCCAACTGGAGTATTGTATAACCGTGAGAGCCGGCCACTTCCGAACATTACCAAGGTTGGTTAACCCGACTATAAATGACGACACCGATATTATTCTAGCATATGAGATGATAGCTGACTTCGGAACATGATCGTGTTATATGCTGATTCATATTTCAAAAACTGAATAAAAACTCGCCCAACATTATACCTGGGTATAATTGTATATTATACGTTGAGAACAACGATACAAATAACTTGATAAGATTAAAATTAAGTAACAAATGTCAAAGATAAAGTTCAAATTATTCGGTAGGTATCAAGTTAGATAGGTACGTGAGATGATAAGACACGAAGATACGATCTAAATGGTACGCTCTGCCTAAAATGCCTTGCTTTCTGCATATAAAGTGACTCTATATAGAAATTATTCTGAAAAATGACTTGAAAAAACCAGTTAAAAGTAACTCTTGCAATTAACTTCACGCGTTGGATGGATGCGTGGTGCGCGGGCGCAGTTAGGCGGCCGCTTTAGAACCATTGCGCCCGTAACTGTGGCTGTAACCGCTTCGTTGCTCGCCAAAACCGTACACCCCGTTTAGTTTACCGATGTTTACGGGAATCCGTTAAAAAAGTAATTCCTAAAATACGAACATGTAATGTTTGTAAAATTATGCTGGTTTTGGTATCTGTACGAGTTTGGGAATCCCAGTAGTCTCTCTGAAATAATTTTCGTCCATGAAAATGAGTGTCACACAATAATTACGGCTTAGCGAGGCTTTTGTCGATCCTGAAGCAATCTGGCATATCTTAGATATTAAAAAGAAATGGAATAGGGTTCAGTCCTTAAATTTTCTTGACTCTACAAGGAGTGGCAATTCTCAGATATTGATGATTTTAAAATGTAAATTACTAATAGAGTAGGCTCTCCCATAGAGCACCATTTTATACCAAAACTCGGGCTAGCTCGGCTCGCTCTGACACGTCAATGCTACTTAGCGACCATTTAAGAACATCTCCGGACTCTATCAATAACTGTCATTAGTGAGTGTCAATCGCACTAATAAGGGGCTATTCAGTTGTACTAGAGAGATTATAGGTTAAACTAAAATAGAAAATATAAAATTCTTCATTGAATATACCTAGCACTGTACTACCTAAGGGTATCGCGTAAGTAGTAGTAGTAGGTAATGGCCACGACTATAGCAGTTTTGAAAAGGTATGCCATTGAAGGAGTTCGCCTGGTGGACTCACCGTCTTTCTCTACCAACCAAAATAGGACAAATGTAGAGATAGATCTACATTTTTCCTGCTCTCCATGATGACGTCAACACGTATGCCATAATGTAGAGTCTATAACGACGCGGCTCAGCGGGCGATCGATGGCGCCTAAACATCGCATACATTGACCCACGCCATGGGAATGGGGTCAAGTTTATGGGGGTAATGTCGGCACGGGATATTAAGTTGTTGGATTCACTTCAAACAATAATGGACCCAAGGGAATAAGAAATATGTCATATTATTTTATATATACAAAATATATGACCCATTTCCTAAATAAGTATATTCTATGACACTTATAATGCAATAAGGTCGTTTATCTGTATATTGTCATATCTTAGAGCAGCTGCTCTTAATAACGTTAATGAAAGTAATATCTCTTGAGGTATACGATTGCTGTATGATATTGAACCTTAAATGGGTCCTAAATCAAAGTTTGCGACTGCACCGGCTTCAACAACATCGTTGGCTATAAAAACTTTTTTTATACCAACTTGCGCATGATCATACGCAAGTCAAAATCGTGGGTTGCTGAATTTTAACACCTCATGAAAAAATTCTAAGACGACTTCTCAAAAAGCTAACGTATTTGAGTAGCGTTTGAATATTTGTCCGCTAATTTAAAAAAATATTCATGATTTTTTTATATATTTTTCATTGCTGTGCCTCTACCAGGACCTTCGCTACAGGAAGCTATCATCTGAGGCAATCATCGTGTCGTCAAAACACTTAGTACTTACTTATCACTACTAAAGCACAAAGCAACTTCCAAATGTTCTCTGTGTCTAATTGGGCACGTATTTCTCTTTGTTTCTGGGTTATCGCGGTCCTTATAAAACTTTCTCGTACCACAGACAGCGTAAAACAAAATCAGAAAGCGTTGAAAACCACAAAATTTTAAACTTCATAAACACAAACAAGTTTTTTTTTATATTATCCACAACTAACTTGAAAAGATTTAGGTTGCAGTAATGACTTTTTAATTGTTTATTTCAAAGTTATTGGTTGGGGTACATGTAGATTTTTTTAAATAATACCTAGCCATTGCGTCAATGAGACTTAGTAACTGTCATAGTAGCGCCGAGGACACGATAGTGTTGTATCTTTGAATTAAATCAACATGCCATTGAAATCCACAATAAACTAATGCAAAACCAATATTTGTGGACAAAATATTATGCTAGACCTTCTATTTTAAAACTCAATTTAGACCGCAATAGGATTGAAATAAACTCAAATAAAATTAAATCCATCCTTGCAGCGATGTAACCATTGAATAGTTACTATTTATCATTTAAAACGTTTGTACCTGCTGAGCTGATAAGATAACATCAATACCAATTAATTAATAGCCGATAGAACGCCGCCGTGTCAGGGTATTTATAATTAATCTGTGACGTTTACTTATTGAACTAGTTCAATTCACGGTAACATTATTGCTGGGTAGTTTATTTTTTGCTCTAGTATCGTACTTACTATCCAATGTACACGGAAAACCGACTTTATTTGTGACGGGTAAGAACCTATATTATTCAAGTGCTGGCCACAAACTTTTTTTTTTAAGGGGGAAGCTCAGGGTCAGGGCGCGAAATTCAAAATGTCAATGGTTTTTATTTTTTTACGAAAAATTTGGACATCTTTACGATGTAATTTATAGTTTTGCGATATAAGCATTCTGCATTGGATGTCTGGATGTATTAAGTTTGCTTAAAAAAGAACCTAATCCGATACAATACCATAAGGTTTGTAAAAACCGCTACTTTTACTAACTTAATGGTATTGTATCGCTGTAGGTACTTTTTTAAGCAAACTTAATACATCCAGACATCCAATGCAGAATGCTTATATCGCAAAACTATAAATTACATCGTAAAGATGTCCAAATTTTTCGTAAAAAAATAAAAACCATTGACATTTTGAATTTCGCGCCCTGACCCTGAGCTTCCACCTTAAATGCGCGTGTTAAGTCAAACAGCCTTAAATCACTCCGTCAGTTACGAGTACAAAGAAATAACAGCGAATTCGTTGATTTTTAATTAATTTCAATGCAAACGTTTATGAATGCGGTCCTTCCAGTTTGTTACGTCCGAGCAAAGAAGCCATTTTATAATCTATGTGACTGCTGGTTCTATGAGAGAGCTGGCAATCTGCGTCTAATTTACAAACAGCCTTTATGGCCATTGCTGTTTTTAGAAACGATGTGTTAAACAATTACCCCCAAATTTATAGACGTTTTACAACTTCGTCAAACGTCACATAGTAATGCGCACAGGAGTTTTGCTTTGCGCAGTACTATATGACGTTTGATAAAGTTATAAAACGTCTATAAATTCGAGGGTTAATATATAGATTTAGGTACTTACCAATAGACATGTAGTTTTTAAACTACATCTATCGATTTGTAACCGAACAAATTTTTTTTGTTCCTTTACACTTGCGTAGGCAGAATGATCGGTAAACGATGAAGCCATTTTTTTTTATTTGAATTGGAAGCTACACCTAGTTATAAGCAAAGAACACGTATGTTTTTGAAAACACTTATGTCAATAGCTGCAATGCATATTGCTTTAAAAAAAATAACAAGTTTGAGATGTTCACCGAAATTTGAAATACATGCGATGGTTATCAAACAATACCCAAGAGACCTCAATCAAAGAATATGTAATTATGGCCCGCAAAAGTAGCGTACGCAATATCCGCCGTAGAAATATCGACCATCTCTCAAACAATCATCAGACAAAAGGGCCCAAACAGTACTCTATGTGGCAACGGACTAAAGAACGAGCTTGTCATTATAGAGCACCAATCTCTATGACCTTCCCCGAGCCCCGAAAAATCGTAGATGCAACACGACTGAGGGGAGTCTCTATGATTTTTCAGAGGTCTTCGTCGGCTGGACGCGAACGAATCTCAAGCATTTGTGGTGGCCGAGTAGTTTCTCCCAATTACACCGTCTCTAGCCGGCGATTGGCTGCTCCACGAGGAATCCGGCCTGTCGTGACTGTGATAAAAAAAAACTGACGCGAATTGCCGATACGCCTCGTGCACACAATTTCATGCTCGGACTTCACAACGAATAGTCTAGATTCGTCATATTTCCAACAATGCCACGCGAAGCTCGATCCGACAGTGAATCGGCTTCAGAATTAATTTATTGCTCAAAATCCAGAGCTAATGACTATTTAATGCGTGTCGGTGAAATAGATAGGATCTCCACTTCTAATTCAATTGTGTTGGTCTAATTGTAGTTTTTTTTCTGGTACATTTATCATAGATGCGGCTGAAAGCATTATGGCACTGACTGTGATCTTGGGACATTATTCTCGTGGAAAGGTTATGAGAGCGGAGCGCGCTGGTTGCCGCGTGGACGGCGGCGGCGGCACGCCTCTTGCGCCGGTTTATTTCCCGACCATCAATAACTGTCTTTACTATGTGGCACTTCAGTTTTCTTGAAGCCTGTTTCTATCATTTACGATAATTCTTTAGTTATTGGAATATCTGCGCCTTCGTACGTTTCAAACTTGATTGTATTTTATAGACTTTAGCGGACAAGGGAAGATTTCTAGCGAGGCGGGTGGTATGCCTGGCGGGGCGGCCGCTATACCCCGAAGGTTATTGTCGGGATCTTGTATAATATGTTATGGGCTCCAAAAACTCTCATAGCGCGTTTCAGGATTATATGGAGGCCTCGTCATTTGTTCTGAATGTCGCCTGCAGCGCCATCTGTATAGCTTGTGGCGACGTTGAAGTGGTCGCTACAGTCCTCAAATTATGCAGTATTTGTCTTTTTCATAGTCTTAAATTATGGAAAGACCATGTCACTCCTAGGTTCATTTAGGGTAACCTTGCTAAAGTAGCTCACAAATAGTGTTAAGTATATACCATGCCAACTTAAGTAAGATCGTCAAGTCATCGCTTCACGTCATCACGGTGCTCGATTTGTCGCAGTAGATGACTATTTTCTATATACTAGGGTTGGGTTTTTCGAATTAAATACTAATAAGTAAGTAAATATTTATTGCTGCTCTTATCATTCGCATGTACATTGTGTCTGACACTTGTCTTTACTTATTCCTGACATGATTAATTGTGAATCATTTTAAAGAAACTAATGCCTGAAACACACAGAGTCTGATAAGTGTGAAGCAAAAAAAAACCAAAGCAAAGCTGGTAATGTCGATGTAACAATCGCAACATAATATATTGTACAAGAATCACCGGCCTACCGTTCCTAGCAATCTTTTTTGGCGACAGTACGTAATGTTAACCATTTCTCTGTCGTATATCTAAGCAGCCCCACTACTATCTCACCAACCCTACAAAACTAGTGTTGTAAGTCACCGATGTCGATGGTTATCTCCGGACGATTCGTTCCGGCCGGAGGACGCGGCGCGTGACGCGACGTCGATTAGAAATCTCGTCTCGGACCCGCAATCCGACGTGTTGGCGATCGGCGGTCTCTATTAAACACGATCCTCTACTTTTATTTACTTAAAAAAAAAAGTAATTGAAGGCAAAGAGAATGGGAGCGGGCAATAGCAGTCGGCTATGCGTCCAGTTGAGTGACTATTTGAAGATAATGATGGTGACTGACTACTGATGATATAAAAATGCTTATGTTATATTAATGTTAGTGTCTGTAAGTGTGCACGCACAAGACGATGGACTAGCCAGTCGGATATGGAGTAAGAACATAATATTATGACATCCACTGGGTATAGTGTATAAAAAGTCTGTTCAATTTTTAATTAGATGACCTGGCCCCCAAGCCTGCTAACACAATCGATTCATAATCGAACAGCAACCGCATAGTAACTGTCACATTTGACAGATATTGTATGCGATATATGTCAAAAGTGACAGTTACTATGCGGTTGTTGTTCGATTATGAATCGATTGTGTTAGCAGGCTTGGAGCCCTGGGGGCGTACTATGAACTATTATTTCCAGCCAACTCACTTGCCGGCCTTACACTTGTCATCTGTGTAAACGAAATAAGTTATCGCTAGACAGTAGGTACTTTGTCTCAGTCTCTAATTTGGACCCAAAACGTTTGGAAACAAGTTTTTTTTAAAAGGATTAGTATACCTACCCTATGTATTATTGAGTTAAAATATAAATACCGACGGCAGTATTCTTACTTGCCTGGCACAGTTTTGTATTTTGTCTGGAAAAAGATTTCGTAGTATGCCCCCTTGCACCTGTCACAATTACGGTGCCATTGCTAATCGATTATGGGTCGACTTTGCTAACAAGATCGGGGCGCTGGTCAGGTGATCGCTAAAAAAATCGCACATGCGCGTTCACGTAGATAAACTTAGACTAAACTTAAATACAATTTGAGTCTAACTTTGTAGTCATTTCTGTTATCATGAAAATCATGTTCAATAATAGTGAAGGGACAATGAAATAAATCGATTTTTTACATTAATTTGTAATTTATAACTGGTCACATTTATTATAATTTAAGTAAGCAGTTGCCCATTAATAGCTCATTAGTTTATAGAATCGTATGTTTTCAAGATAAAACGATGTAAAAACAACCTTGGCATTGGAAATTCACGGGTTCAAAGTTTTTAGCACTACCAAGGTCACGTGTTGCGCAATTGGTAACTGGAAGACAGACACATACTACCGTTTATGTAAAATATTGTATAATTCTCGTGTCATGTCTTTTTGATTTGACTTTTAATTTAATTGACTGTTTATACATAGAATACTTATTAATATTCTACTCACTGGCCACTTTACTCTTACTGTTGAGCGGTTACAATATGAGCATTGATTAGAAGTCATACTTTCAAGCAAATCCATGCCATTAGTTTATTTCAAACTGGCCTCTACGAAAATGAGATGCCATTTTTATCGTAAGAAAAAAAAGCATTGCGAATTCCATGATTCCATTTTCAAATACTGTTCAAACCTCGAAGGAGGTTTTTTTTGCGTCTTCAGTTGTCGATACAGCCAATAGATCCGACGAGGAAAATATTTGTTTTAAGTTAGCTTATCTAAATTTCGTGCAGTCAAAGAGCAGGGACTAGGTAGAGCGCGGTCGCGCGCGTTGGACCGGAGCGAGGCAGGAAAAACCAACCTATTCACTTTATAATAGATACATAGATAGTGTTACAGCGAGCTCACTACTGAGCACATGGATGTGGTATTGTTAGAAGAGAAAATTACGAAGAAAATGAGAAGTAAAGTCTCTATGATTGTAAGCTGGATGGAGTCAATGTTACCAAAGGTACTAAGTTTTAAGTTTACCACTATGTCTCATTATACCAAAGCTGTTTAAAAGCTACTCTACTGTATTCTGTTTGAATAGTATTGCTGGTAAAAATCGCCGTACAGATTCTCTTCATAAGATAGAGTCCGCTGAGCGCGCTCTACCAATTGATTTTAGGTGGTTGCTGCTAATCGTGTAAACGGACTTAAGAGAATCAATTGACAAAACTGAGGAGTCATGTCTCGCATATAAACTGCAAGACTCAGATCATTCTCGTTCTCTTGGCTTAGACCTTTGGTCTTAATGATTCTATTGGTGTAGGATTTATGTATACCTGATGAGCCATTATGGAGACAATTCAGGTTTCAGAAAAATAGTATATTTTATTAATCTTTGTTAACGGAATTCAGATATATTTTAATAAATATGTCTGTCTTCGTGATTACTTAAGTTAGAATGAACAAACAACATGTTTTTGGGATTTATCTCAGTAATTTCTCACTCGTTGGCCTCAGTTATGGATGTGCTTATGGAAATAAATATTATTATTATATTATTAGTTAGGCAGTAGCGAGAAGGAATTTATGAAGAAGTAGCTACAGAAATTTCCACGAAGTCTTTATTGTTGAATCCTCATTTCAACATTTCTTATTCAAGCTTAGCCTCACAGGTCGCATGTTCTCTAATCGATTGTATATAAATTACTTTATGTATAGGTACCTACACATTGAAATCTCCATATCGATAAGCGGCGTCGACGACGCCCACTCGATCGTTTCCATAGTTACCTCCCATTTACTTCGGATTATTTCGGTGATTCGTTCCCGTACACGACTTAATCGATTTGATACGATTCAGAACCGAGTATAACACCTGTATCGAACTATCGAGCCTCTATAAATGCTCTTACAACGTATTGCGGCAATTTTATGAGTCTTAACTAGAATAAAAGTTACAATGTATTATTCAGAGAGCTCTACATAAACTTAAACTCTGATCGGTGTGTTTTTTAATTTTCTAGCGCATTGCAATTTTTGGACTTTTGACAAATAGAGATTTTGTTTTATTTTACTACATGGTTTCTAGCCAGTGAAGGGTTGCAAAGAAGTTAAAATATTGTTAGTAAATACCCTTAAAAGATATGCCCAGAATTTTTTTTACCGCAACCGGCGGCATAGCAACCGCTATCCGAGTCCTAAAACTTACTAGAACGTGAAATATGTACGGACACGTTTCGTGTACATTATGAAATATGAAATACAAAAGAACAATGACCCAGATCCGCCAAAGATAACCATCGGAGTGACGCATGTGTGGAATCGATAAAAGTGTGCACGCACCAACTCGCGGACGTTATCGAACCAATATTTACTCAGGTAACAGAAACACGCGAAACACAGCGACCGTGTGAACGCACCCGATCTCCGCATGCCACTAATTGTGTTAGAGCCCTTATCCAAGGGCGAGCTATTCAAATAATCGTTTAGATAGAATACAAAACACGATACCTATGTACCTATTGAGCGGCAGCAGCTGCACCGAAACGAAACGGCGGCAGATGCGCGCGAGCAGCCGACGCTGTTATTACAGAAGCGACAAAAACGCGCCAGCCGCGTCGCTCGTACGAGCGGAATTTTCACATGCATCGGGAGGAAAACTTACCGGTGGTCAACAGCGGTTGCAGCGGAGCCTGCGTCGGCGCACTCACAAACAGCACACGTGCACGAACGCCGCGGGCGCGCACCTGTCGCGGAATGACTGGCCATTTCCATATTAGTTTGTATTTATGAACGGGCGAGGCGCTCGCGCAGGCCGGCGCGCTGAGGTGAACTGGCTGGCGGCGCGCGCGCTACCTGCGCCCACCTGTCCCCGCGCCCCCCACCACCAGGAACCGGATGGTACTCCAAAACAAAACGGCCAACAAAGGACGTGCCGCAAATGTTCGCGCCACCAGCCGAGTCCATATATTGAGGGGAGCCCTGCATCTGTTTACTTGCGACACCTGACTCACTCACCGAAAACCCAGCCCCCGTCGACCGATGATTTATGACTGACGATGCAACGTGCGCATGCAACGCTCTCATTGTTTTAACAGCGATACCTTTTTTCTTACTTGGCAAATTTGCCAGTTCTAAATTTCCAAGACTGCTGCTAAGAGAATCAATGTCAGGACGCTACAATACTCAGTGCCTCCTCTACGGTTACCATAGACAATTCTGGCTTACTGCGGTCAATGTTAATGTTGAATAAAGTTCTTAAAACATTATGTGCAATCTGCAACAGCTCTATTACTCCTTGGAGTTTTTCATTAAAGGGCGCATTTTGCGCTTTTCTTAGCTACTGATCTAGATCACTTGCTTTATACACAAGACAAAATATATGCTTAAAGTAGCTCATTCTTTAAGCGACGACCATTTGTGGTACTTCGCTAGGCCGTTTTTCACCGTACTTTTCAGTCAGCATAAACCTCGAAATATTCATCGGATTTTAATAAAATGTCATTCGATTCAAAAACAAGAAAGTAGAGCACAAGACAAGGCAACGTAAAGTTATATATAAGCTATTATTCAATATAAAGATGACGTTAAAAGTGAAGCAAACGATGAGGCGAAACAAAAAGAATGTGTTGACACACCGTTCGACGCGCACTCGCCTGAATTTGCACAATTGGAAAACGATTACTCAACTTATTGTCGACGTGTAGGTAAATACAAACAATGGTTACCGTTGGGTGGACATCCGAGGCCGGTGGCAGGTAATAACACCGATTTGATTACGTCCGATATTATTTACAAAACTGTTGCTGCGTTATTTACAACCATTGTCGATATCCATCTATATTTATGGCATAATCATCGGTCACTTCGATTACTCCAACAATAACTTCTATGCGTCTATGTCAACCCACTGCTGCCTCTTCTCTTTCATGTCATTCTTTCCAGACCTGTGCCACTATAGTCCAACATGTACCGGCTACTTGTGTCATCGGACCATCTGGGTTGTGGTCTATCTTTCTCCGTAGGTCCATTGTAAGACCAATACGCGGTTAACACGCTGGCTTTTCTGCTATTATCCGACCTTTTCAAGTGTCCTACCCGTCTTCACTTTCGCGATCCGCACATCAATGTCTCCAACCATAACTACTTCAATGAAAGTCGCTTTTATCGTGAACAACCTTATATTTTAGTTAACTTCAATGCTTAGTTTAAACTCATCTAATTTATAAAACGCTCTGCACTCACCGAGAACGAAATATTCCATGAAATGTTTGCGGTCATAACTTAATATCGGAGCATTAAATTCTCATCATCTCTTTTAGTGGCGTACTGTGTCTTTTCCATTTCTAGTCCATAATTTTATATGCCTCATTGCTCGTAGGTCACGACATTAGCTTGCCACTTACCTACCATATATTACTTTACGAAACATGAATATTATATTTGGTATCAGTCATCACAAATATTTGCGCGTTCCCGAACCTACCACACCTATTTTGAGTTACACAGAACTAACATTTGTTTATGAGTTTATCAGGTTATAGACATACATATTTTAACTTATCATTTGGACTCGGTTTTTCGAGTTCACTTTATTGGGCAGGTTCTGTCGCGAAAAGCGATAAACTGCGCTTGAGGAGCGCAGGCGCAGCCGATAGCGGTCGACGTCACGCCGAGCGACGGCCGATAACGAGCCGCAACGACTGAAACTGAGTTCACGCACTTCGTAAACGCAAGTCCAATAAACGTAATGTAAATATTAGTTTTCACACGCATTATAGGACAATGCGATATATGGTTACATTATATGCACCGAAAAGCAGTGATAGCCAAGTTGGTAGAAAACTAGCCTCGGTAACTAGGACCGCAGGGTCAAGCCCCGGCTCGCATCTCTGGAATTAAATTTCATGTGCAGATCTCATTTTCAACCATGATTATCACTTTCTAAACAGTGAAGGAAAACATCGTGACGAAACCTGCATGTCTGAGAGAACCCCTCGAAAGATGTGTGAAGTCCGCCGACCCGCAACGGGCCAGCGTGGTGGACTATGGCCCAATCCCCCTCGCATTGAGGGGAGGCCCGTGCCCAGCAGTGGGACATTAAAAAGGGCTGGTGTTATTATAGTGCACCTTTGTCTGGCCTGTTATGGAATACAGGTTGCATAGAGTATTAAAGGGAATAAAACAACAGTGATGAAACAGATAAATACTACAATATATTTTATTTACGTTAACATCTTTCTATTTTAATTAGACAATTAAATATTACTCAATTTTGCCACATTTAATAATTTCAGAAAGTCATCAATGAGCAGGAAGCTGCGACAGGACGCGCAGGCGCGCATCCGAGCTTGACGCTATAAAAACTTAACGCAGCCTCTGCCGTGTGAGAGGAGCGCTCTATCCGGTACTTGCATATTATTAGGCAAGCACAAAAGTGGCATGGTCCTTTATTATGCATTTTTTGCAAATTAAAAATCAAATAAAACTACGCGTCTGTTCGTAGCACGGTAGCCTCCAGAATGTATGATTTCATAACTCTATCACAACTCTATCAGGTTTTAAGCTGCTTGATAGAATCGGTTCTGCTATTCGGTGTGAGAATGGGCTTAGCGTTTATTTTGTAGTACACACACATTTCATTAACATTCGTTCACTCTTTTCGTGCCTGTATACCTGATATTATTGCTCTATTTTATCAGCAGATATCGATATTAACTGGATAACGAGAACAATCAGTATTCACACTATCAATATGACTCACCGACTCGACGAGTTGACAGTGTCCCGCCGTATAATCATACCACTAATATTATAAACTAGCTGTTGCCCGCGCCTTCGTCCGCGTGGTATTTAACAAAGACAACCGTTGACAACAGCCTGCCCGCTAGCCTTGAGTCGTTCGCGATTGACCGAATCAAATGATCCGGTTCGCGAGAACCACGCGAATGATCGGGTCGCCGCGGCGAATACGATTCGTTCATTCGAATTTTGAACTGAGCCGCGGCTGCAATCAGTCCCGCTGTCACGGATCCTACAGATCGCGATCTTATCGTGCGACTGAGATAGCATGGGTCAGATTAATTTGAACGAGCGAGAGCGAGCCACAGCCGATCGCGGTGTGACCGCCCCAAAGAAAAATGCATTATTGGCTGTAAATTACAACGAAATAATCTACCTTATATTAACTAATCTAAGGTTTATTTTTGGAATTGGCGAATGTAGTATCCTAGAATCATGAATTTTATTTTCTTAGAAATAAAGCTTAAAATAAAAATATAGGTAAATAGTTAAAACGATCTGCAATTTCATTGTTTTCAAATCAATTGCACTACTCGTCAATTTAGTAACCCGGCGACCTGCGGTCATTGATGTCGTGTCGTGTTTTTGAAACCGGTAAAAAGTTGTATATTTACCTATAATACCTAAAATATATACTTGAGGAAACATTTGCTTGAATGGGAGCTTAATCTAATAGGTAGATACCTACGCAATAAGTTTTACAAAACATGGTCGAAATTTGTAATTTGGGTGACCGCCCCTAAGAAAAATGCATTACTGTAAATTACTACGAATTCGTATGTCTACCTTAAATTAACGTCATTAAGGTTTATTTTTGGAATTGGAAAATTACGTAGTATCGTAATATCATGAATTTTATAACCTTAAAAATATAGTGACCCGGCGACCTGCGGTTATTGATCAGTCGGATCGGATCTGACACTATAATCTGGTTTCCGAAACGAAATCAATCAATCGATTACATTCCTATCCGGAACTGAACCAATCGATCAATTGATCGGGTCGTACGAACCGGTTCGTTTTGACAACGGATCAGTATTGATCCAGATCGCTTAAATTGAACGATCGACACATGCATACTGCCCGCCAATTCTGAGCCCGCGGGACGCATTGCAGGTTGTTGCTATCAAACAATCAGGCGCTGCGCTGCAACATTGTTTTTTTTTTCGTGAGATCCTATTTTTTTTCTAAAATAAAAGTAGCCTAAGTTACTCCTTGTTACATCAGCTATCTGCCAGTGAAAGTCCCGTCAAAATCGGTCCAGCCATTTCAGAGATTAGCCGGAACAAACAGACAGACAGACAGACAGACGGACAGACAGACAGACAGATAGACAGACGGACAGACAGACAGACAGACAAAAATTGTAAAAAATGTTGTTTCGGTATAGGTAACGTGTATACATCCAAATGCACTTAGTAAAAAGCGGTTATTTTAATATTACAAACAGACACTCCAATTTTATTTATATGTATAGATGTGAAAGTTTGGATGGATGGATGTTTGTTAGGTATAATAACGAAATCCTAAAAACAAAATGATTATATTAACTTAGAAACTTGTTAGTAAGCCAGTTTATTGAATTTGTTTACTTTGTCATCAAAACCGTGTAGGTATAGTTTGGACTTTGATACTGATTAATAGCAATTTTTTGCTAAATATGAATTATATTAAATACATTAGATAATAAGTAAGTAAAATCAAAACTAAATATAAAATAGTACTTTTCAGCAGAATGTTATGCAATAACGAGTTAAGATTTCTTATTTTGAAATTATACTAACCATACTGATTTTAATGCGTTCGTTTATTTTAACTACTCACACCAATGAAATTAGATTAGATAGTTAGAGCTGGACAATAATCTATGAAAAATTCTCTATACAAAATGTTCTCTATGGTTTTCTCTCTTATCTATGGCGCCTCCTCGACATCGTTTGTCTTGAAAAGTGTTATGTGTATTTATTTAAATTATGATTATATAAATCACAAGAAGTCTGTAATTTTCATCCCAGGGCCCTTGGTATATTTACCAAGATCTAAATAACGGATACTTAATCTAAAACAGTAAATTTATTAGAAAGTGTCTTTACTACATCTGTTCTCGCGTTACTTAGCCGTTTTTAATTAAACAAATGAATCTAAAGGAACTACTTGAGAGTACACTAATATTTTATAACGAAATCTTTCCCATTTCGTTTTAAGATCTAGTGTGCCATCAATTAAGCCATTTACCAGCATGCGATCCGTCGTGTGCGATTTATCGTTCCATGTACACACGACTTAACGGTATTGTCTGATATAAAGCGTGCTATACATACAACGCCCCGGGTACGGGGCTCCGTTTTCGTGGGAATTCTTAGTCAGCACAGCAAAAATGTCAGGCATAGGTGATTTTGTGTAAACCTTGGTTTAGATTTAAATTATAATAGAACTTCTACATATCAGACTTCTACAGAGAATATTGAAAATGATAAAAAAATGCAAATCTCCTATTTGGAAGTCCCTGAATACAGAACGTGATCTTTGAACTTTTTAATTTGCCTCGAATAGCAGAATATTAAATCAAGGTAAAAAATAAGATTCGTTTTCTCATACATTTGATTCTGAGGAAGTACGAAGATGGCCAGGACAACTAGTTTATAGATGAATGGCAAGTGCTGTAATCTCTGTATATCTGACCGATTCAATATATTTTTTTAATATTATTATATGTGTATTTATCATATTAAATTATAACTATTCCGTGTATTGTAACAAAAACAATCTGGCTACAGTTTTTAGATAGTACAAAAGTTACTGTCCAGGGAGGCATTTGCCCAGAAATGGAACATAAGTAAGACAGAATACAAAGAAAAGTAGATAAGTAGTAGGCGGAGTATGATTTTACCTAAAGATATTACCACAGTTCCTTAAAACCATATATAGCAAAAAATCACACTTGTTTTGCGACAGTTGACACTCAAGCTAAATTGCTATAATAAAAAAAAAGATTGAAAAAACAAAACATATTTATTATCGGATTTTTGAATCACCTTAATCTATGTTATGTATCACATACCTAATCAAAGCCCATTAGAAATTTTCCAATTAACTATAAATATTACTGTTAATCTTAATACTAAGTACATGATTAAAGACATTTAAACAAGTTAACACATTGGATTATTTTAATTCCAATCTGATGAAAACTCGATCTCTGCTAATCCAATAGGCAATTTTTTTCGTGTATATTTTTTTTTCGTTCATGCTAAGTCGTAAACGGTTGGACTGAAAAAAGTGTATTTTACCAAAACAATTAATAATAGAGGACTTTATGATTTGCTTCAATAACTCTATGAAGCAAACATTTCAAAGCTTTAGCTAGGAGTAATTAGATTATTCAACATTTATCTAGTTTACATGTGTGAAATACGTTATTTAAGAGACTGAACTCTGTCAACCTTCCCTTTTTTCTAAGTACAATAGTGACGCAAGATGCTCCGATCGATTTAATCGATATCCCGTATCGATTTATTGTAGGTTCATCTTTCTTGGACGACGCGATCGAACTATTCGTCGGCTACATCTGCGCGCGCAGCTGTCGTGCGCACGCGCCGCCCAACAACCAATGTCTTCATAATTTATACTCCTGTTCCTTTTGTCTTGGAGATCTCCCTTCAAAAAGTTTACTCGATAACTGTAACTTTTCAAATTAAATATTTTCGTTGGGTTTCAAAAGTAGGATTTTCATATATAAAAAAAACTCCTTTAGAAAATAAAACACATATTAGACACTTACGTTTGCAATAAAAAGTCATGTAACGCCATTTATACATAAAAAAAAGTGGCTTTGAATTGTAATTTCCCTGGAATCGGCAGATAGTCTATTCTAGAGGGGAAAATATGAATTTATTTCCTCTTCAACCCAAATGTCTTCCTAACTCAACCTATGCGATAACCGTCTGGAACATATTTGCTGAATGCCATACGTCTAGCTTAATAAAAGGTTGTATACAGCAGCCGACACGCGCATCTGCGCACGCACAGCTGTCGATCGCACGTGTCACGCATCCAGTACGCAAAGGAAAATGTCCTTTGCGTACTGGATGCGTGACACGTTACCGTAACTTTACTAAAAATGTCTGCTTAAAATCTAATAAATTCGGTGTCATTATAATTTGTAATTGGTCGATGACTTTATCATCAATTCCAATTATAAGCAATTAACGATTCAACCCAACAAATTTTTCACAACTATCCATTGATATTTTATTAATATAAATTGTGACAAAAATAGCGTAAAATATCATAAATCAACACGTAGGTCATGCTGATCACGTTTGTGCTCATAATAAATATGTAAATGGTGTTTTATTTTTTGTTTAAGAAAGCGAGCCAGTAGCAAGTTCATATATTTTGTTTAAACTATAATCAATTACCTAATTATTCCGAAGTGTGCTCTTTATCACCTACCACTGGACCTGCCAAAATATTTTGCAATTTTATTGTTACATAGCCTGATTCAGAAAGTCAGAATTTCGTCACGTTTAAAAAAACCGAATTGTTGTTTTTATAGGCACACAATATTTAAAAAAAAAACTACATTTTGTTTTTTTTTTAATGATTATGAAGCGCAGGTTCAATGGTTAGTATAACCCTTTCTGAATCATTATTGTTAGCTCCATCTAGTGTTTTTGAAACGCTTACTTAAACGAACACTAGATGGCGCTAGCAAAAACGAATAGGAATTCTGTCACTGTCACTAATCTATATTCTATGCATAAGTAAAACCCATCCATTATTTTATTTATAATGTGTATTTATTGAATTTAATATTGCTATTAATTACTTGACACTGGCAAAATACCCGCTAAGTTGCGGGTGAGGCCATATTCATATCCATTTTATTTCATCGCATTTCATTTCGTAAAGAAAGAAGAAGAAGAATAGACAATCAGTTTTGTGTAAGACCATAGACAAACGGTATTTGTCTGTGATATATTAAAAAGTTAATTGAATACACAATAGACAGCAAAACACTCAGCAGCAACAATACGAACTTTCATCACACTAATATTATAAATATGAAAATTTGGATGGATAGATGTTTGTTACTCAATCACGCCAGAACGGCTGAACGGATCTGTTTGTTTCGAATAGCACATAGGCTGCTTTTTATCCCAGTTAAAGGACATACTTTTTAATCGCCGGTAACACCGCGGGGCGCAGCTAGTTTATCATATATACTGTAATATCCCTACTTACATCAATGCCTCGACTAAGCAAAACGCATTAGCAATCCTTTCGTTACGGCTATTTAATTATTTAAACCTAACATAACAGTATGTATTAGGCGATTTGTGTACGCAGTAATTATAATTGTAAATCCAGGCTCCGTAGTCCATGGTACTCGTATCCGCTCGATTTGCTAATGGTCCCTACATAATTGCCTTATTTATGTAATCACGTTTATGGACCGTTTACAATCGGCGGGTAATCGCTTTGGCGTTAAAGGTTACAATCAATACCCCGTCTTCTCCTTAGTCGGCCTGACGGTTGGTCACTTTCATTGGAATCCAGTTCCCAATAATTGTGCCCATCTTTACAGGCCCCTGCCTGCTACATTGTCACGGACAAGGTGCTATTTCGGTTTATTCCTGACTGTCTCTATCTTCGCAAATTGACTTGGCTGAGTGCGAACCGAGTCGCTTCTATTTTCATAACTTTCTGAACAGTTATAGCATTCAAACAGATAATTTTTTCTTAATGTATAGTCCTTCTGACTGAATTTTGGTCACGATGCCCAAGTTCAAAGTAGACTAGTCAACTACGCAGTGGATATTATAGTGCACAAATGTCTGCACAAGCATAAGTACACTCTCTTGTCTATCTCTCTCATAGACCGACGGGATAGGAATCCAATGCGAATAGAGAGAGGTCGGCGCAGGACCGTCGGTTATACCTACGTGCTCTTTCTTACTTATTGAATGATGATCCGAATCATGATCTATATCTTTAATAGATATAGATCTATTAAAGATATAGATCATGATTCGAAAGGGTTTACTTAGCCTGAAACCTTGTTTAGCGCATTCATTAGCATTATATGTAACATCAAAATTTCAATAAGTCATTTTTTTTTAATAAATTCTGTTCCCACCAAAATGGCCGTTGTGAGTTTACGCGAATATATTTTTTTAAGATTGTCATATCCACTTTCTGTTTTCACAAATTCGCTAATGAAGCCCAGGTTCAAGGCTTAGCATATCCTTTCAGAATCATCCTGTGTAACACACAATCACACTCTTCGAATCCTAATCAGTAGTTATTGCTACTAAACTTGACTACTAAGCACTTCAATGTTACAGTTAGTGTTTAATTGCTCGAGAGCGACTTAATTAATAGCGTTATCTGACTGTTCTACTTAACGCCAAGTTATACAGCACATCTAGATTAAGGCAGTCAACAGTAATTCTAATTGAAATCGACGTTCATATTTATTAGAGAAATAAAATAAAATATATAGGATGTAAGGAGCATGATAACAAAAACTTTGGCTAGAGGTACACTTAAGGCCTATAATAAAATTATATAAATTATTTATGTTGAAAGTCATGGGTTAGAAATGTAGTAATTTTTGAGCGCGCAATGTAACGTAAACAACACGATCACTACACAACGCTCCGGGCAATACTCAACGCGTGCGAGTGACTAGCCCATTCAATGGTATCGAGTTTTAATATACATTGCAGTTTTAGGTCTACATTACAATTTTTTTTATAATTACTTTGAGATAGACTTCTAGTATAATTTTATGCAAAGCTAAAAGAATTGAAAAATTGCGTAAATTTCATGAAAAGATCATCAGGAAATTCCAACTTTGGGGCCTTCAGAATCATTAGTTGAATCCTTGGCATCATTTTCGTTATGAAACCACTTACATCCTCTATGTAAATACTATCATAGGAACGAACATAATAAGCAAATAATATTATTATTAGCTTCTGACTGTCATCTATTTGCAAGTATATTGTTGTATCCAAATATATTCTGACCACTGTACTGCTTAGCACTTGATATTTTCAACACTGCCTTAGATATAACATATCATCATTTAGCCAAGGCCCCAACAGTTAAGGGCACCCCACTTGTTTTTTATTAATGCTGGCAACGAAAGTAGCTGTGCTTATTGTGCTAGACGCACATAAATATGTTTTTTTCGCAAGTATGCAATCTCTGCAAGCAGGGTGCGCGTGCGCAAGCGATACGCAGGACGCATAAACTATAATAATGATTCAATTCGCCGAACTATTTCGCGTTCCGATGTCCAACCGCAGGAAAGAGTGTTCTAGTTTTGTAAACACATCCGTGCCTATCATGTTTTTTTAAATGTCAGTAAAAGTACTTTATATTCCTTTATATAACAGACTTTATATTCCTCCCGTACAAAACGCCAATTTCATCTAATATTTAAAGTTGTAATCGCGTATTCTACTCAAATTGCCTTGGTTTTTGAGCTTCAAGGCTTTTGGGATTCCAACTATTTTTTTATTCAAGTGAGTAGATTAATTTAATCCTATGTCTTGTGGTATTATTACGCTTGAAAAAGGAGCAGGAACATTTGGAGAGCGTTCACCGCCGCGGTCTGGCTTCACGGTACCTGAGCATGCTTAATTACACAAATACGTTCCCAGTGCTCTATGACAGTCACTGTCCGAATGTTATTTAAGAATTCAGCAGTTTATATTATATAGTTTATGATCTGAGCTTCTTTAGCGCCTTTGTGATTATTATCTGAATTCAGAATATTGGTAACAACGGCAATTAAAAACAAATTGCTAGAATTCTTATCTTGTTAGGAACAAAAGTTATTTTAAACCGGCATAATAATATCGATCACATCACAACAAATGCACTAAAGAAACGCAGGTTCAAGGCGTATATAAATTATGTTACATGTACCTATAAACAGTTATTCAGAACTACCTAGTTCAAATTATTAAATTACCACAATTAACTGTCCGTAAGGCTGATGGCACCTTTAAAACAACTAAGACTATTTCGCTATAGCATCCTTACAACAATAAAGACTAATTTACTGGAGCATCGTATTGTAATCCACCTCGTTTCCTCTAGTGCACGATTCACCGGCGCGACGCTATTACCAGTGTTCCTGTGCTCGAAACAGATCGATTGCTGGACTACCCACATCCGGAGCATTGTAATTATCTTTTTTTTGTCTATAGATCATCGATTTAAGACAATTTCCTCTCACCTCCAATTGCATTGTAATTTTACCTAGTATTCGTAGGCAATTGCGGGGAAATTTTCGGAAACTAGCTTTAATTACTTTTCCTTGTTCCGAGTGTATTCAAATTAATAATATATTAATAATAGCAGTGATAGCCTAGTTGGTAAAACGCTTGCCTCGGTAACGAGGATTGCAGGTTCAACCCCCGGCTCGCACCTCTGAGATTTCATGTGCGAAACTCATTTTCAACCATGATTATCGCTTGCTAAACGGTGAAGGAAAACATCGTGAGGAAACCGGCATGTCTGAGAGAACCCCTCGAAAGATGTGTGAAGTCCGCCAACCCGCACTGGGCCAGCGTGGTGGACTATGGCCTAATCCCCCTCGCATTGAGGGGAGGAGGAGAATTATATTATTATATTAGTCATACTCGGTCGCCTTCAGACTATAGTATGGTACCCATAGTACAGTACGTTAATTGCGCAGCAAATACGCAAACTATAAAGTATACGATTAGCTTACGAATAATCTCACACTTACACCATTTTAGAACCTTACTATTGGTGTCCCGGCGATATTTGTTTATATTAGAGTTTAAACATGACAAAGCAATCAGGCATAATTACAAGATTACTTTGGAAATAAAAATGTTATTGACTCTTGTCATAGACTCTATCATGCTCTATCATAGACACTGATTACTCTTATAACACCTGTTTTTATTAAGGGCCACACACCTTGCTTTAAAAAGCCACACTTCGATGCCTCCTTTCTATAAATGTAACTCTAATAAATAATACTAACTTAATTAAAACTCTAAATCTACGTATCTTTTGTAAAGATTATTTGTTGTGTTGGATATGTGATTATTTGTTGTATTAGATATTTGTTGTAATGAACTGATACTTCAGACCCCCATAGACAAATTACTTTAAAATGCTATCTCTAGTTTTTTTTGCTATTGATACAAAATAATAATTTCATTTTAGAATACTTGACTAGTTGGGTTTCTTTAAAGTACAACAATGATACTTCCTACTAAAATATTAGTCATTCTTATAACAAGTTGGTACACGTAACACAACTTATACAGTATCTTGAATGTTTCAAATAAGAACTTGTGTTAATTAGGGTTCGATTTTTAGACCTTGTCGACCCTCAAAAACAGTTTTCGTTCATGTCGACCACTTTGGGAATCCCTGGGATATGTAGTAAAATAATTAAATGTTAAATATGTACCTTCAATGCATAAAGCACCAGTATATTGTATACCATCACATCGCGTTTCTCGTCCGGTGGTCAAAATGCCGAATCAACTTAAAAATGACGAATTCTAACAACTGAACAATTGGCGTGTGAATGAACTCACTGAATAGATGAGGCAATGGCAGAGACTCGATTAGATTTTAATCTTCAAATAAATAAGACGTTAGATTAATGAGCTAATTTTGTCTTATTTAGTAAAATCCCTGGTTTGATTGTTGATATCCAGAATATATAGATTCCATTACTTAGTTTAACCAGTTAGGGATTTGAAAAAAATATGTACAAATGGCTACAAAATATTCCTATGGTCAATATCTAGTGGTGAAGGAATATTTTAAACACTCCGGGCCAAATTAAATCGCTAAGATTTTAACATTTCCCATATAGAATATAAAGGTTTGAGCTCAAAATCGTAGTCTTGACCGAGGATCCACCTACATCGTAACCACTGAGCAAATGTAAATTTGTTTCCGAGTGTAACAGGACCATCTCTGAATCACCGGTGCGTTAAGACCGAGCGAAGTTTTAATGTACTCTTCGGCGCACGAACTGCATAATCCATAGACATAAAGAGCAAAGTCCTGAGATTGACCATAAATTTGCATAGAGCTTCCTCCAATTACATAGTCTTTATTATAGCAACACGTCCGGATTAATAAACCGGATACTTTAATACGATTATGAGTAACTTTAATACTTGTTTAAACTTAAAAAAAATACGCAAGCGTATTAATTAATTATATAAATATTGGCATAAAAAATAAACAAACATAAATTAATTTGTATACAAATAAATACACATATACTTGTTCATTTGATACGGCCCCTAAAATTATACTATTCCATATTTAAAAATTCAAACATAACTTTGAATTCAGAAAACCGATATCTGTTTGGTACTTTTCGTGTTGTTAATCCGTGACCGCAATGTACAATTAATGTATTGATAAACTCCGTTCCGAGTACTTATCGATAACTTAAACCGACATCCCTGGATGCATGACCGGACCGTTCGGAGTGCTACTTTAGTCAATTAGTATCGAGTAAAACGTTCTCGATTGGCACTAAAGTATCGAGATTCAAGAACAAAAACGGTCGGCGTCACGAGTACGGAAACTGATCAAAATTTGAATCCGTGACGAAACTCTTTAGCCGTCAAATTTGGCGTAAAAGATAAATCGTGGCCGGTCGATGCACCGGCCGTGATTCGGCCGAAGCTTCTGTTGTTGAGTGGTCGCCTTGATGAAATCATTCTGCGAATGTTGTAGTTGTAATCTAGAAAGCCAGACGCATTAATAGCTGAGTATTGAATGATGGAACTAAATTTTATGTTAGATCATTCTATAAGAATGGTAAAGTTCCCGCGTATTGCACTGAAACATTATTCAGTTGGTAAATCGTTTAATTCTCACGAATCGGAAGACGAAGTGTAGGACGGCCCACAAGGTGGACTGATGACATGACACGCGTCGCAGGAAGCCGGTGGATGCGATTGGCGGAGGACCGTGATGTGTGGAAGTCGTTGGGGGAGGCCTATGTCCAGCAGTGGACGTCTTTCGGCTGATAGATAGATAGATAAAAATCGTTTAATTTATAAGAAACTTATAACATACCAGGTGACCATATCGCAATACAACACTGAGATACCAGGATATATATAGCAGCATACACTACGGGACCACATCACACCGGCTTTTCTATGACAGGAATGACAAATGTGATAAACAAAAAGTACATTTTATTCTTAGTAAATGCTTGCCTATTACGTGTACCGACAAAATTAAAAAAGATGGAGAAGAGAACATGTCATTACTACTCTTACCTCGTAAGGTCTTATTCGTAAGGGTCTGGTGATACCGTTGTACCAACAAGTCGACTGTATAATGTATCCAATCACAGGTGTATAACGCAGGCCTCAAGGTTGAAACAATGAAAAAAAGTGGACCATTTGTAATTTGGCACAATGAGAAATCTAAACTTACCTTTCACACTTTTTACCTGATCTATTGTGATATACTTACCTACTAAATTTCTCATTCGACTCAGTATCTAAAATATTGATGTTATAATGTGCTAGATTTGTTTGACGTCAATTATGGTATGACGGCTTAGATAATTATACAACCAAGTACAAGAAGATTTGTCTACACATACGATAGCTTATTGAACACGAATGAAAATATAACCTTAATAAAATTAACCTTAAAATAAACATTTTCGAAAATCAATAACGCCTCGATACTTTACCTAAAATATGTGACCTTAAAACCTTTCTGCGTAAAAACAAAAAAACGACAAATATTCTCTTGAATTTGCAAAAAAAATATTGGTGATTTGAGTAATTCTGCTCTGAGGACAGCGCAGTGACAGCAATCAAATAAAACGAAACTCGTTAAACAGAGCCGGGATTAATTACCCTGAAAGTGGACAGTGTCCGGTCCCACGACTGCCAGAGATACTTGGACACAAAACAACTGCTGTGCATAATCTTGGGAAATATAGGCATAGAAATGATAATTAATCTTAAAACATGCATTTCGTGCAATTCAAAAAAAGAGAAGACCATAAATAAATGTGTGAAAATTTTTTAAATTAATTTTTTCTAGTTCCCGCAAAAGGCGGGAACTAGAAAAAAGAAATTTAAAAAATTAAACATTGCAAGCTTAAAACTGTGCATTGTTCTAAATTCAAATAACTCGCTACGCTCGTCTGGTATTTCTATGAATTGACAAAACATAGGAAAAAAAATTGCATGGAAAAAATAAGATACTAAACACCGTTGATGATAAATACTTATGTACCAAACAAAAAAACTAGCACTCAATGCGAACATTCAATTTGAAACTCTTGACTCTTTGACTAAGCCTGTCTGAAGTATAGTCTCTCAAACGTTTCATCGAAGTGAAAGTTCTTGTATATTATTATTTTTAGTCGCTACTAAAATCAAATTCGCCAAAAAAAATCAAGCGTCAAAAGAATCATATTATGAGCCAATCAAAAAGGTCCTGTCGCGACAGTTCCTGGTCTAATCCTACTACCAGCCGTTGCACTAATAGCCACGTACCGACCGACCGAGGCAGCTTCGTGAGGTTGCCCAGAAAATTATTACATAGCTATTATCTTAAACCTACCCTAAGTCCATTTAGATTTTTATCTGCAAGGACTCACAAACGGACCTACGAATTAAAATCGTAGCATCCTGGCCGGCAATAAAAAAAACTAGATTTTTTTCTAAACTCCCACACACCGGAAGGGGGCCTCGCCGTCCAGATTCCACGCTGAATACTTAATTTGTCTCTCTACAACGTCACTGCTCCAGATGGAATGCCACTGATCCGATCCGCTCTTTGCCGCTAGTCCAAAAAACACCGTCCCTGGAATGTTATACTATGTTAAAAGGGGTGCTAATGTACTGACGATATTAAAGGCTGCCGTATTTGAAAATAAGCAATTGTGTTCAATAATAGAGAATTATGTGTTCTTTTTTTTGGCATAGTTATGTTATAACAGTGAAACAATTTTCAAAATAATTAATTGTATAAACATACTATTAAGTTTCCGATCAGACACAACAACATTGGATGGGTTACTTGATTGCCTAGCATCTGATCCCCCCGTGCTTAGGATGGTACGGTAAGCTGGCGGCCCCACGCTATCGTTCAAATATTTCGTCAGCCATTACGAGCAGTTAGAACCTTATTTTTTTGGAAAACGATCTTACCCTAAGGTGACCGGTGGTACCACTAATTGGGTCTCGGAAGGCAGATGGCAATCGCTTGGTATTCAATCAACCAAATCAGAGTAAACTGATAGTCGATAGATAAGTCTGAAAATAACAATAAAAAGTTATCACAAGCATGGAGCTATTTCAATCGTGTAGCTTAAATCTTACATGACCATACTATACGCAATCTTTTAGCGATACATTATACACATCTTCCGATATTTCTAGACATTAAATCACACCAATTTCATACAAATTACATGAAACTTTCTCACAAACTTTCAATACGGACGAAAGCAAATTGCGTGTTGCGTCCCACGGTGGCGCGTGAGTCAATCTCGAACTCATACCGCACTGGACTCCGCGCCGTCGACACAACAACGATATTATCACGATGTTGAGACGTTCCGCAGTGCTGGCGACAATTTTCACACGCTCTCGTAAGAAATTGTATCGATACCATGTCCTTAATATGAACGATCAGTAAGCTATGTTTTGCTACTTTGTGAGATATCAAATCGATTGCATTGGCTCTCTGACAACATTATTCGCTTATGCAACGCAGTAAGAAAACTTTCCAAAAATATAGATAAGTAATTGCCGAAGCCGTGTGTAATTGTTTATTGTTACCTTCCAACATGTTTTAATTTTATAAGTAAGTTAACTACTTCTTATCTTGTCACAGTATTTTATTTTTAATTACGTTTCATTTAAAATGGAGCGTGTAGATTATTACAATAATAATTATTGGGCAATGTAATTCTTATGCCTCTAGCAAGTTTTCGTGTTTAGCGGAAAAGGGAAGATCTTCCAGCCAGGCGGGTGGTATGCCTGGCGGGGCGGCCGCTATGCCCCGACGGTTACTGTCGGGATCTTGTATATATGTTACTTGCACCGAAAACTCTGAAAGCGCGATTCAGGATTGTGACGTCACTTGTCTATTGTTCTGAATGCGTCTGTAGTGCCATCTGCGTAGCTTGTGGTGCGGTTGAAGTAGTCGCTACACGTGTTACCATTTCTTATAGTGACCGTATTAACTTTAGCATGTTTAGGAAGATACATAAATATAAGCAGAATTTATTTCAGGCTGACGCGAGGGCAAAGAAACCTTAGGCCATGGCTTTTAAGAGAGGAGTCAAAGGTATGTACAAATGGAAGCGTATTTTTTTTTTATTTTCAAGCCTTTGTTTGTTTGATTTACTCCATGATCCTGGAAGCCAGGGGACGCAAGTGCCCCCAAATCCCACCGTAGCTACGTCTATGAGAGGATTCTATAGTCAGAACTTTCTATTTTTTTCAGCAGAGTTCTCCGTAGAATGGTAAAATAGTTATCACATGCTAATAGTATTCCAATTCTTAAAGGCGAATACAAAACTGTACGGCAATATACAATCCGTGTGGCAAAGTACTTGATGTCGTAAAAATGTAATCATCAAGATCATTTAAGATTAGAGCATCCCGAGGAAATGCAATGACTTATTACTCGCTAAACGTTTACATTGATGGCCTTTTAGTGAGCAGTATCCCTGATTGGTGGAACATGAACATTTTGGTATGTTATGGTTACGACTTTTTTTTTTGTTCGAGTCGTTATGAAGTATTTTAAGCCAGTGTCATTATATCCATTATGTTACATTGTACATCAAAAAAGTAGTAAATAGACTAATTACGTATATATTATGAAAATAATTGTATGTCAAAGTCGAACATTTATTTCGTATGGGCCTACGGGGGCACTTACAAAAATGACAAATTTTATATTTTTTCTTAACTCTACCACCGGATCGGAACGCGAAGATCTGATGATGGGGATGTACTTGTACATTTTGTAAATTGATGTATTTTAGTAATTTTTTTTACAAATATTGACATACCTACTACCATTTTTTTTCATTACTAGCCGCCCCGGCGTACTTTGTGCCGCCTCAGAATCATAAATAAGAGAAAATGAATCATCTTTATTAATGTACAAATATCATAAAAAATCCCCCCCCCCCTTTCTTGAGTTAGAAATTGTGAAACTGACACGTCTTTTATGTTATATTGTCACTACTTGTTTTATATATATATATGTAAGTGCCTACCTTATTTGTTGTACTTGGATTAAAATTGAGCGGTTTCACGAACTACTCTAAACTTTGTGTTAATTAAATGCAAAAAAAAAAAAATATAACCAATCAAATGTTGCACGAGTACCTACAGGAGGTTGTTTATTGGCATCCTGTAATAATATTAACTCAGATGTGTTGTAGTCGTGAAGTTAATGAC
Source organism: Pheosia tremula (assembly GCA_905333125.1). Lineage (NCBI taxonomy): Eukaryota > Metazoa > Arthropoda > Insecta > Lepidoptera > Notodontidae > Pheosia > Pheosia tremula. The sequence continues at coordinate 2,708,595 of HG995397.1, forward strand.
GAACGTGATTGATTAATCCTCTGCGTGCGCGTGCGTCGTTCGATTGAGATTTAACGGAGATATATCAAAGTAACGGTAACCGTGAAGCTGCATATTCCGTTTTTAAAACGAATGTAAGTACCTATCCGAGAGATGCATTTTACTACTTGCTTCTTAAGGACAAATTGACAGAGACCTTGAATATCGCCGAGAACTATGTGTATCTCGGATAAGTCAAATGCATATTAGGTCAAGCGTAGCTGTAATAGATGGAATGAGTTTTTAACAATAAAAAATATTATATTACTAAATAAATTAATAAATTCATATCGCCAGACGAACACGTGAAACAATTCCGACCCATATATGTTTGAATAATTCTTAAAAAAAAAACCGTCGAAATGTTGAATTTCGCGCCCTGACCTAGCGCTTTCATTCGTGTGGCCACAGAATAAGTTGGCGGTAAAAAGTTAGGCGCTAGGTATTCATTCAGGCGAGTTCGTTGAACTAAAGACGAGCGCGTCGACTCGACTCCTCAACGAATTGATTGGGGATCGAATAGTCGGATACAGATCGATTCGACGCGAATCGAGATGATACGATGTTAATTTAGAAATATTTAGAATAACATTTTTTTTTAGAAATTGTGATCTGGAATCTATTTATAAGGCTGCATTCACACACGTATTAAATGATAAAATAAAGAGGACCAACGCTGTTTTTTTTTTATAATATTGTATATAGCATTTTAATAAATTTGATATCGAAATTCTGCCTTCGCATAGTGTCTGAATCACCTGTATAGTACCATTCTGTAACAGATACATCCTAAACGTACAGAAAGTACATAATTTTGTAATTATATCTCTGCTAGAAAAACTTAACAAAAGGCGCTACTCAAGCATGTAGTTACATTATCAGATCGTGGAACTCAAAAATGCGATCTGAAACACGGAATCGAAGCTTGCAAAAATGAGTGATCGTCAAGTGTAATAGTTATTTCCCGTACAATGACGCGATTATCGGGACATGTAGCGTGATGACAAGTTGACCGCTTCCCGCGTCATGCGTGCCGCGGAATGCGCCCCTGCGCACGCGCACGCGACCTCTATCACCAGACGTGTCTCGTGATAAGTCCGGACAAGTATCTAATTTCTTAACTGTCTACGCTGAAGCTTATTTGAAAGAAGAATCAAATCATGGTTTAACAACAGTGGCCGAGAGACAGCGATACGCTTGGCGCTGCCGGTCTCTTTTACTATGTTATCACCTCGCGCCAGTATCCATCGCTAGCTACTGTATATGTAATATTACAATAAATATATGTCTTATAAGAGTCGAGAGACATAAGACATGTTCTACTCTCTCTCTACTTCCCTTGGCTGGTTAGAGATATTCTCTGACTAGATATATAGAGTCTCTACTCTCATACCCAAATTGAGTGAGACTAGTCGTCAGATGTCGGTAAGAAATTTGCCGTCTGCCTGTCCGCAACGACTGTGTGAACAAATCAAAAAATAAAATTGACTGAAGAAACTTATGCAAAATAACTTACTACACTACTTTAAAAAAAGTCCCGTACTTCTGCTCCTAGCGAAGTGCTTCCCAACAACACATCATCACTGCGCAGATCAGGACGTCCTACCAACGCGTGGGTGCCTGGTACCTCTAGCTCCGATCTACAGACGACGGCGATCAGCCACCATCGCCATTACGTTCGGCATGTGGCGGGAAATGCGATCGGTAATGTGTTGAAAGCTTAAAACGTGATGATGGATGGCTGATATTAGAAGTGGTATGCGCGCCAGATATGGTGCTCATTCACTCTTCACAAGTCTATTAAAAATAATGTCTTGCGCGCGGAATCCGATCAAGTGACAGATAACATATTACAACCACATCCTAGATACGTACTGAATTAAATGCTACCTATTTGAGGGGAAGAGAAGGCGAAAAAATAATGGTATACATTATTGAATGTTGGTAGAGAATCATAGAATACTTATGCAGAGTAACAAGTAAATTACGAAGGCGGCCGTATTCTGTGAAAGAAACGAACAATCCCATTCGATTTATTATTGGGGATTTTGGAAATGAACACAGTAGAGAATTTACAAACTGCGATTCAGATATCTTGTAACCCTAATCTGAAAGGCATCTCTGCTTAGTTCACCCCTATTGGGATCACAGGAGTGACGGAATTATATTTTCATTTTAGGTTCTCCGTCAAATATAACTTCTGCACACCATTATTTAGCGTATCATGAAAATACATACCCATAATTGGCAACTATATACCGTTAGTTAGAGCGTTAAATCGTCATGAACGGATCCACTAAATGAGGTTAGTTGATGTATTTGACGTTACCCCATACTGTAACAGCTGATATACTCACCCCCAAAATTATAGAATTTTCAATCCTCTTGCAATGGTCCATCACAAAGTATTTTTCAGGAGTAAAATAAGACTTTTTTTTCTTAGTTAGATCATATCGTATCTGTGAATAGTCATATCGCTAAAGAGTTTATACACAAAATATCACTTAGGTTGATTGCCTTCACAGATGACAGGTGGCCTGGCTTTTTCCTCGCTCAAAAAATTTGCTTGATAATACATCGAGGAGATGCAGCCAGCATTCTTGCCACAATTCCACGCAGACAAAGTCTTTTTGATACATGGTTTATCGTCGTACTATTTTTATTAGCTTTAATTGTAAATATATAACTTATAATTTTAAAAAAATCTGTGCATTGAGTATCACTTAAGTTTCTTAAAACTCAGAACTATGGGCTATAACATTGTGTTTATTTTTACATAACGGAATATGTACACGATAGCTGGACCGATGATAAATAGATAGAGTTCGCTAATGCATGTGTAATGAGCAGCACCTGGTGTAAACAAAAAGTTTATGCTACGATCTCTAATATAATACAATAGGTTACATTTTGCCTCGTCGTCGTGTGCCTCGTCAAATGGGCGGAACTGTTCCGGCATCGTTGAAGGCAGCGGCTCTCAATATTTATTATTACAGTAAAGCGTGCTAGCTTAAAATGAATCTTATTGCTGCGAATATGATGTTATATAAGGTCGATTTTGTAAAATTATATCTCATCAGCTGAGTATCTGCTCTTCTGTTGTGTAGTAAGGTGATATCAAGATATGAAAACGAAGGAAAGAATCGTACTTATTAAATGCTTACCAATTTTACCATACCACAGACTGCAGACAGTGTCGAGGCAATGGTAAAGCTAATCACAATCTATACAAATCAATAAAATTGGAGTGTCTGTTTGTAATATTAAAATAACCGCTTTTTTGTAAAATTCCACGCGGACGAAGTCGCGGGTAACAGCTAGTTGAACATATAAACAGTATTGTAATCTAGCCACGGTCCTTAAATAATAGGTATGTATATATTTTATGTGAACAACACATAGCAGGAACACCACATAGGCAACACATAGGTACCAAACCCATGTTATGTACCCTAAGAACATTTAATACACACAGACTGCAATCTTGCACACACACCTCACCAGCACAGATTATAAAAGAGATCCTAAGCTGTAGGTATTTTATGTATTTTTTTTAAATAATCATAATTTTTATGTAATGTTAATTTTATAAACATTCAGAACCACTTTATTGTAATAATGAAGGCGCATGCGCATACGAAGACGAGCGGAGCCGAACGGGCCCGAGCGTGACGCGCCCAGCCACCCATCCACCGAGATAACTCGCAGATCATATCTAAATAATAATTATATACGTTTATCTAATTAATTTAACTTTGTGTTCGAATAACACTCAAAGCAAATTTTCGGACAAACCAAATAGATTTTTAAGACAATTGTTAGAAAAGTCAATTTAGCCATTAAACTCTAGGGGTACCTATCCTAAAAACACCGTTTATATTATTGTATAAATCGATGTTAAAACCTCTCTCTATGTAAAAATCCTTCACGATACAATTTATTTTTGCTTCTTATTTTGAAGGTTTTTTTTATACATTATAGGCAAGTATTTGATCTCGATCTCACCTGATGGTAAGTGACGATGAGATCTACGATGGAGCATACTTGCCTAGGTAGGAAGGCGGCAGTAGATCGAGAGGTTATAAATGAAGCCAACATTTTGTAAAACTAAACTACATTTTTGTTGTTCAATTACTAGAACATAAAACATACATCCTGTATTATACTTTACATGAAATGTTTTACTTACTTAAATAACAAATTCATAGATAAAGTCTTCCAGCTAAAGTATGTGCTGTTAACCGTAGGTATGCAGCTGTAATAACTCTCCTCTCAGTAACGTTAATGCAAATAATCCAGTTTTAAATGGACTATGAAATTATGAAGGTCTATCATTCTGGGAAAAATCTTCCTCGTATGAAATATAAACAACAGGTTAATATAACAATAAAATAAACCTGCGCATCTACATATTTTCCCAGTGACCGGTTGAAGGTAGAATTTAAGCGGCTATTAAGTTGCAAATTTTTCCGAAATGGCATTTATTAATTAAGAAACTAAAGTGAATTTCCATTGTGAGAATTAGACACGTCACTCGGGCCCGGTTTCCTTCAAAGCGGAGATCAGAGAAGACGTGCGGAATAGACCAATCAAATTGTATAAAAGCGGAGGATTTCAAACAATCTGATTGGTCTATTCCGCACATCTCCTCATCCTTTCCTCTTTGGTGGAAACCATGTCTAACTGTCAGAATGAAGATTTGTATTATAAATGGCGGGTCATCAAGCATTATAACTGTTAGATACTATTTCTATTTACTATTACTATTAATATTTCTATATTCTATTTCTAAAAACATTTCCATTCTTTATCCGAATGAGTTTAAAACGTTTATTAAACCACACACCATTACCTTTCACGGTTACCTACACTTAGAAAAAATAATATTACGTAGTTATAATGTAAAGTCCTCTCACTAATGTTCCAGGAACTCTTCATAAATTAGTAATTGTTTCGGAAAATCTGTGCAACTTGAGTCAGTTCAAATGAATGTGGTAAACAGGTCTTCATGGCCACCGAACTGTTTAAATGCTGCAGCGTGCAGGGGAGCTAATAATGGTTGATAAAGCCATACAATGTAGGTAATAACCAGCTTTTATTACCGATTTTATAATACTAGACCTAATTACTGTACATAATTAGGTTTAAGTACCAATACATCGATTAGTTAACAGTGGTGTACCCTGGATACTAACAGAATTTTATCAAATTAATAGGCTTCTAGGATCTTTAATAATTATAAAGTTTGAGGTCTTCATAAATTACATTTAAGAGGCGATAAAGAAAATATCAAATAAGCAAATGGATGGAATCACAATAACATAACAACGACCTAATTACCAACCACCTAGAGCATACTCTCCTACGCCTATGCTATCTGCATATAAATTCGAAAACCCAAACTTATTGCGACAAAATGAGGACCTATTTCACTTTGTATAACTCGATATAGAGCTCAGTAACGTTAAAAAAACGTTTAAACATTTTTTTTTGGGACTAAGCCCATAGCACACTCCCACCACTGCTACTCCTGTAAGCCAGGATCTACAGTGGTGTCCAATGATGACGCCGAAGTTTGACCCTCGGCGAGTCCCGGGATAAAGTGTGTCGGGTGTCTTGAAATCCGCACGAATTTAATCGAAAGATAAAAATAGGAGGAGTTGGATAAAAATTATCCACTTCCCTCCATTACAAAGCGGGAGACAAATAAGATCTGGTAGACAAATTTCCACAGAAGCAAGACTCCTACAGCTGGACTAAGTCCAGGTGTAAGGCACCACGGAGAGTTGAAATACTAGTTGGTCCTAAACTTGTGTACAAACGAAGAAGTTGTGAGAATTGCTGTCAGCATGATCCGTTCGGCATTTGTTTTGCATCGTTTCACGCCACTGAACTTGTACCTGCGTGATAAATCGCCCTTCCGATCTTTACGGAGTTTGGAATGCTTCAGAACTGAATACGTTGTAGACTGAAATACCCTGAAACATACACTACGCTGTTATACAGCCTCTAACGTCTCACTGCGGCAAATATGAACACCGATCCAGGCATATTTCGAATCATAGGTACCTAATGCCTAACATGAATGATAAATACCCTAGAAGAAAAAAAAACGTAATTATGTGACAGTCTTAGTGCGTTCGTGCTGAATATAAGTTTGGATTTTATTAGTTGAATGGCTTCAGTTGCGTTAGGGCCTCACCTAATTTCAGACGGTAAAAGTCCGCCGTTACCCGCTTGCCTCTCCCGGCGGTTGCTTTCCATGATGATTTCCCCACGAAAATCCCCCGGTGCTTGCCTTCCATGAGGATTTCCCTTCGAAAAAAGGGCCTACTTAGTTACAACGACCTAGTTGCTAGATAACTTTTTAATGTTATCGCAATTGCTGCACTGATCTAACGCTTTGCCTGTTGTAGTACAGAATTACAAGGCCAACAAGTCAAGACAATAATACAAGTCATGAATATGATGGCCTACGATCGATAGAGCTTTCTAAAAAAGGTTGCTTCCCTGCCTATTGCACTTTCTATCGGACACGCTCCTCGCCTTAATACCAAACAATTAAAGGAAAGAAAGCCGTCTGTATCAGTGCATATAACCGCAGACCACTCAGCCATCCATCCGCCGACGCCTATGGCGGCCGTTCAAATGTCAACGACTCTACAAATTGCCCACAAAACATTCTTGACGAAATCTGTTTTCAACATTATGATCACAGTACAAGCACTTGGCTTAAGTTTTTAAAACATTATAGTATCCATCGGTTTTGTAGACGATTTGAACAACAACAGAGTTTGAAAAGACACTTGGCCGATATGGCAGGTAACATAATTTAACAGTTGTCTGGTATGAGAAAGATAATAGTGGCTATCTTTGTTCTATTCAATGTTGTGTATCACACAATGCGTATAAAAGTATATAAGGTAGAATTCCTGAAAGTATTTATTTCTTTTATTCCATCCAATATCACCATAGAGTCCTGAGACTACTTAAAATTATGTCGCGTCGTAAAGTTAAGGAAAAAATAAAAACCGTCAGCTAATACCAAATAAATTATTTTGACTCGAATATTTAAATCCCCAATGTACTTGTAGGGAACTAAATTATAAGGCTAGGTAACTGCAACATACGCTGTAATAAAACGAGTAACCTAGGTAAATCAAACCCGTCAACCGTACCGTACCCTATCCGTAAGTAGGTAGGTACTTAAAAAGTTAGTTACAAAAATATCAAAAAAGCCACCACAAAATGTTTTGCATATTACGTAACTTTAATTACGAAGATAATCTTACGATACAGAGGCTCTAGCCCCGCGCGTTACGCTCCGCGGATCGGCCGAAGACCTTAGCGACACTTTTTTCCAACGTCTCGAAGAAAAATTCAAAAGAAATAAGTCGCCACCGTTTACTAAATCACGAAAATTCGTGTCGGCAAATTGCTTCAAAATGCTGCAACCATTTTGCACTCAAAAGAATATGTGCTATGCAAATTGAAACCGTAGTTACGGGGCCTAAGATAGGTTGTTTGTTTTCGGAAAGATTTGGCGTTTTTGTACACGCGTCCACAAATAAATTGCCTCCATCAAACGGTGGTAAACGTATAGAAATTGGTCGGTAATCTCTGTGGTTAATAGGTAACAACGTAAAAGTTATTTTTACAAAGGGCTTTGATATTCGTTGCAATCTTTTCTATGACACAGAAATGAACTGGCGTTATAATAAACTTCAACTCTTTTCCATGAGAAGCTGCGGGTTTCACACGATTTCAGAAACTATTTCGTCTGCATCGGCAAAGCATGAAAATAAGTATATTTAAATAGAAACAGACTTTAACATCTGTACTGTTAGATTTGTTTGTATTGTATGTAACTCGAACGCTTCCTCCCAAAGCTTTACCAATAGCTTTTTTTTTCTAAATTCAAAAAATATACTTTGCTAAATTGCGTAACTGTCTTTCACAACTTCGATGTCCACTCCGATGAGCGAACGCCTCATTTATTTCCCAAAATGATCATCTAATTCAAAAAAATCTTGTTTTTACTGCAGAACAACGGAGTTTTTGTAGTTTTTATATAACTCGGTTATTTTCGAATGCCCACAGAAGCTATTCTTTATAAAATTTTCGTTGGTAAAGCGTCTGCGCGGGCGATGACCGCGCCCGTCATGGGCGAGCGCCCAAGCACTCCTGCGCAACACGGAGCTCCGCCATCGCTCGCCGCGATCATACCTACATTATTATTTATTTTTGTAGGTAAAGGATATGTCAAAACCGGATTATTCGTAATTAAACCTTAGTTAAAATGTTCAAACAAGTCTAATGATTCCATACCAAGTTATACGTGACGTACTACCCATCAAACGTATCTTTGCGAAATCCAAACTACCTAAAATCTAAGTAGCTACATGCGAGTAGTACATACTCACATAATATTAAAAAATATATAATACGTATTAAAATATATCTCGATCGATTATTTAACACCAATTAGGTAGGGCCTATTCAACAAACCAATATTATTTTAGTCTTCATTAAGTAAAGGTACTTACCTAAGTAGATACTTGCCTGAGTAATTACATGAAGCAACATTAAACCTTCTCCTCAAGCACGTTATTGTAGGAACGTGTAATTAAGACCACCTTCAACTACGTTAAAAAAATATGATTTTCTTTGACCATTGCCATTTATCTACGTGGAAATGGCAACAACCCGCATGCCCCGGAATAGACGAGTGGACCCAGCTATCGGTGGTCACGGTATGCCGACGAACATTATGCACCCCCGGTTGCGCTAATTAGCTGTAACCTTTATTATGCCACTGATGGACCGATGGACTTGCTACAAAATAAGTATAAGCGCCCCTCGTGAGGCCGAGTTCTGTCTGTTCACAGGTACCACAGATGATATTATGCTTTATCGTAAATAAAAAAACAACACAATCAACTAACCCCCGAATTTATAGACGTACTATAACTTAATCCAACGTCATAGAGTACTGCGCAAAGCAAAACTCTAGTGCGCAGTCCTATATGACGTTTGATAAAGTTATAAAACGTCTAAACATTCCAGGGAAAGCCGTTCAAACCGAATAAAACGGCTAAATACCTACCTAAAGTTTTAGTAAAGCTGTATAATAACGGATGAAGCTATTATTGAACAACAACCATTAACAATCTTAAGGATTAATAACTTGAAATAAAGAACCAAAAATTGTCAAAATCTTGATTTAATCAAAAATAACTCTTATAACCAGACTATTGTCTTGTTAAGCGGGTAAGGATGTCGTAATTAATATTTAATAACAATAAGAGCCAGGATCAGGGAGCGTCGACCGGCCGCCACGCGCCGCCGCGCATGCGCGCGAGGTGCATGACACCGCGCAGGCGCCTGCGCAGGTGGATCTCACCACACCTGCCACAGAACTGCCCCAAGAATGCTCCGCTGACCTTTATTACGTGGTCATAAAGGGGTTACGAAAGGTAAACTTTTTTCATCAAAAACCGTTGAACTGTTCTGTGTAGATCTCACTAGCTTGCAGTATTTTTAACGGAATTTCATGATGAACATGTATTTAATTACCGTACCGTTAATGTGCATACCTACAACCTATGGGAGTTTTACAATGTCTGGTAGGTACCTAGTCAGTTGTTATTTCCATTAAATATAGGCCACGACAGGATCTATAAATTATATCTACACCTATGGGTAACGGAAAATCTAAGGTGTATTCGTGAGACTGATTAGTTAATCTGTGGTTAAGGTACCTAGTGGAAGAAATACGTACCTACTAAGAAGTTGTAAAACTCCCGTGTCTAATCGTTGGCTGTTCGCGTTTTCAATTAAGTATTCTCTCTTAGTAAAGTACCTATACTCATTCTACTTATAATATGCGAGAACCTAATCCACGTTATAACAAATGGAGTTGGCTTAAACACAAATGGGACACCACCCTTGCCCCATTGTTTACAATATTGCCCATTTGGATGGTCAGTACAAAGTATGTATACAAATAAATATAATTGGAGTGTTTATCTGATTCTGATGTCTGATTTGGATGTATACACGGTACATATACCAAAACAACATTTCTTAAAATGTTTGTCTGTCTGTCTGTCTTTTTGTTCCGGCTTATCTCTGATATGGCAGGACCGATTATGACGGGACTTTCACTGGCAGCTGATGTAACAAGGAGTAATTTAGGTTTCTTATATTTTAGAAACAACTTTTTTGTTAAGACCATGCGGACGAAGTCGAGGGTAACAGCTAGTAAATTCATATAATAATAATTACATATCACTTGTCAATGCTGCCGTTTCATTCGCTCGCACAGTAGATCAAATTGAAGTCAATCTGTATAGCCATATTCATTTATAAGCCAATAATATTCATGTTACAGTGTGGTGTATAATCCCACCTTTACATGTTTAACTGGCTGCTTCGCGTGTGCCTCGGTAATAACCGAGGAAGCTTTTGATACGAGCCAAGGAGCAGCCGTCCGGAACTTACCTACCTACAATTACATTGAGAATGTAGATGCCTGGTTAACTTACCAATTTAGGTAGAGTGCTGATAATATGCATACCCATTGCTTATTTAGCGGAAAAGGGTAGATCTTTTAGCTAGGCGAGCGGTATGTCTAGCTGGGCGGCCGCTATGCCCTGATGATCACTGTCGGGATCTTGTATATATCTTACGTTCTCTGAAAACCCTCATAGCAAGATTCAGGATCGTATGAAGAATCGTCATGTTTGTTCTGAATGTCGTCTGCAACGCCATCTGTGTGGCGAGGTTGAAGAGGGCGCTACACTTAAATTACTAACATGTCTTCGTATCTTCCTACACGACATTTTACTAAACATTATCTCGGATTTAATTCATTTATTTAGTTACCAACAACAACACGCAATACCACACCTAATTGAATACTTCTTAGTTGTATTTGATCTACCTTGATGCATGGAATTCCATGTTCAAGACTGATATGAATCAGTCTTGGACTACCATGCCGGAAGGCACCGTTTTATGATCCATAACAATGCTGATAGTCTACAAGGACTAAATCAATAGGATTACTTACTTAATTATGTAGGTAGGTATTTTTTTTGGGACTAGGCCCGCCACACACTCCCACCACTGCTTGTAGGTAGATATATCGATTTAGTCCAACACTAACGCGTCATCAAGCTAGCTAGCATGCTTAGGTAGCATAAAACGATCGCAGCTCTGCGCTATAAATGCGTGATACTCACACGTGAATTGGAAAAGTGTGCAAACAGATCAGCAAAAGTGTGCAAAAGTTTACAAACAGATCGTGCAAAAAGATGTTCGATTCAAGCATACAAGTCGTCGCTTGGGTGTGTGATCATGCCAGTGTTAGACGTTTTGAAACCGTATTTGCGTGCTGCTGGCATGTACCTCATCGACATAACCTTACAGTTAACAGCACGCCAGCTACTTTTCACTGGCATAAACTGTGGCTGCAACGTCCGATCAAATTGTGCACACCCAGTCATTGGCTTCCGACGGACCTGCGCGTAATCGCATTTTTATAACGCCGGGCCCGAGTCTTGGTAATTAGTCCGCTAGGTAGGTACCTAGGTGTAATTAAAATTTATCGCGTCTTTTATTAGAAGCTTGGGCGCGAGGCGTGCCGAGCCACCGGAGCGAGTAGCTTTGTCTTGCTTTCTTGCGCCGTCTACATTCACTATCAACGGTAAATCTTGCCACCACTGGCGGTTATCGTTGCATCTTTCCACGGGGCTATGAAAAAGGTGTAATGAAATTATTAAAATTTCGCGATATTGTTGTTGGTAACGCAAATTGTCCGCGTCTTCGCGCGTAGCTAGTTAGTACAGTTTTATTGAATGAAGTGCACACCGTATGAAGACAACCGTTGAGAGTACTTTCAACAGAATCTACCATCAAATAGTGACTGACGACTGCCTGGTCTACTCGTTTGATGGGCATAGGCTACTCGACCATTGAAATGGGACCCTCAACCGGGTAGATGCGGCTTAGATTCCCGTTGGGAATCCCATCTTAGAGATTTTACTTTCGTTATTTTGTCAGATCTTATGTACTGAACTCATATCGCCCGCAGTCCATTATACAAACATTGTTTAGTTGGGAACTGTCTAACGATATTTCAAAAAAACCGGAACGAGGTCAATAAACGAATAATTTGGAAATACGTACAAAATAATGACCGAACTACGATTTGTCAAGTGACGCCAGAATTTGGAAAGAGAAAATAGAGCATAAAGTTTTGTGGGCAGCGGTCGGCATCACGATTTCACGGGCGCGGTAATGGCGGCCATTAGACGCGTAGCGACGGCGACACGGAAAATGGCGGCCGTCGACCCTCCCAATTCAACGTGGTCAAAGCGCTTTACTCTAACAACGATTTATTATCTGGTTGTTTTCAAGTCGAGAGTGAACAGGTACCTTCTAGGCAAGTATGCTCCATCCCATCATAGATCTCATCGTCACTTACCATCAGGTGAGATCGAGATCAAAAACTTGCCTATATGTAAAAAATAATAATAAAAAAAGAAATAAAAGAAGGAAGCATCCCTCATTTCAATAAAACGCTTCATAGATAATTATAAAAAAATATTTTATTTAACCATTTCAACAATAAAATTATTTACATCGGCATACACATTTACACATTACGCTAAATATTTATTTAACATATTATATATTTACAATAGACAAGCAGCGAATTTGGATCCGCAACTACTTCGATGGCAATAGCTTTGCAATATTGCCAGGTGCTACGGACAAGTAGGTGCAGCAATATAAAATGTGGGCAATTGTTTATGTATGCCTGATAAATTGGTCTCTTATTAATATATCATAGTCAACGTGCAAAAATAATGTGATTGGTTCAAGACGATTTGATCACGAAGTTGTCCAGAATTTTATATGTATAGTGTAACAAAATTAGTGAAAAATATTTTACCAGATGACTCGGTCAGTTTTATGGATCACGATAAAATATATGTGTAAATGATTAAATGAAATGTTTGTTTTTTTTAACCAAGGTGAACCTGTAGCGTTTGGCCTTGCGCTCAGTACAGGGTGTATTTTTTAAAATGTCTAATAATTTTATTTATTTCTTTGGGAATTTAACCTACTGTTGGCTCTGTTAAAATATTTTACACTAATATTTTTACCCCTTATATATTACAAAGGGTTTGTACTATGCAGTTCTTTACAATATAGATGTTATTTTTATGATCCATTAACAAGCTGAATGCAACATTTCTAGAATTATTAAACTTCCTTGCGTTCGAGCTATGTATAATTCACCGAACCGCACTGGGCGAGCGTGGAGTATTGCCCGATTTTCCTTCTCATTATGAGCGAGGCTATATTACATTTATTTATTGAATAAATATACACCGCCAATTAATTATATCGTAATTTATCAGCTGAATGGATACTAAACGTGGATTTAAACATTTTTCACATGTGGCACCTACAAAAAGTTGGTCACATTATTAAATAGATTATCGATTATCGACGTTCGGAGTTCGCACCCAATCGTTAATGTGCTAAGTTTGTTGGAATCCATAATTGAGATTATCTGTAAATTCCTTTGTACCATAATTTTAGTCGTGCTTTAATTACAAAAATATATTTTCTCTTACACCAACCACACCAACCAATCAGTTCCGGAATACACTATTATTACATTATCCCTGGATGCACATACTTCAATATGTATATTAAAAACTGACAAAATGTATCTGAATCATTTCATTATCATTTATATTAAGTACTCACATCATATTATAGTAAAAAAGATGTATCTACAATGTTCAATTAGTCCTTAATTAAAGATCTACTTTGCTTTTCAAGTACATATCATAAATCAACTAAACGTTTTCACTTTCATCATTATATAAGGTTGAACAAAAATAGTGACAAAATATTTTAAGGGGTAAATAGTAAGTCATAAAGATCACAATTACGTAAAATATACATGTGTAAACAGTATTTAATTATTCTCTGAGAACGCGAGCCCGTGCCGATTCATCGCGCAAATAGTACGTAGATTATTTTTTTAAATTTCAAATGGTCAGTTTCAATGGTATATATTTTTTTTCGGGAATGTGACCTTTACGGCTTATTGATGGACTTCTTAAATTATTTTACACAATTTTTGTTAGACCTTATATAATTTTCTTACAATTCATGATTTCGTTTTACAATCTTCGTTTTTCTATACATATCTCATTTCAATTTAGACCCTGCCCTCATATAGGTAACATTTATATTTAAGTAAAATCCAGGGGCATTTTAAATAACAATTAAATATGTATTACAATAGTATAGTTAAATACACGATTGCAATGTGCAAATTGATTTAATTTCATGTCGACGCAATTTCAGTGGGTGTGTACTGTAGAATTATGCAGCATACATTAAATACGAAAGCGTACGTTAAAATGAACCGAATTAAAAAATAAGAAACATTATTGATTAGAAATTAAAGTTAATGTTGATCAGACCAAATTGTTATAATTGAGTTCTAAATTAAGAAAGTGTAAAAATAAGTGTAAAATATTTTAACAGTAGGTAACATTTGCAAAGAAACAAATCAAACTATTAGACATTTTAAAAATTATAACCTGTACTGAGCGCACGGTTAGCCTTGTTTTAAAAAATCAAACATAATTCACACAATTATTTTATACGTCAACGTGATCCATATAACTTACTGATTAATCGATTAAAATATTTTACACTATTAATGTTATACCTTATATTGCGACACGATAAATTTCAAGATGTTTCATGCAATATCGCCGACTACATCGTTCAATACGCGACCTCAAGGTCTACTAGACTATGCCTGAAGAAAACTTTTTCGCATTATACTTAAGCGTACATTCATTTGTAGGACAGTACCTCCGGAAAGGCGCGAGCCGAAAAGATTAAACTGATATAACTGCACAAGCGTTTTTTTTTATTTCGAAATTACAACATCAATTAAACATGATAATAAAATGATAATTTCTAACACCATTTCATGGCGTACTATGCAAATAATAACCCGCTATAAGTGAAGCATTGCAGTATTCGCCCACCAAGTTAATAAGCATTATTTCTAGCCAACTAATATTATTTACATTAAAAGCATTCTTACACGTAAAATGTACAAATAAAATTAATATTTCTAATACAGATATTCCTCTAAGTATTACGTACAGGCGGTATTAAATAAAAATAACTCACTATCAATACACAATTAAATATAACTTGATTTATACCACGGATCTCTTGAGTGAATGTTACCTAAACTTATATGTATGCAAAATCTAATACATACTTCAAAATTTATGAGGGTTTTAATCATTTAGTGAAAAGAAAATTGCTTTGTAATGTAATTCTAAACCCAACTAAAATTTAAAATGTTTTATCTATCTACTATATAAAAATAAGTCGGGTTTTCCTTCCTGACGCTATAACTCCAGAACGCACGAACCGATTTCCACGGTTTTGCATTCGTTGGAAAGGTCTCGGGCTCCGTGAGGTTTATAGCAAAGAAAATTCATTCATCTGGTGGCGAAACGGAGTTCGCTGGGTTTGCTAGTCTGTTATAAAACTGTAAAGCGTTTTATCTATCTTTTTTAAAACTGTAACTGGGATGTGCCTGTAAATTGATGATATTTAAACATAATAGCGCAAATAGCTAGTTGGACATCTAAAAATCTATCATGTTATTGAAATTATTGTTTAAAACTATTGAATCAATTTTAATGCTGCCTCCACTCTTAGATAGCATATGTTTTTCTTCAAAATATCCGGTACATACTATCACACTATGATCATTAGGGGTCAGACAAAAATCCATAGTTACGCGGACGGAACCGCGGGCATAAGCTATTACTTAAATTTTATACAATGAGTTTAAAATTGTCAATCTCATAGGAAATATATATACTACATATTTACAAATATATTAAAACCCTAATAACTAATTACGTACCTACACAAACCCTGTAGCACCCATTACAATAGGCCAGCAGGCATTTTATATCCGAATGATTGTACAATCTAAGTACATAAATTGGGTGGTACAACTATAACTCAAATTAATATTCACTACTAATTCTTTTACGACATACTGGGAAAACAATATTCGAAGTTATATTAATATCAAAGATATTCTCCATTAAATTTTGGTAAAAGCAAGTAAGTGCGAAGAGTGGGATCGTCCTGTTTCTGTTGCACATGCGTAGACTTTAACCGTGACGTCACAGCCCGTGTTGTTTTGGGCTGTTCTCAAACAGCGAACTCTGACAGTACATCACTATAATTGCGTGCACGTATACGGCTATCATTCGCGACACGTATCTTAAAACGATACGTGTACATACTAGGGGTAGGTTTGGCTCATTCGTAGCCCAGCGGTCCTGAGGATGCCTCGTTTAGAGGCGAAACACGTGTCGAATACTTTTTTAGATTCGCTTTGTGTCGCGGAGAATTGCATTTTATTTGAGTTCCCGTCACTCGTGATAGATAGTTTCTCGATTAACATCTTAAGAGGAGTTCGGGTGTTGTTGGCTTCTTTTATTATCGATCAAACTTGTTTGGTTTATAATTGAAAAAGTTGACAAGCCGAGGGTCAATGGTGGGTCCTCTTTCCCCATAGGTTAACAATGGATTTCCGCCAAGTATCGCCTAGTTCTATCAATTATATAATAGGGGTAGGTTAAGGTATTAGTTGGTCCCACTATTCTCTGGTTAAGATTCGAAGGGAGTGTGTCTGTGTGTCTATGTCCATCAGCGACGCGGCTACCCGTCGCTGTCTTCCTCCTAGCTGTCGATATGGTCTGGCTCCATCTTGGGGCTGGGTCGGATCACCAGCTTGTCTTCATTGTCCACCTCGGTGTGCACTGTCTCGATGGTAAGCATCATCTTCTCCTCGCAACTATCGTCGCCCGAGTCGTCCGAGTATATAGATTGCGTTGATGTTGCCACTTCCTAGAAATCAGAGTGATTACTGTTGAGTTGTGGACTGTTCAGGGCTGTAGATGTTGATTGTTACTTTGACAATTTTAGTAATTATTAATTTTAAGAACTTATGTTCTGTGTGTGTGCTGTGTTTATACACAGTTTGTATCGCGTCCATTTATATGGCCATATTTTTTTTTAAATATATATTAAATATATAATAATTAAAACATAGTTTAGTTGGGTTGCCAACAGTTACATTTCTGATTACTGTTGCCGTGTACGTTGATAAATAATGATGTCGTATATAAGTTTTCGCTTGGTAGAAACTCAGTAGAACGCAAATAGCTCAAAATTTACGAGGCCTTATATAGTTCGTTGTGTATCTCAATAAAATTTAACATTTCAAAAGCAGCACGTTAAAGTAGCAGATTTAAATATTATCATAAACGAGGATAATGTAGTACCTACCTACAGTTAGACCGGAACAAAGAGTTGTTTTTTTATAAACTTCAACGCTCAACAGATCTATTGTTAGAATCTCTCAATAATAGAATAACTAGTATTTTTTTATACATATATTTCTCCGAAGTAGCGAATGACAAAAAATAACACGCCATTTTGAAATTTAAATGTGATTTATATATGACCTCGGCAAAATCAGAGAAAGATTATATTTCTCGCAGATAACTATACTTTAGATATATCTTACTAATACAAAAGAAGAAGAATAAAGATATAATAGTGTAAGAATCTTTCTATTTCAAAGTTATTGAAGCGAGAGGAAATGTAGATTAATTACAAATCCCACTAATATTACAAATGTGAAAGTTTGGATGAATGGATGTTTGTTACTGAATCACACCAGAACGGCAGAACGGATCTGGATTAAATTTGGCCCAGAGATAGATTATAGTCTAGAATAGCACATAGGCTACTTTTTATCCCGGTACCCTTTAGTACTTCATACCTATAACAATGTATTATTGCTCAAAAATGTAAAGATCTTTTTAAATAAAAAGAGCAACCATGGAGTTTCTTGCCCGTTCTTCTCCATAGGAACGGCATTCCGAACGGGTGGTAAAGTAGTAGCATACTATTTGTGTAACTTTAGACGATTCATAAGTACTGTACATAATGGTCTACGTGAATAAAAAATATTCTGATTCTGATTCTGCTAATATTCGGTCGTGTACTCACAGTGATTCTGTTCTTGGTGTGTATTCGCACGTGCTTGGCGAGGTGGTCGGAGCGCATGAAGCGCTTGCGACACTCGGGACACTCGAAGCGCTTCTCGCCCGTGTGCGTGCGCCGGTGTCGCTGCAACTCGTCCGAGCGGGTGAACCTGTCGAGCAAGCCACAACTCTTATCGGGCCCTTCTTTCTTAACGAAATGAGATGCGATGAAATAAAATGGATATGAATATGGCCTCACCCACAACTTAGTGGGTATTTTGCACCATGTCAAGTAATTAATAGCAATAACACATTCAATAAATACACATTATAAATAAAATAATGGATGTGACATGATGAAATGAAAATGGCGTCCTCCTTATGGGGCTCGTCGACGGGCAATTTGTTGCTGCAATTGTGTTGCCGTCTGCACAACACTTGCTGCAATCTCGTAGTATAAGTCCGGCGATATTGCATTTTTTTATTGCCATACAGACAACAACTATACTGTCCAACACTAAGCAACGTTTGTATTATGGGTGCCTTACAATGGACTGGGGGCGAACCCAATATAACATCCAGGACTCGGGTACAAACATTCGTGCTCATCACACAAAGTTTGTTGCTACCTGATTAGCTCAGTTAGTAGTGGTTTTTGTGCCGAAGGTGCCTGGTTCCAATCCTGGTACGGACAAACTTTGTGTGATGAGCATGAAGGCTTGACCCAAGACATGGATGTTTAATATATATATGTATTATATACTGAGTTCACCCTCTGTACATTTTACGGTATCCATAATACAAGCGTTGCTTAGTGTGAGATCGTATAATAGTTGTTCGTCAGGCGATATTATTTTTATTCGAAATTTAAAAAAAAACCATACCTACTCATTATACTTAAAACTGCAATGTAAATTAAAACTCGAAACGCTCAAGCGCGCCCGGCATCGCACGAGACTGGCATCGCGCGGAACGTTGTGGCATCGCGCGGAACGTTGTGTCATGATCGCGTGGTTTAGGATACATGGCGCGCTCAAAATTTACATGATTTGCAAGCCATGCTTTTTTACATAAATTATTTCTATAATTTTACCATAGGCGTTTGTAACTTTACCCAAAGTTTTCTTTAACATGCCCCTTACAACCTGTATATGAATCTGTCACGAAGATTTGTTTATAGGCATTCAAAAGTTTCATCCGATTATTATAACTGTGTGTGAGTATCGATATAGTATCGATGTCGACACGAGTCGTGGTAAAAGAAGCCCCACTTGCGCAGAAGATAAGTCTGTTTGGTGGGAGAGGTGGGCGCTGGCGGGGGGCGCTATACGCCTACCAGTGGGCCTAGTTGCAGCGAGTATGCGCATACGCTTCGTTTCGCGCTGTATCTGTACCAGTGTCTCCAACCATGCCGTAATTACGGTAGATCTACCGTAATTTTTCTAGGTCTACCACCTACCATAGACATGTCAAAATCTACCGTAATTTCGTCCGTGTCCATATTTCTATAATGACAACACTTGATTTAGCAAAATATTACGGCAAAATTGCATTGGGATCCGTAACGTAAAAAAAAGGTCATTCTGCTGCTTCAGTTTGGAAGAAGCAGCAGAATGACCTTTTTTTTCACGTTGCGCATCCCCACTGCATGGGTATTTTTGCTGCAAACACTGGTCTGCCGTAATTTTCCACCATCTACCGTATTTTGAGACCAGGCAACACCGTAATTTTGACAAAGAGGGTTGGAGACACTGATCTGTACCACGGAACATACAATGTACCCAATAGTATGTCCACGTCAGGGCCCCAAGTCTCCTCACACAATCGATTCATTATTGAATATCAATGACATAATAATTATCACCTAATAGTTTTGTCTGAAATGTAAAAGTGACTCACTTGGGGCCTTGGTGACCGAACTTTTAAGCCAGTAGTTATAAGCCGACTTCAAATATGAAAGCTACAGCAGGTTTTTTTTTTATTCGGTTTACGGCCCTGGGTGCTAGCCCTTTGGAGCCTAAGCTACAGCAGGTATTCTCTTGTGTTGCCATATTCAAAAGCATTCACACACTTCATTGGTCGTAAATGGCCGATGACGTAGTCTTGGGCTAATCACGCGACCTAGCTGTCACGAGAAGAGAATACCTGACGAAGCATATAATATATACGCTAACTAGCTATTTCATACTATACAGAATTATTCAGGAATGGTATATTATACCTTAAACCTGCTCATCTTAAGTGCATTTTTAATCATTATGAGAAATAAGAATATCAATGTCTTTTAAAAAAAAAATGCTTAGAAAAAATCACAACGTTGGTTTTTTTTTAAATCGATCCAACGGAATTTTGACTTCACATGATTAGAAATATGCTAAAGAAGCTCAGATTCACGGCATACTATACCCTTTCTGAACGAACCTGTATATAACTATCCGAGATAAATAACTGATGATTCAACATCCCCATATCGACGCATCCATCGCTTCATACAGCAGATATTATTTATAGAGACCAAAAACTAGGGTTTTCAAAATCCCATCCCCCCGCGGCGTCGTGGTATCCATGAGAATTTCCTCACGTAAAAAAACTAGGGTTGTCAAAATCCCGTCACCACCGCAGCGGTGTGGTATTCATAAGGATTTCCCTAAGTAAAAAAAAAAACTAGGGTTGTCAAAATCGATATTCGTATATCAGAGATTGTGTCGGTGGCGAGTAATTCTGAAGCCATAGCTGATGATGCAACCCTCACCTCTTCCCACAGAACAGCCAGTTGCACAAGAAGGGCCTCTCCCCGGAATGCCAGCGCAGGTGCGCGCGCAAGTGCGACGTCTTGCCGTACACTTTGTTGCAGCCCGCGATGTGACACACGTGCTGCTTCTTGCGGTCCAGCAGGCGGCTGGGGCAAACAGGCGAATCAATTAACTGCCATCGGTAATAAGGTGAGATCGAGACCAAATACTTGCCTATACCGTAGTAAAAAAAAAAGTACCCAGAATAAACTACTACTACTACTGATTACTTATATTCACGCGAATACTACACATTGAAATAAAACAATTTTTTAGGATTTTATCGCGTTTTTATTTTGAGGTTGCTGTAAAGCAGCCGAATCGTCGCGAACGTAATCAAAATATAAACGCGATAACATCCTAAAAAATATTTTTATTTCAATACTACTACTACTACTAAATAACTATTTCAGATATGGTTCAAAATGTGTTAAGACATATTTTAAATTATCATCTTAAAATATGTCTTGATAACTATCATGATAAATATAAAATAACCCATCCTTATGTAACTGACGTTTACCTATTAACATTTACATGCAAAATAAATTGAAGATATAAAAAGAGTAGGATCGAAGATTAAAAAAATCTGTGTGCTCCATTCAATTTTTATTTATCTAAACATTTATCGATTTAGTCCTAATTCATGAGTGATAATTATCACTTCAAAACCTGAATTCAATTTAAGCTACGGTAATTAAAACACCGCCAGAGTTAGCCACGTTAGCTACGTCAGAGCTGACCAAAAAGCTGATCATAAATCTAGCTGTATTGCTGTTGACGCGCGACTTGCTGCATTCACGCCTCGCCTAATCGATAATTAATATTCAAGCTATACTCAATAATACTAAAGTATAATATCAGTCAACACATACAACGTTTAGACTCAATAATTAGAGATTGTATGTACTTAAAAAGCAAATTGGCAATATTATTAAATAAAATGTCATAATTAGCGTACGACCGCGTTTCACTTCAAAGAGATTGGCCATGGAATGTGAACCTCCTCTGTTTTTCTCTTCGGCTAACTAGTGTTGCTAGTCACCAACTAGATATGTAGTCTCGATTGAACTAATGGTTATGTAGATTGCATGTGTATGTTGCCACCACTTGTTTTTATTTTACTGTAATTTATCGACACATGTATCACTTATTGGATTGCAGCACTAGCGCATTCCTGAGAGCTGCCTTTAATTCGCGCGTGGGCAATAGTCGATAAGTAGCTATATAATCTGTATTGATACAGATTGGCATTACGTATTTCGGCACAATCACCCTGAGTATGGAGCCAGTACAATAGCCATTAACTTGTAATCATATACTTAGGATATATTCTAACTACCTACACAAGCATGCCTAGCTGTTCCTACATTGTTCTCACATGGCCATAACAATCTACTACAGAGAAATATTGAACATCCTTATAAAAAAAGAGCAACCATGGAGTTTCTTGCGCCTTCTATGGCATAGAAACAGCATCTCGAATAGGTGGTAGAATCTTAGCATATAATTTTACATAATTTTAAGTGTATAAGCGGTCGATCCTGCGCCTATTCTCTCTCCAGTCGTGTCGGATTGATGTCCTATTGGAGTACAAGAGTAAAAAAACAGAATGCACCACAATCATGCACTATAATCTCCTGCGACGTTAGCTAGTCCCCTTTGATATGGCCACCATGACCAAAATTGGTTCAGGTATTAAAAAAATATTATGATTCTAATTCCGATATTAGCCTCAGTGACTGCAGCCCATAATCCCAGTCTTTATATCCATACAGGTATTGGTGACTCACTTCTCGCCCTGGTCGCAGTTGGGGCAGGTGCAGGCGACGCGCTTCATGAGGCGCTTGCCGCTGTTGGGGCTGGCGGCGCGCAGCTTCGCCTCGCACTCGGTGCCGGCCGCCGCCGCCGCGGTGCTGCTGGCCGCCGTGCTGCTGGCCGTGCTCACTGTCACCACCTGCCACTTGCCGGGCTCATTAGGGTCCTGCTGGATTTGTTGGCCTGTCCGCAAGGAAACAGTAGATTAATAATAATTATTATCATTATCACCAGACACCAACTGTATGGTCCCAAAAAAAGCAAGTCCTTGGTCCATATTGGTTGGATCAAGGAAACTTAACAACAGCTTTGGGGTTGAGTCACCTTCGTCCGTAGGAGAATTAAATACCCTCAAGATACCCTACACGTGACCCTGGGTGGTGCCAACTAGGTGACAACTCTACTGGTGGTAGGCTTCGGCCGTGGTTAGTCACCACCCACTGAACAAAGCCATGTCGCCAAGCGGCCTAGCTGTGTTCTGGCATGATGTTCGGTGTTGCCATTCATGGATGGTGGGTCAGATCAGCTGCGCTGCATGTGCCTAGTGAATGTAGAATCTCGATCTACTGCTGCCTTCCTACCTAGGCAAGTATGCTCCATCATAGATCTCATCATCACTTACCATCAGGTGAGATCGAGATCAAATACTTGCCTATAATGTAATAAAAAAAAAGCTTGGTTTCTAGTATTCATTCAATAAATTCAATAAACTCAATCAAACTGATACTAACCTATCAAAGGTTGTGTGGCCTGCTGCTGCGGCTGCTGTTGCAGCTGGGCTAGCTGCACGCCGGGCAAGCCCAGCGCTGGGACTAACTGCACTGCGCCACCCAGCCCGCCCACGCCCAGCGTTGGCATCTACGTCATATAAACTTTAAGCACTATGTTCACAATACAAATAAGCTTCCTAAGGTGGTACGAATATCCAGCGAACATACAAAAAATGCCTGAGATAAACAACAATTAATTATACGCCAATTTCTACTACAAATCCAAGGAAACACATTACAAATTCAATAGTTATCTAAAAACTAAGGAGACATCAGTTTACTACAAAATAGGTTATGTCGTGTTTGGAGATTAATATACTAATAAAAAATGTGTATCGCGTACAAAGGGAACATCAGAATCAGAAATGCCCACAATCAGCTTAGAATATCAAAAAATTAAGTCCGTAATTCAAGTCGCAAACGCAAAACAATGTATCAAGTAAACGAATATTATTTCAAATTGACATAGTAAGCGTATTTATGTTTTATTGAAATGCCACACGCTAATGTCAAACTGTCTGTAGAGCAAACGCAGTGACCTGTACTAACACCTGGACTGGCTATAGTCACCTTGTCATTTTGTGCCTGGGAACATAGACGTCTTATTACTAGAAGACTTCATTTACAATTTACAGTATAAAATGAAAACTATTTCATATGCCGACTTGTAGCGTCTCCTCGAGAATCCCCGGATCTAAATTCCTACTATGCAAAAATACAGGTAAGTAAGACGGCCCCGTCTTACTTACCTGTATTTTTCAGTGTATTTATTAGAGGTTTAAATTAAGCATTATTCTTATGATATAAAGTAATAAATTTTATTCATTTTCATATCTATATAACTATCACATGTGAAATCATAAGTTCCATGGACACTCACTACCGAAATCCATCGCCAGTCCAGTGGTAATTATCGGTCAGTGCAGCGCAGGTAGTAACTGTTCTTAAAAATAATTTGATAATTGATTGGCTCATGCTCAATGATGATAAGACATCGAAAATATATTGACTGAAATATAATAAGTGAATAATGAATTATTACTGTGTACTAATTCAAGTCTTTGATTTTCCAGATTAAACGGCTTTACGACGACAATCAAATTAAATAAATACTAAAAATATAATATGAAGAAGGTTAAAATTTATTTAAGTTTAATATTTTATTCTAAATTGAATTCAGAACGAGGCATTATATGGGCATTCCCATTTTTAAATATTGGCAATACCTATTTAAAACTATGCTCCTACTTGTATTCAAGGCTTTAATTTATTTCATTTGGAATGAATTTTGCATACATTTGTATTCTTATTTTGATATCTGAACAATGCGTTCGCAGGAGAAATAATAATCGCTACAAATGCGATTATAGCTTTGGTACATTTAGTGAGGTTGGGTGAAAAAAATGTGTTAATGTATCTATATACATACTTATTACTAGAATAGTTAATACTTAAATATAAATGTTATATGATGCAAAATACATAAGCATATAAGAGAACACTGCTGGCCCGCTGGGACTGGGACAGTTCGGTTCTCTCACCGAGCGACCTACTCTAGACCTGGAGGTTTTCGATGTCATCTACCAATGGCACAATTTGACTCCCAATTTGTGCGGTCTCCACCAATCAGCCTACCAATAACCAGCTAACTTGCTTATTGACATGCCAATTGCTAAGAGCCCCACCGATTGGGACCGAAATTCTGCTGTTCGTAGACGAAACGAAAAATAATTATTCTTTCTGCGGTACACGGGACAACATTAATTACGCTTCGGGAATATTCGTGTGGTTGCGAAGATTGCCGAACGCAATACCTGTACAAGGTTCGCGGGGCGTACATTAGACGCGGCGGGTATCACCGTGACCTGCTGGCCGGACGGGGTGCTCGCTATAATGGTCGACGGCTGTTGCTGTTGCATGCCCCCCGACTCCGCTTGCATAGCATTCGATACAGCCTTTATCCGTATCCAAGCAGCATGACAGATATCAATATTATACATTTAATAGGTGTGTGACATATTTAGTATCACAAAAACATGAAGTCCATTCTAACTTAAAATTTTAAGCGAGGACGATTGTCTAATGATATTTAAATATCTCATATTATAATTAAATAATTAGTTTTATCGAATGTAGCAGAACAATAAATTAAAGTAAATAAAACTTAACAACAATATTCGAATTAAAATACGTACATAAAATTAATAAAACCAAGCATGCAAAATAAAATGACAACATTTAGGTAAGTACTTATATGTATAAGGTTTTACTAAATTAGTACTAAATATTTGAAGAGGTTAATTTACATAAAAATGGGATAGCATTTTGTTAGATCTTAGATATAACACCGGTATAACTCCATAAGGGCGTATAATGAATTGGCAGTTGGAAATAAGAAGGCAGTAGGATAATACTCCCCGACTTCTAAAGCTAGAAATCAGGCATCTGTCACTCGTCGATCCTGCTGCAACAAATACCTACAGCGCGCTGTACCCCAGCGGTACACCGCCGGCAATCAAATTTCTTCAAAAAACTTGGTAACGCCTTTACACTAAACTTTGGGAATGGTCTATAAAACAAGGATCGTAATTTTGTTACAGGAAAAAGTATGAAACTTATAACACTGTTTGTTTGACGTTGTAACCATTCAAAAACTTTAAATAAGACGAAATCTCTTCAGGTTTTTTATGGATTTTTTCAATTCGCATACCAAATCGATTTAGGATTAAGCACAAAAAGAATTAGCACTACATTCTCAAACAAATAATTAATTTAAATTAGGCCTTACAAATTGTGATTTTACATTTTATTCATAACTCTAGAGAGAAGATCCGGTAGTAAGATCAACTGTAGGCCTATAGTAAATAAACAATTTAACTTTGTATCCCAAGGATTCTAGAGGTACAGGAATCACAATATACTTCTGTTACATTGGGGTATCATAGAGACTGCATCACACCTTAAAGCCTTTATAGAGGAATACCATCGTGTCGTGTCATAGACAAAGATATCTTCCTCACCTGTAGCGTGATGGTGGCGGGCGTGGACGCGCCGCTGACGGCCGCCTGCGAGCCGCCGCCCTGCTGCCGAACCGAGCCCAGCTTATATTTACAGCACAGGTTACCAATAACTAACTACCCTGTACCACCAACTTATCTGCACCGCAGACCGATCACAGCCAAAAACTTATAAATATTGCGCGAGTTTTGCTATCGCTAGTCAAATGCAAGACCCTACTTACTTCCGTACTACCGTTTTTGAGTGCTCATTATCGCTACAGCCTTAACCCATCCATTCAAAGAGAGCTATGTCATCTCCCATTGCCACTAAAACCTTGAAATTGTTGGTACTATGTCGGTTACTCTAGTTCGTCTACGAATATCCTCTTTCTGATTTCATAAACATAGCTCTCTCCGTTGCGCGTTAAGTGACCTTGAACTTGAGCGACATTCTGGGACTAAAACCATTACCATTCTGGTATGAAATGACAATGCTTTCACGCATGCCTTTGTCTTTGCAGGCTTGATAAACACGCGACTATGACTATTATAGCGATAAACGTAAAGTTTATTATCAGCCGGCACCTCGGACTACTTCCGAATGGCCTCTTGCCACCGTACGAAATTAAAACCGCGGTCATTCAATAATACGGAAAGTCCATTAAACCAGGAAATATTATCAAGTCATACACAGAGGTTATCCAGTGAACAAGTAAATAAATCACTTGCGAGCTTAAGTTATCTGAACAGGTAGGTCAGTGGTACAGTATCTACTTATTTGATGCGTATGCACAAATTGACGTTGCATAACCCTATCAAGGATCACAGTCGTTATTTATGAATTTATAATGATCCTAGCACGCTTTGATCGGATGCTCACTTCCAAGTCACCCATCACCACGATCCAAGTTGCGTTCAAGTGTGCTTAGTATCTTGCCAACATAGCATAAAAGTCTACCATCACCCAGGCG
Source organism: Pheosia tremula (assembly GCA_905333125.1). Lineage (NCBI taxonomy): Eukaryota > Metazoa > Arthropoda > Insecta > Lepidoptera > Notodontidae > Pheosia > Pheosia tremula. Next base: position 2,736,103 of record HG995397.1, read on the forward strand.
CGGATACATGGGTGCTATTATGCCAATGCCACCTGGCTCACGACTGAGGTACTTTATTTTGATCTATTTAATATTATAATAGGTTACATTCAAGGATATGTAAATCCCCCCCCCCTCTTGAAGAAATCCTGTATCCGCGCCTGCCATTACCACGCAATACTACTTTAACAATAGATGTAATGACAATGTTGTACCTGCATGTTAGCCAGCGACGCGATTTGTATCTGTTGAATTTGGCCCGAAGGCGTTAGCACGTTGGCTACTTGAGGTTGCGATTGCATCTAGAACAATGTATAACAATTATCACCACTTTTCGTTTACCGTACGTTAAAAATAATGCAAAAAAAGGTGTCACTTTTGACAGATATTGTATGGGGTATCCGTACAATATCTGTCTAAATTGACAGTTACTATGCGGTTTGGACAGTTACTATGCGGTTTGGACAGTTACTATGCGGTTTGGACAGTTACTATGCGGACTTGGGGCCCAGATTTGCTGCCGGACTACCGTCGCATATTTTCGGTAGTTGATGTGTCAGGATACTTAGTATCCAGTAGTAATCGGCCCGGGATATATTTGTATAGAATTAAGAGACAAACTCTAAATCAATAAACTCTATTCATTGTTTTACGCTTTATGGGGGCTGGATCGAGACTATTGATTTTATCGCATTTTTTTTATGTTTTCACGTTCCCCACGTTTCGGCACCTTTACAGCAACCATGGTCACAGGAGAGTCATAAAAAATCAATTGATTCATTATCAAAATCATCAGTGGGACTAAATTACTTTAAACAATAATCCATATACTGGCAGTCGACACTGGCAGCACTGGCTTACTATCGTAGCTGTTTGCCAATATAAAAATAAAATATCTAACCTGTTGCAGTTGCGGTATGATCTGCAAGTGTTGCGGCGCGTGTATGGGCACGTGCACGGTCTGGTAGACGGTGTGGCCGTTGGCCACGCTCACCGGCACCTGCACCGGCACCATGCCCATGCCGCCCACGCCGCCCACGCCGCCGCGCACGGCCACGCCGCCGCCTGCAAACATCCCGACACTCTACACACACTGGATAGACTCTAGCGTACGATACGAACCGTTATAGCGCTATAAAGAGTTTCCCCAAAACGAAAGCACCATGGTTATTTTTTAAAGACACTCGCATGTCACATGAAAACTTCTAGGGTATGATCCATTTCATACGACACAGCTGATAAAGAATTAAATTGAGTATGAGTACACCGAGGTCTTTCGCTCTTGGTTTACCCATACTTAAAAGTTTATTTATCCTACTACCTACCCTCCAAATAGTCCGAAATACATGGGCCTTTATTTATTGCAAGAAAGTTGGGTATCGTGTCAAACGTTTCATGGTGGAACCTCAGTATTAGCGCCAAAATGTAGGAACTTATTTACACAAAATAGAACCTAAAGAAGTGCGTGTTTATGTCAGCGTCTACAAGTGTAAACAACAACTACAATCTGCTACCCATAAAGGTTGTAATGCCGATTCTTAAGTGCAGTCCTCTACGATTACCTTGAACTAAGCATTTGTGTATGCCCTTCAATGATGGTCTGAATACTAGTTGTGAAATAAAACTGAAGATGACAATGATTGTGCAAGAGAAAATAATAACACCAAGCAAAATAAAATGTAAATTGCAATATAATGATTGAAGCTTGGGACGTGAAAAAATAGGATTGATTTATATGGAGACCACTACTCGTAAAACCTATGAATATTGATTCGATTTTATGTACCCATACAAAAATTACCATAATCAGTACATTTAGTGTCAAAGTGGTCTCCATACAATTTTGTTGTTCCCTGTAACCAACCTTGTCCCTGCGGGCTCGTGGGCGGCTTCGTCTCCTTCCCGTTCCCCCCGCTCTTGATGTCCCCCCCTTGGCCAACATTGGCCACACTGGCCATGTTGCCAACACTGGCGACGGGGATGCCGCCGGCCGAGCTACATGGTATCGTGATCGCCTGACTGGTGGGTATCTGAATACCCGCGGGGATGGTAATGTTGGAGCCGGGGATGGTGAACATGTGTTGTCCGCCGGTGAGCGCGCTCAGGGGGAACGAGAGGTTAGTGCCCGGGATGGTGACCGTCGCCTGTTGCTCTGTTAGGGGGGACGGGGGCGGCGGTGGGGAGGGGGGGAGGCGGAAAAACACAGATTAGTATGAGAATAGTACGAGTTAAAAGCGAAAGTAATACATGCGATGGAATATGATGAGTGTGATTGCGGTGACCTCCATGCGTATTATTTTTGTGGAGACAATTGCGAAGCGTAATTTTATCAATTGTTATTTGCGACTAACATTATTATGAGTAACGTATGTCATTTTCAATAATAATTATCAGTTGCCGGTAAAGGCAAAAATCGTGAGAAGTTCGCCGTGTAAAGTTCGCGAACTAGTACTGAGCCAGCATGGTAAACTATGACCTTATAAGGGGTTGTCCTATGCCTACTATTCAACCTTTCTAAATAAAATTATCAGGCATTACTTGGGCTCATTCGAAGCCCAATGGTCCTGAGGATGCCTTGTTTCGAGGTGGAATAGGTGTTGAATATATTTTTTGGTTCGCCTCGACCCGAACGAAGACTTTTAATATCATAACAGACGAGTGAAAGCATATAGAAAGTTTTGTGTTGATCTCTTCTATTATAGATCAACTTATTTGGTTTGTAGATTAAGACGTTAGCAAGCCGAGTGTGAGAGGCCTCCCCAAATTGTGTTACCATTAAATCATCTAAAATAATAGGTTTACAGTGAACATTAAAATTTTAAGACAGTATACCTACTATAAAAAAACCTCCAATTAAAAGCCACTTGGTAAAGTAGGAAGTAAATTTAAAATAATACGTATGGAAAGCCATAACGGTCTTTGACATTCTAATACAATAAAAAAAGGAATTGAGAAACGTCGAAACGAAATAACAACCAATCATGTTGACACTCATGCAATCCTATTATTATGTTATAAATTGTGTGTATACATGCCGTATATAGGATGTATTACGGGTTTGTAAGAATGTTTAGTCCGTAAAGGATGGTTTATTGCATTAGATAAGTAGCGAGGACGCTTGCAAATCCGGCGAGTAAAGTCCTTATGATCGTTTGATCAGAAATCGGCCAGTTAAGCAGTAAGTTGACGATTAAGTATTAGAAATGAAAGTACGTACTATTTTGTCACCGATTAATTACGACGTTATGACGTCACAACGCATCAACCAACAATCCAGAGCGTTTTTTATGAAGTGACCGAACCAAAAAAAAACATTTAAGAAAATAATCCATAATTTTGCAGAAAAATTAAGACTAATAGTTATAAAAATCTTAAAGGATGGCCACAATTTAAAGCTTATTTTTCGTACACTTACACACCCTATTGGGAATTATCGAACTTTAATCTGATACTTGAAACCACGGCACACACAACTTACTACTTACCGCAATAAGCCCGTTTATTAAACTAAACTCGCTACTCTACTAATGCACGTGTAAACCAGGCTTAAAGCGAAGCTGTTGAATGAAAGATTAATTCCAAAGCAATCCCGAAGCTGAGACTGAGATTTTAGTGATATCAAAGCTTATGTAGTGTGTATAAAATCCCTCAAAAAAAACGTTCGAATTGTTCATTATGCTATTACTTCAGAAAATTATTTATGCGTACTTCAATTGGTCTACCCATTTCACTCGATATCTAGTATTTTAGTACCTAATACAAATATATATATAGCGAAAACTTTGAAGAAAATACAATTATTTTTATACAACATAAGAGTGACACAACTTAAGGTGACAAGTCACGTCAAGATTCAACTCGACTGGGCCCTATGTCTGCTGCCACAATCGATTTATAATCGAACAGCAAGCGCATAGTAACTGTCACTTTTGACAGATATTGTATGGGATATATGTCAAAAGTGACAGTTACTATGCGGTTGCTGTTCGATTATGAATCGATTGTGTTAGCAGACTTGGGGCCCTGGCTTCATGTTACCTTGCACAAACGAGGTAAAGTATCGCAGTATTTCGCAAATTGATTTCGGATCTCAGATCTCATTTGAATCGTATATACCCGGCAAGAGAATTAGATTTTATTAGCTATGACTCATGGCTGCGCCCGCGCAACTACTGGCTTTTCTTCGTAATGCGCTATCTCTTGAGTATATCCATGGGATATGCGGTAGTGGAAACCCTATTGAAATTTGGTTTTTTTTTCGTGACACTCGAACAAACAGACATGAATGTGATGTACTCACCGGTGGGTAGATGCATCACATTTTGAAGGAAGCCGGCGGGCAGCACCGGCGTCCTCACCAGCTGTCCATTCACCAGACTCACTTGGCCCATGCCCGAGAAGTTCTGCAAGTGTATCAAGTGTCAATCAACGTAATTATAAAAGTATGAATGTAGCAGTAGCGAAGGTTGAATAACTGCACAAGGGAAACCGGAGAAAAAAATCTCTTACAAGAGTGCACAAAACTTTATGAACTGTGGGCTAGATCTTCCATCTATACTTCTCACAGATCACGAGAGATATGCCGTGCGGTTCAAAATGTATGGGAACTCGCTGTCGCCGTTTTGTTCCCAACCACTCGCTAAAACCAACCAATACGAAGTCTCCTCGGTGCGTGCTGCGTCGTCGCCGTATACAGCGGCCGTACCACGCGACGCACCAGTTTATTCAAAGTATCGTTAGACGATCTATACATTGCCTCGTACATTCACTCAGTAGCGAACATAGGTGGTACTTAAAGAGCCATGTATTTTGTACAAAAATAAAAAAGTCGTTGTGCTACATGAAACCTAAAAAAACATAATAAAGGCATTAAATATTTTTTGATTTGTTGTTTTTAATGATTTTAAAGACGAATAAATAAAATACTTAATACTGGCTGGTGAAATGAGATTCCATCTTTCGCGTAGTTCACTTTGCTGCTGGTATTTTTGCATACAAACACGGAACAACCCGGCATTTTGAAAAAAACTAGAGCACCGGCACCGACGTGCAGTTGCAGTGGACTGACGGCGAAAATTGTAGGTTAGCCAAATGTACGCTAACTTTGTGCGCAAGCCCACCGCTTTCATAACATATCTCCTCTAATATATCTGTGATACTTCTATACTTATGTTATAAATGTGAAAGTTTGGATGGATGGATGTTTGTTACTCAATCACGCCAGAACGGCTGAACGGATCTGGATGAAATTTGGCACAGAGATAGATTATAGTCTGGAAGTCTTTTTATCCCGGTAAAATGTATGGTTCCCGTGGGATAGATTTGTTTTAATTTCTCATAGAGCAAAGGATCGACATGACGTTTTGCGCGGGTAACACCGCAGGGGTATTATTAACTAGCTGCGAGTTAATAATATTTGTTATTTGTTCTACAGAAACCAACCAAGATTACGGTTTCAAGCAAGTAGATAGGAATCATGTTATAGGGAGGCTGCGCCACTGTTATGTAGGCTATGTGCAGTCACCTGCGCGTGGTGCGCGGGGATGAAGAGCGCGTCCTGCCCATCCACGGTGACGGCCTGCATGGGCGCCACGCCGCCCACGCCTCCCACGCCGCCCACGCCGCCCACGCCGCCCACCAGGCAGCTGCCGTACATGCCGCCCGCTTGTTGCTGTCGACACCACACACACATTATCACATATTATTCTCTCATAACTGCACTGCAGCAGTGACTTATGAAAACTAGCAAATATTTAAAACTACGTCTGTCTGGGTTTCCACTGCATCAGACTCATGCACCTGCATCACAGGTACCTCTTAGGCAAGTATGCTCCATCGTAATTACATCGTCACTTACCATCAGGTGAGATCGAGATCAAACTCAAACATTTATTGCAAACTGTGTGTTCATTGGTCTTACATTAGTTTTAGTACTTATGACATAGCGGCCTTCTTCAAGCATTGCAATGTTGAGGGGCTAATTCTACCTAATACTTGCCTATAATGCAATAAAAAAAAGACTCGGTGGGTTAGACGGTCAGTCTCACATCGGTGTGACCAGACTGTATGTAATACCCAACATAGGTTGTAACGTACCTGCAATAGCTGTGGATGTATTTGCAACAGTTGCTGCGGCGCGTTCTGGTAGGTGGCGCCCTCGCCCGACACCACCCCGCCGCCGAGCAGCGACTGCAGCTGCTGCATGGATATCACCTGCAACAAACATTATTATAACCATTCGATGAGAAGTAAATAATTTGTTTCCAACCCCGGCTCGCAACTTTGGGATTTCATGTGCGAATCTCATTTTCAACCATGATTATCACTTGATATATGGTGAAGAAAAACATCGTGAGGAAACCTGCATGTCTGAGAGAACCCCTCGAAAGATGTGTGAAGTCCGCCGACCCGCAGTGGGCCAGCGTGGTGGACTCTGATTCTGAAGAGACTATCAGCTCAGTGGCTCGAGAGATTCACTGGCGTATCACGTACTGCGGGCATGATTAAAGGGCCAGCGAGCTTGACCTTCGTGGTCGGTCATAAAACTAATGCAGATGCTCCATTAGCGGTTTATGCATTTTGCTTGCCAGCTTACTGGTGAAAATCTATAAACCACCATTGGGCTTAAATGTTAAACTACCTGAGGCTGTTGTACTTGTATTCCATTTGGCACCGTGTTCGCTGCATTCACGATGGCTGCTGATAACTCATTACCCTGAAAAGAAAATAAACATTATATTATTATCAAAGTTCACTATCACTAGTTGGAACTTGGAAGGGCAGAATGCCATTGCTCCGAGTAAGTATATAATCTATACTAATATTATAAATGTGAAAGTTTGGATGAATGGATAGATGGACGGATGTTTGTTACTCTTTCACGCCAGAACGGCTGAACGGATCTGGATGAAATTTGGCACAGAGATAGATTATAGTCTGGAATAGCACATAGGCTACTTTTTATCCCGGTAAAATGTATGGTTCCCGTGGGATAGATGTTTGAACTTTTCATACTTTTTATCGCGGGTAACACCGCCGGGCGCAGCTAGTATATTATAATCAGAGAAAGCCAAACTATTATTAGTACGAAACTCAACTAATTTAACATTGTGGCAATAACTGTTGCTGTAGCAGACTGATGGTTGCATCATCAAGATCATCTCAATAGATTATTTTACGAACAATATTTGCTATTTGTAATAGAGAGCCCACTTACCGATAGTCCCTGAGCTCTTAATTGTTGTACCACCGCCGAACTGATAACCCTCAATTGCGGCTGTTGCTGTTGTTGTTGCATGTATTGTTGCTGTATCGCTGCGATAGTCGCGGCGTCACCCTGTACATGTTGCTGTATTAATTGCGCTTGCTGTTGCTGTGCCTGTTGTTGGGCTTGTTGTTGTGCTTGTTGTTGTGCTTGTTGTTGCGCTTGTTGTTGCGCCTGTTGTTGCTGTGCCTGCGCTTGTGCTTGTGCCTGTTGTTGTTGGGCTTGTTGTTGTTGCACTTGCTGTTGTTGTTGGGGACCTGCAAAAGTTACATGATGATTTGTTAAGTTGTTGTAACAATCTCTTTATCAGGAATAAACATTTCACACAGACTTCATTTAGCAGTCTAAGCTAGAATAATTGACTGCAAGTTCTATGATGTATCAGTTGCTCTAAATATTACAACAGAATACTCACTGAAGTGTTGTTGTTGGTCCTTGTTGTCCTGCTGGTCGGGGCCCATGTTGGCGCCGCCGAGCCGGCTGCACGTCGCCGCCAGAAGCGCCAGCGGCGACTGCGTACCGCTGTCCTCCTGGTAATTAGTATGTTAGTTGCATTAGAATCCTAATGCTATAGTGCTTGTTTCAAGCATAGATAAACTAGGTCTATTTGCAGACCGACAAGTGATAGCTCGGAGATAGTATTTACTATGTTGAATAGTTTTTTTTTATTGATGTCCTATAAGTTTGATAAGTTTCATCCCATGGAATTGTTGCCTCACTTTCAATTATTTGCAAAACAATATTTGAATAGTCATTTTTTTCACATTTCTCAACAACTGACTTGCAATAAACTCAAACCAAAATTACTCAAACTGCATACACTAAATTGGGTATAATAATTAAATCCAAAGATCTGCAAATGATTGAAGCATTGTTTTGTAATAGGTTTTGCCATAATTTTGACATACGAACTAGCTTTATCATATATTTTACACTGGCTAAATAGATAAGATGGTGATGCCATAGATTTTCAAAAGAAGATATTGGATATTATAGTATAAGAATTGATATAGAGCCCAGTTTAATAAAAGAGAAGTTAGGCATAAACTACAAACAATCTTACACCCACCTGAGTGCAGGGAAGAAGCTATAGGAACATGTCTTATTTCTATGTATAGCTCGGTCTAACTTAATTCAGGGTTCTCAGGTCCTACAGATGGCCTTTCAATAATAATATTCACAGTATTTGTAAGCAATAAAGCATGAAGGTGTTTTGCATATCGCATTGCTTGCTGCATGCCTGTATAGATTCATTAGCATAAAAACATTATTCAATGACAAAAGCCTGCTGCATGACTCAAAACTAGTTCTTAAAGTATAACCTGCTGAGCAGACCAATGTTATTTTCATTACAGAGTTCTTTTTAGGTTTGGAATGATTAATTACATCGTTTTTTTTTAATCTTTTTTACATAGATGGGTACCATTGATATTGATGTACAATATGTAGTTGACAGAAGTATTATTTGTGTTGATACTTGGGTATGATTGCTTATTTTCATCTGAGTTTTGGCAGGACCTACTTAAATGTGAGGACCAATGTTTAAATTATTTCTCACACCGTGTTCGGTTGATAGAAGATAAGTTATACTAGAACAGACAAATCCATTTTATTTTAAGAGGTATCAGGAATTCGACCCAAATAACTAAATTGTAAATGTAATACTTGGTACAATTATTATTATGCTCGCTTACCTCTCGTGCCGAAACCATTTGTAAGTTCACAAACACAACACAACATCTACACAGCCATACGGATTGATGGCAATTCAGAATAAAAAATAGTTTGTGTATATTCTTTTAACAAAAATCATATTTTTTGGACTGAGATTTGTTTTGACTTTTGTTAAAAGAATGAAAGGGGGCATAGTTGTAGTTCATTCATTTTGTTAAAAATAAATGAGTCGTTCTTTCCGTTTGAATGGTAATCGCTGTTATAAATATTTAATTTGACTAAATTTCTATTTCCGGTTACTATTTCACGTTGCTGGCTGCGTCAAGAAGTTCACACAATGTTTGTGTAAACTTTCAACGTTGCAACAGTTCTCTAAGTTTATATCGGAATAGTTTTGACTCGACACGCCTTTTCCTAACAAGTGCCGGGAGTCGTCGCACGCAAGGCCACCGCCGCCCTTTGATCCACCCACCTCAAATCGCGTGACTGATTTTTATGCAGCTGCTAAATAGGCTATCACCTCAACATATCAAACACGCTTCTTTGAAGTATGTATATTAATGTTTCCTTTTATAAATTTACTGAGTGACGCTTTATTTGCATGAATTCTGCTTTACTACTAGTATGGAGCTAAATGGCTGCCATTAGAAACAGTGAATGCCCTGAATTGTTGTAAGCCATAATGAGCCGATTTTAGAATATTGTTATATGTAGATGTTGCTCGAGTTAAATATATCTAATGAAATTGAAAAAGGGTGGGAAGTCGAACCAGAGGAGGACACTGATGCTATTTCGGCAAGGGAGTTGCTCGCGACACGGTCACAACCTCCCGCGTGTGGCCTGTCGGGCCCCACACGGCCGGGGCCGCATTCGCCCCGCCCTCCCCCTGCCCGACACGAGACCGCTGCCCGCTGGCGTCCGATCTGTTACACAATAACACTGCATCCTTTCACTTTACACTCTTTACCTTGATAGTTTTATCCTCGTTTATGTATTCCACCTTCACTTTTGTGGGCTCAGACGACATTATCTACTTTGCACTGGCAAACAATTATATCCCTTTGTTCACGTACAGAAAGCACCATCCTCACGACCGGCCGCCAAACTGCGGCGAGCTAACTGGCGAGACGCCACGAATACGCTCGGCAATTTTCGGAGATCCGCCTCCTATCGCGTTCGGTTTTGTATCGCTTGTATACAGATTTATCAAGTGTTTGTGAATCTTGAGGTTTTATGAGTGTTTACAGGGATCATGTAGGTGATGAAGTATCTTTAGTATTGTTGCTATGGTATTTTCTTTAGGTAAAACTTTAATAGCGAATAGTACAAGTAAGGTCGCGCTATTTCCGTCTCACTCTATCCAAGACAGGTCTTGATTATTGGTAGGCAGCAGCTGCGCCTCTCTCCTCCTCCCCGTCGCGGGTGCGGCGCCGCCGCCCGATAATAATAATTGAAAGTAGGAAGGACATAATAATGGGTGTATAACCTCGCGCCCGCGGCCTCCTTGGGCGGGCAAAAAATGAACACATGTCGAGCTGGTCGGCGCACTAGCCGCGTCTAACAAGACGTGGCCTGTAAACAAACGATAAGCATAGCTATTGCACTAATGATTCTTTGTTCACATGACTCCGTACAATATGTTTGGTTACAACACACTGGCTGTCTGAGAAGTTCTTATCAGTGCAGTATCGAGTTCATCCATTGTATGGATGTTACTTGAATTTGATTCCTCATTATTCTACTACGTACTTATATTTTTAATAAGTAAATTTTCTAGAATATAAGTTTATTCTAGAAATATCTTTTTTACAGTAATCTCATTGATTACCGATTTATAATTATTTTTAACTAACAGGAAAAATGCTAATTATATGCAAAATGCAAATTATATCTCACTAACTAAGTACTAGTGGACCTACTTAATTTATTAGTTGGTCATAATATATAATGATTGTAGTGTTGCGCATCGTAAATCATTAATTATTATTCAATATCACAACTGAATGTGACCTCGATACTTAATTAGGTAGTTAGTAAGTTCCTAGAACTAATTTTCATTTCAAATATTTTAACATTCATCCATAACAATATATTGGCCCAATTATTTATACTTATAGTTGGACTAGTTTGGAATGAGAGTGAAAGTTGGGCCACGTTTTGTCAAGCGTCAGCCGCGTCGCTTTGCCCCGAGTCCATTATGCACGAATGAGCAGCCAGCCGCCCCGAGAGAGCGTGTGTCCCCGGTTTAATTATCTGGTATATCTGCCAAGTAACTTTCAACCTAATGACATGAACATTAAAGTTTGAATTACTATGCCGTTGAGGCATTAAACACGTATTTTGAAGTACGCAATTTACCATTCTAATAATTTTTAATTTTATACCTTAATGTGAGGTGATAAGGCTCCGTATGGATTCCATGAGTTTTTATATGTAAGCCGTTTTCAAATAATTTCAAATCTATTATGGGTGTACCTTGTCGACATGACGCGGCATGCGGTAGCCGAGTGACGTAATGCTGTTTGCGTATAACTATTTAATTAGTCGATGAACAACACTAATGAAATCATCAGTGTTCATTGTTTCTTGTTAACATATTCAGTTCTCCTATCACACTACCGAATCTTTGGCTGTTTATACCAACACCACGCTTACATATAAATTACTTCCTAATCTACTCATATTGAATCTTTCAGAACGTGAGTACTCATCTAAGTGTCACATTTTTTCTGTGATTCATGTACAAAAACATTTTAACCTTACCTGTAGATTTTGAAAATGCTATTTTATCCTGAAGATTGTTGTCTCAATTGTACCAACTCAATCAAAATTAATCCTGGTAACAACCACAAATACTATGCTTGCAATGATTACGGTTGCCTAAGTAAATAAGATCGTACTTGAAACATTTATGCAGAAGGTAGAAAAAAGAGCCGTAATTTAGAGACATTTTTAACGATTCATATAAGTATAGTAACGGTTGACATGTATAAAAGTAATCTGGAATGTAATTTTGAGCAAATAATCTCAGCTGCATTACTAGGGATATATACTTTTTGTATGACTGACTGTTATTATAAATTACTATTCCAGCATATCTTGTTTCTCTTACAAAACTTGACGCCTAGATGTAATGATGAGTGGTGTGCATTGAGAACAATAAATTAATATTTCCAACGGTCGTTGCTGAATAGACTTCCATCAGTAACATGTTTATAACGAAAGCCTCGTTCTCAAAACCCACTGCCGATTTAACTTTGGATTGCACGAAGTAGCTTGCAGACTAATGAACTTGTATTAGATATAATAAATGTTTTTCCTAATTCCAAATCAAGTTGTCTAACGATAATTAATACACTGATTTCTACTCCTCACATGTTAAGTTCACCTGTCTAAATTAACACAACAATGACATATATTGGAAATGAAAACAGATACCAAGCTCTATCTTGCTATAAACTCGGTTACTCGGAAAATCATAACATTATTTGGATTTACTGTAGTTTGGATTTAATTGGTAGAGTTAATCCTGTCAGTATTGCATTAAAACAAAGCTGAATTGATAATATAATAAATACATCATCATCATTATACTGAGAGTTTTCCCAAAAATGTAAATAGGTTTTAATTCATGAATAATAAAATAACACATTATTATTCAGTAGAAAAGTGATTTGATAAATCTTGAATATACATCTACTACGAGATCATTTGTAAGCTAACTATATAGGTTATAGTGGCAAAATTTAAAAAAAGCCTCCGGTGGACAGTATTTGAAACTTTCAATTATCCATATAATGTGTAAATACGTTAACTATGAAGTACAGTACACGGTTAGCTTACGTATAATCTTGCACTTGAAGTCTTGGTCAGTCACGAAAACATAAATAATGTTACTGATAGTTATAATCCGTAGACGAACTAAAGTAACCGACATAGCTCAAATAATTTCAAAGTTGAAGTGGCAATGGGCGGCACATAGCTCGCAGAACCGCTGGTCATTGGGGCAGATAGGTTCTAGAATGGCGACCACGAACCGGAAGACGTAGTGTAGGACGGCCCCCCACAAGGTGAATCGAGGACCGTGACGTGTGGAAGTCATTGGGGGAGGCTTATGTCCAGCAGTGGACGTCTTTCAGCTGATAGCACAGCATAGCAATCTGAGTGTAGTTGTTTGCATGCGTAAAGGTTAGCATGAGCACAAAGTTATAGCAGACCTTATTATGATATAATTGGTCTGGCTATAGTTAAATCTATCGCTCACATTAGAATCGTCAAGGTGTGTAATAGCCTAAGATAGCTAACTTACCTACATAATATGACACATGTTGAAAGAAGATGGGAGTTTCCAAAACCTGAAATCTAAGTTTCTCTCAATATTTATTTCGTGGTTACTCTGAGGTCTCTTTTATGGCAATACTATAGGTGAATCAAAATTTCTATAGCAGATTACATGTTTACCAACAAAGTTCCGATTTGAAGAATTGTCCACAGCAATTATGTGCCAGAATACGTCACTGCTGCACATCCCCCTATTTTCTAACCTCCCCCTATTACTACATACATGTTTTTCAAAATATTATTCTAGTGGCTGTTGCATGGTATCTATATACAGCAACACAAAATTGTGTCATATTAGTTAGCATCCTACCTGGTTATACAAAGGTTTTCATATACCTATGTAGTTACAGGATGTTTTGAAGTTTCAGGGTATTTTCTCACTACTTCACTGAGTGGTCAAATTGTTGCTTACAGCTTTAGGGTAATCTGCCTTAGTTCCCAAGGGTTTATGAGCATACGGAAGCGGAAGTGACGGTGGGCGGGCCGGACCGCCCGTGCCACCCGCCCCCGCGCCCAGACACGCCCTAGCTCTTATAAGATATGGTGCATCCATCATTAATTAACGCATCAACAAACATATGATTGACTTAAAAGCACGTTATATAAAAAATAACTGAGATTTACGCGTCATCTACAAAAAAGGAAGCAGGTGACGAACACCCCACCCACTTGAGCCTATAGTTCAACGCACGAAGCTATTAATCAGTAATCACTGTGTGTGTTATTGAATGATTTATATGTTTTTAGTCAATTAATGCATCCAGACTGGTGGGTTGAGCGTGGACCATCCGGCTAATCGACCGATGAACGAGGCTACTGCGAGGCAAATGACAGGTAACAGTGCCCTGGCAAGGCAGTTCGAGCGTTTACCTCTAACAAGCGCTGTCAAATGCCATTGGCCTATATGTCAACCTGTGTGTGGCATGTGACTGACCCAGCCTCGCGAGACGCCGTGGGCCGCGTAACTCTAATCTGGTATAAATTTGATTTTTCCAAAACGATTGAGCAAGTTTTAAACTAAGTAACATAGTTTTTAATACACAGAAAATAGATTTTAAGTCTTGTTACTTTTATTATATAACTCGTAACAACTAATATCTATAAACTCATTAAATGTTATATCCATTACACTTTACTTACTTTAAAGAAGGCAACCGTAATGTTAATATCAATTATTTTATACTGGCCTGTGTAAGGATGTGTAAGGGTATCTACTAGCATTATCGTGTGAAATTTTTTACGTCCGGATCGGAACGCACCCTACAGAAATATAATAATTGTACTAAAATCATGTCTTCATTTAGCTAACAAGGTAGGGATCCTATCCTATTTAATAATTGGATACCAAGCCAAACATAGCGTTTCTACAAATTTACTTCTCTTCGCACTGGTTGGTTATTCTAAAAGCGAAGTACAGCATGCATACATTATTTCCTAAAATAAAATATATTGCTAGTAATTATAATAGAAACAAACCTACCTAAAACTTTTCACTAATCTAATTTATCCACGATAAAAGAATATCCTCAAACTAAATCGCAGCTCGTCGATGTTTCGAAAATATCCCCTTTGTAATCTTACCCCTTACCGGTTTTAAAAATTCATAGGAACGCGGAAGAGACGCGCCCACCCACCGACCGCCCGCGACAGAGGCCCGCGGGGGCGTAACCGCCGCCCTACACGCCGCGCCCGGGGCTCAATAACTTTTTCCCGCCAACTAATTTCCATCTAACAACTTTACACGTAAACAAACTTCCATATTTTAATTATCTTTATAAAGAACATTCCCTGTTCCTAATCATTAGTAAATACATATTGTTTACCATTTATTTAATTTGAATATTAATTTAAGTACGATGCATCAAAAATATCAATTGCTAAGATGTAAATTATTTTATTTTTGCCTTAGCAGAATTTTCGTAGCGCGACATAAACGCCATCATTGATTTATACGGAAAAGTTTTTTGAAATACGGAAATAGATTGTCAATTGAATGATTCATTCATTTACTATCATTCAATCATTTTATACTTTTGTCTATGCTACACCTAATTTCTCAGGCAGCAATATTTTACAATGTTTTGTGTTATTATTCCAAAATAAATAATAATGGGAGTATGTAAAACTATCGATTTATCATCTATGATTGTCCTTTTATTATTAGATCTGTGTATGAATTGAAATAATACAAAGTTATCATAAAATCAATCAATATCAATGACATTTCCGGGGCAGGGCTTTATGAATTACAGAAATACAAAGTTGCTATAATAAGTATATCAATGGTATTTCCGGGGCACTCCGTTGCTTTAGCATAGTTGGTAGTGACTCTGCTTTATGAGGGTCCCGGGT
Organism: Pheosia tremula; assembly: GCA_905333125.1. Classification (NCBI taxonomy): domain Eukaryota; kingdom Metazoa; phylum Arthropoda; class Insecta; order Lepidoptera; family Notodontidae; genus Pheosia; species Pheosia tremula. Next base: position 2,751,713 of record HG995397.1, read on the forward strand.
TCGAATCTCGGTAGAAGCAATCTTTGTGTTATGAGCACAAATACTGGTATCCGATTCATAAGTAGGTAATTATATAATATGAATGCCCCCAGTTCCATAATGCGATTCTTTGCTTAGTTTGGGACTGTACAGTTGGTGTCTAGCGATAATGGAATAAGTCGGAATATAGCCTCCTTACCCACAAATTAGTGGGTAATTTGCAAGAAAATATTACTTACGCCTAAAACTTATATTACGTCTGTGGTGTCAAATAAATATTCATGCTGCGGCCACAGATAAAATACCCACTAAGTTGTGTATGAGACCATATTCATATCCATCCATCCAGTTTGTTTCATCGCATTTCATTTCGTAAAGAAAGAAGAAGATTATGCTTTGGCTCAATTTTTTTAAACCAAAGTATTTGCCACACAATCGTCAACCATATGGACAGTTCGTTGCGGAGAGCAGACGCACCATTGATAATCACCTACTCTTACTAGCAACTTACGTCTAGGCCACAGACCAATTATAAGAGGATACTACATGTATTTATTGTTCAGCTCGGGTCTCGTGTTCATCTCGGCGAGACATAAACAAACCAATGTCCTGCGCGCACACGAACAGGGCCCCAAGTCTGCTAATACAATCAGCAGCATAGTTACTGTCACATTTGACAGATATTGTATGGGATATCTGTCAAATGCGACAGTTACTATGCGGTTGCTGTTCAATTATGAATTGATTGTGTTAGCAGTCTTAGTATTAGGGCATCCATAGACTATGCACTTATACAGAGAAGAGCACCGACTGACGGACGCGACTCATGTGGAGCGGGAAATGACGTTATCCCGCGTATTGTTGCTTTTTATTTCACTCGCTTTGGATTGTGTTACAAAAACCATCGACAAAAACCGACTCGATGCGGGTCGGCATTGGACGCAAGGTCACACCAATGTCCAAAATCTATCCAAGAAAGATCGTTAGATACATCGTTTTATTGGCAGCCATTTTATGTTGATGTAAATATGACTGGTGAATTTGTCGACGTGATTAGCTCAGTGGGTAGTGTAGTGACTCTGCCTTTTGCACTGAGGGCATCGGGTTCGAATACTGGTAGGGACAGACTTTATAATTTATTATAATATTTGTACCCAAGTCGTGAATGAGAGTGTGAGTCGTGATGTTGGGTTCGCCTCCAGTCTATTATACAGTACCCATAACCCAAGTGTTACTTAGTGTGGGACCGTATAGTTGGTTTGTTCGTCTGGCGATGATATATGACCAATGAGCGGCTACGCTATATCGTTGGCTGTTGGACCTATAGAAATATGATGCTAGCTCGCCATGAAGATATTTATGTAGTTGCATTTTGGGTCAATGAAACTACAACTTTATTTAAAACAAATTTATTGCACAATAAACACGTGATTAAGAATTGCAAAATACATTGTAAATTGTAGGTTGTATAAATAATATTTTACATGAGTAAGTAATATTTTGTAGTTAGGATATTAGTTTCGGAGATTCTTTACTTATCTAAATTACCTGATAAAGGCTACTTCGATATTTTGAATGAAGTGATTCAACTACGTATTTAGCTTTGCTTGGATCGTATCGTAAGCGAATCTCGGCTTCAATAGCGCTACCTAGAAAGTTGTGTGTTTATCCAAGTAGGTACTGAATTCGAAGCTAGCCTACAATGTGTATACAATATTGCTAGTTATGCTCTTACTCTAATAGTTCTATTCAAATAAAATGTGTAATATTGTACTATCGGCCATACTGTTGATCTTTAAAAAAATACATTGTATTTAATAACAAAACATTCACAAATAAATAAAATCGTCTTACAAATAAAACAATCACACGGTTTATCAAATCCATTATTCTTAAATTAAAGTGTAATAAATACAATCTTGATGATTTTTTATAACAATTTAATTATTTTCAATAAATAATGTATGTTGGTTATTTTAAACAATAAATAAATATATTTATTGGACGTCTTATTATATATACAACGATGTTATATAGGGTATATAAGTTAGGTTTAACAAATTTAATTAATACTAATGTCTGTTTAGCGCCTACTTTGTTTTAATTGTTGCAGTGAATCTGTAACAAAAATACATATTGCGGTATTAATACCTTAAGGCGCACTTGAATGCCTCTGCATAAACTGCCTGACCACCTTAATGTCATTTTCGCGTGGCTATTGTTAGCTATAATGCATTGTTTGCTACAGCCTGCGGTCAAACGATAATTTTCATAAGTGGGTGGGCAGTAGTCTTTGATAGCTCCCATGGAACACAACGGAGAAGTCGGTCCATGTATAAGTTTTGTCAGCATCCGAAAAGCACATTCGAATGTTTCGGTTGCTACGTTTACTCCACAACGGTTGTAGAGGGAAAATGCAACGTTTAAACGTATGGAACGATTAGAAATCACGAAATTTCTATCACCTTGGTATCGAATTCGCCTCTTCGGTCCTTGCGTGTTGCCATTGTATAAAAACTTTTATTAATATGGAGGCTAGAATACATAAGAGCTTTACCGTTAAATAATGTGACGTCTACAGTCCCCCGCCGCTCCTCTCGACGGTGATCTTCTTGTTCAGGTTCTCCTTCTCATGGTGTTCCTCCTCCATCTCAGCCATGCGCGCGAACCGGGAATACGCCACGTGACCGGACTTGATGGCTGACATCATCTGGGGGGGGGGGGCGAGTGATTAAAAGGCATGCTTGAAATCTTATGATAATATGTTTTATTTATATTTTTTTGTTATAAGAAACATCCAATTATGCCTACATAGTACTTCGATCCCAAGCACACCTAACACAATTAACTCGCAATGGCGTACCCCTCTGCAAAACTAGTCAGTGACAATTAAGATGACATTGTAATTCGATTATGAGTCAATTGTGTTAAGAGGGGGTCCTGGGATGGCAAACGACGGAGCTATGCAAAGAAATAAGACACTGGCGTTATTTCATATTGGCACATTATAGTTGCACATTGTCAATGAGAAAAACGGTGGTACTTTTAGTAGTGTCAAATTTTGTTCTACGCAACAGATTTACCATCACTGTCTGTGTCCTATTGTTTCGTATAGCTCTGTCCCTCTTACTAACGTCAATCTGGTCGTATGAACGAGATATTGTAAACGCATTAATAGAGATTTAATGTTTTTTTTTATTAGTAATTAGAAATGTTTATGAAATTAGTATCAACGCCATTATAGTGTAGGTTATAATGAGCAATGACTGGAAGCCACCAAAAAGCACAAGCTTAGCGATATACTACAGAATATCGTGCGGAGGAAGGCATGCACAAACTTTGCTCTCATCTTCTTATTACTCATAATTTTTTTTAATCTTAGAGACTTCTTTTGCTTCACTCTATTTACACAAACCTTTTTTTTTTATAAATTCACATTAAGCCAATGTCACGACTTCATTAAATCGGTACTTGACTAAATTTGAAAATGTTAATATGCAAAAATACAAGGCAATTTTATGCCCTTATATTTAACAGTTTCACATGCATATAACTTTACTATATACCCTTTTTTGGTACTGACTACCCAAATAAGTAATTAAACAAAATAATCCGTTTCAAAAAAAAAGAAATCACGCGCCACAAACAAACGAGCATGCAGTACCTGGAGGTACTCGTCGAGTTCGACTTGTCCGTTCATATTAGTGTCGATCTCTCTCAGTATTTCGTGCAACTGTTCGCCGGTGACGTCCTCGCCGTAGTTCTGTGGACACCAACCCCGACATCAACCAACGGCGGCACATGGACGCGACATGGACACAGATTGCTGAAGAACTTTTGCTATAACACCAACTGCAGGTGGTCAGAAATATTACAAACATTGTGCCAACCATATAATTATAGTCAAGTTCGTTGAACGATATTGATATTTGTTTCGCTCTTCATTAGTCCCAATTTACGTTGTGCAAGGAAAATTCCGAGTCACAAAGCTCTTAGTTATCTTGAATATGAGCGGCAATTATTTTTTAAGTGTTTGCTTCAATCAACTCCCTGGTATAATTATAATTTATGTTGATGTTCAATTATAACAAGAATTCTCTTCACAATATTGTAAGCGTGGCATAAAATTATGCATAGAATAAATTGCACAAGTCGTCGTTAAAGTTAAAAAGACATCAGCAATCATAAAAGGGAATATTGTGCGTTTCATTTTATGCATAATTTTAAATACAAAATGTCCTATTCTAAATCCCGGGTGCGTACAATACAATGAGTCCCATTTAGCCAGTCTTAAGTACCCGAGTGCTTGTCTACCTGCAGATAATCCTGTATTTCCATCTGGCCGTTGTATGTCACGTCAATCTCTGACAATATGGCGCTCAACTCGGCGTCTGTCGGTTTCACACCCATGCTCTAGAATCGGCATGGTTTTGGTGAAATATCTTGCTATACATTTTATAGAGAATGGATGTCATTTACATTACTACGACTGGTACTCTTGGCAGACAAATACAACTACTTTTTAATATTTAGAAGAAAAAATAATAATTCTTATTCTACGAAGGGTCTCTATTGCCATTTACCGGAGACACTTTCATATTCAAATTAATAGTTGTAAGCTATTTACCAATGGCATTACAAATATTGTTGTAAAGGAAATTTTGTGTAACTTTCTATTATTTGGGGTCCAGACTGGGCTGATTTCATCTTTCTGTATATACAAACAAAGATGGAAAACCCAGATCAGAATTTAAACCTGTTGATAAATCATCATTGTTCGTCAGTAAGGATTTATGAATTACATTTCCACGTAATATCTCTACAATAGGGAGTTTAGATCAAGTTTTGACAGCATCGAATATCGATCAAGTGATATTGTTTTGCTATAAATTCCACACCAGTGTCGCTAGTGGAATAAAACCGATTACTCAATCTGTATACTTCGCATGTAATGTTATAGTAAGGTGCCAGCCCTGAGTCCTCATACCTTCAAACTCCTTCTGATATCGTTAATAGACACGAATCCCTTTCGGTCCTTGTCTATGATCTGGAATCGTTTGATGTACGTCTGGATCTCCTCCTTGCTCAAATTGATCGGGATCTTGTCGCGACTCGCGCGGTTCACCATCTGACCCATCTCGTTGGCCAGGAACTCGCCCGCTAGTTTGATTTGTCGCTGGAATTTGATAGATAGATAACAAGTTAGCTCCAGTGTGTTCAATTGAGAAATTGAGAAATTGACGCTATATTTGAGCGACGAATATTTAAGCTGCTTTATCATCCAAGACTATTCATAATGCTTTATTGGCCGAAATGCAAAAAAAAACAGTCATGTTTGATTTCGATATGAGTCGCGTAGAGATTAGGGGGGGGGGGGGGGAGTGGGAGAAATGTTTGACCCTCGTCAAAAATGAAAAAAGTGTGGTCAGTTTCAGTGAGTACCTTCTTCTCAGTGTCAGTCCAGTTGAGCTCCTCGGCCATGATGTCGACGACGGCGGGCAGCGCCTCGGCGGCGGCCTGCACGTTGAGGAAGGCGAGGCGCAGGCGCCGCGCCACCATATCCACCGCCGTGCACGCGTACTCGCGTACGCCGTACCTGCACGCGCAACAACATGCTACACTTTGAACTCGCCGCAATTCCCGGTACCGAGAATTCCCGGTATTTTCGGTACCGGGAATTCCCGAACTTTTCGGTACCGGGAATTCCCGGAGTTTTCAGTACCGGGAATTTCCGGGAGGAAGTCTGAGGTGGGCGTGTAACGTGTTTGAACCCTATTTAAGGCTCTCGGTAATTCCCGGTTCTTAAAACACCGAAAGTTACCGGTAGCTGGGAAGTTTCAGCCAGTTATTAATGAATTTGAAAACAATGGCAACAGACTTTTTGGACGCATTGGTTTGGAAGCTGAATAATGGCGGTCGCTACAACCTCAACCGAGGACTTCTTACAATACCTGAGTTTATTTCATACCTGATTTCAGCATCAATGTACGGGAACTCGGGATGAATCTTCTTGCCGATGATGGGCCACCGTTTGCCGGTCATTGTCGCCATCTTGGCAACAGCAAACGCTCTGTCGCCGTACGACTTGGCCAAGTGTTGGGCTACCTAAAATTATTATTAAATTACTATCTGACACGACACACTTTGCCCTCCCGAATTTCTGAAAATCTTTTAAAATTTTTCTTTCCTTTAAAACCGTATTTGGGCTATTACAAACATTAAAAATTACCATTGGTCCAGCTGTTTTCAAGTGATGCGCTTACCAATTAACATTATTTATGTATATATAGATCACTCGGATGACAATCCAATTGTGAAATAAAACTTCATGTTACGTAGCCATTGTTAATTCTTTTTCACATCTATATCTCCCCTTTTCACTCGTATTTCTAATATCCCTTTGACTCAGCGTTTCATATACTTAATACAAAAATGTCGAAATTTGATTATCCATCCCTAAAAGGGTCTATGCATATAAGCGTACACCCACCTCCATTTCCAATCCGAAATCTTGCACTAATCTAATGTACATAGTGGGCGTCCATCCATGCGCTCCCTCGATCAGGAATCCGTCCGTCTGACAATCCTTGAACAGCGGCTTGAGATTGTTGCCTGAAATGAGACGCATACACCTCATCATCATCATCAGCTAATTGCTGTCCACTGCTAAACAAATACATACAAACTTTGACCCCCTTAGGGGTCGAATTTCCAAGAATCACCCCTTAGTGCTCACCTAGGTTATGTAAACTCTTAGTCAAAATGTTATGTTTCAAGGTCCACCGATCTAGACTGCGTTGTTTGTCTCTCTATCAGCCGATAGACGTCCACTGCTGGAGATAGGCCTCCCCCAACGACTTCCACACATCACGGTCCTCCGCCACTCGCATCCACCGGCTTCCTGCGACGCGTGTGATATCATCGCTCCACCTTGTGGGGGGCCGTTCTACACTTCGTTTTCCGATTCGTGGTCGCCATTCTAGAACCTTTCTGCCCCCACGGCCATCGGTTCTGCGAGCTATGTGCCCTGCCCACTGGCACTTCAACTTGGAAATTCTTGTTGCGTTGTTTGTCAGTCAGTGCTAAGGATTTTATTAGAAAGATAGGGGCTCACTCTCAATAGCGGCGTCGATGGTCTCGGCCGCCATGGAGCGGTAGGTGGTCCACTTGCCGCCGGCGATGGTGACGAGGCCGGAGGGCGACACGTGCACGATGTGGTTGCGCGCCAGCGACTGCGTGTCCGGCTTGTTGGGGTCCGACACCAGCGGCCGGATGCCCGACCACGCGGACAGCACGTCGCCGCGACGCACTGGAATACGTTACGAAGTTTAGCGGAAAAGTAAAGATCTTCCAGCCAGGCGGGTGGTACGCCTGGCGGGACGGCCGCTATGCCCCTACGGTTATTGTCGGGATCTTGTATATATGTTACTTGCTCCGAAAACTCTTATAGCGCGATTCAGGATTGTGACGTCAATTGCTTATTGTTCTGAATGCGTCTGCAGCGCCGTCTGTGTAGCTTGTTGTGCGGTTGAAGTGGTCGCTATAGAAGCATATTTATGCAATTTATGCGTTATGATTACTAACAGTGAAAACATTTTGAAATAAAACTATTTTTTAAGGATTTCGCGTTTATTTTTTGTTTTTACCTTCCCGACGTTTCGGCTGCTTTACAGCAACCATGGGCACGGGAGGACTGAGGTGGTTGAGTGTGAGTCAGTCCAAAATAACTTCAAGCCCACTAACCTTCAACATCAGGATTCAAATAGTTCTTGACCTCGGTAAGGATGAAGAGGATCTCGTCCTCGGTGGGCTTGGGGTTGTGCGTGACCTGGCACGGCATGTCGGTGGTGCCGGCGATGGTGCCCTTCAGCCACGGCAGGAAGAAGATGACGCGCCCGTCCGACGTCGCCGGGTCCAGCAGACCCATGTGCTCAGGGCTATATTATTATAAACATCGTATCATTTTAAAATAAACACTTCATTTTGATCAACCGGCAAATTTACTTTAATTAGAGAAGCTTATTAGCTCATTGGGTAGTGACCCTGTGAACAAGCTCCAAAAAGGTCCCGCAGTCAAACCAGGTATTACTGGCCAGAGCCAAATACAACACCCGGTACAGGACGAGGATATATAATAATAAAGGAATAATGTACAATATGAAAACCATGAACACAACGATACCTACTTAAAAAATCTACCAGCGACATCTATCGCGGACGTACAAACTAAAACATAAATTATAATTTTGACGTCTTAACATCCCGCCCACCATGGACGAGTTGTCCATCGTACACCATATCCTTAACATTTAATAACGAGATAATCAAATACAAGTTCAAACCGCCCACCATGACAAACAAACCACGGTTGAAATATAACAACAATTAAATCTGTAAAAACACTAACCAAACTAACTAATAGTAGTTCTAAAAGTACAAGTAGATCATCACATGTTAACAATAGGAAATGTTGATAAAAACAAACAAAATTGGATAATAACATAAAGTTACTTACATCTAACTAGTAACCGGTAAAATAATGAGCTTGGATACAGGTCTCTTGATAATAGATCCCTTACATTTTAGAGAAACCACGCGAGTAAGATTGTCCAAACCACTGTGTTTGTCTGTTATCATGCCATACAACCACCTTGCTGGTGGTAGATCATTCTCCTTGACCAACACTATGTCACCCACTTTGGGCTCGGGAGTGATATGCGACCATTTATAGCGGTGCTGAAGTTGAGTGAGGTACTCCTGCGACCATCTTCGCCAGAAGTCTTGGACGAGTCGCTGTGTAAAATGCCATCTCTTAAGCGTGCTCATATTAGATCTCTCAAAATTAGCATCTGGTACAAGTACTAATGGTTCACCCACAAGAAAATGTCCAGGAGTAAGCGGAATTGGATCTTCTGGATTGGTACTAATTTGAGAAATCGGACGAGAGTTGAGGCACGCCTCTATTTGACATAAGAGTGTCGTCATTTCTTCAAACGTGAGAGTACTATTGGCAATAACTCGTTTTAAGTGATGCTTAGTGGACTTCACCCCAGCCTCCCACAGCCCTCCAAAGTTCGGAGATTGAGGTGGGATGAAATGCCAGTTAGTGCCATTACTAGCTAACCAATCGGCTATATGACTTGCAACAAATGACCTTTCCTGATTAAACAATTGCTTCAGTTCCCGATTTGCACCGACAAAGTTGGTACCGTTATCACTCCACAAGTCTGCACAATGCCCTCTGCGTGCAACGAATCGCTTGTAAGCAGCCAAATATGCATTCGAAGTAAGGTCACTCACTACTTCGAGGTGTATTGCACGAGTGGCCATGCAGATGAATAAGCAAATGTAACCCTTTGAGGAGTGATAACGTCGTCCCTTTGAGGGTCGTATAGCAATAGGACCGGCGTAATCCACACCGGTTTGATGGAAAGGTCGGCAAGCTGTAATACGAGATGATGGCAGTTGACCCATCAACTGCTGATTCGTTTGAGCAGCATGACGAACACAAACAACACATTTTCTAACATGCTGTCGCACTAAATTTTTCGCATTTATAACCCAATACTGCGTTCTTAAATAATTTAACATTAATTGAGGGCCCCCGTGAAGAGTACGCTCATGAGCATCTGCGACAATTAAATTAGTTAAATGCGACTTATATGGTATCAATATTGGATGTTTCATATCTTCTACTACGTTAGCGTTCTGCAATCGACCACCCACCCTGAGGATACCTTCACCGTCAACAAATGGATTGAGCGAGGTGAGTTTGCTATTTTTACTTACGTTACCTAATCTTTTTAAACTATCTATTTCTTCCAGAAACTTCTCTCCCTGGCACAAACGGATACAGGTAAGTAGTGAACATTTTATTTCTATAGTAGTTAGCCAACGCGTAGGTTTATAATCAGAATTAGCTTTGCTTAGATTAACAAATCTCTTACAATACGAAATAGTTCTAATTAGTCTAGTTAAATTTGAAAATCTTGCAATAATACTTTCACTCTCTGTCATCATGTGACATAAAACTTTCTCTTTCTTTTCTTCTAAGCTTGTTTTCCCAAAATTTCTTTTCGAGTAATGGACTGTATCTTCTTGAAGCCACTTGGGCCCCCTTCTCCATAATTAATTTTCAGCAAGATCACCGGGACTTACGCCGCGCGATGCACAATCTGCTGGGTTGTCTTCGGATGAGACGTGTGACCATTGACCGTTGTCCATTATGGTCAATATTTCGGACACCCGATTTGCCACGAAAGTTTTCCACTTGCTTGGGTGACTGCTTAACCAAGCAAGAACAACACTAGAGTCAGTCCAAGCATGGACATCTACTTTAGGGATGCTCAATACCTCGGAAACTTCTTGAAGAAGTTTTGCTAATAATGCAGCTCCGCAGAGCTCCAATCGAGGTATTGACACCTGTTTTACGGGAGCAATTCTTGATTTAGACGCGACCATGTTCACATGAACCTTACTATCACTGCTAACAGTTTTATCGTATACAACAGCCGCGTAAGCAGAGTTGGACGCATCAGAAAACCCTTGCAGTTCTGTGTGAACATTGTCCTGTCCGGTGTCCATCCACCTATTTTCTAATAAATAAAACCGTCTCTTAGCAACTTCAAAAGAATTACCATACTGACACTGTGGATCAGTAGATTTAAATGGTAATTTAACCACGTAACGGCCTGATTCATCTCGTGTGTGAGTTTTTGCAAAGAAATCTTCACAAGCTTGCTCTTCTTCAGTCAAAATCTTTTGACTGACTAAAGGAGGTTCTTCTAATTCCCAGAACCTCTTTAAGAGATCATCAGTGGTTACGTGGGTGTGCATGCTTACAACTGTATTTTGTCGCCCATGAGATTGATTTGGAGATGAATGTATACAGCCAGAGAGGATCCAACCGAGCTTGGTATTTTGTGCCACGGGAGAACCCGGTGGACCCTTGATAACACCTTCCAACAAAATCTGACCATATACTTCTGCACCCAATAAAAGATCCACTTTGTTTGGCGTATCAAACAAAGGGTCTGCTAACTCTCCAACTGAAATTTGGGACGACAAAAACTTCAAAATAATCTTCTTTTCAGGAAGCATTGAAGTGATTTTATTAATAACGTGAGCTTTTACATCAACTGCAAAGTTGGGATCATGGCGTGACTGAACCCTAATAGTTACGAACCATTTAGACTGTATCGATGCAGCCTGGTCACTACCAAGTCCTGAAATACAGCTCAACTTCGAAATCTTCTTAAGACCAAGCATCTGGACCGCTGATTCGGTGATAAAGGATGCTTGAGATCCTTGGTCTAAGAGAGATCTTAAAAAGAATGTACCTGTTCTCGCTTCTACCTTAATTAAGGCAGTGGCCAATAAAACTTGGCTGCTCAAATTGGAGAAACAGGTGACAATATTTGATACCTCGCCTGGTGATGCCGATGATGGTGAAGAAGAATGATCCGCACCATCTCCAGGTTGACCACTGCACTCGTGGTCACTTCTAGGGACCGGTTTTGGATGAAGCAAGGAGTGATGCCTCCTTCTACAAATACGGCAGCTGGTTGATTGACGACATGAAAATACAGAGTGTGTAGAACCAAGGCAATTAAAGCATAACCTATTGGTTTGGACAAACTTACGCCGCTCGTCGACGTCCTCTTTAGCAAACTTCTTGCAATTGATTAATTTATGAGAACCGGAACAAAAATTGCAAGATTCTGCTGTGGCAACATGCATAACCTTTGAAGTGCGAGTACTATTTGACTTCGTTTTATTAGTGTCTAAAAATTCAAGTGACCGAAAGCGTTGATCTAAAAACTCCTTAAATTCGCTAAACTTCGGTAATTCGTCAGTAAGTTTACTAACTTGGACTTCCCACAATTTCCGTGACTCTGTATCAAGCTTCAAACTAACAATATAAATAACAATGATATCCCATGATGAAAGGTCAACATTTAAATTCTTTAGGGCGTTCAAACATTCATTTGTAGTGTCTAGCAATTCCTTAACGGCACTGGATGATTCAGATAATACATTTTTTTGACTTATAAAACGCTTCAAGATACAATTAGCCAAATGTTTTTTATTGTTGTAGCGATGTTCTAATTGATCCCAACACGCTTTATAATTCGTAGCAGTAATCGGAATGTGCCGCAGTAATTGCTCGGCTTCCCCTGTCAAGTAGCTTTTTAAATAATGAAGCCGTTGAACGTCGTCCAATCCTTTATTGTTGTGAATCAAAGATGTAAATAAGTCCCGAAAACTAGTCCATTCAGTGTACTGACCACTGAAGGTGGGTATTGATATTTTCGGTAACTGAACACTAAAGGATTGGTCAACCCTAGACACATTGGAAATGGGATTAGACAGCGAAACAGAATCAGAACTAAGTTTAAGTAAAGCCTCTTTTAATTCAGTCTTATACTCGGTACACAACTCTTCGGTTACATCATACGCATCAGTGGTATAATAACTTGTCTTCATAAGCTCCTTGTCTCCAAACTCAGATAAAATCAGCTTATGAGTATCAATATAAGAGCCCCAGTGCTTTTCCAAAGTTTCCAGGCGTGTTTCCAAGTATGGAACTGTGATTCGCTCCTTGGGCGATTTTTTATAATTAACTCTCGCCTTCTCAATGCTTAACCTAATGTGTTCTTGAATTCTGATATAAGTTTCCATTTTTGTTTCTGTTTCTTCTGTCTAATGTATTAAATATCCTAAGTAGTTATTACTTAGACGCCCAAAATACAAGTTTAGTCACTCAACTTGTATGGTAATCATCAACGTTGAAGCTGAATTATTTTCTAAGTCGATGGACTTTTTGCTCAAAATATTCTAAGTGTTTGACACTTCGGTTCAAAATTAGGCATGGATTCCCCGTCGTTCCACTTTTAGCCTAATTATTCTAAGTCCACGAAACTCTTCTATAATTTACAGAGTCAATTTTTACTTGAATTTTTTCTAAGTTAATATGACACATTAAAAGTACTCACAGTTTGTCACTTCACATATCACCTGAATTTTGTCCAACACACTTATCCGCTACCGCTTATGCGCGCCGCTGCTCTCGTGGCTCCACCATTCGCCAACAGCTGCTGCAACTCGCCTCTCGCACGCTAGGGTGTGCCGCCGTCATCCAGCTACTGTCCGACTCGATACGGACCATGAACAAGCTCCAAAAAGGTCCCGCAGTCAAACCAGGTATTACTGGCCAGAGCCAAATACAACACCCGGTACAGGACGAGGATATATAATAATAAAGGAATAATGTACAATATGAAAACCATGAACACAACGATACCTACTTAAAAAATCTACCAGCGACATCTATCGCGGACGTACAAACTAAAACATAAATTATAATTTTGACGTCTTAACACCCTGCTTTCTGTGCTGCGGGTCCCGGGTTCGAATCCTGGTTGGGATAAACTTTGTGTGATTAGCATGAATGCTTGTACCGTTGTACCGCTCGTTGGGTAGTGGCCTATTGTCATTATACCGGACCGTATTCGATTCGGGCCGTAGTGCCACTATGCTGGTGCAGTCCGGGTATTGGCAAAAAATATATTTTTCACATGCATGTTATTTTTTTATATAGGGTAAATTACAGAATGTCAATTTGCAATTTGTGTCTCCAATCGGACGGAGTATTAAAAAAATACAATGGAATTGAGAACCTCCTCCTTTTTGAAGTCGGTTAATGATGACGACCCTGGGGATCAAGACCGGGGGGTACTTGGGTGGTGCGGAAGGATAGGCGAGGAGACAGTAGGCTTTAATGATTGAAATGATAAATTACGTCATCTCCTTTACAGTATTAGGCCTCGGCCTCGAATTTAGCGAGCAGCGGGGCGGCGGCGGCGGCGCGGGAGCAGCAGGATCTTATGCGTAAAATCAAATGGACCGGTTCAATGGCGGCCAACGAGCGCCGCTCCCGCGCCGCCGCCGCCGCCGCCCCGCTGCCCGCTAAATTCGAGGCTGAGGCCTTAGGGATAGGCCAAACCGATGCAAGTAGCTGGTGACCAACATGATTGAGCTCTCGCTCGCTAGCGTTAGCTTTATGCCGCGTACCTGTAATATCCTGGCAACACAATGTGCACGCCCGACGAGGGGCAGCAGATGTCCTTGATGGTGGAGTCGTCCATTTTCCTGATGCTGTCCGTGAAGGGGCCGGTCGCGTTTATGATGCTCTTCGCTTTGATGTCCCACTCCTTGCCGGTCAGCTCGTCCTGGAGGTACGACGGGTATATATAATAATACAAGCCCTTTATAATGTCCCACAGTTGGGCACGGGCCTCCCCTCAATGCGAGGAGGATTAGGCCTTAGTCCACCACGCTGGCCCAGTGCGGGTTGGTTGGACTTCACACGTCTTTTGAGGGGTTCTCTCAGACATGTTTCCCTTCACCGTTTAGCAAGTGATAATCGTGGTTGAAAATGGGATTCGCCCATGAAATCCAGAAATCTTGAATATGTTTGCAATTACATACAAAGGATAAAAAAAAACATATATGAAGAACACTTCACACCGTCACAGGCATTTTGCCAGTGTCAAGTTCATAAGGTATCGGATAACTTTTTCATATTAATGCTTCCAGCAGGCCTAGGCCTGACCCCCCCCCCCCCCATCCGACCCTATCAGTAAAGTGATGAATATTTAATTGATAGAAATATGCCACAAACCCTTAGTCGAGCGCCGCTCAGCTTGCCGGCCGTCTTGTGCAGCTTGATGACGCTGACGTGGTTGGCGATGGTGGCGCCGTGCCGCGCCGCCGTCAGCGCTATCGCCAGGTTCATGCGGGCGTCGTCTTGCTGACCTGCGATCAACAGACCCATTATAGTATACTAGGTGCACCCCGCGGTGTTACCCGCGATTAAAAAGTATGTCTATCATGGGATAGACATCCGAAAAAATGCACGGTTCCTATGGAGGAACCGTGCATTTTTTCGGGATAAAAATTAACCTATGTCGTTTTCTGACTCGCGCTTGGACTAGGTCTATCCGCAGTCGTTCCATATGTTTAGATTTCTAAATACCCGTTCCGATATACGTTCTTACATTATCAATTAGGTAGCTACTTCTAACATTCCTCGATCGATAGCTCACTCAAAATAACTCACCGTCATAGTAAACGATGCCACCGCACAAATTGTCCGACTTCAACATCGGAAACAGTTCGAGAGTGTTCTTCTTGGACAAATAGTAGGAGCTCTTCACGTTGCGATCCCCAGCGACGAGATCGTACATCTTTATACCGAACCAGTAGTAGGGGACTTGCCACCATCTGGGAAAAAAAAAATCATCAGGCAAAATCCTAATAGTAAGACTTTTCACACTATCAGCATTATCACGATCCTTTACACGACAGTATTGACTGTATCGCGAGAGTCACTAATCCCCACTTTTGGATCGTGATCCGGATTGAGATTCCAGTATCTTGATCTAGATTTACGGTCTGAACGGGACCATTACGACACTGACAAGATAGATCTAGGCGCTACGGGTAACACGCTGCGGATTGAGACTGTAACTAAGTCTTATCTACAATGAATATTTTGAATATTAATCATTAAGATTAATTAATTCCAGGGAACCAGGTATCAGAAGATGCATAGCGTGTCCATAGCTCAAAGCCGCAATTTTTGGGACTGTCCGTTTAAACCTCTCATATATCTGTGGTTTAAACACATATTACGAGGAAACTGCTGTACGGATTCTAATATTAATATGATGGTCAATATGTAATCCTTCCACGCGAATAATGCCGCAGCCATAGCACTTAAGAAGGTTTTTTTAAGGGCAATCCTGGATCACACAAAGATGTACTCCATCTTGAGCTCACTCACTTATAAACTGGCAGCAATATAGGCAGCGGCCTCGTCAAATGTGGCGCGACTTCCAGCATATTAGCCCTCTCGTGTAGAGCTTCCTTCACCATCTTGTACTGGTCGTAGTCGAGCTGCATGATCGCCTTCTGGAGGTAGCGGACACCACCATGGATCAGCTTGGTGCTGCGGCTTGAGGTGCCACTGGCAAAGTCGTCGGCTTCGACCAGGGCAGTTCGAAGACCTGAGATAAAATCCAATCTCATAAACTCAAATTTGGAACAAATCCATGGTTGTATTTCAAATCAATTTACCTACCATTTTAATTAATCAATTCGACAAGGAATAGCCCCGATATTTTATCTGAATATTTACTTAGCTAGTACTTAGGAAGTAAAGCAATCCGAAAGACACGGTCAAGGATAGTCCTCCACTACTGGACCGACGAAGACGACTTCACACTCCTCAAAGGTTGCAACCAAGGACCGTGATGTGAGGAATTATATTGCGGACACATATGTCCAACCAGCAGTGGACGTTATAGCTCCATGATATTTGCAAGTCTCCTACGGCATATTTACCCTACCTCTCGTAGTAGCGTCCAGCGCGCATCCCGCCCCAGTGGCGCCACCTCCGATGATGAGGATGTCGTACTGATGGCCAGCCTGCAGACTAGCCACCTGGTCGGCTCTAGTGGGCAGCGGCCTCTTCTTACGCTCTGTCTTTGCTGCTACTGTTGGCTTGTACCATAGCTGGGAAGTAAGGGGGGATGCATTCTTAAACCAAAGTAGAATTATAAAGACACCTACTAAGTAATATATATCGTTAATAATAAATATCACCAGACAAACATAACTGTATGGTTCTAAACACGCAAGACTGGATTTATGGGTATAATGGACTGAAGCCATCCCGGATATCCTCAGACCTGGGCCAATTAAGTCTACCTAAAGATCATTACCAAAATTTGTCTAGGTAGGAACCGAGCCCGAAGCTACCAGGGGCAGTCGGCCAAGTCTTCGATCAAACCACTAGGTCAAGGTGGTCGTCGCAAACGTTCTCGTAATACGCGTATCACAGATTCATGGGTATCTATCCCCACATGGACGTGTCTGTTATATGATGTGAAGTGATCCATCACCTCTACTTGTCATTCTGTAGACAGCGTAAAAGACGCCTAAAGTTATAAATCATAATGTCTCTTTTAGACTAGTCTTTCGAAGATCACATTACTGAATTATGCAAGTCTGTGGCTCTCACCCCGGGCGAGTCGTCTGCGCCGATGGCCCACACGGCCACTGCAGCGCCTGCGATGCCCGCCGCACCACCAACCAAAAGTCTTCTCCGTGACATCGCTAACTAAACAAATACATAGAATGAAGTAATTAACTAAGTAGTAGATGTGCCTGTTATAAGATACGCTGGCAATCAGAGGAATTCACCGCACATTCGGTGATACTTTATGAGATTGAAAGGTATACCTAAGACACGATGGCGTGAGAGGTGGAGATACGCTATAATTACTTGGAATATGTTAGCTATTGACAAAATAAGATGCGAGAGGTATTTTCCCCGCAATGGAATTCGGTATGCAAAATGTCATATCGTTTCCTACTTAGTCTGCTTCGTACGAAGTTCGATCGTCTCCTTTAAAATACGCGGGATTTACAATAATAACTTCGATGTTTTATTGAGGCATTGACATTCTCCCCTCTTTTAACGTAGTGTTAGTATGGATCACCCCTCGGGGGCGCACCCCTGCCGCCGTTTAGTTCCCCCTATATGTATAACAGCGCATAAGTGGGTAGAGCAGCGTTTCCGAATAACGTGAATGACCTTTCCTTTTGTTGGCTGAAATCTGCTGGAGCTGAATGAAAACCTATACCTATTTACTTTAAAATCATTCACAGTTGCTTATGGACAACAATGACGAAGACGTTTCATGTTTAAAATTCGTCACGTGAACATATAATTAGTTGAGCCTAGTTACTACTACTCGTAACACACTTTTTAAATATTATTTAGTACTTTTGTGTCGGGGATTTGAATTTTTCTGTGGGTCCAACCGGAGCTACGATGACATAGACAGACAAAACCCACAAACTTATAACACCCCTCTTTTTGCGTTGGGGTTTAAATACGGCATGAAATATGATGGCTTAGTTCGAGAGGAATCTTATAACTTTTTCCAATGGCCTCAGTGAACTATGAAAAGGTAGGTAAGCATACCTAATTTATATAAAGTAAGGCATTGATGAATACTTATTTTATAAGGTAAGTATCTTTAATAGTATCATTAAAATCTAATCAATTTTACGATAGGTAAGTATGTTACGTCAGACAACACGGAAATGTCACGCGAGTCGGTATGAGAATCACTCAGATAATCTTCAGTCGCGTAGTAGTAACATAGTACGTTATCTCGTAATCAACCTGATAACATTTATTAATAGCTTCGTTTTATCTGATAATGTATCTTTAATCTAACTACTCATTACATGTACTTATCTACAAAAAAACCGGTTAAACTCTACTTATATAACCGAAAAATCGTTAAAATCGGAACGATGATTTTCAGGCCAGCAATATCATTCATGGGGGAAAATATTTTAAGTCACAATATACTCCCACTCATTAGAGGGGAACCCCCATCCCCTCTATTGAGAGGGAGTACATTGTAATAGGACTCAAGTTGTAGAACGGTTGATTCATAAACAGGGGTGATTAGGGTTGACCTACATACCTTTATCGATCCACGAAAGTAACTTATTATTAGATCAAAACTCTTTTTCCAGTTTGTACCGGTACCTATTCCTGTACCTAATGTAAGTCTGCGTCGGTGGAGATGGAGTGGTCATCATACATACATTGACTTCCTTGCTTGCAGTGGGTCTATGAAGCATGCCAGGATTCAGATACGTAATGCTATTTATTCCACATTTAGTAACAACATGATTTTCTTTGCGGGTGACATGTCTAAGGTCGAATTTAGCAAAACAGTGATACTCGTGTTACTATAAAAAACTAATAACTTTAGTAACATTAATTAACGACAATTATTATGAAATATTTGTTGAATAATTATCTGGATGACTTGGTCAAATAACCATATATTACCGACTATCCATATACTAGGTACTAACATACTCATTGCCCACATAGCATAGCATACGTTTTTGTTTTAATAACAGGTGCCCATGTACAAACACTATATCTTTAAAAAGAACATACAACTTTATATTGGTGCCCTACCGACCTAAATATAGATAGAAGGTCGTAGATCTCAGCTATTTCCTTCGCACAATTGCAATTCATTGTTGGCCGCAATTTGTACTGTAAAACTACCTACACTAGCTCACATATTATTGCAATTGAAACCGGTCCTTAGATGTGTAGCGACCTCATCAACCTCGCCACAAGGTACGCAGATGGCGCTGCAGACGGACATACAGTACAAATGACAATTCTTCATACAATCCTGGAACGCGCTATAAGTGGTCCCAAAAATAACCGTCGGAGACCAACAGCCCTCCAGCAGTGTAATTTTAAATCATTCGGAATCGACATCGGAAACGGATTTGAAACTTTCCGATGTTGATGTCGCACCCGACGAGCTTTCGGACGGAAACTTTTTGAAGAAACAATTTGGTATTATCATCAAGATACATCGAAGATAATCAAATTCGGATTTTTTTATAGCGATTGCGGTAATCCAGCTCGGAAGTATTCAATTCCGTTTCCGATATCGATTTCGAATGGTTTAAAATAAACCTGCACGTTTGTTATATTTATTTGATGGATCTTTTGCCTATTACGCTAAAGATCCATCAGGTAAACTCGATCATCTGTAAATAAAATGGAACAGCGTATAATAACCGATTTATACTACAAGACTTGTTGCAAACTTATATGAAACTGTCATTGGAATGTACTATTCTGATGATAATATAGTAATGAATTTGCTGTTCTGTTATTTTGGTGTCATATCAACAGAAACACGAATATGTTTCAAAAGAATCCGTAAGTATCGTAAACTTTCAATCTCTATGTCTGAAAGCGGATCCAGCTATATGCAAATTTCTTTTATCATATTTATTTTTGTATATATACAAATTTTACCTCTATTTTAACAAACCACAATATTATGCAGTCATCCCGCTTTTAACCAACTGTAGGTAAATTGACTAATACTTTGTTATTATTGCGGTAAAGTACCTACTATTTTTGTGTTGGATTGAATCTGCTAAACCGCTTGCATTATTACAGGGGGATTCCCGGTTTATAAGCATTGTATTTTATTTGTATAAGTTCTTACTTACCTCGTACCGAACCGCTTGTGTCATTACCTAATTTATACAGGAAAACCCGCTGTTGTATAGCAATTACGAGGTATGGTGTAGTGGAGTGTGTGGCTAGATTTGACCGACGATATACATTTTTAGGCAAGTACCAACATGTACCTAATAATAACATGAGGATACAAACAAGTTACTTATCTAGATAAATATTCTGCACGCAGACCATGTTTTTAATTCTCAGATTCTTCACAAATTTCAGCGGTCGGTAAGTGGGTCCAATTTTAATGACTGACATAAAAACGAACTAAACGCACCACCACGCTTATATTCTCTAAAGGGATAGGTAGAGTACATATTTAGGGCAATATAATATAAGGGGAAAGACACAAAGAAGAGAATGAATCCTTTTTCCGTGGTGTGGTAGCTATATTGCTATAATGAATTACAGAAGTCGATGGAAGCCGTGTTTTTATTAATTGAAGTGAATTACAGAAGTAACTATTCGTGGAAATCGGGGAATATTTCTAGGCAACGACATTCTGCTTTCGTTTTTTTTTTTGGAGCTGCGAGAATCATGGAAATATGATAATGTTCTTTCTTAAAACGTAACGTTGAATGACTAAATCACAGATGGTATGATCCTGATATGCAGTGTACTTAATTATTGTCATTAATACTTTTTCATTAATCCCATTATCGCAGTCTCGACGCTCTATCTCGGATGCGATAACAACCAAGGTCGTATCGTGTTTGATTTGTCTGAACAGTTTATGTAGGCAATGCATGGTTGTCTGATGGCACAACGAGACATGTTAGGTAATAATGGAAACGATAGTTAGAATAATTGCTGCCCAAAATCTGTCTTGGTCTTCGCTAGACCAAATAGTAAGACGTATAGGAGTGTCATTACCAAGGCTCAAGAGTCATCCCAAACAGAGAAAAGCTTCGCTTTTATTATGAGTACAGTACAGTGGACTGGGAGCACCTCGTACAAGACCTTAGGCCGTAGCAACCCCTTGCGTTAGAGCGACGAATCTATCAGTCCTTGGACTCCCTGGAAGACGGTACTATCTCTGATAGGTACTCCTTGGTTATTTATATGTCTGTCCTTCTTTAACACATTGCTATATCACTGTCTCATACTAATTGGACTAAATATAAGTATGTACATTATTACATAACTTTACGTAAGAATTCTGGCACGCGATTGATACGCGGAAAAGTTATTGACCTTCCGCAAAAAGTCAGGGATAGGTCTATGCGATATTACGACATACGATGATGAATCAAATTAAATATTATATCAAACTCCTTCAGCCGACAGAGATAAATGAAGTATCTCCTATCGGTACTTAAGACTTCGTCTCATTTTATATCTTTGACAGGTAATTCAGGTAATCCAGTTTCTTTTTTATGATTACGAACCCTTAAAACTTAGCGTGTTTCTGGGAATGGCAGGCTTTCAAATATTACTGCTTAAAAAAAAGATGCCTTGGCTATAGAGGTGTCTGCAATATAATATTTTAGAAAAAAAAACCTGTCTATGCCACGAACTCGTCATTAATGAAATGGTAAGGGACACAGAACCGGAGTGGGCAGGTACTTATCTCATTCTATTTGAACACTGTCTCTGTTGTTGTGGCGAGCACCGGTAGTAGCGGATTGTTGGCAGGGGCTCTGTGTACATCGGTACATCGAATCTTATTCCAAATTTATTTGAGACGAGCCATCGCGGCGAGACAGCGCATCACGTACGCGTGCTCTTAGCTATACAGCGTTCCACTCACCAGGGATGTAAATAAGTAAAATTACCTTTTTTTTTAATAAAAAAAAAACCATATTGTTTTTTTTTATATTCAGGCGAATACTGCACATTAAAATAAAACTAATTTTAAAGATTTGATCGCGTGTATATTACGTTTTATGTACCCGACGTTTCGGCTACTTTACAGCAACCGGTCCTCCCGTGACCATGGTTGCTGTAAAGCAGCCGAAACGTCAGGAACGTAACATAATATAAAGGCGATAAAATTACCTTTATTCTGTAAAATTACAATTTATTTAAAAAATATATGTTCATAACGTATGAATTTTTAATTTACCTAGTAAGTAATTCTACCGCAATTTAGATGAATTACCGTAAGATACGGTAATTTTGAAACCCCATGATTGATATGCGTTGCGTTCCATAGGAACGGCATTCCGAACGGGTGGTAAAGCAGTAGCATAATATTTTTGTAACTTGACGATTCATAAGTACTGTACCATAATGGTCTACGTGAATAAAAAATATTCTGATTCTGATTCTGTTCACACGGCGATATTGTAGGGGAATGGTTCGATGAAGGCTGCATACTAGCGCCGTAGGCCAGCGAGCCGCCTTCATCGAACCATGTGGGGGTTGCATGTTAACACGACACGGAGAAATGTCTTGAAACCATTTCCCATTTTCTATAGAACGTATACTACAACAATTTTATGTCAAACCATCAGCAAGCATTTTTTTTATTTATTCACTAACTGGCCGATACATATGATTACAAATAATGTTTAGTGTTGAAAACTTGGGTAAATGTATAGTCAAATATCACATGGATATCAATCTTGGTACATAAAGGTGCTTTATAAATAAGGGCTAACATAGCAGCGCGAACTGTTTAATTGTTTGAAGCTGTTATTTAAGATTACATGAGAGTGACTTAGCCAGTTTTTGAGGCCAACGCAAAGGATTATAGCTGATACATAGCTGACGTAACTTGAAGTCTAGCCTAAGGAAAGGAATGGGTACCTATATGTGTCATGGTATTCCGCGGATCAATCTGGACTATATCTGGCACTAGGTCTGCAGCCGGCCGGCACCGTGTCCTTGAACTCGGACGTAAGACGACTGATTAACATAATATTAACGAATTACGAGTAACTATTCCACAGCAGTATGAGCGTTTTAGCAGTCGCGGGGTGATTGACCGGTGCCTCGCAATTTTCGCCTTCAATTTCGAGGGATCGTTAAAATTATCAGCGCAGATTCAGTATGCGATTATATTGTGTAAATTAGGTGCGTCATGTATGCCACGCGTACTCAAGCCAGGACTGAAATAGCATCAGCTTGTGAAATAATCATTAGTTTAACGGACACGTGTAGTCAGGTGACCGTCGCAGTTGCCGGGACACTGGCTTAATTTAATACAAAGATTCGCATTCCTGTGGCCAATTGTACCGAGAATGTTTACAATAAACTAGCTACCTACTCTGTGGACATGCGTCTTGGGAGTGTACACGATCGTAAAACTTCCTCGAGTTGTAAAAAAAAATATCCTAATGTCAGACCATTTCGTAGACTGCGTTAGGTTTGTAGATATGACTTTATGCGATACACGTAACGTCGATCGGTAACGTATTCTATTGACCGTAGTATACGTAACGTAGGTACCGTACTTGTTCCGTAATCTGGGAGTCCTTGATTCAGATCGTCACGATGATGTCATAACGCTGTCTGTGACTTGTTTAGTTCTATGGTTGAATTCAAAATACTATTGATAGTACACTGCCAAAACTATGCAATATAATTATGGTATTAAGAAAAGTTTTCTTACAAAAGTCGACCTTATTATGTCCACGGGGATATAACACCTTCTAAAATAATTATATAAATATAATAGTATCAGTTAGAATGCTTTTTCTAGTAGGTCGGTACCTATTGTGATAATTACCGTTTCATAAATGAAAATGGTTAAACAAATCTATAAATATTAGTTCCTAATATTCTAAGAGGTGTTAGTTATCCATTATGGTCACGTTAGACACTATTGTCATACAACTTACCTTAAAAAATCTAGGTCCAAGGATAACTACGTAGTATGCATGTAATCCACTATATTACTAATTTTAGTAGACAGCCGACTTGCGATATTTTGTTGTATAAAAAATTGCGAGTACGACACTTATTCTATTTCACATCACTATTTAATTTTTTTTGTGTAAGTTTTTTTTTATAACCGCACTAATGTGATGTTATTTAACTCAATCGTGAGCTATACCCACAGCCCATTCGCGGTCACACGGCCGACCTACTAGCTGTACGTAGCCCGTAGCATATTCGATCCCTCTGTCTGAGTCATTGTTCTCATGACATTGAAAGACCCCATAAAATTGAGTCTAAAAATGCGGAAAATCCGCCCAAAAATAAATGATAGCGTTTGTGAGGACGCCACTGGTAAAATTATACGATTATCAACTCTACGGGGTTAGCGTAAATAGTTCTCGCGTTTTCCGCAATATGGCGAATCCGTACGCATTTTGCTAGCGTTGTGCGCAACAACGACATCTAGCGAGGACTGTGAGAAACACAATGTTCACGATTAAGATTGTGTAACAATAGATATTTGGCATTCTGATATCACGTAATATTCTCGTATGACACTCAATAACAAATAAAATGCAAGTTAGCATGAATGTATTGCTGTTAAAATTTTAATGTATAAAGCTAACTCTGCAGTGATCAACGCCATCTATTTATGTAGCTTAGTAAGCAACACTGTTGTAATAGTGAGCCCGCACTACAGGCACTATGCAGATATAAGCGACATTCGCTACCGCTCGCTGTGGGTAGCGAAACCTGAGTGTGAGGCCCGTATTGTGATTTCGCGCTAGCTACGGAAGACCATATAAATATACGGCGTACTACCCCGCTAGGTATATTACAATACTTACAAAGGAAGCGAATATCAAAAGTCTGAATAGGCCTTTATTTTATGATTACCAACTTACGGTTGAATCAATCGGTCATACTGTTTCTTAATCACAGATATCGATTTTTTAAAGCCTTTGGTCTTAATCAATCTCAGGTCAAATCAAAGATTCAGTGCGAGATTAATTATCAATACAGATTTGGAACCTATGAATGAACCAGATATTAGATAGGTCAGCTTATCTCTTTAGAATAGATTCACATTAATTTTTGTTCTAATGATTCTATGACCTAAAATTACACTAACAAATTTCAAATACCATACATAATCAAATCTACATCTTTTTACATACTTATTCTAATAAAATAATATATAAAATATCATAGGACATCAGTTTATTAAGATAATAGTATTACAATAAATGTCAGACCTTATTATACTTGTGTGACAAAGAGAGCGGGATCACTTCTCTTTCTTCTCCGAGGAGAGCGAGTTGTAGAGCTTAGTGATCTCGTTGATGACCAGGTTCTGGGTGATGGTGCCGTTGGTGTCGATGAAGTTAGCGAAGGACTTGATGATGGAGGCTTCGCGGGTCTTGCCTGCCGAGTCGCGCATCACGAGCACAAGGTTGTATTTGTCATCATGTCTGTGAGATAGTAAGGTATAAGTTAGACCAAGAAGTTTAGAAATCTATACATATAAATAAAATTGGAGTGTCTGTTTGTAATATTAAAATAACCGCTTTTTACTAAGTGCATTTGGATGTATACACGTTACCTATACCGAAACAACATTTTTTACAATTTTTGTCTGTCTGTCTGTCTGTCTGTCTGTCTGTCTGTCCGTCTGTCTGTCTGTCTGTCTGTCTGTTTGTTCCGGGTAATCTCTGAAATGGCTGGACCGATTTTGACGGGAATTTCACTGGCAGATAGCTGATGTAACAAGGAGTAACTTAGGCTACTTTTATTTTAGAAAAAAAAATAGGATCTCTCGAAAAAAAATTAAAACCAATGTTGCAGCGCTGCGCCTGATTAAGTTTTGATAGCAACAATGCGTCCCGCGGGATCAACGCGCGAGCAGGCTGTTGCCAACGGTTGTGTCTTTGTTAAATACCACGCGGACGAAGTCGCGGGCAACAGCTAGTTCTAAATATATTTGACAGTTGTGGGTGTATGTGAGAACCTTTAATAGAACATAGAAGCTTGGTATATTTTTGACACTCGACATGGAATTGTAAAGCAAATTATAGGGATTAGGTAGAGAAGTGTAAATTTGTTTTTTTTTTGTCAAAAAAATATGTTTCTTCGAAATGTAATAAACATTTAATTTTTGTGGATATAAAAAATTGTACAACTGAATTGACAACTTCCCCTTTTTTGAAGTCTGTTAAAAATAGAAGTAATACAAAATAGAAACAAAAATCTAGACTAATTAAGTACATAAATTTGACTCTAAAAGAACTTTTTTTAATATACATAGCCAGATGCGTATGCCTAGACCTCACAGTACTGAGATCTACCGGTACTTCTGGAAACGAAAATGCCTTAACTAACATATAATTTTTAGAAGAAAAATGCAATGTTCTTCTATTGGAATTTAAATAATACGCTAGACTTACTTCTTAACATAGGAGCTAGCTTCCCACACCCTGTTGTTGTTTCCGAGTTTCTCCTTGGCAACAACAAAGACACCCTTCTCTTTGAATGTTGTGTAGAGAGTCAGTATGCCCATGAGAACAAAGTATGATGACACACAGACAATGAGTACCAGTCTGAAATTAAAAAAAAATAGCAATCATAAAATCAACCACCATAGACAGGACAAGCAGTGATGTGAATTAGGTCCACAGGTAACGAATGTTGAAACTTTAACTATTTACTGACCATATGTTGTATCTAATACATAAGGAACCTTAGATTTTCAAAATTATTTTATTTGTCCAGTAATTAGTATTAGTTGCATAATACTACGAATTATTGAACCGGAAAAACAAAGCTGTCATCTAAAATAGATTTTTTTAATGCATTTGGGTGTATTTATAAGTATTGATAAACAGACATTCAATAAAATTCAGCAAGGTTGCAAATAAGACATTGATTTCAAGATTTTTGTAGAAAAACAGTTCCAACCCATGTTTTAAATGGTACTCATAACACACACAGCATATTTCCCAAATTTATAGTTGTTTTAATTAATTTTTTTGTTTAATTAATTTAAGAGCATTTATGCAAACCAAAGTTATTTTTGATGTTGTTGCAAATAAAATGTTTAAATATTAATAATGCAATAACATCTCTTATGACTACACAATAGAACACATTTTAGTTAGCAAATACCTTGATTGTGGGAATGGATATAGGTAGTCCCACAGCAATGCGTACAGAGCCACACCAACTGCCAGCGCACAGAGGAACAGCCTTCCATCAATCAGTGCAAAGCTCTCCTTGCATTTTAAGTCTCCAGTAAGTACCTGAACATATCAAAATCATTACTAATATTATAAATGTGAAAGTGTTTTTGCTGTTTGACACAGAATCAGAATTAAAATAAATACTTAGGGTTATTACTACTGGAGAAAGTGCACTCACTCTATCATAACTGGCTCTTCCAAACCATTGTAGCCATGGTTTGCACATAAATTTAGTATTACTAATGTATAACGTTTTTGTCATTAAGCTAAAATCATCACACCATGCTTGCCTCAACCACGGACAGTATGATAAAATAATGAGTGATTAATAATATTGCTGACCTCTCTTATAGCATCATCAATTGCATTTTTGGCAGCAGCACCATCCCATTTGTTGATTTTAACATTCTGAAAGAAAATGCAAACAATGAAACACACAGCTGCAGGACGGAATTGTAAATTATTAAATTTAACAACATAATGAATTGGTATGTTATAAAATTAGTTAATAGGTATAAAAATTAGTAGTTTTATACAAGCTGCTGTATCGGAATGTATTCATAAACTATTGCAACATGTACTTGAAGATAGTTTAAAATCTTTAAGTACTATATTAAAACTGTGACTCAATTGTGAGAGAAAATTTAAGGTATTTACATAAAATTTTATATCTGGTTGTAACCAATTAGTGTTGAAACATATAACGTAATAATGGGGCATTTTTATAAAATCAATAGTAAGAGAGAGAGAGCAAGACAAAACAATAATGCATAAATAATAAAATAAAATAAAAATTTATGAATATATTAACAAATTTACATAAAATTGCTGCAATAGGCTAGTTGATTGTCTCTAAATCTGAAAAACGTCTTTTATAATTCTTGTCTGCCTGTTTGTTGGAGCATCACTGAAAAACTATGGAGCTTAATTGAATGGAGTTTTCACTTTTGAATAGATAGCCTTAAAAGACTATTACTATAGATTAGACTTAAAAGATTAAGAGTAAGTGCATATAAAATAACATTCTCGTACACATCTATTTAAGGTGTAAAATGCTGGTGCTTAAAACAAAATAAGCAAACATGCTTATTTTGCTATAAGTACTAACTTAAGTAAGTATTCTGTTAGAGTGACTTTCCATGAATAAATAACTTAATTAATAAAACTACCATGTGTACTGCCATAATATTTCGTTTTAGACTAACTATTATGAAGAAGTGATATTTTAGATGAAAAGGGTAAGTACAACTAAGTGTGACGTGTCCTGTACACATCGAGTTTTTGTTATGTTGCTTGTGTTATTATAAGTGAAACATATATTATAATTACCTCTGGTGTTTCAGTCATTGTACTAAATTCTTATATTATAGCTGATAGCTAGATATTTACTCAATAAATTTCTTATTTTTAAATAAGCTTGCGCCGAAACCAACTATGGTTTGGTTAAAAACTTGACGTTTACTATTTAGTTTGACGTTTGTGAATAAGGATGGGCGTCTTAGTCTATATAAGTTACTCTATGGATTGGGGTTCCGTTTAAAGAACAGACAGCTGCTTTAATAAAGTAATAGTCAATTTTATTTTATCAATATAGCCTTATACAAAAGAAAAAATACTTCATTATTATCCTCAGATGTAATGTATGAGGATAGTCAACTCGAATCTTAAAGTAAAAGGATTACTCAAATGAATTAAGCACATTTTTTTATCACCAGCTATTCGAATGGTGAGAACAGTCTATACAAATACCTACTTTGTATCAATGGAGTGCTGGCTGGGTCAATATCTGAGCTGGAATAAATCGGCTACAGCGACATTACAGCATTTTAAATAAAATCGCCTAAATATTTAAAAGTATGATTGTACTCTATGGTACTTCTTCTACCTTCCCAAAAAAAAGCATTGAAAAAAAAGAAATGAAAAAAAATAAATTATTTCAATAAAATGTTTCATCCAATCATTTGGATTTTATGATTGTGAAAAAGATCATGATTTTGTGGTAGATGTACGAAACAAACAAGAATAATTATAATATCCCTATAGTAATGGTATGTTGTGTTATTCAGTTTGTAGGTAAGCAATACAATTGGGAATGTTTTTGGCGCTCCACCGACCGGTGGCTTCGCTGTGTTATTTCAGGAGAGACTCAAAACAGTGCAGAAAACATTGTTGCAATTTTATAATATTTATCTTTCAGAGTTCTCTATTAGAATTTGTGATCATGACCATGTGGCATTGACAGTAATGGGAAACAATAACGATCGAAAGAGGTCACTAAGTCCAACCATGTTCACGCAATCGGTGATGTGAAAAAAAAACATTTAAGGTTGTGTGTTAGAAGTTTATGTGGCCGCTGTATGATCGTTGCACTGAAATAGTACAATGGCAAAGCGTAAGAAGGCAGCGACTAAATCCGCGGCGACGCGTCGTACGACCCGACGCAGCAAGCAAGCCGCCGAAGTAGTTGTGGACGGGGAGACGTCTGCATCCACCTCTGCCGAGCCGTCAGGTTCTGAAACTCAACAACAACCTGAAACAACCCCAAACGAAGACCAAACTCCAGCTTCTGAACCACAAGCATCAGAAACAACAGATATGCCTACCATGAAATCTTGTCAAGTACCAATTGTAGCATTGCATAAAAAGTTTGGAAAATATCGCTGTCTATTCAACAGCAGTGATGAAACATTTACTAGAAAATATGACCTTGGTAGTGATAGTGAGACAAACAGTAGCATAGAAATAAGAGTGGTCGATCCATGTGCAAGTTCAGAGTCGGATTCAAATGCTGCTTTAGATACACAGTCTGATACAAATAGTGGGCCATGTTTTAGCCCTCTAAATAGTACAACAAATACCCAGGCCAACTCTAGGGACATATCCCCAGCACCTATATTGAATGATGCACCCTCATGTACTGAAATTCCATTATTGGAGGAGAAACTCATAGATGAAGAGATTATAGAGGAGAAACTCATAGATGAAGAGGTTATAGAGGAGAAACCCAAAGAGTTGGAAATTTCTCCTATGTTAGAAAATGAATTAGAGACAATAGTTGATGGACTAAAACCAGAGATACTTGATGAACAAAAAGTGGAGATAGTTGATCAACAAAACCTGGAACCTATTGAAGAGACACAGATAGAGGAGATATTAGAAACTTCTAAATCGCATGAATTAGTGATGCAAAACCTTTCACTTGAGGATGATGAAATAGAATTTGCTGGTGATGATGATGATGAAGTCATTACTATAGTTCAAATAGTTGAGGATGACAACCCAGATCTGTACTATGACATCAAGATTGATAGTCCGAAGGATGGGACATTAGAACAAAACATGAATGAAGAACATGTGAATAAATCCCATGATGATGTTCAAAAATACTTCGAGAAATTAAATCTTGCTGTTGAATCCTACTCTCGTATGGATTGTTCAGATTCCATTGATGTCAGAACTCCACCGTGTAGCACTCCTGACTTACAATTCCCTAAAGAAAACTTTGAACACATTGCACGACCAGATCCCAGCTTAACACCAAGCTCTACACTATCAGATGACAGCAACTCATCAAGAGTCACTGAACAGAACCAAAACAACTCCAATGACTCTGCAGAATCATCACCAACTGGTGTTCGAAGGTCAAATCGTATTAAAACTATAAGCAACCTGAAACAAAAGACTAAAGGATATGGATTAGTCAAAACGCCACTAAAGAAGGCTTTAATAACTCAAACTAAGCTCAAACTTGAAGAACTTGGGTCTGATAGTCAAGAAAAACCTACTGACGCATTACTAAGTACAGCCCCAAACTCACCATCATTCCCAGTCCCTTCAGAGATGCCAGTGAAAGTAAAGTCTCGATGGCGAAGGTCCAGTGAGCTAGAGATGGGGGCAAGCTCCCCTGCTAATTCACCCTTAGCTAGTCCAAACCTACCTCAGCGTTTACAGCCACTAGAGGAGAGTCCTTCCTTGCCTGAGGAAGATCAAAGTGTGGTGCCGATGTCTAAAGAGGCGTATGACAGAATAATTGAAGACAGAATGAACCAGTACCAACATTTGGATGAAAATGAGTACTTGTGTGAGAGAATGATCAGTAAGGAGACCAAGAAGATGATCTGTGATTGTTTTATGACCAAAGAGGAGTTAGAACGCGGAGAACTGGCGTGCGGGGAAGACTGCTTGAATAGATTGCTTATGATTGAATGGTAAGACTTCATATTTCATAATTAGCTGTGGCTCACCTTTTTCTACGATTTTCTAATAGTGCTGTTTCTAAATGGCCCAGAATATGAGCTGTCTAAGACAAAGTTTTATTAAAACAATTAGTTTAACTAGACTTGTAAATTTCAGTAATTCCCGATGTCCAGTAGGGGATCGATGCACAAATCGAAGGTTCCAGAAGATAGATAATGCACCATTGAAAGTATTCTATGCAGACAAGAAGGGATGTGGGGTGGAATCAGCTGTTGATATTCCTACGTAAGTGTTTTGTGGTTTCTATACACATCAATTATTGTGCTACTGACTTATTATATTATTTACAGAAAGCCAAGCGAAATTGTTAAGATTGTTACATTGACTAGATATATAATATTGTATATTTAATTAGGTATAAGAAAATTCGTTGTATGTTTTAAGTTTTACTTGCATTATTGTATAGTACTTAGCAATTATGACCTGCTGTGCAAATGTTTGTAACAAACTAGCCTCTACTCTACTCTCCAAATTTATACAACTATTAATTAATCAATTTAATAAGGCATTACAGAGTACTTTACAGAAGAAAAGTCCTTTGTGATGTCATTGCAAACAAACTAAAGCTTTCTATAAATTTGGGGAATATCTGACCTTTTAAAAAATATAGTACAAAAATAAAATAGAATGAAATGTCAAGTTAACAATATCCGTACATCTTGCAGGGGCGAATTTCTAATGGAATATGTAGGTGAAGTACTCGACTATGAGCTGTTTTACAAACGAGCGCAGGCATATTCTGAAGACAACAACCTTCACCATTACTTCATGTCTTTAAAAGGCGATACAGTCATCGACGCGACGGTCAAAGGCAACATATCAAGGTTCATCAACCACTCCTGCGACCCAAATGCGGAGACACAAAAGTGGACAGTGAACGGGGAACTACGAATAGGGTTTTTCAGTAAGAGAGACATTGTGTCTGGCGAGGAGATCACATTTGATTACCAGTTCCAACGGTTTGGGTGAGTTTAAGGAACTGAATTTTGTATTTTTTTTTTCTCCATAAGAACGGGATTCTAAAGTTTTAGCTTAGCATTTGATAACTATTTTGACGATTCATAAGTACTGTACCTAATGGATAATAAATAAAAAAATATTCTGATTCTGAATCCTGGTCGCCAGTGGATACGTGATTCGATTGAGTATAGACATGGGCGTAGACCAAACACGACGTTCGCACCTATTGTTTGCGATGATTTAGGTCTTAGACTTGCACCTGAAGTCCCCGCTTTAGTATATTTTGTGATATTATTAAATAATTTAATATGTTTTACGATCATTAATAGTGCCGAATGTACGAAATGTAACGGACACAACCAAGTTACAGTTTTATTTTATCTATAGAACCTAGATAATTCGAAAATTCTTATACAGTTTGTGTATACATCTATACATATAAATAAAATTGGAGTGTCTGTTTGTAATATTAAAATAACCGCTTTTTACTAAGTGCATTTGGATGTATACATGTTACCTATACCGAAACAACATTTTTTACAATTTTTGTCTGTCTGTCTGACTGTCCGTCTGTCTGTCTGTCTGTCTGTCTGTTTGTTCCGGTTAATCTCTGAAATGGCTGGACCGATTTTGACGGGACTTTCACTGGCAGATAGCTGATGTAACAAGGGGTAACTTAGGCTACTTTTATTTTAGAAAAAAAATAGGATCTCACGAAAAAAAATTAAAACCAATCTTGCAGCGCAGCGTCTGATTAAGTTTGATAGCAACAACCTGCAATGCGTCCCGCGGGCTCAGAATGGGCGAGCAGGCTGTTGTCAACGGCTGTCTTTGTTAAATACCACGCGGACGAAGTCGCGGGCAACAGCTAGTTATTAAATAAGACTGCACAATAGTCGGTGCCAGTAAGTAGACTAGTTGTGACCAGGTGTTATAACAGAGAGTTTTGTTTGCGTGCAGTAAGGTGGCGCAGCGCTGCTACTGCGGCGCCGACAACTGCCGCGGCTGGATCGGCGGCGAGCCCGACTCCGATGACGAAGATGATGAGGAGGTTTGTGTGCAGTATACTAGTATACTATTATTTCATAGTGTTTCACTTTCACATTTCATTTTATGTTCCTAGTTTAAGAAATTGAAATTATATACCACTAGCTGCGCACGGCGGTGTTACCCGCGATAAAAAGTATGAAAAATTAAAACATCTATCCCACGGGAACCATACATTTTACCGGGATAAAAAGTAGCCTATGCGCTATTTCAGACTATAATCTATCTCTGTGCCAAATTTCATCCAGATCCGTTCAGCCGTTCGGGCGTGAAAGAGTAACAAACATCTATCCATCTATCCATCCATCCATCCAGACTTTCACATTTATAATATTAGTATTAGTATAGATTTAACATTTTACTTGTACGTTAAATAGTGTACCGAGCTCCAAGATACAGACATTGTCTAGTTATGAGCTCACCAATACTTTGTTGTTGTAAATGTTACTTGAAAATAAACTATTCTTATTCAGTAGCGGTACCATCATACAAGCCAAAAAGCCGGGCATGCTTTAAATATCTCAAACAAAAACATATTTTTTCAAAGCGCATCGAACATTTCAAATCTCGCGAATTTGTTGCAGTACATAAGTATTATGAAATTTAGAGAAATTGAAGAACAAAGAGGGCACGAGATGGATTTCACTGCATTTACTAGTAAAACTATACATCGGCCTCACTTTTGACAGATATTGTATGGGAAATATGTCTAAAGTGATAGTTACGGTTGCTGTTCGATTATGAATCGATTGTGTCAGCAGACTTGGGGCCCTGTGTGCGCGCATTTCACACACCTTTCGAAAGGCGTGAAGGTTTACTCACAATGTGGCGAACATTGTGAGTAAACCTTTCAATCTACAGCTAGTAAATTATATTGTATCTATTTTGTATGTTTTTTTTTATTAAATCTATGTATACATTGTTCAGGAGGAAGAAGACGTGTCTACATCCAAGTCCGGCCCCGCGGAGGAGTCGGCGGAGTCCCGCGCCGCGCCCGCCGCGCAGCCGCGTCCGCGCCCGCGCCCGCCCCGCCGCGAGCGCAAGTACAAGCCCAAAGCGCCCGACCTCGTGCAGGACGCTGATGTGAGTATCATGCTCCATTCACAATCTAACACAGGGGTTCCCAAACTTTTTGTCTACTGCCCACCTTGAGAATTAATTATTTTTTAGCGCCCCCATTTTTTCACCTACTCAAAAACTACTATTACTTCGAATTAAATTAATTATTTTAAGCCTCTACACAACGCAACCATTTTTTTCTGGGTCTCTTTCTTACTCCCTTAATCCCAGAGGTGCGAGCTGGGGTTTGAACCTGCGATCCTCGTTACTGAGGCAAGCATTCTACCAACTTGGCTATCACTGCTGCATAATAACTTACGCGCTTCACATATTGATTTCTTATATTTACGCGAATACTACACATTTAAATAAAACTAATTTGACGGATTAGCCCGTTTATTTTTGGTCCTCCCGTGACCATGGTTGCTGTAAAGCAGCCGAAACGTCGGGAAAGTAAAAAACAAAAAAATAAACGTGATAAAATCCGTCAAATTAGTTTTATTTAAATTATGCGGTTCATATAAGTGGCTTTCATTGAACTCCCGCCGATTTGGTAAAATCTCTCTCCTTCGAAAGTTGGCAACTCTAGCATCAATGGTATCTTAACCCTTAATAGCCTAGAGTTTCAATTTTGATACCAATCTTTTAAACCGAATGTTCACATTACTATTAGTTTTTTTTTATAGGTTGGCTGTACGTATTTTACTGTTGTATAAAATTATTTCCAACGAAATTAAAAAAAAAAAAATCAAATGTCATCATTATTAAACACAGTAACATTAAACACAGTAATATTAAAAATAAATCACTTTCACAAATCAGGCTACTAAGGGTTAAAAGATATGTCTCCTTGAGTACAGATCGAGGAGGATCTAGAGGCTCTGAGCCGCACCGGCGTGAAGAACCAGTCGCACACGCTGCGGCTGTCGCGGACGGTGGTGCGCGCCAAGACGCGGCGCGCGCAGGCCGCGCTGCTGCGCCTGCTGCGCGACGCCGACCTGCCGTGCCGCCGCCTGTTCCTGGACTACCGCGGCCTGCGCCTGCTCGCGCCCTGGTGCGCGGACGCGCCGCTCGACTTCAAGTCAGTACCGTACCGACACAAGTATCTTTTCTACTGGTGGTAGGCTTCGGCCGTGGCTAGTCACCGCCCACTGAACAAAGCCATGTCGCCAAGCGGCCTAGCCGTGTTCCGGCATGATGTTCGGTGTTGCCGTTCATGGATGGCGGGTCAGATCAGCTGCGCTGCATGTGCCTAGTGAATGTAGCGTCTCGATCTACTGCCGTCTTCCTACGTAGGCAAGTATGCTCCATCGTAGATCTCATCGTCACTTACCATCAGGTGAGATCGAGATCAAATACTTGCCTATAATGTAATAAAAAAAAAATAAAAAAAAAATCTATCTGCCTGTCATATAAGCCAGCTGTATCACTGCGTATAACTCAAGTGTCAACAGCAACCGCATAGTAACTGTCACTTTTGATAGATATTATATGGGGTATCTGTCAAAAGTGAGTGGTTGCTGTTCGATTATGAATCGATTGTGTTAGCAGACTTGGGGCTCTGCAGTCCACCGTGCCGATTGGTCTGGCTTGTACCTTTGATTTTTTTGACAATTCGTAGGTTTATATTACCTACTGTAATGGTAACATACTAATGGTATAATGGTAACGGTTACGTGATAGACAAACAATTATTCTGGAATCTGATAAAAAAATAATTATGGAAAATACAAATTTGCGAATATTCAATTTGTACACAAGTGCCAGAACGTCCTTATTCTCCCACCAATGTGGTATATCTATTTTTGTACGACATTTATATTTAAAGCAAGGTTGGTCAATGCCTCATTGTTTTTTTAATCCACTACCTATTTATACCCATCTATCAGCCGAAGGTCGTCCATATAGTAATTCCTCAATGTACCCGTATGTGACCGCTATGTGTGTCTTCAGACTTGAGATGCTGGCGACGGTGGACCGGCTGCCGATCCCCAACAAGACGATGGTGCAGGAGAGCCGCTTCTTCACGATCGTGGAGCGCTGGCTCAGCGCTGACGCGCCGCCCGACAACGTGTTCATCGACGAGTCCACCGGTAACATATACATCTCTATATCAAGTAATGCATCAATGTATACATTACACACGCCAATTGAATGCAGCTCGGAGGAACGCTTTAGTGTCATGAATGCTTTATTTTTCAGATAGAATTTAGCACTACTTTCAGATTTAACCGTACTGATTGGTGGAATGGAGACTTTAGAGCTATGCCAATATGATGAAAAAAAATGTGTGTTAGGGAATGTTGGTGTGTATTAGACATTTAAAAAATTACACCCCGCATCGAGCGCATCGCTAAACGCCACTGATGATTGATGATTAATTTGTTAAAATATTTTGCACTATTTTTGTTAAACTTTATATACAAAACCGATATTTTATAGCAGCTATACTCCAGCTGCTATAAAATATCGGTTTCGTTCATATTTTTTTTGTAATTCGTCTATTCTCTTTAACGGACGCTGGTTGATATTTCTTCTTTTCAATTCATAGGACTTCCCATTGACTTGCCTAACCAAGGCAATATAGAGAATGCGCTAACTCCAGAAAAGGTGAAGGAAAACGCGGCCATCGTGGAGAAAGTTAAAGATCTATCCAATCAATTGCTGGAGCGGTGGTCCAGTTTGAAGGTAGGTAACATAACATAAGTATATATATCATTACAAAGTCATAAATGCGGAAATTCGCAACATTCCCCAAAAAATCTTCAAAACACATTAATGTCTTTACACGAATTAATGTCAAACCATTCTACATCTATTCAGATATCATAATAATGTTATTTTCCTTGTAGGAAGTATTCAAAATTCCAAAGAAGGAGCGGATACAGCAGATGAAGGAGCACGAAAGACAGGCGAACGTTGAACGTCGCGCCGCCGACTCGAGCGGCTCGCGCGAGCGCGACCGCGAGCGAGACCGCGAGCGCCGCGACGAGCGCGAGCGGCGGGACGAGCGCGAGCGCGAGCGGGAGAGGGAGAGGGAGCGCGACCGCGAGAGGGAGCGGGAGCGAGAGAGAGATAGGGAACGTGATAGGAGTGACAGGGATAGGGACCGGCACAGAGAACGGGACAGAGATCGCGATAGGGATAGAGACGATCGGGATAGGAGGAAAAGAAGAGGAGGCAGTCCCGAGGGGAGGCGGAGTATAAGGTAATTAATCTTCTTTAATTATTTTTTTTATCTTTTGAAGTAAATTTTGTCCCGAACCGTTATGTCATTCCTCTTGTAACCTATTTTAACTTTTTACCATTATTTTAAAGTAAGATAAAACTCAGTACTTGTAATAAAACTCAGCATGAATTTGCTTGACTTGACAAATGGTACGTAAATGTGTTGGCAGAAACGATCTGGATATTATCAGATGGTGTTCAATAATCCCCAAATGTATATGGATTATATTGGTATTCTAACGGACTTTGCAGAAGAAGAAGTGCATTATAATAGCTTTATTATCCATTATAACTTGTTGTAAATTTGAGGGTTTCCTACCCTCAAATTTATTACAATGATAAACTAGTGAATTAAATTTCACATTTCCATCAAAACGTCAGCAAACGTCGACGTGTATGATGGTGTAATCTGGTGTGGTTGCCCTGTGGTATCATGTTGGTTCGGTGTCAGGTTGAGCGAGCGCGTGCTGGCGGCGGTCCCCCCCATGAGCAAGGAGGAGCGGCGGCGCGCGTTCGCGGAGGCGGCGGCCGCGGCCGACGAGTCGCGGCGCCAGCGCGCGCGCCAGCCGCCGCCGCTCGCGCACCCGCCGCAGTCGTGGCCCTACTGGCCGCAGCGCGACGCCTTCGCGCAGCTGCCGCCCGTGCCGCAGGTCACATACCCTACCTTTTTTTTAAAAAAAAATTGACTATAATATAATCCAATTTGGACTTTTTGGCGAACAGATGAGGCTGTCAATATTGTTTTATTTTCAAAAAAAAAAAATTTTATTTAATATAATGGATGTTAAGCATGGTAACGAAAACTTTTGGTGGAAGTTGTACATTGTACATAAAAAAAATAGAAATCATTAATTTCAAAGATGATGGGTTACAAATGTTGTAATTTTGAACGCGCAATGTATCGTATACAATGCGATCACAACATAGCGTTCCGCGCGATACCCGACAATTTCCAATGTTTTTAAATTATTCGGATTCAGGAATGAAACCGGCCAAGAACATCTAAATCCGTTCTCATCTATCTAGACAAGGAAGTCGATTCATTGACTGTGCCCAATCACGCATCACATCGCAAGGCAAAAAAACATGGACAACACTCGGCTTTTAGTATCGATATACTAATAGCCGAGTTTTGTCTATGATTTTTTGTCTATGTTGTTGTCCGCGCGCAGATGTTCCCGGGCGGCATGGTGGGCGGGCTGCTGGGCGAGGTGGGCGGGCTGGCGGCGGAGTGGCTGCCGGCGCCGCAGGACTTCCCCGCCGCGCAGCCCTTCTGCCCGCCCTTCCCGGGCCAGCAGCCCTTCTGCATGCCGCAGACCAAGTCAGTATACTCCAATAACGCGCTTTTATTTATTTATTTAAGCTTCTTTTATTTCCATGACATTGAAAAAACATTACAATTTAAAAAGATAATATGTCATGGCCCGTTTCGGGTATAGGCCTCCTCCATTTGCCTCCACTTTTCCCTGTCGTTGGGTGTATTCATCCAGTCCGCTTCCCACATACTGCCCTCCTAATAGTAAACGCAGTAATCGTCGATTTAAGGAATTTCTTCTTTTTAGCATCAGTAGTCTTAACTAGACAACTCTGATATTAGCCAGAGTAGTATTCTTAAAAACATCTTTTGACACCTGCGAGTATTGGATTTGTTATGATTAACTTGCTTATAGATTTTTTAGGCCTCTGCATGCCTGTAAATATAGGTATGGCAATGTATATACTTCTACGTATTCTATTCTACAATACGTGTCTACTTATTGTAGAAACATATATATTACAAAACCTTTCGTTAGTAACAGACATGATAAATTGGGCTATTTGAAAACAATTTCGAATCTTCTCAGTTGAGGCTCAATTCTGATTAGGTTGTAATTTTGAAGTTCAAGGAGTCGGTCATAGTCGCACAATAAGGATTTAACATTTACAGAACCCTAATAATGATAATTTTCAAGTGCCCCACATAGGCCAAAATAAAAAAGCAGTGATAGCCAAGTTGGTAGAACGCTTGCCCCGATAACGAGGATTGCAGGTTCAAACCCCGGCTCGCACCTCTAGGATTTTTCACGTGCGAATCTCATTTTCAACCAAGATTATCACTTGCTAAACGGTGAAGGAAAACATCGTGAGGAAACCTGCATGTCTGTGAGAACCCCTCGAAAGATGTGTGAAGTCTGCCAATCTGCACTGGGCCAGCGTGGTGGACTATGGCCTAATCCCCCCACGCATTGAGGGGAGGCCCGTGCCCAGCAGTGGGACATAAAAAAGGGCTGGAATTATTATAGGCCAAAATAATTGGCGTATGAGAGCTCTTTGTATTAGAACTGTTATTATTACGGTAACAGTATGATGGGCATGAGCGGGTTCGGCATGGGCGGGTTCATGTTCGGGCAACAGCTGCCGCAGGCCTACCCGCAGCAACAGCAACAACACCAGCCTCAACTCCCGCTGCAGGTGCCCGCTGACGCCGCACAACCGGTGAGTAATATCTTATACTTCATAACATTTTTAACACTGACTAATGTAACCGAA
This sequence comes from Pheosia tremula, assembly GCA_905333125.1. Lineage (NCBI taxonomy): Eukaryota > Metazoa > Arthropoda > Insecta > Lepidoptera > Notodontidae > Pheosia > Pheosia tremula. The sequence continues at coordinate 2,791,994 of HG995397.1, forward strand.
GTTCGGTTAGGAGGACTACTACTATTAGGCCTCGGCCTCGAATTTTGCGGGCAGCGGGGCGGCAGCGGCGGCGGCGCCGGAGCGGCAGGATCTTATGCGTATAATCAAATGGACCCGTTCTCGAAAACAGCGGCGCGGGGGCGGGGATCGAGCGGTGTACGCCAGTCAAGCGGTCACCCGCGCCCGCACTGCGCGTATGCATTGGTTTTTGTGACGTGTCAAAATATATCGAGCATTAGGAATAAATTTGAATTAAAAAGATGTTGTCGCCGTTTTTCAGACATTTCGTTCGCGAATAAAAACAAATATCTCGACAACACAACCACGAACACAACACTATGCCGCTATAGTGCCGCGCAATCTGCCCGCTGGTTTGGAGAACGGGTCTGCGTTGGCCGCCCCGCTCCCGCGCCGCCGCCGCTGCCGCCCCGCTGCCCGCAAAATTCGAGGCCGAGGCCTTATAGCGATGGTTATACATGAATTGATAGCATGATGTTGTGTTTTAGATGGTACCAGATGGCGGTGTTGATGGCGCGGAGGTGGTGCTGCCGTCCATGTGGCGCAGCGCGCAGGACGAGCGCGGCCGGCGCTACTACTACCACGTGAAGCTGCGCCGCCCGCAGTGGCACCCGCCGCCGCCGCCGCGCCCGCCGCCGCCCGGTAACCTGCACATCACATATATATTAGAGGAGATATGTTATGAAAGCGGTGGGCTTGCGCTCACCTTTAGCCAAAATTACGCTAACATAGAGTTTTCGCCGTCAGTCGACTGCAACTGCACGTCGGTATCGGAGCTCTAACTTTTTTTTAAATGCCGTGTTATTCCGTGGTTGTGTGCTAAAATACTAGCGGCAAAGTGAACTACGCGAAAGATGGAATCTCATTTCACCAGCCAGTATTAAGTATTTTATTTATTCGTCTTTAAAATCCTTAAAAACAACAAATCAAAAAATATTTATCGCCTTTATTATGTTATTTTAGTTTTCATGTAGCACAACGACTTTTTTATTTTTGTACAAAATACATGGCTCTTTAAGTACCACCTATGTTCGCTACTGAGTGAATGTACGAGGCAATGGATAGATCGTCTAACGATACTTTGAATAAACTGGTGCGTCGCGTGGTACGGCCGCTGCATGCGGCGACGACGCAGCACGCACCGAATTATTGACACGCCTGTGTGTGTGAGACTTCGTATTGGTTGGTTTTATGTAATTGCATGTGTTTTGTGGCGAGTGGTGGGGACAAAACGGAGACAGCGAGTTCCCATACATTTTGAACCGCACGGCATATCTCTCGTGATCTGTGGTGCACATACACAGTGGCAGTGGCACCCGCCATCACCAATCAATAGCATCATGATAATAATCCTCGAAAGTCCCAATGTAGGTGGTGACCATATTACCATTATACCGGAGCAACCAGTCATATAGTCTTTAATGTGAGGGATATCTCGGTCGTAGTTCACAACACCGGCCCAATGTGCCTCAGTGAATAAACCTTTCTCCCTCTAATTGGATGTTACATTTTCCAGAGGAGAGCTCGTCTGAAGAGGAGGAGGAACAAGTGAACGCCAATGACAGTCCTCTGGTCCGTCGGCAAGTCAAAGGGAAACTGGTCGAAGGCGTCAACGGAATATACGAAGGTAGAGACGTTTAAAATATTTAATAATTGCTTTACTCGCAGTTTCGCTCGCATTGACTTTGAGGATGATAGCGTTTGTGCAACAGTAAACTAAAAGTGAATAATAAAGTGGGATGCGAACACGAGCGTGCTGTTCAAGGGATGACGGCCTAAGGTCACGCCAGCTTTGATGACGTCAGGACTAAGTTGAGAATCAGAGTGCACAGTTGCTAATTCAGTCTGTATTTGTATTTGCTCTACGGTTATTGCATATCTATGAACTATTCGGCGACAGCTTGGTCTAGTGGTTTGAGTGTAGGCCGGTCGGGTCACTGCACCAGGTAGTTGCGGGTTCGATTCCTGCCTGGGCAAATTTCGGAAACGGTATTTTCGTTATTTGCCCTGGTCTGGGTGTTACTTAGTATGGGGCCATACAGTTGGTGTGTTCGTCGAGCGATATTTATTTATTTATATTTCTTTTTTTTCTTTTATCAGTGATAAAAGAAGACTCGCACAACGGTTTGATCCCGGAACACGCGCTGGTGAACGTGAGGCCGCGGAAACGAAGACCTGGGCTCGTGTCCGAAAGACCGATCAGCGTAATTGGTGTTATAATATTCCCCTTATGTTATTTAATTTGAGGTCCATTTTGGAACCGGTTTCTGTCGGCTCAATTTTTTGATGTCAAGAAGATCAATAAACTAATCAAATTTGATTTCATGAAATAGATCGAGTTAGTAAAGGCTACATCTAGCTCCAAATGCAGGCATAGCACAAGTCAATACTCTGCATACAACATTATTTCCTTCTTCATCATGTATTTTACGGATTAAGTCTACATATAGTATTATTTGACGTAGTATAAGTATATATCTGTCATATTTCAAAGATTTTTCTAAGTGTTATTCGACTAGATACTGGGCCCCAAGTCTGCTAACAATCGATTCATAATCGAACAGCAACCGCATAGTAACTATCACTTTTGACAGATATCTCATACAATATCTGTCAAAAGTGACAGTTACTATGCGGTTGCTGTTCGATTATGAATCGATTGTGTTAGCAGACTTGGGGCCCTGGTGGGTGATGCCATTTTCTATAAGAAGTATTTGAGATAATGATATTTTTAAAAAGATATTCAATTATTTCCATACAACAGCCACGCACAGAAGAAGACAAGCTAGCCGGCAGACAAGAAGTGAAGCGGTACAGGCAGACGAAGGAGAAGCTGAGGCGGCGGCGCGAGAAGCTTCTGCAGAAGGTGCGGCTGCTGGCCGCCAAGCACAAGCGGACCCGGGGCAGCGTGCTCGACATCAAGGTGAGTGACCTCACTACATTTTTTTATTTTTTAGCTGGGCAATCGGCTACAAAATAGTACAATTTCGTGCTAATTGGTACCCAATGTCGTGTTAGTGGTTTTATTGTTGTTAAAGTATCCCTGATGATAATTAAAGTGTCAATGACGATGATAATTATGAAATGAATACCCGACCCCTGTCAGTAAAGCTATGGATACTTTATTTTCATTTTATTTTAATTACCCTCGCTTGTACGCTTTTATGTATACACAATATTACACACTATAAATCAAAGTAACATTTTTAACCGACTTCAATAAAGGAGCAGGATCGAAATTACCTCAGAACTCCGTCATTATAGTATGAACCTATTTAGAAAATTAGTATTTTCTAAAATTTAACAACACATTGAAGTAAAGCTCATCTTACGGATTTTATCGCTTTTATTATATGTTGTTAAGTTCCCGTAAGAAATGAATTTATCAACACATTTAAACCGATTTAGGGCATCTCTTTTATGTACGAGAGCCGCATATAAGCCCTCCGTCGCAAATAATGAGCTCCTATTAGGTGATTATTTTCAGTAATCCTGGTGTTACATATTAAAGTTTATTTTTATTGTTGCTATCTAAAAAGGAAAAGAAAGAAGTACGTATCGTATTTTATTTTATTTTATTTTACGATGTATAGCAAGACTATGCTATAAATGCTTTGAGTATATAAGAAGCGAATAATGCTATTTCGGAAAATTATTTGTCTGTACATACCAAATTTCATACGAATCTATTTAGTCGTGATTGCGTGATTCTCGATCAAATGTACATACTAACAGACAAAATATATATACTCTTGCATCAATTATATTAATAAGTATGACTATTGTGAATCTTAGGTATATTACTGTGAAAATACTTACACTAAAAGCTACCTATATTTGGACAAAAAATATTGATGTAATAATCGATAATTTCTTCGCAACCAGCAAATGGTGGACTTGGTCGACACGGACACCGATTCCGAGTCGGACTCCGTGGAGGAGGTGGCCGTGGAGAAGCCGCCCGCTTCCTCCCCACTCGCGTCGCCCGCGCCTGCCTCGCCCGCCCCCGCGCTCGCGCCCGCTCCCGCTTCCGCCCCGGCCTCCAGCCCCGCCCCCAGCCCCGCCCCCGGACCCGCCCCCAGCAGCGACGAGCAGGCGCGGCGCCTCAAGGAGCAGTTCCGCAGCAGCATGGCGCGCGTCATGGTGCAGCACCTCAACCCCTACCGCCACTCCGACGCGCCCGCCGGCCGGATCACCTGCACCGCCGACTTCAAGCACCTCGCCAGGAAGGTGAGACCTAACATCGCATACTCCTATGCTTCACGGATCCTATCACTGTAGGAAATAACCAAACATTGAACGACGCCACTGGACTACTGGACTGGATAAAGAAGTCGTTTACGTTTAGTGATGGTGCCATCATTTCATTTCATCTTGGTTCACTTGAGGTTTTTATAATACGACTTATGACTTATTAAGGGACACCAATTGATCAACTTTTTATGGCCTCAATGAAATTATCTTGTTGGAACCCATATTCCTTCGTGAATGTAGTGATATGTACAAAAATATAAAACCTAACCATTTTATATTAATCTTAAAACATGCCACAAATTAGTATCATGTTTGGTCATTCCACCTTTGGGGAGGTAGATCTTATCATTGTACGATAACAATAACATTCCATCTCTCACCCCCAGCTAACACACTTCGTGATGCTAAAGGAGCTCAAGCACTGTCGCTCCGTCGAGGAGCTGGTCGTCACCGACTCCGTGCGGTCCAAGGCCAAGATGTTCGTCAAGAAGTACATGGCGAAGTTCGGGCCGGTGTACAAGCGCCCGCCCGAGGAAGATGACTAGCGCCAGTTGCCGGTACCGCGGGTACCCACTACCTATGTTAAATTGTAATTGCATTCCTCCTGGGACCGGCGGCGCAATGTCTAAGAATGTCATTTTGATTAAAATGCGATATCTATTAAAAAACAAAACAACTAACTGACGGACTGGTGGACCTGGACCTTTGGAAAAAATATTCCTTTACCCTAGAGGTGTTTTAAAGGATTTTTGGAAATTCGACCCCTAGGAGGCCCAATGGGGGGGAGGGGGGGGTCAAAGTTCATATGAAGAAGGGTTCACGGCTATTTCTGCAATAAATTGCCATGTTCGCTGATTTAGATGGGCCCTATCTCATACATTTGAAATGGAGATTTGGTCTTCTTTTCTGGTTGATGGTCCTTTACGACACTAATCCAGAATGGTTTCCAAAACTACATCTTGCGAGACACTCATGGGTTACAATAAAATTTACTTTATAATAGGGAGTTTGACTATTTTTATTGCATACTGACATATTTTGAGTTCGGTGACTACTAACAGTAAAAAAAAAACAAAATAAATATAAAAATACGGCCACAAAAAAGGAAAAAAAAACAGGAATAAAGAAGGTAATATAGAGCTTCAGGTGTTATGTGACGTTACCGTCTTAAGTCCATTAATAAGCGAGCTGCGACACTTGCTCTTACCAAAACTTTAAAAACCTCAGGCGCGGTGCATCACGAAATCAGAAACCGGTGCATTTCTACACCGATGGAGCTTGAAATTACAGCTAATATCTGTAAAATTATGTTACGTATTTTGAAAATTTAATAATAGTCAACTACCCTATTAATTAAACTTATAGAAGCTATAACAAAAATATTTTAACAGATGAATCTGTAAGTAATATGGATCACGTTGATGTATACAATAATTGATGTTAATGATGTTTGATGTTTTTAAACATGGCGACCTAGTAGCGTTTGGCCGTGTGCTCAGTAAAACATGTAATTTTTTAAATGTCGAATAATTTGATTTATTTCTCTGGGAATGTTATCATAATAACCTACTGTTGGCCTTGTTAAATTATTTTACACCTTATATAGTCCTACGTTAGTAGCGTATTTTCTTATACGTGCTCTATAAAATGACTTCGGTTTTCGTTTCTCGTTTCGTACTTAGTTCAGTGGTCTCGGTGGCTACTCGTCTCTCAAGGACACGACAGTTAAAACTACTTGCCGGACTGGTCTTCAGGTACTTCTTTCTTGACCGTGTTTAGAAAATCTGTATCGGGGCTTTTCTAGAGTGTTCTCACACCGCCCATAAACATGAGCATGTCGTTGGGTTGATTTGGACTGAGCTTGCTCTCCGAAGTTGGATTTGGGTTAAACCAAACTCCGAGTGGTGGCACACAAAATCATGAAAAACATTTGAAATACGTGGAAATGTAATATTTAATTCATTTTTCGATCAAATATAAGTTTATAATGTTTGCGAATGAAATAATATAATAACTGAACAAAGACTTTTTATAAAATAATGAAAGGACATTTTTATATAAACAAACTCTTTCCTAAATATTCAACTATTTGGAATTATGTAAGTAGGTACATTCAATTAATATAATGACATTCTAAAGTTATTATATTCTGTTTTGAAAATATAATATTGAATCTAACCGATGATGAGATTCTTACAATTGGACAACCTAAACTCGTTTCGAGAGTTTGCCGTCATTGACAAAACATTTAACTAAATAAATTGTAAATATAGACTTAAGTTATTATTATTTAAGTCTTATCATAAGTCACTTCTCTTTAATGTTAAGCTGTACTATAATAAGGAGCTTCTGAATTTATTGCTAGACTTTTTTTTATAACAAGTTGAAATATGCAAAGGTATTTATTGCTATGATCTCGTGATCGACTAGAGTTTGCAAAATGTTGTACGTGATCCTCGAATATGAACTGCGACGATTACCTAAGTACACAGTATTATATACATAGACTTCATTGCAGACAGTAGATATTATCCTGCGGACTGCGATTGTATGATGAATGGATATTGATATCATTTATACCTTATATGTATTCTGCGTTTATTCTTCAAAACTATCTATAATTTAAAAAATATATATAATTTTAAGGTGGAAGCTCAGGGTCAGGGCGCGAAATTCAAAATGTCAATGGTTTTTATTTTTTTTCGAAAAATTTGAACATCTTTACGATGTAATATATAGTGTTTTGCGATATTACCATTCTGCATTGGATGTTTTGATGTATTAAGTTTGCTTAAAAAAATACCTAAAGCGATACAACACCATAAAGTTAGTAAAAGTAGCGGTTTTTACTGGCGCCCTGACCCTGAGCTTCCACCTTAAGTGGAGTTATAGAAGTCTTGAAAAATATTCTTTTCAAAAGACATATACGTATTGGTAATTACTGTAGGGTCTATGGAATGTTTGAATAGCTATTATATGTTTTGTGGAACTTAGCGTCAATGGTGATCAATTACTAATATGTACGTATTGTATGAAGTCATAAGATACTTCTTTTAATTAAGTTTTTCTGCATCTAGCAGACTAAGCATTAGCTTGAGCCGCTTTACTATGCTGTACGTGTGCTTTTGCTGTGAAAAAAATATATTAAGATCACATACCGTATAAGTAACAAGCTTTAGTATTTATAACCGCGTCCCGTCACTAGCGGAGCCAAACCCACGTTTGTCGACATCTAGCGATAAGTTGATATGAAATTATGATAAACAGAATTATTAAATCCCTCGGATTTTTTTAACGACTGTGTGATGACAGACGTTGTATGTAAATATTTGTATATAATGTGTGACGAAGCGTTATGTCCGTTCAAGTTGATAGAGTGATTGATTTTATTTTTATGCGGTAGAATATTATGTGAGTTTCGCGAGAGCGGTAGTGAGGATCTCTCGTCGTTGTCTGTGGTTTGTGGCCGAAGCCGTCGCAACAAATAAAATGTTATTTCTTTTAATATTATATTGGTTTTATTTACCTCCAGCCTTGACAAAAATAATTGGTATTTTTATTTGTTTTTCTTGCAACTGTTGTGTTGTGTTAAATACTTGTGCAGGACCGGCTTGCAGGTGGCCACACTGCGTGCCAGCCCCTCACACTGGGGCGGTATACGCTCAAATTTTTGACAACCCTGGTAATGTAAATGTTACAAGGTTATTAAAAAAAATCAGATTTATATTGAGGGCGAAAAGCATCGATTACCAACCTAAAAGAGGATAATAAAGGTGTGTTATAATGTAGGTGTAATTTATGTCAGACCACAAATAGGATAAGTGGCGGGGGGGATATGTTTATTTTTTAAATACCCCCCTGAAGCCCCTGCATTCAATTCTTCATGATGTCTACCCCTGTCCGTCTAGCCCAATGATCGTTTGCAATGTGTTCAATTATTCAGATAATAAAATAGCATATGTGACATACATTCAAATAGTTGACGAACGCGCAAACTTGGAACTGCATCGTCTGGCAGCGCGCGTCTGACGTCACGTACTTCATGAACTGCCCATTCACACAGTTCTTTCTGATCTCATCGTTCAGCGTCTTCGAGTTCGGGTCTTGTTTGTCTAGTTCCATAAGCACATTATTCACTTTTCCCTCGTCTATTTTGCCATTTGTAACTATGCCGTATTGCTGAGTCACGCATCTAGAGACGTCGCACTGGGGGGAGAGGATGGATGGATGGTAATTATGGACACTTAAGCTGTTTGCAGACGTGTGTAATATAACGGGAGTAGTACATGAAGATGTCAAACTTACAGATTCCCGATGTCGATTTCGAGCGCTGCGCTGAGCGTTACGTGTACAGGTAATAAGTGCCGCCCACACGAACAATACTTATAACATTACAATCCTCGCGACGTTTTAAAGTGTTCAAATACCATTAGGTGCGGTAATGTATGGAATATTCGATCACTCTGGCCGTCGAAAACACGTCACAACTAATACCTACTGTAGGGTAGTATAAACTCCTAATGTAATCGTAACTTCATCGAGTAAACATGCTGTCACTGTCATATTTATTTATGAAATCTGTAGTGTGATAAGGATGGACGACGGTTACGTACCAAAACGGTACATAAAGAGGATTGTGCTGGTGTAGCTGAGCTGCTGATGCATTCACTACGTCAACGGCTGTGGTGCGGTATCAATTGCGCTTCCATTATACTGTTAATAGTGTTTGAAAAACTCACCGAAAAAACTGGGGACTGGATTTGTTTCTGACATGTGTTAATTCTATCAACGAACTGATCCATTTCCTTGCAACAAGATGTTTTCATAGCCTATTGAATTAAAAAAAAAGTATTAGCATATTGAATTTGAAAAAAAAAAAAAAATTTAAGTAGGTATATTAACTTATGGTGCTACGCATTATAACAGGTTAATATTTTTTCGCTGTGACCACTGAAAGCTTGTAGGTAATATAAAATTCGACTTACAACAGGGTTAAATACATCTGCACACGCTTGGTTTTGTGCTCGATTCAAACACATGGTTGAAAAAACCTTAGGTAAATAAATATGGAAAACATCAATGCCATTTACAGAAAATAAATCGATGTAGGTATATTGCACTCAAATCGACTCACCATAGTTTGTAATATAATTACAATAATAATTACAAATATTATGCGAATCATTTTAGTTCAGATTGTTGAATGGTATTGGCTCCGTGTAACAAATAGCAATAATTTATTTATAAGTAATCCGAAAGGTGTAATTTCAAGATTGTAATTGGCCATCAATTGTTATGGTTGAGTCATTATTAGGTAGGTTTATTATACCCCAGTCACGACTGGTTTTTTAATCTAGGTAGGTAGGTACCTATATAGCTTGGGGACATCATTTTAGACGTGGGAGGCCCAAACTGCCAACTTGTGATCCCCGATTTTTGTCTGTCAGAATCCGCCTGATGGAATTTGAGATACAGAGATAGATTTGATTGTCAGTTCCGCGGGAACACATCCTTTTTCCAGGATAACAAGTATCCTACATGTTTCATCAAAATCCGTCTTGTAGATTTCCCGCTAAACGCAGCAGACAGAACACTTTCCCTACATTCTCCCATGACCATGGTTGCTATAAAGCAATAGAAACGTCGGGAACGTAAAAAACATAAAATAAATGCGATAAAATCCGTAAAATTAGTTTTTTCAATTATTTTAGGTTCGTTAAAAATTGTGTGTTTATACTTAGCCGATAATCTCCGGAAATACTAAATATTATTTCACTGATAGAAGCTATATTTACTATCCCTAAGTAGGTATCATAGAATGGTTCAACACGGTATGACTATTGGGAGTCAAGATTCCAGAGCAAAATCAATTATTGCGCGAGTAGAGCCACAGGCAAAATGTTAGAGATTATAGTTATCGTACTGCATTATTTATTTTAGAGATTAAAATTCGTCCTTATAAGTGGGTTAGGTAGGTATAACAATATGCCAAGATCATAAACTTTTTATTCCTTACCCATCTTAACTACTTATGTGGAAAAAAAAACAAATATCGTCTTTTAAACATTGTATTCTTTAAAAAGGCACATAATAACATAACAATTTCATTGTTCGTGGGTCATTTTTATTTAATACCCATACTTGCATTGGTGCACACAAGACGACAGCGTCGTGCAGTGGCTGGATGCTCTACTCAAACGGCAGTTCTGTAAAGGAATATCAATTTATAAGTATTTTAAAACAATACAAATTTGCCTGTTGATATATAGCTAGGTATGTTACCTATCCCCATGCGGAATTGTCAGAGATAGTCTGTATACATACAAAAACATTCGGAAAATCAATTTTCTACCTATCATAGCGCACCCCAAAGTGTGTGTGACTTAATTATTATTCCCCAAGTCTTGCTAAATTCGCAGAAAGATTAGCCGCCTTTACACGATTGGAGAGTGCGGGATTAAACCCGCGAAGGCTCGCGCTCACAGTCACGAGTGATTATTAATGCGGTAATTTTGACAGATGATTCTTTCTTGCACGGCAGCCCTGTTTTTCGTTCAGATTGCAAAGGGCGTCTGTGTAAATGACAATGACGTACGAATCACAGTGGGAGACTCTCATCTGGTGGCTCGACTGGCGCGTTTTCGCCTTACCTATCTACATATATTTAGCGCACTCTTTCCCCCACGAAAGCCGCTTTACGCGGTAAAAAGCGTACATGCAGCTACCAAGTTTTTCTTATCTAACCCCGCATTAGACCACGAGCGAATTCCAGACTTTGGGAATGAGAGTTTTAATAAATTAAAATATCGACTTACAAAATTGATAGTCCTAGTTAAACAATAAACCAGATCCAGGCTAGGGCATCCGGAATCTGATTGGAAGTATCTCCTCTTGTCTGAGAAGCAACTTTGCTTCAGGGCATTGACCACATCTTTCACTATTGGAATGTTGGTCAGGAGGGATTCTACAAACTGCAGTATACCATTTAAGTCTAGAGTACCGCCGCACAGTATGAAAAATTACCTAAAAAGCGGTCATCCAATTTTTATTTCTATATTCGATAGATTAAATGATTTCAAATGCATGAGTAGAACTCTCGCAGATCAAATGTACGTAGATCCAGAGATATGATTTTTTTTTCATAAAATCTATGGAAATCAGAAAAAACATAGAAGTAGCTGTAGTTTAAAAGGCGTTTAATATTAATTATTGATTTAAATGCCACATTTTAAAAGAATAAATTCCCTTTATTATCTAGTTTATATTATAATTTTAGCGCTATAAATAACATAGAAATGCGAATTTAAGCTTATTTTCGTAAATATTTTTTTTTTCTTAACTCTTCACGTATTAGGATTCAATTCTTAGATTAAATTATTCTTCAGGTCCCACTTGACATGTATTAAAAATCTGAAATCTTAATCTCGTAGGATCTGCAGTTTATTGGGATTTAAAGAAACTGGCTTAGGGTTGCTACCTACCGGACTATTGTGTTTATCAAGTAAATATAGGTTAAAATAAATGGGTTGAACTGTTAATAATATTAACGGTATTATTAGTAATTTTACATATTATATTAATATCTATCTAAGTATTATATACTGTACGGTACCCATAATACAAGCGTTGCTTAGTGTGGGACCGTATAGTTGGTGTGTTCGTCTGGCGATATTATTATTATGTGTCTCCACGCGGACTATAACCCGGATCTTTAGAAGGCTTGCGCGGGGACAAGGGTCCAACACGTAGAGGCCCTTTTTGAGAATTTTAATGTTACCTTTTATTATTATTATATATATAAAAATATTGTATCTTTGTAATTCAAACTTAGAAAATTCCGATGAAAGGTAAATGTGGTATGGGGAAGGTGTTCGCCCTCGTAAAGCTTAAGCTAAAACCCTATACCTTTACATTTTCTCCGGAGGAATGGGGGTGAGGCACCATGGAGCCGACAAAGACCCATGTTGCCACTATTTTCAAACGCCCATTTTACTCCATTAATTTATGTTGCAATTTAAATTAACAGTGTCTATTTATTTGAAACTATTTACTTTAATATCGTGCCCCTAACTTAAATAATATAGGACTTTCGTAGATATTTTCAACCCTTTTTCACCCCCTTAATCCAGACCTTTCGTAAAATCCTTACAAGGACCATAATTGCCAAATTACAGCCTTGTGTCGAATGTCTCGTACTTTTCGGAATTTTGTGTTTAGTCAGTTTTGTAATGGCATTTTAATTTGATTAACAACAAATTTCAAACAACATACTATAATGAGTTTGATCATTATATTCGATGTCTTATAGGTTAGAAAACATTCACAAATTATATCTTGAAAATAATGTGAAAACACTTAATTCTGTGTGAAAACCCTAAAACCATAGAAATTATGGAAAATCTTTAGACGCTCATAACTCCAAGATCCTACAAGATTAGGATTTGATTTTTTTTTATATCACTAGCACAATGTCAGACATTATATTAATTATGATTTTGAATCCAAATATGGCAAAATATAGCAATAAAAAAATAAAAACTTTTTTTTCTTCTTTTTCAAATATCTTTCACGCGATTGGAGTTACAATCTGCTAGTTCCAAACATTATTTGCCTACGTAGAACCGTCATATGAGGACATCAATAGATTTACGAAAATATTTTTTTAACTATAAATTTTTAATAATCTGTCATTTCGCAAAAAAAAATTAAAAAATTAATATCTTTGGATCTAATTACTTTTGACTTTCGGGAGTTCTACTCATGCATTTGAAACTATATACTCCTTCGAAAAGAGGAATAAAAATGGGATGACCGTTTTTTTGGTCTTTTTTCATACTGTGCGCCGGTCAGGCAGCCAAGCTCCCTGAATAATCCGGTGACTGCGACGCACTGAAAATCATTTTATTATTCGTTTGTTTTCTGTGTCTTACGATGGTTTAAGCCGGCTTGCGCTGAGTGCAGCCCAGCCTATGGTCTCCGTGCTCGCGTCGTTTCAGGCTTATGGGAGGAGATTGTCTGAAGATGATTGATATTCCGTCAATTCGGGCCCCTAAGAACTTGTGGAGTAGAGCATGATATGTATTTAAGACAATCCTAATGTAAAAAAGTCAAGATGGTCACCATTACGCCTGTATTTCTCAAAAGGGCAGGTACAGTGTACCTACATTTCACCGATGCTATTTTAGCCCTAATGTGAATTACCTTTGTATCGGCCACATAACGCTGGCTCCGTTGGGTTGGTCTTGGCATTCGATAGGCGTAGAAGTTTTCTCACTATGCCACCAGTGTACAGCAAAGGAAAATCATTATGAGTATTCACATATACAATTAAAAGCGGCCTGAACCGGTGTCTGATTTTTTTCCAAAGCGAACCCTCGACCAACATGGCTCCGTTTCTTATTGTACAGAACAGATGTACCTACTCACTGTTTAATGTCTCTACGGTATTAACCAGCTTCTCCAAGCCATTAATTAATTTGTTTTCAACGCCTACCACCAAACCGCAACATTTATACTGGAAGAAAGCCTAAAAAAAATGTATTAATTTGTTAAACACAACATACTTTAAAAAAAATACAACCGAATTAAGAACCTCCTCCTTTTTGAAGTCGGTTAAAAAGACGATAAACTACATAATATGTAGTGCTTCTTTGGACGATGTGCATAAACAAAAATGCATGAAACTAGACTATAATATATCGAAAAAAAAATTAAATGACATGTGACAGGTATTCTTAACGGCCAGTCACCAACAGCAGTTTCGCGTGACAGCTCGCTGGGTCTGGATACGGTGGTTGAATTAGGCTTTTTTTTTCGTTTTTATTCGGGAATTATGCCGGTTATTCAGAATCATTGAATCTGTGCTTCTTGCGTGCATTTGTAACCATTATGTGAAGTGAGAATGTCTATTTTAACAAAATTATTTTGTTCCCAACACACTGACAATAATATTTTTTTATTTCAAGTTGACCTATCGATATTTTGCTGTGTGTACCTACCTAAAAATAAATAATGTTCCCAAGACTTACTTTAGGATCACTCGCTACTTGACAAGAATAAGAATGTGTGTGAACCTGCAATAAAATAACAGAAATTATAATTTACATTATTCATTATTCCGCACTTACTTATTTTGTCGCATATTAGCTAGGTATCAAATGCAAATATATATTTTGTAATATTCGTCTCTGCAAATAATAAGTTTTGTAAGTAAGCATACTCCAGATATACATTATCATTTATCTAGTACTAGCTGTCCCGGCGAACTTTGTACCGTTTTAGAATACAATAAGAATTTTTTTTTTTTTTTTGCCGCATTTTTATAGCTATTGCTCTCTGTTCAGGGCGGAGACATATTAAAAAAATCAATTGGCAGGCTCATTTCATATTGATTAGAAATGGTTTTACTAACACGACATTGTTATATATATATATATTTCTATTCACCTTCACCTGTATATATATATATATATATATAAAGAAATAGTATAATCAACAACAATAAACATTTTAAAAGTAATAAAAAAGGCTTAGGGTCCTCAGAACGTTGCTACTGACGATAATAAGAACTTAGGCAGATAAATACTAAGTTAGCTTTAAGATATTAACTTACCGTTGTTGTGGGCAAAATTAAGCAAAGCATAAAAACAAACAAACAACCGTTTGAAGCCATTGTACTGTGGTAGATTTGTGAGTAATTTCTGTTGTATAATTATCGCCCTTTATGTAGTCAGCGTGAATGTAGATGTGATTCATTTTTATATTATTATTTATGTGTCAACGGAAAAGCACGATTAAGATATGATTTTTAATGTTCTTGACACGAAGCAATATGTAACATCATTAAAATATGTAGGTTCTAATCTATAACTTTAAGTAGGTCAGTAGTCACAAATAGTGTTGATTCGTTATAAGTACAATTTTATTATCGCGTCTTAGAATTAAGAGTTGTACAAGAAATAAGTCCACATTGCCAACTTATATTTAAATATTGCTATAAATCTGTCCATTTTGAAATACCTGTGAGTAATGTAGGTAAGCATAGTAAAATCAACATGATGGGGTTGCTATGACAACCTACAAGATACTTATAACATACAATAGGTAACTTCATAATCTCGCAACGTAATTACAAACAAAACAACGATTCTCTGTAATGCAATATCTGAGCTAATTCCTAATAAACTAGTAGACATTGAAATACTGTGTCTAATTTCCTTTAGCAGTCTGCTGTTGCCGCCAAAACTCTTCTCTGTTCTCCAAAAACCGGATCGCCTCTTCCGCCTGTTTGAGGACTATGTCATTCTTTTTGTCTGCTATCGCCAAGTCCGGGTTTTTCAAGAGATTCTCCAGGTAGATCTTGTCCGAGTTTAGTTGTCCTAGAACTGGTCGCGATGACTTGGCTCTACGTTTGCCTGTTTTCTTCACTGGTTTCACAGCGCCAATCGTGTTTTCGATTGCTTCCTAGAAAAAAAAGGGCACACTTATTATTATCGTTATCATCTGCCTTACTCTTTCCCATTATTATTTTATCTTTCTTCCATGCATTCCACTCGGTTAGACTCGCGTCACCTACACCTTCTATCAATTTATCTTATCAAAATCCACCTTTCTTTACTTAGCGCTTGGTCTTACTCATACAAAAGTTTAAAAAATCTTACCTGCGCTTTCTGGACTCCAAGTCTAAAGTCATTTAGATCAGGTCTCGCCCTCAGCCCCCTGTGATAATGCACGAGGCTCATCTCGAATTCCCCGCAATAGTACAAAGCTTCGGCTTTGCGAAGCAGTGCCTTTGCGCCTTTTGGGTCCAGTTTCAGGGCAGCTTCGGCATCCGCTAATGCTAGGCGAGGTTCTCCCAGGAGTAGGTAGCATTTACTGCGCGCTACGTATGCTGCTTTCTCTTCTGGAGCTAGTTCAATAGCCTGGAAAAGGAAAATTTCTTTAAAGCTATCAGTATAAAACATATTGTATGGTGTTCTTGCTATGCCTAGAAGAGTGTAAATAATGACACGTGTTCGTTTACACTTTAGCATAAAACATCCCATGAGTCACTGAGGAGTGAACGTCCAAACACTATTCGTTATTTTATACCTTATTAACGAACAGCACAGCTGTCCTATACCGTTCCCTCATCATCTCAGCTCTCGCAAGTGCCAGGAGGGTTCCAGCATCCGCTTCCACCGGCAACTGCAGCGCACTACTTCTTTCAGCCTTATCTTTCAGATTCAAAGACTGTTTTATATCCTTCGAACCCATGACCACAGCCGCCGCTCGATCTTTGTCTGTGTAGAGTTCCTCTTCCTTTCGCCTCCGCTCGCGTTTCGGCTTACGTTTCCACCTCCTCCTAGGCTTGACAGACTCCTTCCTTCCTTTAGCCGATTGCTTCTCATCTTCGAGTTCCACCTCCTGACCTCTATCTGCGGAAGCGGGACCTCTCTTGCTAATAGATGCCTTCTGGACCGGAATTTCATCTTCGTCATCTCCTACGCCAACTCTTACGAAGCTTTGAAGAAACTCTGCGTCTTTGTTAGGCCCTAGAATGGATCGGGCTTGAGCTTTAGCGTTGTCGACGCTTTCCATGGCGTATGCCAACAGTTACATAAGGCAGGTGTGTGGATGGCGTCAGTATCGACGCCTCAGCTGTGGTAGCCATGGTGATTCGATGTGTTTTCGCACCCTATTGCCACTTTAGCACGTGTTAGTAGTGTATGGCACTTGACGGGCGGCAGCCGTGTTGTTGAATTGAGCCTAAATATTAATTTTGTTGGCAAACATGTTAGGCTTATTTGGCTTTTCTTTGAAACGATTAACGATCAATTTGATCATCTTACACTGCAATGATATGTACATTTACATCTGGTATACGTTTGAGTGATGTTTAACTACTTAAAGCGATTCTAGCAAAACATTCCATTCATCCATCCATCTATCTAGCCAAATAAGAATAAAATCATAAATACCTGTAAATAATGTAATTTTAATAATAATGTAATTTTAATATAAAAATGTTTCGTAGTTATCTAAGTTTCATTCGAAATGACCTAGCTAACTTAATTGCGTGGAAGGCTTATGTAGTTACGATTGTAGCTTATTTCTTCAATCTCATCTTCATCCAAATTAACTAACTGCAGCCACCGTTCTTTCAGAAAAAATCTTATATTTGAATGCTCGTAGTTTGCACTCACTTTGGCGAGTGAGGCCAGGGCACGTTCATAATTCCCATTCTTAAGGTGTCCCGTCGCCTCGTCGCGGTGTTTCTTTGCCTCCACCGGGTTGCTGGTTGGTAGATCTGGCTCCTTACCACGGCCCATAGCAGTTGAGGACAATCAAAATCTGGAATAACTTAATGCACGACTCATCATATACAGTGAAACGGGACTCAATGCAGAGTGCTTTAAACACTAGCTTAAGGGGGACCGGTGAAGGAAACCATCGCGAGGAAACGTGCATGTCTGAGAGAACCCCTTGTAAGACGTGTGAAGTCTGTCAAACCGCCAAACTGACAAACTCAGTCCATTGTACGGTACCTAGTAATACCATGATACAAGCGTTGCTTAGTGTGGGACCGTTTGTTATGTTCGTCTGGCGATATTAATTTATCAATGAATTGTCAAAAATGATGCTGAGATACGAATTTACTGCGCACTCAGAATTCCATTACTTTGGAGAAGTATGGGTAGTTGATGGTTTAGGTACCTATCTCTTAGAATGCATGATATAAGTACATTCAATAACAAATTATACACTTAGTAGTACTATTTATGTGAGTTGGCTTACGATATATTACAATACCGCATCGGGTGGTTGCGTGTTTGATCCCGTCGGGCCAAATTTCGGAAACAATATTTTCGTATTGCTCCTAGGGTTACTGGGTTTGATTGGGTCTTCGATAGCCATAGTGGTAAATTAAAATAGCGGACCGTAGTTATAGGATTTAATTAGTAATTTAGTATCGAAGGCGACTGGAGGCACCGTGCGGTGGTTAGACCCGCATGCTCACCGGGAGGCCCCCGCTGTGGTATGCGGTTGAGTCACGTGCTCAACTGGGTTCTTTCCTAATTTGAGGTTTTATAGTGTGTGTTTGTCTCCCATTATTCATAATTATACCATAGCAGGCACCTTTAATATACTTTTTTTACTATCACTATGCTTTGATACATATTGGTTTTGGTCTCTGAAAACGCGGATTGGACTGCTCGAACACTATCTTACATTGAAATAATGTAGGTACTAAGTACCAACGCAATGATAATAGAAGAGTACACAGGATCTTTTCTTTAGCATAATCAAGAGCGCTGAATGCCTTTACCAAAACAATTCACGGTATAATGCCACAAAGTAGTCGGAAAATATTTGGCAAGGCTAATCGCTCCCCATAATAGATTAGGCAAATGTTTGCTATCCACCGCGGTTGGAACATGATGGATGGAGTCCCGCCGCAGGGACAAGCCGGCAATAAATCTTTATATTTCGACCCCGTATTTGTTTCTGTTTGATCTGATAATTCTGTGGGCGGTGGTATGTAAATAGCGGATGTAGAGTCAAGGGATATAATGTATTTATAACCCCCGCTGCACTATCATTTGGGTTATAAGTTTGGCACCAAAGTAATTTATATTATAAGCAAGGATGATTTGGTGCATTTGTCTGTTTTTGAAAATGGAACACTAGAATTTTTATCGCGGTATTTTGAAGTTCCTTATTCCTTTAGCAAATTGATGTAAAAAAAATCTTAAAGCATGTGACAAAGCGGTACCAAGTTAGCGGTTTTGCCCTCCCATTCTGGTTGTGAGTTTTGTATGGATTTAATATGAGATACTAATATTAATTCTATGGAGTTTTGCATATCCTCCTGGCTCCAAGCCAAGGCGGTCCAATTGTAATCGGTTCCGTGATGTGCGACCATTTTTCTCCGCGCTTATCGTCTACCTTTCGGATCTACCTTTCAATGTCATGATTGCCGTTCGGCTGTTATTGGGTAAAAGTTGGGTGCATTAATTCTTATATTACCAAAGGGGTGCGCGTCTTGTCATTGAATAAAATTGCGGTTGTATTGTACTAGCCAATAAATATCTATGTAGGTACCCATGAGAAATTTTCTAAATGTCATCAATGTATATATTGATTTCTTATATTTATGCGAATACTACGCATTAAAATAAAACTAATTTGGGGCCATCCATAAATTACGTCACACGTTAAGGGGGCGGGAGGGGGTCGACGAAGTGTGACATTGTGTGACAAGGGGCGAGGAGGGGTCCCAAAATTGTGACCTCAATTTTTTTTAAATATAATATTTTATGTCTAAGTATTACAACTATTTATTTTATTGAAAACTAATTTCATAGAAATAAAACAATTTCGGAACACTGCTGTTTTAATTTCATAAATTTCTAAATGTAAAATTGCAAAATATGTGACATCACACTAGGTAGGGGGGGGGGGGGTCTCACAAATGTGACCAGTTGTGAAAAGGACGGGGGAGGGGTCAAAAATTCATGAAATTCGTGTGACGTAATTTATGGATGGCCCCTTTCGTCGAAACGTCGGGAATGTAAAAATATAAGCGCGATAAAATCCTTAAAATTCGTTTTATTTCAATTCATCATAGTTCAGTCTGTTATTATTTTGATGAGCATGTTTATTGCTACAATCGACTTTTTACCACAAACATCGATATTTATTCAAATGATCGATAGGTATTGCATCTTCAGTTTCAGTGTTTACTAAAGAAAGGCCCGTTATTTTCGTAATAGTAGAAACTGTCATAAGTTAGTCTTCGGCGGACATAAGCATGGAAATTATTCATGCAACTGTGCTAGTTGGCATCGGCTGGCAGCCCCATCACGACATGCCGGCTAAGCGCAGCTACACAACGAGCTAAGCTAAGCGTAGCTAGGCTCACGTAGCTGCAGCTCCGACGTTTCAAATAAGTTGAGTTCTTCATTTAGTTAAGCTTTTAATCACTTTCGTATTTGAACGAACGTGCGGACCGGACCGACCTACATTAATGCTGTTACACCATCAATCCTAAATATTAATCGTATACAAAATTACATAGTGAATATATTAAAGATACGTAATCCGTAGCTATACCGTACGTTATCATTTCATCGTGAAGATCGTGAATCACGCGAGGCTATGGTAAGGCTTCTTTACGACAAAAAAATAATATGAAATTACCCATTGTTTAGCCCTCATAGCCACAAAAGGGTTGGAAGTGCTAAAAGCAGGGATACTATACGAACGGATTACGGATACGTGTTGTATTTATTGTTTGTTGTTGTAGATTCATACCTATATGCATATGAAACATAACGCTGATCTAGCTAGCTAAACTACAAGCTTTTTTTTGTATGTATACCTACAAATGCCCCCTTACGCGAACTGATTTATGACTAAATCTCGGTTTATAAGTGAATGTAAAATAGTTTGTTTTTATGCACCTACTCAAATCACAAAAAAAAACTGAACGATTGTTATAAGATATTCACTTTAAAGACTTCTATACGGTTGCCCTTGCCTCAAGTAATCAATTCAAATCGAACTACATTGTAGATAATAGACTTTTGTAGATAATATTTATGGTACATAGCCCTTAACTTAAAACATAAATCGGGAATGACGTTCGGTTACAATCGCTGTAATCGCGACGTGGTTGTAAGAAATGCGTAGTTACTAAGTACCTATGGAGTTATTTGTGAAATTGAACAAAAAATATATTAGCAAAGAAAAACAATACCAGGCAGAAATCTTTCTTGTCTGTAAGCTATTGTAACGTGTAAGTAGTTTTTTTTTTTAAATTAGCATAAGAATAATTTATCACGCAGCGGTTATTTACTTACCAATTAAAAAAAATACTTTTGAAAACTATAATCTTCAGAACAAACTAATTTTCCCACCTATAAAAGGTAAGGTATTCACTCACTTTTATTTATGAAAATTGTATCGCGACACTAATTATTACGAGATTGGAATTATATAATTATTTGTGTGCAGCGAGATGCCGCGGTGCCCAGCGGGGTCGGGTTGCCGACTGACTGAGCCACCAGTTGATCGGATCTCGGCTTACCCCTAATGAAAGGGTTGTTTACATCGTGCGATACTGGGACGATATTCTTTGGTTTTCTAAATTGAAAAAAAACGAAGTTCTATTTATTTATTAATGAGATATGGTTAGCATGGGTTATCGACTATTAAGAATTTCGATATAGGTCAACTAATGCTGACAAAAAAGATAATTGTCATTTCGTTTGGATTTTGTCAACCTGTAATAAAATGTTAATTAAGAGTAGACACCTGCTTAAAATATTGTTCATTAACTTTGCCAAGCAGTGTGTGGGACTTAAAGTAGGCTTAAAAAATCAGTTTCGTCTTATAGTAGCTTTATTCACTTTTTGTCGCACTGCTGAGCGAGGTTCCGAGCAAGGTTCCGCTCCCCTCCTTTGTCCTGACCACGTTTATAATTACTTGTTTGACAAACGGAATAAGCGCAAGTATCTATAAATAGCAGATCTATCTATAGTAGTATGATAATTTACAGAATCTTGAACTGATCGCTCAAATATCTAGATCAATTAAGATTTTTGATGTCAAAGTGTAGCGTGTGTGCGACTCGCATGGCAACACACTCGACCTTATTTTTTGTTTTGTTATAAACAAGGTTGTTAAAAAATAAGAAAACAAGCCCGCTGAGTTTTTCGCCGGATCTTCCCCGTAGGCCCTCTAAGTGCCGTAGGCCTATACGCAATAAATTATTTGACTTTGAATTTGATAGAATAAGCGTCGGGATGTGTTTACATACTTCAAAATGATTTGTTTTTATTTTTGTTTCAGGTACTGAACATTATCGTCGCTTTAGCAGCTACCTTATAAAACCTGAACTGCTTAACTACATATTATTGTTAGCGTTCGAACCCCTTCGTGTTCTAATTCTTGACGCTAATGTTTTCCATTTGCCACAGACCTGCAATTTTCTCATGTCATCAACCTCGCTCGCCGACTCCTCAATTAAATATTAACTTACAGTTTACCAGGAAGTAATAAAACATTTAAATATCAATATTTTACACACGCCATGGTACAGCTGTTACCTAAGAAACCGTTTTACAGCGACCAGTGTGCTGAGTCCGCCATCCATTACTGGCGCTTGGGCCATAACATGACAATTAAAAAGAGGATGCGTAGTATAAAACAGTAATGGATACCTACAAAATTATTTAAAGACGTTCGCGTTAGTATGCAAATATGTGTTGTTAAGCTCATGTTTTCGGTTCCATAAGCGCATCTAAGAATTTGTTTTTTTTGTAACTAGCTGTTACCCGCGACTTAATTCGCGTGATATTTAACAAAGACTGCTCGCGCGTTCTGACACCGCGGGACGCATTTCAGGTTGTTGCTATTAAACTTAATCAGGCGCAACGCCGCAACATTGGTTTTAATTTTTTTTTGTGAGATCCTATGTTTTTTTTCTAAAGTAAAAGTAGCCTTAGTTACTCCTTGTTACATCAGCTATCTGCCTGTGAAAGTCCCGTCAAAATCGGTCCAGCCATTACAGAGATTACCCGGAACATGCGGTTATAGCCGCGGTATTAGCCGGCACAAGCGGTTATTTTAATATTACAAACAGAAACTCCAATTTTATTTATAACATCATATGTATTATATATTGTGAGAAAATGTAAGGGCCTTAGTACGTATTTTGAACACGACGCTTGCAGTGCTGTGGCCACTATAGTGATATCTATATCTACTGTAGTTACTAAAGATCGATGTACCTACCTCCATCCATACTATTGGGAAGTGGACAATGTTTTGAGACACTTTGAGTCTTGAAATTGTCATGAGAACCCAATCAGATAGTGTATTTCCCGTGAGATATTACTTACAAGAGAATGTTGGCATATACTTGGTAGGTACACACGTAATTTTTCTTAGTTATTTAGCTATTACTAACTTATATTTGAAGGTTTACACCGAAAATAAAACAAATCATAAACATCAAAATAATCTTGCATCGTAAATGTTCCTCAGTCGCTGCTAAACAATGAGTAGACGCAATTTATGAAAAGTTTCCCTAAATAAGGGCTTTGTTTACTTTTGCTATATTACGAGTCAGCTTCTTACGTGCTTATTTCAATAAAGAAATGAGAAAGGACACGCGACGTCGATAATGAAGACTGTCAGTTGCTGTCTCGTGGAATTTCATGAAATTATTTGAACTAGATATTAGCCTATACTTACAACCTTATATGAAATACCGAATGAATGTGTTAATTAAAAAATAACCTTACAACTAAAGTAGGTTTAGTTAACACATACATTGTGTAATTGATGTGCAATTTTCAACAGTTTGCCTAAATATCAGGCAAAACGGCTGACTTTATTTAGATAATAATTTGTAGATAGTGGTGTGTACTCTGCATTTTCAAATAGAGGATCTCGCTCTGGTGGAGCCGGGTAAATAAATATTAATTAATCATATATTAAATAAGTTCACGTAAGTATCCTACGAGTGTTCTTCTTCTTCTCCATAGGAACGGCATTCCGAATGGGTGGTAAAGTTGTAGCTTAGCATTTTGTAACTAATTTGACGATTCATAAGTAATAAGTGGTTTATTTACATGAATAAAAAATAAAATAAAAATAAAGTTATTTATAAATAAAAAAAGTTAGTTTCATTAAAATTAAAGTTCCCCCTCTAGACTTATGATCATAACTCAAACCTCCCCGTTAAATGCTAATATGAAGTTACAACTATGATTTCAGTGTGTAATCAGCTAGAATATAACCTTGCGTTGCGTTGCGTTGTTAGTGGGCGGAACGAACGCGTTCCAAGTTATGCGACACTTGAAACTTTCAACCGTATTTTTAAAAAGTTTTGACACGGAAGTTGTTCACATTTGATGCGGGACCTAATTATTAGCCGTCATAGTAAAATTCTTATGATTATTTGGATTAAGCTTGGGACTGATCGCGCAAATATCTAGCGTCAATAATTAAGATTTTAAGATGACAAAGTGTAGCGAATATGCGCCTCGCATGGCAACACACTGGAGCTATAATGTTTTTGGAAAAAACATGGCGATATTTTTATGAAAGGCAATAATTGATGGAATCCCCCATTTGTTTTGGAGAACGACAAGCCTACTGATCTCGGCCCCTTACGGATCTTTTCAGTTGAGGTAGCATTCCGATCCGGCTTGGTAATTATTGCGTCCAAGAATAATTTCTAATCGTGCTTGCGTGTTTTCCAATTTTAGTTTCTTTGATAAGCAACAATGTATCTACCCACAAATTGCACTGAATACTAATTTTTCTGTGAAACTCCGAACCAAATTCAAAAGCAACTATACATACATTATTGCGACGAAATAAAGTTCAAAATGTCCCGACAATCGTTCAATCTATAAGTTGGCAAAGATTTATGTTGTCACCGCTTTTGATGCACGCCATTCTGACATAATAAAGTTAATCAGAGCTCGAGCGAGGGATGCCATTTAAGATAATGATGGCTAAACATTAAGGTTTAGTGAATTCAGTTCGTATCGATTTGTCTCTTTTAGAGTTAGAAATTCACTGTTAACTAATTCAGTGATGGAAGTAAATCTAACCTGTGTTGTCTTTGTTACTCTAATGAGCCTCACTTATTGCCTTCCTATGATTGCTCCACACCTTTTTCAGACCTATCTCGTCGTCTATTTTAGAGTAAAGCTGGTATATGGCAGCATAATATTATGTTTCCTTACACATAATATTATGCTGCCATATCTGAGATTCGATTTGACTATCGGCATCGTACAACGAATAACTTATTGGGCTATATAATAAAGGTATTTCGTGTGGTACTGGCAGTGACTTAAAAAAAACAAGAAATGATTTTGTATCAATTTATTATTCACATCAATAAGTATATAAATAAGTACACCGTTGATTTCAAAAATATCGCCTCACAGGCTACACCTATTCGCTAAAACTTGAGCTTATATTCGACATAGATACTTACATCAATAAAAATCGCATAACTTTTGCGGTCACAGAATATGTAATAGCTGCGTATTAGCTGACCGTGCAGACTAGCAGGCACACAATCCTTGAGGCAAGCCTTCAAACCATATGTATATATTTTATAGACATGTTATAATTATTATACAATATAGATATCTATTAGTTATTAGGTAGTACTCAGACATCGAAAATGAGCCTACGTACATTCGCGGAATGAAAATGTTAGTCGACTTTTGCTTGCAAGAGTTTAAGAATCGCTAGTCGAGTTTAGGCAAGTCAAACCATTAGACAAGAAAATAAAAATAAACAACTTTGATTTGAGTAAATTTGAGATTTGTTGTGGTATAATGAATCATAATTTTCTATGCAACAGCTGTTCTGTGACGTAGTTAGAAAAGGTAACATGTGCTCGCCTTGCAAACGTTAAATAAACAATTTGAAAACTGACGAACCTTTTAACCGTTAGTTTACATTTGTATTATTTGAAGCATATTTTATATCGGGTTGTGGCTTCCAATTTGAATAAGCTTCTATTGAATACCTAAAATGCAGTTGATTAAAGTACCTCTTAATATTCTTTGTCGTTTCTTGTGATGTGCAGTACTGTACTCATTTTTGCTTTGGTATACTTATGTACGTAATTATTTAAATTAAAAATAAATTACTAACATTTTATTTTTATTTTATTAATTTATTTCTACTTTTATATCTACATTAAGTACTCATGTGTATTTTTAATTATGTTGCCTGCGTAGCTGTTTCACCAATAAACCAATTTTTATTTTTATTTTTATAAATAATCTCATTTTAAATTCGATATGTTGTCGAAATACGGGTCCATGTTTGTTCATTCGCTGGAGAGCACAATTTTGGGCAGTGGAGTGCGGACGTCGGGGCGCGCCGACGCAATAGATTGCGCAACCTGCTAAAATTTTAAAAAAAAACAACGTCCACAACCCAGGTAAGAACAAACATTCATACTCATGTCCAGGGCTCGAAGACGATAGAGAAGGCAGAATCGCTACCAACCGTGCCAATACTGCCAACCGACTCGTCAAATAGACAAATATATCAAGACAAGCTGACCCGACAAACGTTGTTTTGCCATATACTATACATTATTTCTATGAAATATTTTTATAGTTATATATTTGCGATCATAAGTTGAGATATAAACTATCATATCTTTCAAGTTGGATAAAACTGCACACAGTGTACAAAATTTTATTAAAATCGGTTTAGTAGTTTAGGAGTCCATAGCGGACAAACATCGTGACACGTAATTTGCATATATTAAGATTACTGTGACATTTTGGCGGGAAACTGAAAAGTCATGGCGTCAGTTAGGATTTAATTTCTAAAACTAGTGTTCCTGCGAGTTATAGTGAGTGATATACGTGGAATATTAACCATTATAGTTCGGTAAAGTGCCCGAATGTAGGTAATTGAAACAAAGTGACTAAACTTGGCTTTTCAGTTTCTAACAAAAAAGCCATAAAAAATCTTTCAGTAAAGTATCCATCACTTTACTGATAGAGGGATGGGGGGTATTTTACTTGGGCCTAGCCTTTGGGCCTGTGCATATGCTCAAAAACAGAAATAATTTATTGCTTGACACTGGCAAAATACATATAGTGATGACAAATTAAAAAAATATATATAAGTATAGCCCCGGGTGGGCTCGAACCACCACCAACCTTTCGGTTAACAGCCGACCGCGCTAGCCAATTGCGCCACGGATGCACTTGTGCAATGTCTCGAAAATACTGACCATTATGTAAATGCAAAATGTGTCGTTACAACTTTTCGTCTTAATTTTTCATCTTAATTTTTTCCGTCTAGCCCCCTTTCGCAACGCGCGATAAGGAAAATCGTTCCAAAAAAGATTACTGCGACCATCTTACCTTATTCTCTGAAACAGCCGACAGTCGTCGCTTCGACATCGCACTCGCGGATCTGTGCCTCCTACCCTCCACATTACCATCACCGCTGGAGGCATTCGACACCCTCCTCCCCTTCAACATCGAAGCCGTATCATCGTTGATACTAGCCGACTTCTTAGCCTCCAATTCGGCGAGCCGTTGTTTAGTCTGCCTCGCCGCGTTCTCCCGGATGAGTTGGTCGGCTCTGATGCGCAGGATTCGGGCAGCTGTCTTGTGGAATGTCAAGGCAGAGTCGAGGTCGTATTTTGATAGCGCGAACAGGTTTGCGTAGCCTCGGGCTCTGAGGAAGATGTTTGGAGGGATCGTACGGTCGCATAGAAACCCTATTCTGCTAGAATAAAGTCGTGATAGCAGCATTGGTCGAACGCGATCCTTGGAAATGAGATGTGCAGTATCAAATCCCGGCTCGCAACCCTGGTATTTTTCTGTGTGAATCTCAGTATTGATTATTATTTGCGGTCCAGTAAAAGCAATGTCATGTCGCATGGGTTGTGAAGTTCATCAACACTCACTGGGTCAGCTTGGTTGACTATGACCTAAATCCTCCTCATATTGAGGAGTGTGCCCCGTATTATGGCAATAGGCTCGCCCCCCTAATCCCTTCAGGGATTACAGGTGTGATGGTGCGTATACCGGGTTGTTTATCTCTGAAGGATTCAGCATGGCATTTCGCCGAAGGTATTTGATCTTATTGTAATAGAGGACGGCCATTCCGTCCGTAAAAACATTCATATGACACAATTGAAGAATTATCCCGAAAATGACCGTTAAATGACTCATTAATCTTTATAAGTCAAAAATGTTCCTTTATTTAAACCATACTTTTGTATATATATTAGGCATACTTAGGTAGGTATATAACTAGAGATGCGTGGCTGCGTTCACACGCCATGCGCCGACCACCGCACATGCGCCTTAACACCTATCCCCGCTTTGGAATAATGGCAGTACTCTTATAGCTAGCGTTTCACTCGGACGTCTCCCCTTTGGCCTCCCGCTTAGCAATTTGAATTAGGAATATAATTATAGGATGACGTTTACCTGACTGTTGCAGTCCGTCGCCTGAGACCTTCAATGCCCAGCAAGCTTATTTCACCAAATACAGATCCTTCGCGCAACGTGGCCACGACTTCTTTTTCATCTTGCCCCATTACCTGCAAATCCGAGTCAGTAAAATTATAATAATAATATCGCCCGACGAACACACCAACTATATGGTCCCATAGTAAGCAACGCTTGTATTATGGGTACGGGACTGAGGGCGAATTCAGTATATAACACTTATATAGATAATAAACATTCATTACTCGGGTACAAACATTCGTGCTAATCACACTAAGTTTGTCCCTATCAGGAATGTATGGGTGGTGCTATATGTTTTTATACATATATAAAATTATGATTTCATCAATCACTGCGTTTTCTAATGTTTCTGCCAAACACTAGTAACATATTGTGTAGGCTTACCTTAATCGAATCTTAATTGGCCTTAGTGACAGATTTTCCTACAAAACTGTTAAGAGTGCCATTAAACATGCCATTGGGATTGGATGTAATTGAGATATGTTATTTAATTTATCACTGGCCGATTTGCTAGCGGGCGCAACCATTTCTTGCCTATATAGAGACCTTCACCATATATCCAAAGTACATACAAGGCATTCCCCAGACTTGATGATGTACATCTGATGGCCGACGTCTCCTTTACGGACCACCACATCACCGGGCAGGAAGGAGACTGGTCTCATTTGCAGCACCAAGTCGCGCAACAGAGAGGATGAGCAATCACGAAACAGTTGCACCTGAATGTAGTATACGATATTAAACACCAATGTACAGGAAATAAGATTCAAATTTGAGATCGTTTCTACGGTAGATTCTTCGGTAGATTAGTAGTAGATTCTACGGTAGATCATCGCGAATATATGGCGTAAGATACTGACCTTACACAGAGTACTCATGTGAACTGCGAGCGCAACGTCCCGTTTCATGTTGATTGGTATGAAGTTTAATATTCTATTTTCATCTAAAAGAAAATAAAAGCAATTGAATTGTATGTCCCACGATGGGCGCCATTATAAAGATTTACATGGGCGCCCAACGTGGAACCGACAAAAACAATACGAGCAGCTTATCAAACCTAACAATAAATCCTAGAATTAATAGTTATGATATTTTTTAAACATTACCAACACGTAATATAGCACAAAACATAATTTTTGTTTATTGGCGCACAACGTGGGACCCATACGACAACAACATTAAAAGGGTGGCAACTAACCAAAGCATCGTTGTTGACTCCAAGTATAATTGAACCACATCGCGACGCGCCTCTGCAAGCTGAAGGGCATGTTCAGGTGACGGAGGTAGCGGATGGATCCGTCCATTATTTTACGATAATCTGTCTGCAAAACAATATCGACACTGGAGATGTTTTTTACACTGTTATTTTAAATAAAAGGCTTGAGTCGACTGGTCAAGTGACGCGAAGTTGTTATTCAAAATTAATTTAATTAGCCACACTACAAAGGTTCGTTTCGCTTACAACTATTTTATCTGGGCTATTGACTTTGACCCACTCTAGAAAAAGTATTTTAGTTTTATTCTAGGGGCTAATGCAATTAAAGGGGAATTTACGCCCACTGCAAATTATATCCTCATATTGTACCCTTAAAAAAAATAGTATCTCTATAAAATAGTATTGGGCCTACAATGGATAGGTTTATCAAGCTACATGTCAGACATGGGACTTGATAAATCGTCCTCAAAGTGAATGCTGTGTTTTTTGTTTGGCTTTGTTTTTGTTTTGTTTTTTTGTACTCATGTGTGCCTCAGTGTTCTACTAACATAGTATTTAAGTTTCCGTAAAACTAACACGCTATGGGCCGTCGACGCCTGATAATCAACGATTTTTTTTTTTTTTATAAATATTTTTTTTACGTTTGTTTAAAACTGTCGAAGTTAATGAGGATGTGATTTAATGGAAAAAACAATATCTTTTGTATTTTCAAATAATGATCAAAGCCTCACCCTAGCTCTCGTAGCGGTAGCAATAATGTCTCGTATTTGTCCAATAAGCAGCGCAAACACGAACACCCCCATCAGCCACGCAGCCGTCATGAACAAGTACTCGATAGTGTTCTCCGGTTTGGGGTTCTTGCCGATCGAAGTCGCCGTTTTAGTCGCGAAGTAGAAGCACCGTATATAGGCGTTGCCCTGCGCGTCGTACACCCAGCCGTTGGAGCCGAGGCCGATGTACTTGCTCATAGCGTAGTATGCGCACGCGTTTAAGTGGATCAGATAGAAGATGTAGAAGAGAGTTTTGCCGATCCTCACCTGAGGATCAGACAATGTTAAATAAAGACTGACCCCCAAATTTATAGACAGTTATAATGGCTTTATAATCCATTATAAGTTTGATGGTTACTGTCATATTTTTAGAACGTTGAATCATTACAAAGTAATTACAAGACGAATGCGTTACATTGGTATTTATATCGTTTCTGTAATTAGATTATGACATGTGTCGTATTAAAAATATACAGAATGAAATATTTAGAAAACCCCTCGCCTTCGTTAAAAGCATACGATGTTATATAGAAGATATTTGAAACTGTAGGATAATGATTAAGTACAACTTTGCCACACATACGATTTCTCAAAAAATTATACATTTTAACTCTATTGAAATATGTTTTAATTGACGTTTAAATAAATTGAACTGCATTTTTTTTGTATTACATGTTGTGCTAGTTAGTTACATAATAGAACCTTTAACGCGGTAATATTTATTTCATAGAAGGTAAGGTAAGCTATATAACGGTGAAGGAAAACATCGTGAGGAAACCTGCATGTCTGAGAGAACCCCTCGAAAGACGTGTGAAGTCCGCCAACCCGCACTGGGCCAGGGTGGTGGACTATGGCTTATCCCCCTCGCACTGAGGGGAGGGCCTTGCCCAAAAGTGAGACATTAGTGGCGAATTGTATCTTACCACATAAGGTGACGCAAGCACTCTGTCCATGGTTCGATGGAACTCCCAAAAGGTCTGCAACTTTAACAGCCTCGGGAAGCGAAGGATCACCATGCTTGTACCGTAGTATATGTACAACAAATCCAAAGGCAGAAGAGAGACCACGTCGAACTGAAAAAATCAGATTGTTCTTTAAAGAATGATATAGTTCTTGATTAGGTATGTTAATTTATAGCTACTATGAAATGTCCACATTATAAATTAAACTTTAAACCCAGATTTGATAGACGTTTTTTATCAAATTTCGTATAATACTGCGCAAAGCAAACCGTCTTGTGCGCAAATTTAAGGGGTTAGAATTTCCATTCGTTAAATGTGATTCTAAAAAGGCCGATAAACTATATCTCCCTGTCGAAATTCATCAAGTATAGCCGAACCATGAATTATGAAATGATAGAGTGAGGTCTCCTATAGGTCAAGCGCCGCTGGAGTACAGATGCACCAGCTTTGCACTAATACCGTGATTCACGGTGCCTGAGGTCTGAAATCCTATGTCCAGCAGTCGACAACTTCTGGCTGTTGGATGATGAATGAAAACAACTAACCTTATACTGCAATTTCTTCCGATAATTCTTCCTAGTCTCCTTAGGGTCGTCGATCCAGAACCCGTCTTCCAGGAACATAAGCCGAGGTTTCACGAATGCCACGTCTAGTAGGTACACAACATCGCACAGGTAATCAGCCGTCATCCATAGCGCTAGGTTCTGCGGGGTCTGGTAGGGGAAGGTGGCGCGGAGGGCGATGCACCACGCATTGTAGCTGTAGCAGAATGTTACTAGGAGTAGCCAGCTGATGTATACTCGACCTAAAAATAATGATTAGTTTTTTTTCAGACGATTCATGGTCACACTAAAAAAGGAATGGATTATCTCCATATCGTATGCCTAAATGTCTTAAAAAAAATTGGCATGTCAAGTCTCATTTGTTTTTATTTCTACTATTCAACATTAATTAGAATCTGTTGCTATGTCGTTAACTCAAGATCATCCTTAACTATTGGTTTAACTATCGCTGTGCTCCTAATTGGCGCCCAACCGGGGACTATTGTGGGAGATTAAAACTACATTACGATTTGTTGAAGCACTCACCCTGAGGATCGATAGGCATGAAGGGGTCCAAGATAGATAAGATCCTTGAAAAGCCCTTGCATTTTTTATTCGGCGATATCGGCACTGGACTTTGTGGAGTTTCGATAGTGGCGATTGTCTTTTCTTCTTCTGGTGATATTCTGATAAACATACTTATTTAAAACTTTTGCCTAGCAAATAAATGTAGAAAATAAAAGGAGCGCCTCTATCTATATGGTTCAGGACCACTTATTATACTAATACAAGAGTGATTTTGATACTTTGTTTTGAAATAAAATAAACATAAATACGTCTTTATTATGTGTCTACTTGTACTATTCTAATAAAGGCGTCGGATAGTAATGATAGATTTACTTAAAACTAAAAGATATTATTTTAATTCAGTTTTTAAACAGTACTGTAAGTTTTTTGTAAGTAACGTTCCTTTTTATCGATTTTTTCCCTAAAGCCCCGAAAGATTAGAAATATTACTCCCTTTAAAAAATAAAGTAAATAGGTAGTTCCGAATCTTTATGACTACTCTACTGTACTAGCTGCACAAATCGTGAATTTCCCTCAAACTTCAAACGCATATCCACAAGTCTAAATAGATATATAACTAAATGTATATCATTGATCACACGCACTTCTCTGGAGAACTGTCCCTCGATGTGGTCTTGTTGAGGTCTTTCAATTCTGTACCAGCCTCCTTTATATCACTGTCTGACTCGTGATGCGCCAGGGGGTTAGACGAGAACGGTCGTACATCATCCAGTTGGAATAACACTCTGTAGTTGCAAAGACAGCCAGTAAGTACTTAGTTTTACAATATTATAATATCTAATAAATAATGTCTCTATTCCGTTATAAAGCTATGAACTCTTAGTTCGTTGTACTTACCAAACTGAGCTAATACAGTGCCACCGAGTAAGCAGTAGTTAAACGAGAAACTAACATTTTGACACAGGGCAACACCACAACATCAACAAAAGAAATAGTTTCAATGTCGTAAATGTCAGCAATACTGTCAAACATTATCAAATAAATTCTACGGGGATGCGATACAAACACTATTGCCCTCATTTATTGTCAACTTTTTTTGGTCGCACTGTACTTACTTCGCTTTAATTTTTCGGGCATCGTCTTGAATTTGTGTTTTTGTTTCGATATTTGAGATTGTATGTTTCAATCTGTAATCAAGGCATAAAGTACTTTGTTAAAAATAGATGCTATTTGGTTATAATTGAGTTGGTTTGGTATTCTAGAATCAGAATTGTTTATTTGGTGTTTGGGTATGACATAAATGGTTCCTTCTTAAAACAAATAAAATTAAAGGGCTCTATATTTTGCCAGTATAGAGGTTTACAAAAGTATGTAACAGTATTGTAAATCAATTCAAAAATCATAGTTACAAAATATTAAACAGGCATTAAACATTCAATTTATCATAAACATACGAATAGCTATGAAACTGTGTCATTCGTCAATAGCAAGTGTTCCACAACTGAGAATTTTGTTTAGTTTATTCTAGCATGTTGTTTAAATGGTAGACCGGAGATTTTAGGCTCCACTTTTAGCTTACTACAACAACGTCAAAGTCTGTATTTTTTAGTATCCCTACTTGGGTTGATACCTACATATATTTAATGCAAAGCCATACACCACTGGCGGCATGCTTTTCAAGCATAGCACTACAGTCGCTCCGTATCGACCAATGTAAATGAGCCATAAAATGAATGCCCTTATTTTTAAAAAAGCTGTTCTGCCTTTCCCTGCAATTGTACCTACATGCAGCTACATACAAAAATATGTCACTCCATGACTTACGCATTGTGTGCTGGTGTCGATTCCGGGGTGCACCAAGAACCGTACGCTCCTCTAGCTAAAGGGGTTTTAGCTATTTGCTTCTCACCCGAAGACGAAGGGTGGACCGTGTGCTAAAATATTTAGAAAAATATAATGTGTGTGGTATGATTTTTTTTAAGATTAAATATGGGAGATTCTATGGAGGTCTAATCTGTAGACTAGGCCGAATACACCCTACTAACCCTATCAGTAAAGTTGAGGATACTGTTACGTGCGGGGGTAATCAAATGCCGATTACGTGAAAATTACTTTAATCGCTCAGAGGGCAAAAATAGTACACACCAGTACACTTATTAGTTAACACTCAAACAACAATTCACCAAGTCACTTTGATTCACAGTAGTCCACAGTATTCGCTAGAGTCGCCGGTATAGTCTTCTTAGTTCGCTTCCGAGAGATGTGTTCACTATCGCTTGCAAATAGAAACTGTCTCGTCGCTGGTCCTGCACACTATTTATAATCCGAAAATAGCGAGGGTGGATCTTTCCAGAAAGGTGTCGACAAAAACCCACAAAACAGAAATGTTCCATAAGGAAAATGAACCTTATTTACACGGTAATAAGGAGGGGCTAGAATGTTCTAGTGTACGTAGATGCATTCGTGAAATCGGTATTATTCCGAGAACTCCCAGTTCCAGGAATTGCATTGTCCTCGCCTTTTGTTTACTAATAATTTTAATAAAAATAATACGAGATATATTCTGGAAGCCGGTTGCAACATTGTTGGCGATTCTAGATCTTTCTTCACAGATCGATAGGAGACCTTGGACCCGACAATGCGTTTTTGTTTCCAGAAGCTTCGATGACTATTTCAAGAGTTATCGATACCTCTTTTATACGCATCGTAACAATACTTTACTGAAATTTACCGGACACCTTGGGAGAAATTGAAAAGTCACGTTTTACTATTTATTTTGACTTTCTTACACTCGTGCACGTTTATAAACACATAATGGTTAATATACCACCAAAATGACACATTATATTTCAAAGAAACACATTTTTCACAAAAACTAAATTGATTACCTTTCTCTTCGACCCCCAAACAGTTCCAAGGATAGGATAAATCGACGCGTACAATATAGCTATTCCGAACTACCCGCATATATGTTCCCTAACACTAACAGCAAATATCTCAGGCGCTATAGTCGCATGAAGTAGGGGGTGCTTAAGACCTCATTTTCTATAGTACGGCGACCATAACGGCGAAATTTTACGTTCAATTTTAGTGTTACCATAAAGGGTATAACTAAAACTCATAACGACGTCCACTGCTCACGCAATATCGTTTTGGTGGCTACCGTAGATCTGTGTATGTTTGTCTATGTGATCTAATTTCCGTCAGTTATAGCCTCGGATGAAGAATAAATATATAAAAAAAACAAGTTTTCTCTCTTCAACCTAGTTACAAGCTACATAGATGGCGCTGCAGACGACATTCAGAGAAAATTACGATTCTCCATACAATCTTGACACGCGCTATAAGAGTTTTCGGAGAGGCGGTAAGATCTTCGTTTAACCGCGCAAGAACTTTCAATTTATTTAGTTGTTATGATATTTTATTTAAAACAGACTCGTAATATTAAATGATTCAAGTGTGCGCGCGATTTTGTAATGGAGGGATGTAAAGGCAAGATCGAACGAAAAATCGATGGAACATTGTAATCCCTTTAACATGGTCAATCGTGTACTGTAATTTGTCGCCATGAGCAACTTCAGTCCTTCACATTTCCTTCCTCATTCCTGTCGGATCATTCTCTTCCCTAAATACATTCTTATCGACATTTTATTGCTACGCATACACAATTAAAAGACGATTTACTACGCAGGCCCACTTGTTATTACGACGTCTGGTTCTCAGTTCCTCCCGGGTTCCTCCATACAATAAAGCTATAAAATATACCCATCAATTCATTACACAGTCACAGTGGGCCATAATATTTCATTGTTTACCGCCGGTAAGAAAGCACTTAACAGCGTTTTTGTATTCAAATCACAGTGAGCTGCTCTGAGGCTAATGGCGGCGAGCAAGCGTCCTCGCCCTGAACTCAGCTGATTCGTCATGCAGGTAACGAACCGATTTTTTTTTTAATTTAGTGACTTATTGATAGGATCTGGAACCTTTCTCTGAATATTGTTGAGAGCTACGCTATTTTAAGATTTATTAGCGTTACATATTTCATTGCCAGAATATGGTAGGTATACTAAGTATAAGTACTTACCCAAAATGACTCAACATTCCATTTTATTAATTGGAAATTGTTCGAGTGATATTGTATTCTTATTAAAAAAACATTGATTGTCATAAGGAGGGGGAGGAGAACCTTTAACGACTAGATAAATGGTATTTTCCATAATGGTCAAGACTTAGCACCCTTAACTGACAGAAGTGGATGAAAAGATGTAGGTATCTGGATGAAGAGAAATCGTTATGGATGAGGGAGGGAATACACATATTTACCACCGTACCTTCCCTCTTGGGATACATGCGTAAATACCTATATGTGTTATGTATCCACCGTATAACGGATAAAGTCAAAGTCAAATCATTTATTTTCTATAGGCCGATAGGCACTTACAAATTTACTTTTTGCTTTTGTTTTTCCGCAATAGGGGTGGGTACAGGAATAGGATAGTTTCATAACATCATCATTATCATCAGGCCCCTTATGCCAGTAAGCATAAGGGGCCCAATCTTGAAACCGATTGCCAACGAAAAAAAAAAGATTTATTTAAAGCATTTTTTTATGACTTTTGAAGGCGTTGGGCTGTTGGAAATAGCTTTCATTGTGTATATTTATCCAATGACGTGGTACCCATATCATTAAAATAACTTCCTACTTGCCTCAGTAGCGGTCTTCATGTCTATTTCTCCCATAATGAGAGAAATATAAACATAATTGATATGCAATAGTATTAAGTTCGTACCATTTTAAGAAATAATTTTAACTATGAAATAAGGTAGGGCTAATAATAGCAACGACCTAAGTACATTTACAATTTTCAATAACCGAAAGATAGTGAGTATACTTAAGGGGGAAGCTCAGGGTCAGGGCGCGAAATTCAAAATGTCTATGGTTAAAAAATAAAAACCATTGACATTTTGAATTTCGCGCCCTGACCCTGAGCTTCCATCTTAAGCAAAGCAATTCTATCCGAGACAAGCACCGAAGCCTTAAAGTAACGGTTATTAGTTGGTTACTCCTGATTACTCAACATATATCTTAGGTACTTGTGTGTACATAGCTAAAGTAATTGTAGCCAGGGCGTGGTGAATTAGCTAAGTCATATCTTTAGTAGGTATCGGAATCATTACTGGCGCGTGTTTAAGGTTTCATGGTAGATAAAAAAATATCGATAAGTAAATACTTAGCTACATTAGAAAATTAAAATATGGCGGCGTTTTTGTTAATGTATACCTACCTCGAATTGGTTGTTCCTAATGATAGTACATTAATTACTTAATTAGATAGGTACAATAACTAACAGACTAATATTTGTTTAGTAGCAACAGAATATTCTAAATGAAAAATAAAACATGGTTCATAACATTCACCTACTTTAGGAATAAAAACTAACTAATCCAAAGGCCGATACTGATAAAATACTTATGATTAATAAAAATACTTGTTCAAATAAAAAAATTAAGATGTTCAATCTCATTAAATTAAATGTTGTTTTTAAAGTAAGTACCTATACCAAACGCTTAGATTCACACAATACATGTATAATGGGCAAAATATAAAACCATAGAACCATAGTAATGAGAAGTAAGATAAGTAGGTAGGTAAAAAAAAACTACTCAATATTTTGATAGCATCAGTTACCTACCTCCATATTGAAAGAGTACCCAACCAATACTCATTAAGACGTGTGTCTACGCAATATATTGATCAAATGATAGATTAAATGGTATTTTAGCGTGCCAAAAAGTAAGTCGGTACACGTTGAAATAACAAATAGGCTTGAAAGGACACTGTGCACGCAAGCAATATTGAGAAGCAGATAGGTACCCATAGGTGTATTGAAATATGTATGTCTTCGTTGGTTACTTTTGTCTGTAATTATGAAAAAACAACCACCGAAGTAAATTATTAAGGTACCAACTAGAATAAGTTGTAATTAAATGATCAAAATATATTAATATAAATAGTAATTGTACATTGAAATAAAACTAATCTTAAGGATTTTATCGCGGTTTATTTTTTATTTTACGTTCCCGACGTTTCGGCTGCTTTGCAGCAACCATGGTCACGGGAGGACTGAGGTGTTTGACGTCCTGGTGTCATAGTTTGACGGGGGTACCCTCATATTTAGTTGTTACTTGCGGTCCGATCTACGCAGAAAGAGCTCACTGTGTCTTGAGGTCTTGCAATGGTACGCTTGGTTCTGGATTTTATGATGTTTACTACAGGGTCCCAAGCTGGTGGTAGCACCCAGCCATCTTCCCTATTGAAATTAGGATGTTTTTTAATTTCAATGGCCTCGCGTATCATCCTTGGTCGGAATCGGTGTTCTTTTGCGAGGATCTGTGGCTTATCAAATCTGATATAATGGCGGGTGCGATCTTGTACATGTTCACAGATTGCAGACTTCGTGGAGCGCCGGTTCTTCGTGCCGGAGCCACGAAGTCTGCAATCTGTGAACATGTACAAGATCGCACCCGCCATTATATCAGATTTGATAAGCCACAGATCCTCGCAAAAGAACACCGATTCCGACCAAGGATGATACGCGAGGCCATTGAAATTAAAAAACATCCTAATTTCAATAGGGAAGATGGCTGGGTGCTACCACCAGCTTGGGACCCTGTAGTAAACATCATAAAATCCAGAACCAAGCGTACCATTGCAAGACCTCAAGACACAGTGAGCTCTTTCTGCGTAGATCGGACCGCAAGTAACAACTAAATATGAGGGTACCCCCGTCAAACTATGACACCAGGACGTCAAACACCTCAGTCCTCCCGTGACCATGGTTGCTGCAAAGCAGCCGAAACGTCGGGAACGTAAAATAAAAAATAAACCGCGATAAAATCCTTAAGATTAGTTTTATTTCAATGTGTAGTATTCGCGTAAATATAAGAAATCAATAGTAATTGTACGTTAATAAATATTTAAGGTGTGTATAACTTAGTATCTTATTGAGAATGAAATGTTCAACTCACCACATCGACTTTTATTTCCATTATTTAAATCATCCTATTTATTGGCATAACAATTTTAAAGTAATAATGGCCATACACATTTAAAAAATAAACAGCTGTTGCACCTTGAAAACTTTTGAAATAATTATTTAAATATCGAACCAAATCTGTGGCGGCAAAATGAATTGAGGTTGATGTCGAGGAAGAATATCGATAGAAATTTTCCGGTCAAAGCACACGCGGTCACTGCGAAGGTATTTGCGGGACTGTGGCTAGCGAGACTAGTCGAATGAACTTGGCGCCTAAAACATACAGTCCGTTACAAACAATGCTGTATTGCATTGGAGCCAACATTTGGACAACGAATCTACCCAGGTAAGTATATAATATACCAAACTAAAGTAATTATTCCCTTTGGCGTTTTTGTTTTCCGCGAACTTGACACCGCTAGGCAACGTAGGTAGGTCAAGGCCGCAGAGCAT
This sequence comes from Pheosia tremula, assembly GCA_905333125.1. Lineage (NCBI taxonomy): Eukaryota > Metazoa > Arthropoda > Insecta > Lepidoptera > Notodontidae > Pheosia > Pheosia tremula. Next base: position 2,831,806 of record HG995397.1, read on the forward strand.
AAATACCCACATATCTATTCAATCATCGAGGAAATACAGAACAGTAGAAAGATTATAATATTATCACTGTGTAGTAGTACTTATAACAATGTTTGTGTACGACGAAGTACCTAGTTCCGTATAAGTAGGTACTACCCGTATACGGAACTAGGTACTTCGCCGCATCTAATTATCAGCGGCACTTCGAGTCCCTGATGCCTTATATTATAGAGCAATGCTGTTACTTTAACTATAACATTTCAGACAGGCGCCTTGAACTTTTATTTTTTACTCTTATAAATCTCATTTTTTTTTAATAATTTCTTTATTCCAAGCCCCTCTATTTGCATTCAGCTTCAATTGTACTAACGCGAAGTGACTGCCCTCTGCCCTCCGAGACCCATCCCATCCAGTAACTCTACCAGTATCGGTATCGGTGGGCTTTTAAGTCAGGCTCACTAGGGATGGACGTATTTACGCTACCAGGTTTTAAAATTAGGGCTTCGCTTCGAAGTAGGGTGCCCTGTAACTGACGGAAAATACATGAAGGTGTGAATCTCCTTGTTCGGCGCGCGCGAGCCACGGCTTCCAGGGCTGAAAATACTTGCATTGGAAATGAATCCTTACTTTCATAATAATTAGCACAATCATATTTTATCAAGATACGATTGTGCTCATTATTTATACGACGATAAGAATATATTTCCAATGCAAGTATTTCAACCCTGGAAGCCGGGGCTCGCGCTTGACAAGCAAGTAGGTACTTACACATCGGCAAGTATTTACCCCTCGTACCAGCCAAATACGTTCAGGGACTTTAAAACCTATCAATTTCCAGCGCTGATTTAGCACATGCAAAATTAGTTCAGCTGTGTAGCCCTCATTTTGGTTTGCAGACATAGTAACAAACTGACATACAGAAAGATCCCGTCTACATGTACCCAAGGACTGGCATTGTAAATCCTAGCCACTGGATCCACCGTCACCACTGATACCGTATAGCTAGCCTTATTTCTTACTAGCTGTTGCCCGCGACTTCGTCCGCGTGGTATTTAACAAAGACAACCGTTGACAACAGCCTGCCCGCCCATTCTGAGCCCGCGGGAAGCATTGCAGGTGTTGCTATCAAACTTAATCAGGCGCTGCGCTGCAACATTGGTTTTCATTTTTTTTCGTGAGATACTATTTTTTTTCTAAAATAAAAGTAGCCTAAGTTACTCCTTGTTGACTTGTTACATCAGCTATCTGCCAGTGAAAGTCCCGTCACAATCGGTCCAGCCATTACAGAGATTAGCCGGAACAAACAGACAGACAGACAGACAGATAGACAGACAGACAGACAGACAGACAGACAGACAGACGGACGGACGGACGGACGGACGGACGGACGGACGGACGGACGGACGGACGGACGGACGGACGGACGGACGGACGGACGTCTGTCTGTCTGTCTGTCTGTCTGTCTGTCTGTCTGTCTGTCTGTCTGTCTGTCTGTCTATCTGTCTGTCTGTCTGTCTGCAACAAACAGACACTCCAATTTTATTTATATGTAGATTTATGTGTAGATTCAAAATTTAAGTTGATTACTTTTATGTTCGCCCCAACATTTTATACAGTCCATTGTAATAAAATAAATCACATGAAAACGCGAGGAATGGCCGTTTTATTTATGTTTACGCAGAAGGACTTTCTGTTTTAGTTTAATTGTTTGCCTTGAGTCGTAATGTGATTGGCAAGTTCATCTTTAGTCAATAATACCTACCTAGGTCGTATACTTACTTAAAATTTAAAGCATGAACATAAAAAAAAACATCTAAATTCTAAATGTATGCCCCTATAAGTAGATACGTATCTAGTGTAGTGCATTAAGTGCATACCTACTTAGATTGTGCCACGTAGAGCTTTGATGGATAAATATATAGATAAGCACAGATTTCGTCATTCGTCTAGATGAGAAATAAAATAAGTAAGTAGGTAAACATGAAATGCGATGAGTAAAATTTTACGTAAGCATAACACTGAATTTGCATTTAGAAAAACAATTACTACTACGTTGAAGTCTACATCATGGATCTAGTGGGTACAAAAAAGGATTTCATCACAGTGAATCACCAAGAAAAGAATAGTATAGCTTATCGGTCCCACTTATTCACTTAAAATAAACATACCCTTTTGAAGACTTTGAGGCCGCTCAGCACCATTTTAAACCATTTATAACATTATTTCGATGAAATATTTTATCGCCATTTTAATTGCCGATTCAGCTTTTCCGAGATTTAGCGAAATCGGTATGCTGCCCGTAGGTAGGTTTCTAGTACCTACTCTACTTCTATTTATCACTGCTGTCAATTTTACGACCAGATACATTTTATGTTGACAATTTGAAAAGATCACTGTTGTTAGTTGGTATAGACTGGAGATAGGCATACTCAATTCGTTCGTGTAACAGTGTATTTGGGCGGGAAGTAAATATTTGTTTTGATGACTTTGTTGTGGGTATCCTAGAACTTCAGCAATTACAGCGCTGGTTCTTGACATAAATATCAATGATGTTTTTTTATTAGAAGCCGATGATGGCCGCTCCTAAAAAAAGTTAGTCCAAAGGATAAGTTTTTTTTTATGAGGCAGTCATCAATACTGACGATCATAATACCTATCGTCTGTACAAAACAAGAATAGTTTTTGATTTATTCTATATAAATTATGTTGTAATATGTACAGAATGCAGCATATAGACCTAATAATATTTATAAAAGTATTTTATAGCGTATATCACTGCATCTTAAAAAAACTAAAACAGAATGCATCGCGCGTTGTGTATTATTTCTTATGGCAAAATTTATAGTCAAAATAGGTCTCGAATCGCAGTCCATATTTCGAGAGTATCGCTATTAAAACGAGAATTTGTTTCCTGTTACTATCAGCAGAGAAAGAGCACTTAGAAACTCTGCACCCTTCAAAATTATTCCAAATTGCTCCTTTTTCTTTTTCACCTTGATACTGGCACAATCACCGGAGATCGGTAGTCATGAAACAAAAAAGCAATTGAATTGATGTATTTTTGTAAATATTACCTGGGCGGGCTGTGTAATTGTTTCAAATGAGTAATATGGAATTCAGGGCTGCATCTTAGTTTCAGTGATGATGAAAGCGCTGTAGGGTGAAATAATTTATTGAATATTGCGCGCGCAATTTTCCGCCGGTCGGTCGCGGCGGTACGTATTTATCGGTAAAACAGTGTGAAAAGGATGTGCTATTTTGCAGATCGATATAATTTTCGAGACGAAGTTAAAACGATAATAACCGGATCAATGTATAAAAACAATACTTCTTGTTATGGTGAATTCATTCAATAGCTATTACCATAAAACATAAATTCAAGCTTACTTATAAGCAGTAAATCACTTATTTTTAAAATGGACACAGGCAAGTAATTTTGTTTTTCTTTTATCGTTTGTTTACATAGGTACTGGCAGGGATAATTATGTAAAATATTTATTCAACAAAGATGGTAAGAAAGGGCTTTAAGATTTGGAGTGGCATTGCAGCAGCCTTTTTTTAAATTGATATTAGTTATGATGATCAACTAGACAATAGGACTTTATATATATTAATATGAAATCTTCATTCATGTACTTAGTTAATTAATTAAATATTTTATTTTCCATTTAGATGGAAAACGAAGACAAGTATCATTTGAACAGCTGACTGAACTGCTAGAGTTTCTCAAAGAGCACCAAGACTTGGCAAAAGGGCTTACTAGAGGGCGGCGTGGGAAGTTCCACACACTCAAGATTTGGAACATGTGTGCAAAGAAACTGAATGATGTGAACGATGGAGCAGTCAAAGACGGAAGGGGGTGGTCTAAAGTATGTGCTTACTATTCTACAAATATAAAATATGAACTTCTAAGAAACAACAGCATTAAGTACCTACTTATACATAGTTGCAGAATGTTCAGTTTAAAATACTAACTAGTATGTATTCGGTATATTTATAATGTTGTTTGGCGCTTGGACATACCTCCATATAAGAGCAAGTACAAAACCTCTGCATCTGATTTCTGTAGAACAAAACCTAAGTAAGTAATAAAAGATATGTCTGGCTTTATTACTCATATTTAATAATGTTTACACTTGCTGTATGGTGAAGGCAAATGTTACAAGGAAACTTACATGTCTGTCAAGGCTGTGTGAAGTTTGCAAACCCGCTTACCGCTTTTGGAGATTATTAGTGTTGAATTAATTTTAATTACCGAACAATAGAATATTATAATTTATTTAGTCTATTTTGGAATTAGTAAGCGGGTACTGATAACGATTTTTCAATTCAGTACTGGTGTGACTGGAAGTACCGCGTCCGCAGACGAGCCTTGGAGCTGAAGGCCGCTAAAGAGAACAACAGGCCACCACCAGATGGCATTGTCCCCCTGTCAGTCATGGAGGAAACCATATTGAGCCTAATAGGGGTTAATGCTGTCGACGGAGTGATCATTAAGAGTGACCCGTTAGCTGATGGGGTATGTTAAATGTCCTACATAACATATAAAACCTCCTACTCTTATCCTACATAATGTGTAATTCAAAGTCCGACCTCATTTTCAACTGAGAGGAATAGTACATTAGTAAGAGATAAGGCATGATGTTTGTGTCAGAACATGGCTCCAAGTGTGATAACACAATTGAATTGCAATGGAATTACCATGGCACCTTAATTGTCAAATTTCACATTTCTATTATGGGAATATTCAAAACTGACAGTTACGATACCATAGCTTTTCTACTGTGAGTCGATTGAGTTTGTAGACTAACACACTGGGGTCTTAGTACTTATACCTATTAATTTTGAATGTCATGAAATTTTAATACCGATTTAGTGATCAAATGTTTCTATACTTACATCTATCAGTAAATCTGGACGTTGCCGCTAGAGGCGCTGCTGTGTACTATCGTTTATTTTAAATTGACGCTTTTTAGGATACAGAGGAAGAGGAACCGGATAACAATGATGATTTGAATGGTGCACAATTGTATGGTAAGTCCCATTCTCTCCTATAAAATTAAAAAAAAGAGAGCGATATAGTGCGCCGAAACCCGTGGCCTTGTCTCGGTTCGCGATCTAGGCCTACAGCGAGGGACTCGCTACCATAGAGCTTAAGAAAGTACTCGTTACTTTCAGGAACAAGGTCTGGCAGAGGCCGTAAACGTCGACATTCTAACAAAGATCATAACAATACATTAGACTTAGATGAGCAAGGAGGGCCGAGTAGTCCCGTCGAAAGGAAGCCCCGGCTCAGTGCTGAGAAAATTGATCAATTAAACGACTCAGGTAATGAATGACGATGTAAAATATACTACTTGCCTTTATGTCTTGCCCTCACAAAAAAAAATGACATTACGAAAATTAAACATTCCGCAAATTAGACATTCCGTTAATTGGAAATTTCGCAAATTGGACATTCCGCAAATTGGACATTCCGCAAATTAGACATTTAGCAAATTTATGCTTAGTAACATCAATACATTTTGTGCATTGGACATTATGTGTCTAAAGAGCAGTAGCTAATCGCTGGCTCGCTAATTCGCCTTACTTTTAAGGCATGTCTACAGAGTTCACAATACGTTGTTCTTAATTTGTTACAGATAACGATGAAGAGGCTTCGCAGTTCCTAAAATTGGAGAGAGAAAAATTGGAAAATAGTAAGAGAACATCAGACTCGTTACAGACAATAGCATCGGAGATAACAAGACTGGCGGACATTATGGGCCATATCAGGGATATTCTTGGGAACAGAATAAACTTGTAACAATATTAATTTCCATTGAAAAAATATTTGGCGTAACAAAATTTCTTCGGGGAATCAAACTCCAGTCAACAGCCCGGCAAGCAGAGGACTTGCTTACTACTATACCGAGGATTGATATAAGGAGTAATTTCAATTATAATGTTTGAATTTGTTTACTTTTATATAAAATGTTTACTCGAAAATGCTTGTGATGTGGTCGTTATTTTGACAACCTTCTTTGAAAAGAGCCGACTTTTCCGCGCTTTTTGAATAGGCGCCAGTAAAGATGTATGAAATTTCATTATTAGTGAGTTTAACCCATCAATAATTTCCTCCGAAAATCCATTATTGTCAATTTGTTTTCAAAATAGTCACGTCAAATCATACATATTTTATTCCGAATTTGGCTGCATAGGTACAGGCAGTACAATATCAATGCCTAATATTTTTGTTTTTTTTTTAATTACTTGCACTGTTTAAATAAAGCATGCAAGCCTAGGTTTGCAATGACTGCGTTGCTGGCAGCGCTGATGATAGCCTCGAGTTTAGCTTTGCGTAGCTACGCTGTCGGCCTTCAAGCTTGTTCATCATTGCAGCCCTTGCTGTCGGCGCTGTGTTGGGTTGGAGCTGAGCTTTTATCCATCATCAGCGCTACCAGCAATGCAGTCATTACATACCGCGGCAGTAATGTTGTTTGTAAAATTAAAAACAAATTTTGTTTCGTATTTTACCATAAGCCTATTACCGTCCACACAGAGGCGGACTTTCCATAAAATAATATCGGATTATTTTGCACTGCAACTTGATAAATAAAAACACTGCGATATGATTGCGAAAATTGCGGAATGTTTGCTAATTAGTGCTATTTATTGTGATACGTAACTCACCCCATCGGGCAGACCATTCTTTTAACGGGTATTGTATAAACGTTTCAGTTATTTCATTTCACGTAACCGGCCGGCTGTAAATTTTAAATTTAAAATTAAATTCAAACGACTAAGTGTAAAACTATCAACCACTTGATATTATTTTCCTATCTACAAAAGTTGCTGGATAGTCGGTTTGACCTAATAGTCTATAAACAACCTTTAAAATATTATGTGTAACTGTTATAATATTACTGTTACCAATTGCAGACATATAATTATATGTTTTGATATTTGTATTTTTATCTGCAATTGATAAGTAAAATAGAATAATGATCTCGCAACTTGACCTATTGCCTTTGATGACGCCACAAATGTTTTTATAACACTTTGATCAGCAGTTATTAAATGTATTAGTAGGGTCCATACTCCCTGCAAGATGAACAAGTGTATAGTGGAGCAAGGCAATGTCGCTAGGGTCTTACAGGCTTCAAAACAATTTACTTTTCTCCAGGACTTGCTGGATCCAAACTCAGTGACTTCGTAAAAATAACCGTAAACGTATCATCTTACGCCATGACAATACCAGCTCTAACGCGCCCGACAGACAAACTAATTTTTGACGATAAAAACGAAAAATGTTTGTAAGCACCATCCTGCATACAGTCCCAACTTAGTATCTCATGACTTCTATTTCTTTCCAAAAAATTAAACCCAATTATGCGGTCAACGATTTTCATCACCAGAAGAAGCTGTGGATAAGTATGAAAAGCATGTTTCCAAGATCAGAACTTACCAAGGAGGAGAGGCATAAATGTTTTTTAATAAACGGTTTTTTCGTATAGGAACATGGAATTCAATTTTGACCATTCAGAGTATTTTTTTTTATTCGTCCCGGAGCATTTTTGTGCGCCTCATGTGCACACAATGGACACACCTACACACAATCACTAATCAGAGGTGTTAGTAAGCCAAGCCAAGTTCGTGCTAATTTGTGTGAGTTTGTAGTGTATGTACAAGATATTAACATTATTACTGTACTTAAATCGTAGGTATTTGTAGACGACAGAATTAGCGTCAACGTTTAAGCGAATTTCAATGTTCGTATCAATGAAACGTGCACGAGTTCAAGAAGTCAAGCCGATAATAACGTAACACTATATCTTCAGTAGTTCGCGATCGCACTGTGATGTTGTGTTACCAAAGTGTTCACAAATTAAGTTTTTTTTAATATAAATTATATATAATTATAGTTTACGTAAGTAGGTGGTTATCAATTCAGTGATCATGCTCGTCTGGTTTCTGTTTTTATTCGTGACTAGGTATGTAAAGTTTCTATTTGTTACGTCGTATTTGTTTTTTTTTATGGTATAATTACATAATCTTACTAGTCTTAAGTCTATGCATAATTTTTATTATGCCATAAAAAGGCAAATTCCCGGGCGAAAGCGCTGTCAGTGCGTCAAATTGAAAATTTGGCCAGTTTTTTTTTTGGGATTTAAAAAAAAAAATATGTGTTGTCATCTTTTGTGTGGGATTACGGCATATTGTAATGCATTTATTTATCTTTTCAATTTGCTTCAAAATTAATTTCAAATGAAATAACACTCCAAAGTAAATACGGTTTTTTACAAACTGTGGAGTATTGTATCGCTTTAGGTAAATGTTTAAGCAACCATAATACAATGCGGCATCTTAAGCACAATGCCAATGTGTGCGTAAAGATATCCTATTATTTCTTAAAAAAACAACCATCGAAATTTTGAATTCGCACGCTGACCTAGCGCTCTCGCTTAGGTGATATACTTATAAGTGGAGTAATTCCTTCCCATTCGTAAGTTAGCAGCTGCAGTTAATTATATCAAATTCGCGGGAAATTATTTTCTACGTCACTTAAGTCACTATCCCAGTTGTTTATCAGTAAAAGGTCATTCTAGAGACCGTGCAAGTTAATTCAAATCGGTTTCTGAATTCTGGGTCTAATAAACATTTTGTTTTTTCAGCATATACGGCAGAGTCCCATTAGACCATCACGAAGATATTGTATCAAACAATTTAATAACCGATACTAAGCGAGCGCAAACTGACGCTACAATCAGCAACCATGGGGAGACCAACACGTTAGATAACAGCGTCCTCACTAATAACGTTGTTCCCACAAACAGTGCAAACGCAACTCGCAAGACGCAATGTCAAGCCCTACTGACCTTATTAAAGAGTGCAGATCCAACGATATGTGAACAACAAAACAATATCGATAATGGAACCGCGTTGATACTGACACAGTATTTAAAGGAAGGAAAGGTGAAAGAGGCCAGAAGCGCTTGTAAGGTCGACCCTAAATATTTCTTGGGGTTTAAAAGTTATTCTGGTTTTTTGACTGTGAATGAAACTTACAATTCGAATACATTCTTCTGGTACTTTCCCGTGTTGAACAAGAGCGTGAATGAGAGTCCTTGGATGATCTGGCTGCAGGGCGGGCCCGGCGCGTCTAGCTTGATAGGGCTCTTCGACGAGTTCGGACCGTTCACATACAGTAGTGGTGGTTTGAGACGTGAGTATAACTTTCATACATTAAACAAATACTTGACTTGTTGATAAAAATACCAAAATCGCTATCGGTATCCTATAACATTTGAGGAGTTCTCTCAATTCCTCATGGATCCCATCATCAGATTTTTTTTAAAAGCGAGCAATCTGTAAGCCTTGCAAATAAGGAAAATAATTTTCCATGTCGGTTCATAAATAGCGGATATCTGAGGTAACAATAATAAAAAAAAAACTAATTGAGAACCTCCTCCTTTTTGCAGTCGGTTAAAAAAGTTTCTGCCCGTAGACATTGACTCACCCAATTTGATAATAGAAATAGAGTAAGTAAGTGATTCACATAATAACTTACAAGAAATAAATTAAATAAAATCACGACGATGTTTTTACATATAAGGTTTAATAAAAAATAGTGTTAAATATTTTATGGGGTCAATAAGTAGGTGATAACGATCACGTTTATGTATAAAATATACGTGTATACAGGTTTTAATTTTTTTATGAGAAAGCGAGGCAGACCCGTTTCAAGAATTTTCATTATTATTAAAATTTCAAATTATTAGATTATTTCTTTCGGGAATGTGACCCTTATTATGATGGAGCCCTTAAAATATTTTACACTATTATTGTTAATACTTATATATGCAGCATATATAGGTGTTTATTCAATAAACAAACTCTTATCATTTATTTTGTAAACTGGGTTCATTCCAGCGAACCCGTTTACATGGCTACGGAATCATTCGTTGCTGTTCATCGAGAACCCGGTGGGTGCCGGGTACAGCTTCACCGATCACGTGGACGGATACCCCACAGATATGGCCACGGTACGTAGCTAATCGACTATTTGTCCAATATCTCCTAGCGACTCTTAGCGTAGCCGTAAGTACCTACCTACTGCTTCCCTTGTATTTTTTTCCCCATTGAAACCAGACGTACGCAGAACAACTTGAACAATTACTCTTTTGGGACTAAACATCGGTAAATTTGCATGAAACTTCACGCTCGATACAAATTTTGGATTTCTAACATTTGTCAGTAATTTGTTAGCCCCACACGATAAATATTTATTTCTCACGTGACCGTGGTTGCTGTAAAGCAGCCGGAAGGTCCGGAACGTAAAAAACATAATATAAACGTGATAAAATCCGTAAAATTAGTTTTATTTCAATCTACACGAAAAAGTTGACTTAATCTCGTCGTCGATGCAAATTGGTTAATGTATTTACCAGGGCCTCAAGTCTGCTAACACAAGCGATTCATAATCGAACAGCAACCGCATAGTAACTGTCACTTTTGACAGATATTGTATCGGATATCTGTCAAAAGTGACAGTTACTATGCGGTGCTGTTCGATTATGAATCGATTGTGTTAGCAGACTTGGGGCCCTGATCGTGTGTAGTCACTATAATAACTGGTTCATAGGGACATTGCGTTCCAATTCCATTAAAAATCATGGCTACAGTTTTTACACTCCTGGAAAAAGGCTAAGAGACAGAAGACCCAAATTTCTAGTAAGCGTTATGCAATATGTAACCACGACTAACAGCTTTAGGACTGTCACATTAAGAGTTAATTGGTGATTAACCTCATCATCTGATGTATTGTACATTTGTTTGTTTCCAGTACTCAAGTCATCTCTTCACGGCTCTTAAGCAGTTCCTGCAGATATTTCCCGAGTTAAAGACTGTTCCCCTCTACCTGGCTGGGGAGTCCTACGCGGGGAAGTACGTGCCAGCTATGGCTATGGAGATACACAAGCGAAAAGAGAAACTGGGACTCGATATTAACCTTAAGGTACTCAAAATGTTGACAAATAAAATCTTACACAGAGGAACTTTATACTAATTACCATATGACTGAAAATAAGCTGTAAAGAGCTATTACTTTGGAGTGGTTAGTGGTAAGTACCTGAGTGTTTTTAGATCTTAAAATGACATAATGAAACTAAATATGGTGGATTTTCAGTTCATTTCACCTGATAGGCGGTTCTGAAACCACCACTACGCAATGTTTCAGACTTGCATCGGTTTCGGCTGGCATTCTGCCATTTTTTTTAATTTTGTACGTTATCTAAAAAAAATAAGTAGAACTGCAGGGCAAAAGCATCTTTTCATAACCAAAATACATATTTTTTATTTCACCATACCAAACTATATTGCATTTGGGCCGTAAGCATAACCCTTATATACTTCTATTGCGCGATTCAGATATATACAGAGAAAGCAACATTTGTGTTCAGCGCCATCTATCGTGGTGTATATAAAATATTACAGCGAGATATTACATTACTGCATGAAATAAGGAGCACAGACTAATTTATACGGTATGATTATCTTCATTAGGGTTTGATTCTCGGCAACGCGTATATGGACCCCGACATGATAGCGCACCTACCATGGACATTTTACTATTTCGGACTGCTGGAGAAAGAGCAGATCGAGAGCGTGAGGCCGCTGGTGAACGGCTTCCAGCAGGACATCGCCGCCAATAGGAGCATTGAAGCTAAGAACGTAAGGTCCAAAATCATGTATAATATATTAAACTAGCTGCGCCTCACGGTGTTACCCGCGATTAAAAAGTGTGTCCTTTTCTGTAAATCATTTTGATCCTTTGCTTTATGAAAAATTAAAACAAATCTATCCCAAGGGAACCATACATTTTACCAGGATAAAAAGTAGCCTATGTGCTATTCCAGACTATAATCTATCTCTGTGCCAAATTTCATCTAGATCCGTTCAGCCGTTCTGGCGTGATTGAGTAACAAACATCCATCCATCCAAACTTTCACATTTATATTAGTGATTAGTGATTACTATTACGTCACGCACGTAATCCCCGAAGGAGTAGATAGAGGTGCAGTGCAGTGAATCCACATATGAGCGATGCTATTTAATCCCAATGTAATATGGGCTTAAGCTTATTATACCGGGCTCACTGTCTCTTAATAGAATTTCTCGGACTTCCAGGATATTTGAACTTCATATGCGAATATCCTCCAATAATAATATTTTATATGACTTAATAGTTAAACATCGTGGAGGAATTCCACTCGACTGTGTGTTTTGTCGTAAAAGAATCGTGTCCCAACTACATAGTCTGCGTATTAGTCATTTGGTATGGCAAATCGCCTGGCCCTGGCCAACAGCGCCTCTAGCGGATGGTATTTAAAACTTTAAATTCTCTATACAGACTTGACACAAATGTAGATTTCAAAATATACAGATACCTTATTGAAATACTCGCCTCGATTTCGCACGTCATTCGAATGCGTGCGATGTTCGCCAACCCGCAAGCAGGCGTGGTCACACCCAAAGACTTTGGGGGGAGGGTCATATTATCAGTAAAATAAGTTGCCCTAAGATCCCCCACCACTGCCCACAAATTAAATTGAGTGCTGGGCTATGGCTGGAATCCCGTTCACTTTGAGGGAGAATGTGCCCGGTATAATTACAACGGTTAAAGACCAAATACCATGGAAGAAATTGAAGTGCAAAATCTTCAAAGAACATATTCCTTTACAGAAATGGAACAACCTGGTCACGATCCTCTTATTCCTCACTCACCAAAAGCACGGCTACAACTTTCTTCGGGACGAGATGCAAGTGGGCCGGTACTCTGCGTACCTGCAGCGGTCCGAGGTGAAGCGCGCGCTGCACGTCGGCGACATTCACTACAGCGCGGTGAACTTCACCCTCAACAACAAGATGGCGCCCGACTTCCTGAGCACCACCAAGCCACTGCTGGAGAGGCTTCTGGAGCACTACAGGGTGCTCGCGTATTGGTACGTCAAACATTTAGTTGAATTATTGATTTCTTATATTTACATTTATATTATGTTTTTTACGTGCCCGAGGTTTCGGCTGCTTTCCAGCAACCCTCCTCCCGTGACCATGGTTGCTGTGTCGGTCTTTTTTTTGGGCCTAATTTTGTTTATGATGTGTATTAAATGTACAAAAAAGTTCCAGTTTTTAAATATACATTTCGGAAATACTCTTTTAACCCTTAGTAGCCTGATTTACGAAAGTGATTTATTTTTTATTACTGTGTTTAATGTAACTGTGTTTAATAATAATGACATTTGATTTTTTTTTTAATTTCGTTGGAAAGAATATTATACAACAGTAAAATACGTACAGCCAACCTATAAAAAAAAACTAATAGTAATGTGAACATTCGGTTTAAAAGATTGGTATCAAAATTGAAACTCTAGGCTATTAAGGTGAATGCTCAGGGTCGGTTGCCGCACATTTTCGATAGATGGTCCTGTTTTTCTGCAACTAGTTACACGAACATCGAGCATCTATGAGACTTGATGTTGCAAATTGCGAGCACTACTACGACATTGCATTGAAATATCCAAAAAAACATTAACCTGAAATCATTTATAATGGATGAGATACCATGGCTTCTAAAATCCTTGTATAAATAGGCACTCACACATAGACAAATACACGTCTTTTTTGTGCCGCTAGAGCGCAGCACTTGTTAAAAGTCTCGCATACTAAAAGTTGTCTTTTTATGCCACCAGGTAGAGCGATCATAAAAAAACTTATTTATCGGTTGTAAAATAATAGAAATACTTTTGCGAGCTTTGCAATATTAAAAGTTTCAGAAATAAAAGATAGAAAAGAAAAATGTATACTTTCATGTTCGTAAATATAATGTTTATTGTATAGATCTTATAAATATAGCAAGGTTTGCATGATAACTGTAAAAGTATTACGCTTTACAATATACCAGATCAACAACAAGAACAATATTTATTATAATTTACAAGGGAATAAGAAATTTGGCAATGTAGTTCTATACCTAATAAGGGATACAGCTACATTTCCAAATTTCTTTGAAACAATGTTGTTTGTTGTTGGTATTCTAAAATTAGGTAAATATAACATTGTTTCAAATACTAATATTATGATATAGAATCGACTCTATACAATTTACAGTCATCTTGATTCTTGCAACCTCCTGTGCTTCATTCCTCCGCTAAAAAGAAAAAAATAATTGTTTAGTCCAATAATAATTATTACTGTATCCATACTTATTATAAGGTAAATGCTGCTGTGACATGTATAGATTCAATCATTCAATCATCGTTCCAGAGACGGGCCAACATACACCGTCACACTGCAATGCACCCACATTTCACCGATGGTATTTTGGTACCAATGTAATAGAGGGTGAGCCCATCGCCATTATATCGGGCACACGCCTCCTCAATATGAGGGGCATATAGGCCGTAGGCCCAGTGCAGTTTAGTGAACTTCACACGACTTTTGACAGACATGCAGGTTTCCTCACAAAGTTTGCCTTCATCGTACAGCAAGTGATATTTTTTATGGAAAATAAGATTCGCACATGAAAATCCGGAAATCTCAGTGATGGGAGCCAGGGTTTGAACCTGAACACCTCGTTCCAAGGCGAGCGTTCTGCCAACGAGGCTGTCACTGCTGTACAACTTTGGAATCTATACTAATATAATAGATTCCACTAGATGCGCTGATGTTCTTCACTCTCATAATACGATGGGATGGCAATCCGGTACAATCAGAGAGATCGGGCTGTGTTGTCCGAAGCACAAGCAAGTGATAATCATGAAATTGAACTTGTGTTGTGTAGCCACTTTACAATACGAGTTATGCTCTAAGGTATTTGTTACCAAGTTGTCCCGACTTTCACCAGTGTCACATTCCATCAGTATCTCCATTACAATTCAAATAGCAAACAAAACACAAATTAAAACAAAACTAATCGCAAATCTCACACAATTATTATTTGAATTTTGAAGTAAGTTTTTACATACATGAAATCGGTCGCAGCAGAGTAGTGAGTCCATTTTTTTTTATAATTCTGGAATTTGGCATCAGCATACCATAGACATGCTGCCAATTTGGTCAAGATATAATAAATTAACTTCGTAGACACCCAGAACAAAATAAGTAACACTATTCTATACATTCTAAGAACTTGGTAAGTGCTTACCGACTTTTATATTTATTAAATATCTATACCTCAGATTAACAGAATCCAAAGAGAATAATTTTAAAAAATATAACAGTAGGTAAGCACATACATAATATCTAAGTACAGAATGTATGTGCATCAAAACCAGTTATTTTCGGCCTAGGCACCTATTTATTATGTAGACGAGTACTCGTATCCGAGGTATAAGGTTTTGCGTTCAGAAACGAAAAAAAAAGTAATATCAATATATCTAAAACTAAGTAGGTTTCTAGTTGGTACCAATTTATAGCTACTCTATAATAAATCGGTAAGTAAAAAGAAGAGAAATAGGTGCACATAGGTATGTTTTCTTAGATTTATTCAATTACGAGCTATGTCGCACTTGATTTGTTCAAACGTTCAAGGGGTATCCCATTCATTAGGCTTCCCTATAATTTCGAAAAACCCGTTCATACTAGGTGCCGGGGCTTGCTTTCTTGTATCGCCAATCGTGTTAGGTTAGTTGGTTGGATATATATGTATGTATATATATATATACATACATGCCTTGCTGGTTGGTACCTTCCTATAGCTAGTCAGTAAGTAAGAAGAAGAGATAGGTACACATATAGGTCGCTATGTAGATTTTCTCAGATTGATTCAATATTGAATAATTACTAAAAACCGATGTTACGAAATATGTCGCGCGAGTCGCTGTCGATGTATTCTAACATTTTTTTCTAGTCACAGCTGGCTGTGCTACTGATATATATATATATATATATATATATATGTATATCTATACTAATATTATAAATGTGAAAGTTTGGATGGATGGATGGATGAATAGATGGATGGATGTTTGTTACTCTTTCACGCCCGAACGGCTGAACGGATCTGGATGAAATTTGGCACAGAGATAGATTACAGTCTGGAATAACACATAGGCTACTATTTATCCCGGTAAAATGTATGGTTCCCGTGGGATAGATGTTTTAATTTTTCATACTTTTTATCGCGGGTAACACCGCCGGGCGCATCTAGTATATATAGATATATATATATATATATATATATATATATATATATACATATAGATATATATATATATATATATATATATATATATATATATATATATATATATATATATATATATCAGTAGCACACCCGGCAGTGCCTAAAAAAATGTTTGATAAATTGATCAATAAATCGACAAAGACTCGCGCGACATATTTCGTAACACGACATCATCTAGCTATGGCCTTGGAAGGTGTACATACTACCTATATATATTTTCGTTATATTACTACCACACCATGTTGGAGTAACACGGCCGAGCTGTGTGTTTTGGAAATCTAATATTCACTTACAGAAACAATATCAATCATTCAAAAAGACAAGCCCACCGGCAAGATTTGAACTTGCTATAGTACACGTTTGCATCAACCGTGTAGAACATTAGGCTACGTAGACCACTAGTCAAGACGACGAATATTTTGATAGGTTTCAATGATATTTACAACCAATTGAAACATGACATATTCATTCATTCATTGATTATTTAAAAAAATAAATACATGCCTTATGTAGGTATGTAGGTTATTTTATTATAATAACCCGAAAAAATATGTTTTGGGTGCAGACAAATCCTAAAAACTTGGATTACAGGAAATAGGGATACATGACGATCTGCACACACAGATAATAACACACCCCAAGTGGCTCAAGTGAAAAACGTAGGTACATGCGATTGTTCGTAGGTTCGATGGACGAACGAAATTTATATGTATTTTTTAATTTTAATTTTTTATTATGAATCTTTATACTTATTTATAGAAAATTTATATCTCTCTATATATTATAATGTTATGTCTTTATGTATTATAAGTAAAAACTCCTGCTGCCATCTGTCGCCGTAAATACTGAAAGACAAAGAATCGGATGCTTTATTAGTTACGGGTTAATTTGGACAGAGGCGCTTTTATTCACGCACACAAGCCTAAAATTTAATATCGTTTTATGATGTTATTACTATAAGATTTTGCCTGATATTTCATTCTGCGAGCTCTTTAATTTATAGAGAATTGATAACAATGCTTGTACAACTAAAAAACTGTATGTGTATCGAGTATTACAATGTTGAAATTTGTATGGGAATGCGACTGATCGCTTCCACCTTAAGGGTTAACAGTTTATTCTGGTCTAATCGTCTCCAGTCTATTGAACCGGTACCCATAAGACAAGGGTCGTTTAGTTTTAGTTGCTTAGCGATATTAATTATTATTTATTTTCAACTAGCTGCGCCCCGCGGTTTTACCCGCGATTAACAAGTATGTCTAACCCACGGGAATCATACATTTTACCGGGATAAAAAGTAGCCTATGTCCTATTCCAGACTATAATCTATCTCTGTGCCAAATTTCACCCAGATCCGTTCAGCCGTTCTGACGTGATTGAGTAACAAATATCCATCCATCCAAACTTTCACATTTGTCTTATTAGTGGGATAACAAATATACATACACGGCATTACGTTGTTTGACGCTACTCACACGAGCTTACATTTCTAGGTTTGTGAAAAAACAATGTATGTAGGTATTTACCTAGCTACTTCTCAGACAACAAACACCCATAAGGTAGGTATTTTATTGTACGACGTCATTTGATACAGATCTCTTGTGCTTCGGACGTAAGCTGAGCCAACAAGAGCAAATTAACCACGTCTATTGTATTGAGACAATAGCAGTGGCGTAGCATAGGTCATTAGCACCCTTTGCGGATTTAAAATTTGCCGCCCTCTTATTTTTGCTATTAATTATAAAAAAATTGGGGCACGGTAACAACAAAAAAGACGAAAAAAACACACAATTATTTTTTTCATATAGATATATATTGCTCTAACCGCCACCTTTGAAATGCCGCCTCGGCAAAGTGCCGCCCGGTGCGGACCGCACCCTCCGCCCCTCCATGCTACGCCACTGATATTGAGACAATAGAGCAATTATGTAGATAGATAGAAGAAACATTTGGCAAGGTCTTAATCCACCGCGTATATTTACATAGCTAATTAATATAATTAAAAAAAACATGATTAAATAAATATTCCGTTAGGTTATGTGCTCATTATGAAAAGAGGAAATGTCAAGTGTGAGGTGAATTAAAAACATTGCGGTTCTATTGGCTTGGTAATAGTAATTAAAATAAATACATATCGCCAGACGAACACACCAACTATACGGTCCCACACTAAGTAACGCTTTTATTATGGGTCCCGTACAATGGACTGGGGCGAACCCAGTATATATTACTTATATAGATATTAAACATCCATGACTTAGGTACAAACATTTGTGCTCAACACACAAAGTTGGTCCCTACCAGGATTCGAACCCGAGACCCTCGGCACAGAAAGCAGGGTCACTACCAACTGCGCTAATCAGGCCGACTTAATGGAAAAGTAATGGAGTATATGATCACAAGATCGGTAATTGAATGCCTTTAAAACACAGTTTCTAATAAGTGTGAGCTCTATGAAGGCCAGAATTGAGATAAGATATTAATAATGATTCATCCTCCTCAGCGGCCAACTGGACCAGATGTTGCCGTGCGTGTTCACCTCGGAGAACTACCGCACCTGGCGCTGGAGCGGCACCGACGCCTTCCTGCAGGCCACCAGATACCCTTACATATACAACAACAGACTCTGGGGGTAAGTCACAATACTCGTCTATTCCCGCACATTGCCACGCTGCCACTGGCAACCATTTGGGCTGGCAACCATTGGGATCTGTTTCCCCGTTCGTTGCAAGTGATATCGAGTGGGACATATTTGTCTTGCTCTTTTATAATGGTAGGGAGGAAAAAGTCTTGTTCCCACCTCTTGCAAGTGGTATCGAGTTGGATGACTCAAACCTTATTCCAGCTTGTTGCCAGTGGCAGAGTAGGACGTTTTTCGAGTGAGTGGGATTTCGTCTCGCCCTTTTCCAGTGGCGCGTATGTATGATATAATTAATTATTAACTAGCGGTTACCCGCGACTTCGTCCGCGTGGTATTTAAAAAAAAGCCAGTGAAAGTCCCGTCAAAATCGGTCCAGCCATTTCAGAGAATAGCCGGAACAAACAGATAGACAGTCAGATAAACAGACAGACAAAAATTGATAAAAATGTTGTTTTGGTATATGTAAGTACCGTGTATACATCCAAATGCACTTAGTAAAAAGCGGTTATTTTACTATTACAAACAGACACTCCAAATTTATTTATTTGTATGTATAGATTTGAGACTAACAGCGACCTCTATGTTGGAATTGAGAACTAATAAACGAAGCTACGCAGTTTTGTACGGCGATTGCGAGTCCCTATCTTATTTGCTCCTTGTATATCTGATAATTTGGCTTAAAAAAAGACAAGGTCGCGTTCCGTTCCGGTTGTAGAATTACGAAATTAAAATGACCATTTGTAAGTGCCCTCGAATACAAAATACACGTGCGACTTTAAAAAACCTGCTGCCAGCGACTCCTAGCGACCTACGATGCCGCCATTGTGTCTTATTAAGTACCTAAAGGCAACAAACTGCATTTAAGAAATGTCAAAAGCCACGATTTTTTTTATTTATTTATTTATTTATTTATGGATTGGAAAACCAACAGCTAATTTATAATAAATAGACACTGGTATACGTTACATAAAGCCAATTAGAGGTTTCCACGGTTAGCAGTAGAATAGTTAACAGATTTTTATCTTTGCGATCGCTATATAGCACACAACACAGAACAAAACAAGAATAAAATAAAATTAAATTAAAAGTTAAAGAGGATATGTACTAATATTATTTGAAGAACTCAAGGTTCAGCCGCTTCCTTGCCATGTAGCTTTTAGTAGTAGTTTCTTCGTTCTAATAGATTCGGGCACTTAGCAGATACATTAATGGCACTTTAAATACAAAAGATACCTATTTAGTAATTGTACATTTGGTTGGGATATTTGTTTTATAGAATGTCAGTTACTATTTCACTGAGCGTATTATAAGTATTTCTATAAAACAAGGGTCTGCGTCACTATTTAATAAAACCTATCCAGAACTTTTGCGACAGAATTTGTATGGCATATACATTTTGGAGTGTGTTTATTAGGAGATGATGAAGCGGCTCTAAACTATTTACTACTTCATTTTAATCCTAATTTGAGATATTGTTTAGTTTATTCTTAAAATTCTAATTGGCCGTGCCCAACCCTGTAATTTGTATCAAACCTAATATTGTAGTGCAATTAGGTAGGTAATTGATATTTTTTTCATTTTTGAATATCTCTAACGATTCAACGCTTTTCAGATACCACAAAAGCGGTGGTAATTTAACCGAAGTGGTGGTTCGGGGTGCGGGCCACATGGTGCCGCTAGACGCGCCTGCGCCCGCGCAGAACATGATCACTCAGTGGACTCACGAGCGGCCAATCAGCAGGAGATACGGTATCTACGACGGGTCATACGTACAGGAGTATCTTAAGAACAACACTGTCGTACAATATCTATGATAATATGATGTGAATAAAGTTAATTAATATAAAAAGTGAGCTTTATGGTTTGTCTACGGAGCCGGAATACGAAGTGCGGGATAATTTTATAATTTCACTAATATCTGCACATGGCCCCGCTCGCGGTACGTCGACAAAAAATAAACTATATTATTCAGAAATAATGTAATTTCCTATTAGTGAAATAATTTTCAGAATCACATCAGTACATCATCCAAACTCACAAACATTACCTCGTTATAATATTGGTAGGTACTAGTTGTCCCGGCGAACTTTGTACCGTGTCAGCATCAGATGTATGAGAAAATTAATTATGTATCTATATTATTATTGTTGTCGTGATGTTTTAATAGCTTTTCCGCTATTTGAGTCGGAGAAAAATAAAAAATCCTATCTTTAGTTAAAAATGGTGTAACTAACACGACTTTGTATACGGTTTTATATATATAAATCACTTAGAAGGATAGATGTCAGTTGAAGGATGAAGTGATGTCTAGAATTGTAAAAGTATGCATACAAGTTTGCTAAAGATGATTTGGCTACGTGGAGAGGATGTTTGGAAGAAGACTGACGTAAGAATTATATCCACCGAGTGAACGTAAATGGGAATTAAAATAAAACTAACTTTACAGATTGAAATAAAAAACTATTTTTTTGGATTTTATCGCGTTTTTTTTTATTACATTATAGGCAAGTATTTGATCTCGATCTCACCTGATGGTAAGTGATGATGAGATCTACGATGGAGCATACTTGCCTAGGTAGGAAGGCGGCAGTAGATCGAGATTCATTCATTACATTCACTAGGCACATGCAGCGCAACTGATCTGACCCGCCATCCATAAATGGCAACACCGAACATCATGCCGGAACACGGCTAGGCCGCTTGGCGACGACATGTCTTTGTTCATATTTGTATTTATATTTTGATTTTACGTTCCCGACGTATCTTTACAGATTATATCGCGTGTATATTATGTTCCCGACATTTCGGCTGCTTTCCAGCAACCATGGTCACGGGAGGACTGAGGTGTTTGAATTCGGTTACCCTCATATTTAGTTGTTGTTTGCGGTCCGATCTACGCAGAACGTGCTCACAGTGTCTTGAGATCTTGCAATGATGCGTTTGGTTTGGATTTAATTATATTAATTACTGGATCCCAAGTCGGTGGTAGCACCAAGCATCCTATTTATTGCAATTTTTTTTTTTTAAATTTCAATATGTAGTATTCGCGTAAACATAAGAAATCAATATGTGAATGGTAGTGTTGGAAGGGGGCGACCAAGAAGAACCTTCCACGATCAGATAAATGGTCGACTCCAGAAAGGGCAAGTGCGTAGCACCCACAACCGACTGATCTGTTTGAGGAGAACTGTTTGCCAGGATAGCAGCAATCGGCGGTTGCAGCTTACCCCCATGGGATACAGGCGTGCATATATGTATATACGTACTAGCTGCGCCTCGCGGTGTTACCCGCGATAAAAAAGTATGTCGTTTTCCTCTATGTCCTTTTGTAAATGCACGGTTTCTGTATGCTATCCCATAGGAACCGGGCATTTTTCCGGGATAAAAATTAGCCAATGTCATTTTCCGACCCGTAAGCTACCACTACCTATTCAAAAAATCATTTCGATCCTTGGCTCTATGAAAAACTAAAACAAATCTATCCCACGGGAACTATACATTTTACCGGGTCAAAAAGCCTATGTGCTATTCCGGACTGTAATCTATCTCTGTGCCAAATTTCATCCAAATCCGTTCAGCCGTTCTGGCGTGATTGAGTAAAAAAACATCCATCCATCCAAACTTTCACATTTATAATATTAGTGGGATGCATTTACTAAAGTTATGTATACCTACTCTTTCGCTTTACCAATTAGTCCGCAACTAATGAGTTAATCCGTGAATTATGTCCATATAATGTAATTAGTACCTGTTCCATTAGAATTGTATTAGAGTTGATTAAATTAACTTTGTCACAGGGAACAGTAGACATGTCAGCGCTCCTGGGACTAATAGCTGCCGGGTAAGAATTATATAATGTGTACAAATATCGTATGATGATATCTTACGCGTAGCAGGAAGCCGGTGGATGCGAGTGGCGGAGGAATGTAATGTGTGGAAATCATTGCGGGAGGCCTATGTCCAGCAGTGGACGTCTTTCGGCTGATAGATAGTACTAATATCCGCTATACCTATGTAAAATAAATAAATATCGCCAGACGAACACACCAACTATACGGTGCCACACTAAGCAATGCTTGTATTACGGGTACCGTTAAATGGACTGAGGGCGAACCCAGTATATAATACTTATATAGATAATAAACATCCATGACTCGGGTACAAACATTCGTGCTAATCGCCCAAAGTTTATTCCAACCAGGATTCGAGCCCGGGACCCGCAGCACAGAAAGCAGGGTCACTACCCACTGAGCAATCGTCAAATGTAAGCAGGTGCCTACTGACGCAATGATGACCACGTTTCCATTGTGTTTATGATAGTAGTATAAACGATTATAAATGTTACCAGTAACTATAATTTATTGGTAAGCTAACTTATACCTAAAATTATACATATTTATCGACTTGTTATATAGATAAAGAATGGTTTTAGGTACTGTTCAATACCTAGACAAAGACGGTGTTCAATTTGCTGAAAAAAATGACATATCCGTAGAATGTGCAGTACGCCAAGTGTGAGATTATTCGTAAGCTAACCATATAATTGATGTCTAAGTATTTAGATATTTTGTATGGAGAATTTAAAGTTTTAAATACCATCCGCTAGAGGCGCTGTTAGTTTACGAATTAACTTACACTTGAAGCCTTGTCAAAAATATATACAGTTTTAAAAGTTTGTTTGACTTAATGGTCAAAAAGCCATTAGGGAAATAAAAAAGTTTGCTTGAACTCCGTATGATATATAATTTGTGTGTAGAAATAAATCATTTATTATTATAAATATAATAATGATAGTCAATAATGATAATCATAATACAATAATGATAGTCAAAATGTCATTGACATTTCTTCAAATGTACTTTTATATGCGCTTGCGCGTATTGACCAAGTAAAGGTGAACAAAGCGTTGACGTGTCGCTCGTCTCGTCTCGTCCACTCTCAGCGTTCAACTTGCCTACGAATATTACTATTATTCTCCGAACAAGGTATTATTACGCAATTTTTTTTCGACTTAGGAATGCCGAGACCAACAAGATTTTATTCATTCTAGACCTTATTTCTCCCTTCTCAGTACTGATTGCGACTTTTGTTTTCAGAACATGTCTAACATTCGCAGCGACAGTTACAAATATCAACCTCAATGATTCAACTACCAATGCTCACGATCTCCAAACATATCCTATGTCTAAATACAAGCCACGATTAGCAATATCAGACAACAGCGACAAGGAAAACATTATTTCTATTGCAGAAACAAAGGCTATTATTAAAAGTTCCACTGATTACGCAACACACGAACAGAATGTTGTTCATGTTACCACAGATCAATTAAAAAGACGTAAAAATGCAAATAAGAATCTTCTTGGAAGTTTTCAATCGAATAAGCTAGAAACTGAGCCGCTAAATATTGAAGGATTTCGAAGATTTGTACGCTTTGATGTGATCTGCAATGCGGTTGGCACACAATGCTTATAGACAGTGTAATGTGTAATGTAATGACAGTAGGTGGAATGGTATCGTGGACTCCCAGTGTTAATGTTAACACCCTCCGATATTGATTCAATTATCTGATGAATACCTGCAATGAAAAAGGGTACTTAAATATATAATTGGTAAATACAGATTACAACTGCCTGGTTTATTGTACCTATGTACCTACTTTGTTTTTGTTATTTAAAGTTATTTTATTTAATAAACACTCATCACGTGAGTGTTACTTTACTAAACTGCAAAAGGAATGCAGGATTTGCCTTATCTGCATTTGTTAAATGCAAATATGTAGTTCAATAAAATTTGTAATACTCGTCAAAAGAACATCAACATTACAGTTTCAAGTCATAAACTAAGCAATGCTTTTGTTATAGCTACCATCACAGATCACGAGAGATATGCCGTGCGGTTCAAAATGTATGGGAACTCGCTGTCGCCGTTTTGTTCCCAACCACTCGCTAAAACCAACCAATACGAAGTCTCCTCGGTGCGTGCTGCGTCGTCGCCGTATACAGCGGCCGTACCACGCGACGCACCAGTTTATTCAAAGTATCGTTAGACGATCTATACATTGCCTCGTACATTCACTCAGTAGCGAACATAGGTGGTACTTAAAGAGCCATGTATTTTGTACAAAAATAAAAAAGTCGTTGTGCTACATGAAACCTAAAAAAACATAATAAAGGCATTAAATATTTTTTGATTTGTTGTTTTTCATGATTTTAAAGACGAATAAGTAAAATACTTAATACTGGCTGGTGAAATGAGATTCCATCTTTCGCGTAGTTCACTTTGCTGCTGGTATTTTTGCATACAAACACGGAACAACCCGGCATTTTGAAAAAAACTAGAGCACCGGCACCGACGTGCAGTTGCAGTGGACTGACGGCGAAAATTGTAGGTTAGCCAAATGTACGCTAACTTTGTGCGCAAGCCCACCGCTTTCATAACATATCTCCTCTAATATATCTGTGGCTACCATACAATGTACTAAAATTTAACATGCACTAAAGACTAACCATGGAGTTTCTTATCCATTCTACTCCATAGAACCGGCATTCAGAACGGGTGTTAAAGTTGTAGCTTAGCATTTTGTAATATTATGACGATTCATAGGAACATGAATAAATAATCTGATTGTACTAGGATACAATAAATACTTAGACCAGGAAAAATTACGAGATCATCACTCCCGCCATTCCTGTGGACTTTGCTAAGAGAATAAAATTTTTGAATGCAGAGTTGATCAGACATGTGCCGCAAGCGCAGGTCCTGGGCAACCCTGCGTTGTTTCAAAGTCGTCTCGTCGATTGATAGGAGTATGTTTAAGAAAACTAACCCATCAGTGAGCCGTTAATGAAGACATTTGTGAAGCCCTCTCACTCCGTCGTCTTGGAAATGATCTACAGTGCGAGATATTGAAAAGTGCTACGCTCGCTTTTGATTGTTTCGCTCGGCTAATCAGCTGTGTTGGTAAATGTAAAACAATCGAGGTAGGTTCGACGACCAACTTCAGTGTACTTAACACATTATTCATAGTCCCAACTGAATTAGCGCTCCACTTTACGGATAATTTTCAATGTCACCGTAATTTTTTTTGTGTTTTTTTAGCCTTCTCTACAGTTGTCGTTGGCAGAATCAGCGGTAAACGATGGAGCCATATAGTTTTTAAATGGAATTGGAAGTCCTAACTGCCGCGCCGAGTTTACCTGCGTACATTTAAGTCATAATGTCGTGTCTCCCTTTCCTTTTTCGTATTCTCTTCTCAGAATGGGTCATTGTCGTCACAAAAAATGTTGACCAAGGAAAAGTCACTTCGTAACACTCGACTCAATTAAATTGTCACGGACACTACAAGCTAATGCCCCCGTACTACGTTATGCAAATGTTATTATGACGTCTAACTGTAGATCAAGTTCGCCAAAGTGACACATGCTATACATACATACACCTAGCCCAGTGCGCTCCGGGACCGAGCTTACGGTTGACGCGTGCCGATCGCACCGCTTTCAACGTTACGAACAAAATAAAAGTTTGTGAATTAAATTGTGTATTACATTTAATGACGTGAACAATGAATATTATTGTTGGATTATTTGTTTTAATAAGGTAAGTTTAATTCAACTTGTTTTGCCAGGATAGGGACATGTGCGCGTACTTACCTAAATATTTTAACCTAAACTGGGTCACTGTTACATTTACATATGTAAAAAAAATACTAATAAATATAATTTAGACATATTTATCTAGGTAGTAAATATAATTATTAATTCATTGCTACATCATTGGTGTAGCTAGAGTTGACCCAGGAGTGGCCTACCGGGCCCAAAGTAGTCGTCAGTTTGGTGAACCCATGACACTATCTTTATAAATTTGGACATTCTTCTTGGCCTATTAATAACAAGCATGATGGTGCTTTAATTGACCGCAATATATAACAACACTTGGATAAACTTTCCTTGTGAAGGTATTACAATCCTCATGACTACCCTTATACTACCTTAATTGATTCTACTTCATTAATAAGTAGGACAAATGAAGGATACTAATATGCAGGGCCATTTTATAAGCCATCCAGGGACCCTTAGGCATTTAGGGCCCTTTAGAAAGTTATTCAGCGTGAATAATTTAAAAATAAAGTTCTTATCAACAATTACAATTCTTAGTAAAATTATAAAAAAAAAATAGTTTCACTCTTCCGTGTAAACGAATATGTTGACATTTCGGGGCCCCCGTGTTAGTTAAAACTCAACGGTTGCTCTGATTTCAGCGGCAGATGGTCCGACTGTGTAGATAACATCCAAGCAGATCATCAACATGATCCAGTATTACCATTATTTTTTCAGTATAACATGGACTCTCGCTACATCACCACCGCTGATACTTACGCAGTACATAAAAAACAACCAATTAAAAGAGGCTCGACAGCTGTCTGCCGTCACTCCTTCCCTCTTCCTCAATGTGTCAAGCCACTCTGGTTTCCTCACTGTCGACGAGAATTATAATTCCAACAGTTTCTTCTGGTATTTCCCTATACCCGATAAACCAGTAAATGAGACACCTTGGATGATTTGGCTGCAAGGCGGGCCGGGGGCATCGAGTTTGGCGGGACTATTCGACGAAATTGGACCCTTTGAGTACGATAATGGATTGAAACGTGAGTACCTATCACTGTCCCTTTTATAGAATTTTACTGGTAATACAGTCACCCTGTTCAAAATCTGGTCAGGTTTTTTTTGACGCGTGATTGTTTGTTGATCGGACTTGATCTTGTTCGTCTATTTGACATTCCTAGGCGACTATACCTAATGGGATATGTATGACATTATTTACCTATCACATAGATGTAGGGCGTAGTTACTATATGTTATCATAGTTTTTTAAATGTTATGTTTGTTGGTAATAAAATTATAATTCTAAGGATCTACTATGCACAATAATTATGCTGTAATCATACCTCGGTAGCTACGTACTATAGATACTTACCTATTGAAATTAAAACCCCACATTTTTGCATGCTGTTAAAGTTAAGGAGGAAAATAATGTAAAATCTTATTTTAGTTCTTGGAATAAATAAGTACCTATAAGTGCGTCGCGTCGCTGGCGTAATGATTTATGTAGGAACCGTAGCCGTTTACAAATAAAAAAAAAATACGCGATTCATTACCACACTAGTTGGCTCAGCTACAAAAGACCAATGAGATTCTTGGATTATTGTATTTTATTTCAATAAATTATGTATAATAGTTATTTACAAAGATATGGAAAGACATGGAAAAACAAAAAACTAAAACATACTTATTAATAGAAAAATTAACAACGTAAATAAAATAATGATATTGTATAATAAAATTAATTTGATTGGTATGAATAGCGAGGGATAGATTAAACTGTGTAATAACTTTTAAATATATCTCTGCCTAACGCGATGAATAAAAATTTGTCGGACAATCCCAATGTCCATGGACATAGATATAAATACCATTGCAAAAAAAAAAACATTTTTATCGTTGAGATAGGTAGTCATTGAGGAAATGTTAAAACTTCATTAAATTTGGGGATTAAGTAGGTAAATTAATTTTTGTTGATCTTACCAGTTTTTCGTTTAAATTAAAATGGATGAGTACGGAAATACTGGTTTCGGTCGCATTTGATTGAAACACACATTTCATAGAAATACATATTTATACAAATACATACCTATGTGTGTAGGTCGTTAATAATTTTTTAATAAGTAGGTAACATGTATACAGGAAGATTCAGAAAGTGTGTACAAGCCATGAACACCGGCCACACGTATATGAGAGTTAATTTTTCAAGCTAATTTAGCGGTTATAACATCTACGTATTTGGCAAGTATAAGTAGGTAGGTATATGTCTAACAAACATTTCCGTACTCCTTAAAAACAGCATTGGGACCAACTACCATTCGATGAGGCAATTAAATAATTAAATAAAATTAAGCTTAATAACCTAGAACTAAGATCTAATTATCTACGTACCAATAAGAGTACCTAGATAGGTAAGTAAGTAAACTAATCAATTATGTTTTACGCCAAAAAACTGCGCGGTATCAAGGCCGACTAACACGACCGCTACCCACTGGTAAAAAAAAAAATACAATAGGTAAGTACTTACATGCCGACCATGTTGTAACCTAGACGGGAATGTAAAAAAAGCTTTTTATAAATTTATTCTACTGTGTTTGTGTTAAGTTCTCCTTGAGTTACACTTGACGGATTTTGATGCAGTTCCCACCACTATGTACTTATTTAACAGTCGATCTGCATTTCGCGCACGTGGCCAGTTTTTTAAACGACTTACCAGGTAACCATAAACATCAACGGGATTTTCTAAAGGCATAATAAGATGATATTTACCTTGTTAAAGCTTATGGTACTTTAGTATAGATAAAGTTACGTATGATCATAATTACAGTCCGCCCTTGGTCATGGACCAAATACTACTCGGTGCTGTTCATCGACAACCCTGTGGGTGCTGGCTTCAGCTACACTGACTACGATGAAGGCTTCGTGAGGGACATGGAGACGGTATGTACATTTCACTTTTAGTGCGTGGACATGAAGACCATGAGTGTCTACCGAGTTTGGTATTATAGCTCTATACTTAAGTAGTTATGTGTCAAAAACGTTTCAGATAACTTTGACGCTATAGCTTTATCAAAATGCTTTTAAGCTATTTTAGTCAGTTAATTATACATATATATATATATATATATATATATATATTAATACTTAAATATGTAGGTACCATCAGGCCGGCCCTTAGGACTATGAGTGCCCGTGTCACCCCGTCTATACTTTGCTTGTTTAAATGCAGAAGGTTACCTTTTTGATCTAAATATATTTTTAAACACTAGCCTGCATATCGTGAATGCTATAAGAGTTACTTTTTCGGTTTATATTGTAATTGTAAATGAAAATTAAATTAGCAGTGAAATAAATTTGGAAATTTGCTTTCTGAACTAGGAGGCCCCACGTACTTACCCAGCGTAGCTAATGGATAAGAGGGTCCTGCTTACCACTCAAACAATTTGATACGTAGGTTATCTATCAATATAAATGATTTCATAACGTAATACTATTTTTTATTTCATTCTGTTCCAGTGTTCGTCCCATCTCTACAACGCCATTCAACAGTTTTTGTTGGTGTTTCCTGAGCTGCGCAAGGCCCCTCTCTACCTCGCGGGAGAGTCGTACGCTGGCCGGTACCTGCCGGCGCTGGGGATGAAGATACTCCTGCAGGAACCGAGCATCGGACCATTGGATGTCAATTTACAGGTAAGCTCTTATGATGGGTACCTATATAGCCCAGCTGCGCTTGCGAGAAATTATATTTGTACCATCTAGTAGTAACAAAGGCATAGCCAAGATTATATCGAGAGGTGACAGGCAGGCGAGGGTAATCGAATAATGTACTGCATTTGTTATAATGACAACAATGCCTATATTTTATTACACTATCAGTTATCTTCAAGATTCTTCACAGAACCGTTAAAAAACTTTGCAGCTGAAATAGTTGTTGCTGTTAACTAAATTATTTTCTCTTTGGTTCGGGGGCACTAGAGACTAAACGCGTGGGCCGTAGGCAGAAATATAAGTGCAAAAAAGGCATGTGCGTGAATTAAATCGCGCAATAATATAATTATGTAAACATACTGCTTACATTTCGGTACAGTGGCTTGACTTGCGTAAGTAAAACGTTGTGTTAGTATGATATAGCCCACAATATATATTGTTTTACAGTGAATTATTGTTCTGCATAGCGATAAAGAAATAACCGACCTTTTTGCGGGAAGTGGAACAGTGAAGTTATCCATTTTGTTTTATTTTATGAAAATTGAGTTTCTTTGATTTATAATATTAGTGGCATATTGATTATTGTGTGTTCATAAACCTGTATGACTGAAGGAAAGTAAAATAAAACAGTATTTATAGCTTGAATTTTCGAGTACTTCCAAGGTGTCTGGTAAATTCTCAGTAAAGTATTTACAGCTTTACTAAAATGGGTATGGGATTAATTTAATTATGATCATCGTCATAGACATCATAATTTTCATCAGGGCTATTAATAATTAACAGCCCGCGCTTAAAATAACGTACAAGAAAAATACTTAACACTGGCAAAACTGGCGCTTTTTTGTAACCGATTGCTAACATAACAAAAGAAGAAATAACAGTTCAACATTGTGTGTCCATAAAATATTTCCAAGTTCAAAAAACTCGCGGCCGATAACTTATAAATCACTCGATCCATACATACCTACATCACATCAACGAGTTTCAACACTTATTATAAACTCAATGCCAGACATCCGCGTTATTATTTTCAACGCAATGCAATATTATATAAAAAACAATTTTGAATGACAAGGTCGTAAGTATATTATCACAATCATCGATTTTGTTCTACTCACCGTGAAATCGTTGTTGATTGAATGTATGTATAAACTAGCAGTTGCCCGCGACTTCGTCCGCGTGGTATTTAACAAAGACAACCGTTGACCACAGCCTGCTCGCCCATTCTGAGCTCGCGGGACGCGTTGCAGGTTGTTGCTATCAAACTTAATCAGGCGCTGCGCTGCAACATTGGTTTTAATTTTTTTTCGTGAGATCCTATTTTTTTTTTCTAAAATAAAAGTAGCCTAAGTTACTCCTTGTTACATCAGCTATCTGCCAGTGAAAGTCCCGTCAAAATCGGTCCAGCCATTTAAGAGATTAGCTGGAACAAACAGACAGACAGACAGACAGACAAAAATTGTAAAAAATGTTGTTTCGGTATAGGTAACGTGTATACATCCAAATGCACTTAGTAAAAAGCGGTTATTTTAATATTACAAACAGACACTCCAATTTTATTTATATGTATAGATGTATGATTATACCATAAGTGGTACAATGTGTAAGTAAACTTATTTAGTTGGCTGTGTGTAGTATCTTTTCCCTACATCATGGGGCTACTTTTATTAGTTTAGTACACTGGAGTAAAAATGCATTTTCAAAACTACGGCATGCAATTATTAGGTAAATATATTTACATCAAAGGAACCACATAAATGCCATCGATTATTAACATTTAGACCAGGGATTCCGAAAAATATTTTGGGCAAGAGACCCCTTTTCCAAAATGAACTGATACCTTAGACTCCCATAGCCAAATTACTGTAAAAATTCTATCTCAATTTATTTTCCTATTGATTCAACACAATAATTTTATCTTGTACAAAAAGCACAACAATGATACTTCCTAATAATGATTAGTCATTCTTGTAACAAGTTTGTACACGTAACACAACTTATACAGTATCTTGAAAGTTTCAAATAAAAACTTGTGTTCATTAATAAGATCGTTGATTTTTAGATCGCGTCGACCCCCAAAATTAGTTTACGTTCATGTCGCCCCTGGGAATTCCTGATTTAGACCTTAAAAGCCGTGTACCTATTACCAAAGAATAAAACACATTGAAGGATATAAAAAAATCGGTCAACGACTCGCGCAATCAGAGTTCCGTAGGTCCAAATTATACGCGTGGTGCACAAATAATTAGGATGCCGTATAAAAAATCGACTGAACGTCAAAACGCCGCATTACAAAACAGCGCACGCGAACCAACTGCATTGTAGAACGAAAAATGCCATTTCAATATGGCTAGCCGTATTACGTAACCGCAATCCGCTAACTAGCTGCTTTACAGAACTGAGGTATTTTGTAATGGGCCTAGCCGTTTTATAAAAAAAACTGATTATACAATCCAGCCGCGACATAATAATTATCATTTACCCACACCTTATAAAGCCACATTACAACATCAAGTAACTATTATTTAGGCATTCGATAAGCAACGTTTTTCTTGACCACTAATACAGGCAAAGCCAGTTAAGTGAGTAGGTACTTTCCCACAAGGTTGAAGTCATGGTCGAGGTTGTTTGAATTGCAGCCCGGGGCACCGACTTGCGTATTCGTATACTCGAAGTAGGTATAACGTCAAATCAATGACCTCAACTGTAATAAGTGTCTTGGTTGTTACATGATGACCTCCGAGACAATTTCTACACGGCTTTCGCGCTGGACCCGTTCGCCTTCGCCGGTCTGTTCATATTCATTTGTCGTGTGCCTTATATAGTACACGACTACAAAGCTTTAATGGTTATATAAAGAAATAAAACTAATTTATCGGATTTTATCGCGTTTATGTTTTTACGTTCCCGGCGTTTCGGCTGCTTTACAGCGACCATGTTCGCGGGAGTATTGAGGTGTTTGACGTCGTAGTGTAATATTTTATATAATAATAATATTTTAATGTAATGTTTGATGATCTGTCTAGCGCAGTCGGTAGTGGCCCTTCTTTATGGGCTTAGGGTCATTCGTTCGAATCATGTAGGGACAAACTTAGTGTGATGAGCATGAAGGTTTGTACCCGTGTCATGGATGTTTAATATCTATATAGGTATGTATTATATACTGAGTTCGCCCTCAGTCAATTGTACGGTGCCCACAATACAAGCGTGGCTTAGTGTGAGACCGTATAGTTGCTGGTTTCGTAATATTAATTAATTAGGTTTTCTTGTTGACGTTATATCGCTGACGACTGACTACTTAGTTTTGTAATAGGAGTATTACAGTATTATATATCTCTGACATAGATCTAGGAAGGCCTGTGTGTATAGGCAAGATGTAAGCACTTATTTAAGTCATGATTCCTATCTATGTATGATCATATTTTCTTATAATTTTATACTCATAGGCTCATTGATTTTGTATCAGCCCAATATCCTTTACTATTGAATCTCCAAAGTCTGGGAAGACTTCAGTCATTCGACCAGTTCACGTTTGATAATTAGTGAACGAAGACTCCGACTTCGATACGTAGGTATCCAAAAACAATACCTACAAATATTGCCATTAAACAAAATGCTGAAAACATTAAAAAGTTACACTAAATGAATCTACACTGGCATTGAACAGCATTTTTCAGAAGTGAAGAGCTTAGTAAAGTTGACGTAAATGGACGAAGTCTTTCTAGAAGCTTCGTAATTATACTACAAAAAGCAAATCAACCTTAATGAGAACCTCCTTACTATATTAAGTGGGTAGGTAATAAACAATAACTCAGTTACTCATACATATTAAAAATAATTGTAGATAGACCTACTTAATCATATTTCCAGCTTCTCGATAAATCTTTATATAGCTATGGTATTTATGTATGATCGGCTCAGCACAATAAGGTCAAGGGAAAAACCTTGCCCACTTTTTTTACTCACCATGTGGAGATATGAAATTCATATATTCACCACACGCCATTAGCCGCTTGGTACATGATCCAATCGCCGGATTTCATTAAAATTAACGTGAAATTTAATCTTGATCACATACCTTATCCGTAACAAAGTAACAATAAAATGTTGTATGAAATTTAGATTTCATTCAAATAAGTTAGCTTAACAATTTTAAATAAGAAATGTATGATGAAATAGATGAAGGTATTTATATACAATAGATTATGGCTGTTCTTTAAAGTTATCCGCATATTCAGTCTTCACGGAGAAGAATCCAATTTTTTGTAAAAGGCGGTTGTAAACAGTCGGTCTTTTCGAAAAGTGGCTGTCCATCTCTATGGGAATAACGGTCGTGATGCTATGTATGAAACGCCAGTCCATCGTACGTATGGGTCACTGGCATTAAAATATCAACATAAAGATAAATCGGTCCATGTTTTATTGTCGATTAAATGAATAGCTATATTAACCTGACTACTAAAAATGTCATTGCAACTGGTCTCGTAAATGGAAATAAATGTGGACACCAAAAAGGCTGCGGTAACAATATATTCACTTGCCCTTCAATAAAATAGCCATTCTGAACCTCATTAAAGTAGCCGATGCTGGACAATGACCTATGCACATATAAATAAATGTCCGTTCCACTGATGACATCTTCATAGGTCAGATTATGCTTTTTAGCACAGACATGCTAAGTAACTAATTACTTAGACCTTCTGTGACGTGTGATTTGTAGTTTTGATTTTAAAAGAAGAATTATTTTGACATCTTGTCATCATTTGTCATCCCTATGAGCTGTAGGGATGACACACGCCTAGAGGCTTTGTTAATGCTTAGCTAATCTGTGGCAGTAGCGCCAAATTTTATAGATGAAATGATCCTAAATCTACGCCATAGACATTATCTATGAGATAAGATATGATCTAGGATCACAGATATTTTTTATGAAACGATCGGAATCTAGAATATATGTCTAAATGGCATTATCATAGAAATATCAAGTCCTAGATCAACGAAAAAGAGAAATAATAATGTTATATTCCCCTGAGTTTGAACAGTACCCCACGATAAATGCTGGAACCAGTGGAAGGATAAAAAAACAAGCTTTAAGTAATGTATTGTATTCCAGGGTATAATAATGGGTAACCCGGTGTTGAACCGGGATAGCATAGCCGACTATAGCGCCATATACTACCAATGGGGTCTCATCGACAGCCAGGGCAAGCTCGCTGTCAAAAAGCTACAGGACGCATATATGAAGGCCTTAAAAGAAAAGGACTCCGCAAGCGCAGTCACTGTGAGTATGCATACCATACTAATCGTACTGATAAACAAATCTCAGTACCTAACAAAGTTTTTAAACATTCTATTTACGAGAGGACAAAAAATAGCCCCAAAGTCTTAGACCAAAAGTGATTTGTATATTGTTAATGTAATTAAACTTTTTATGAATGGTGTTTGTAGCTGTTTTAAACTCATACAAAGTGTCTTTCATCACCATTGTGGGAGCACCTTATACAGATCTTCTACCGTCGTCGTATTAATCAATTAGAGATAAAATTAACCTTTCGGTCCTGTGTCTAATCTTCTAATGCGATCGTGTCACATTTCGGTGCCATCAGAGTGAGAAAAGAGATACACCGATGCTTTCGCACACACTTGTGCACTGTAATATCTCTGCGTAGTTAGCTTAGTGTCAAGGCTTAGTATACTCTTTCTGATATATACTCTTTCTTTTTGAATCCCGCTTTGGAATGGAGGGAAGTGGATAATTTTCTTCCAACTCCTCCTATTTTTATCTTTCGATTAAAAACGTGCGGGTTCCAAGACAATTAACTTTATCCCGGGACTCGCGGAAGGTCAAACCTCGGTGTCATCATTTGAAACCATTGTAGATCCTGCCTAACAGGCGTAGCAGTGGTGGGAGTGTGTGGCGGACCTAGTCCCATCAAAAAAATACTCTTTGTGAATCACCCTGTAAATAATCTGGGTATGCCCTTCCAGCTTCGCGAAGAACTACTCGACAAGTTGGATGACATGTCGATGCAGCAGCAGACTTTCAACGTCCTCTCTGACGACATTTCCGACAAACTGCGCGCATTCGCTAACTTCATCGAAGTGCCAGAGATCAGGGAAGCACTCCACGTTGGGGACGTGCCGTTCACGTTCTCCAATAGCACAGTGCATCAGAAGCTTATCGGCGATTTCATGAGCGAAGTGAGGGGCAAAGTGGAGGTTCTGCTTGATCATTATAGGATACTAATTTACTGGTAAGTATTCTTTGACTTGCTTTGAGCAGTGATAGCCAAGTTGGTAGAACGCTTGAAGAAGAGAACCACGATTATCACTTGCTAAGCAGTGAAGGAAACATCGTGAGGAAACCTGCAAGTCTGAGAGAACTCTTTGAAACATGTGTGAAGTCCGCCAACTCGTATCGAGGGCAAGCCCGTGCCCAGCAGTGGGATATTAAAAAAGGGCTGGTATTAATATTCTTTGACTAGTTCCTTTCTTCTGCATTCTAGTCCTTTGTACATTTCTCTTAAGATTAGGATCAGTTTTCAGTCTCACTTAATTGAACCTGATTACTGATATTTACATAAATCGATTGCCATCTGCCTTTTGACGCCTAACTTGTGGCACTACCTATAAACAAGGATATGATTTGATTGGCT
The DNA here is from genome assembly GCA_905333125.1 of Pheosia tremula. Lineage (NCBI taxonomy): Eukaryota > Metazoa > Arthropoda > Insecta > Lepidoptera > Notodontidae > Pheosia > Pheosia tremula. The sequence goes on from HG995397.1 coordinate 2,868,616, forward strand.
TAATTAGCTAATTATAAATTGGAAATAGATCAGATTTTACTCGGTCACCTATCCAACCAAGGTATGTGTTGAACTATTGGGAGATTTTTGCCATATAGTTTCCTCGTGTAATACCTGCCCCACTCCTTGGAGGAGACCTCTTTAATTTCGGCGTTAGCCTTAAAATTTTTGATGCCTCCCATACATCATCCGAATGACTCCACTGTTGGACACAGACGTTAATTCAGATACCTTATACAATTTAAGTGTCATTGTTCCTCACATCCAACTCAGTGCATATGTTATGTGAGCCCAGCGGGCAGCTGGACCTGACGGCGCCGTGCGTGCCGAGCGCGGCGGCGCGGCGCCGGCGCTGGCAGTGGCGCCGGCGCGAGCGCTTCCTGCGCGCCGCGCGCACGCCCTGGTGGTACGGCGAGAGCGTCGCTGGGTGAGCGCACACAAATACACACCTTTTACATCTTAAAATAGCTTTGTTATATCATTCTCTAATCTAATCTATCAGCCGATAGACGTCCACTGTTGGACATAGGCCTCCTCCAACGACTTCCACACATCACGGTCCTCCGCCACTCGCATTCACCGGCTTCCTGCGACGCGTGTGATATCATCGGTCCACCTCGTGGAGGTCCTACACTACGTCTTCCGATTCGTGGTCGCCATTCTAGAACCTTTCTGCCCCAACGGCCATCGGTTCTGCGAGCTATGTGCCCTGCCCATTGCCACTTCAACTTGGAAATTCTTTGAGCTATGTGGGTTACTCCAGTTCGTTTACGGATCTCTTTCATTTCTGATTTTATCGCGTAGCGAAACCCCGAGCACAGCTCTCTCCATTGCACGTTGAGCGTCCTTGAGTTGAGTGAATGAGTGTTATACCATTGCCAATTATTAAAAACTGGAATAAAAGCAATCCATATTCAATCCTCGCCTTGGTGTGCTGGTTCAATCATGAAGAAGACTTGCACGTCTGGTGCTATTTTGGTTCCAGTGTAGTTGATATATTTTGGTTCTGATGTAATAGAGGGCTCCGTATCAATATGAGGAGAATTGAGCTTAGGTCATAGTCCAGAACCCTGGCCTAGTGCGGCTGAGAGAACTTCACACGTCTTTCCCAGGCCATAATCTGTTCAACGCCAATCATCCAAGGAATAACCTTAATGCTTACCCAGTATTCATAAAAGTTATATTGCCATACAAACATACCAACTATACGGTCCCTGGTGGTATTATGGATACCGTACAATGGACTGAGGGCAAACTCAGTACATAATACTGATATTAAACATCTATAACTCGGGTGCAAACATTCGTCCTCATCACACAAAGATCTTCCATCCATACCAACTTTCGAAGCAGGGAAGCCCTCGGCACATAAAGGTTAACTGCGCCAATCAGGTCCAACTGCGCTAATCAGGTCGCCAAAGAATTTCTGTTAACACAGTTTATCCATTCATTCTGACACTGCGACACAGTTTGATAACTTTGCAGATGACAACGTTTTTTCGTTAATGTCCTGTATGTCTTGTGCCTAATAAATTTAATATTATTTTTATTTTTTTGAAATATCTTTCTCTATCCTTGTTGAAGGGGAGGTAAACCCGAAGGCAGGGGCCGGAGCCAAGTGTCTAAGGCGTAAAAATTGCTTGGATATTTAGGTCAATGCAAGAAATTGGCGAACTAATCTACAGGTATTGAGTATGACTGCTTTTTTTTATTATTCAGGTACATCAAGAGCGGCGGCAACCTGACGGAGGCGCTGGTCCGCGGCGCCGGGCACCTGGTGCCGCTGGACCGGCCGGCGCAGGCGCTGCACCTTGTCAACCACTTCACCCGCGGCCTCGACCTGCCGCTGCCGCCCAACTACCACGTGCTGTCCCAGGACACGCCCGAGTACCGGGCCGAAGACGACATCGACACCGAAATACCGAAAACAGAGCTCTGCCCGTCCGAATACAGCTCATATTACGGTGTCAAGACCACTATGATCATCAGCGTACTGCTGAACGTGATTCTAGTGATAGGTATAATCGGTGGAGTGGTTTATGCGCTACGGTGGAAGCGGAGGACAGAAGCGTACATGTATAACAACGTTGACGAGAACTGCATAGTGTCGTCCACCATGTTCTGATGTGTGGTTGTGTGTTCCTGTGAGGATTGTGTGTGACAATGGCTGTGAACGATGTTATTCGAAAGGATAATAGTTGTAAATAAATAATGTTGGTGTAATCGTATCGAACCTCAACTTTTAAGGTCGACAATAACCTATCAAAAGGCTTTATGGCGGGAAACTGAAAAGTCATGGCGTCAGTTATGATTTATTTTTTTAAACTAGTGTTCCTGCGAGTTATAGTGAGTGATATAAGTGGAATATTAAGCATTATGGGTTCGGTAAAGTGCACAAGTGTAGGTAATTGAAACAGAGTGACGAAACATGGCTTTTCAGTTTCTCATACAAAAACCATAAAAAATCTTTTAGTAAAGTCTCCATCACTTTACTGATTGAGGGACGGGGGGGTATTTTACTTGGGCCTAGTCTTTGGGCCTGTGCATATGCTCGAAAACTAACATAATTTATATTACTTGACACTGGCAAAATACATATGGTGAACCCAAATAAAAAAAAACCTATCGAAAGTTATATTTTTAATAAAATCTAAGAGGAGTTATTGGTGCGTTGAACTCAGCTTGCGAACGCAGAAACGGAATAATTTGAAATATCGTGTGCCAAGTTGTCTGACAATGTATTGACCTTTTTCAGTTTCGAGTTAATTAAGTTTGTGACTGCAATGTAAATGAAAATGAAAAATGCTTTTTTTATTAAGGTTCAGGTGCACAGATTTATGGGTGGCTGAGCTCCAATTAGGTCACCCTTGGTCGTGAGAGTCGTCGAGAGTTCGAGATTGTTTTGTAGAATCAAGAGTGAAAGTAAATTACAAAATACCAGCAGGGTGGGTAACATTAATAAATATATTTCGTAGGATGAACACCGACTAAACGGTCCCAAACTAAGCAACGCTTGTATGATGGATAATGTACTAACTAAACTAAATGAACACTATCCTAAAGTATATTTTATTTGATATCTAAATTTTTTATTGTTTATTAGTTTCGCTTTAACTTTTTATATCGCCTGTATTTTAAATAAAATTTGCATTACGTCGACGTATAATTCCATATTTATTATGTTTTTTGACAAAAATGTAAATATTTATTTATTATCTTAAAAAAAATATTAAGTAAATCTTAATACAAATGCTATTAGTGTTTTAATTTCTATAGTGTTTAATGATGTAAAAAAATATTGATGTGTTTTTATTTTTATTTACTTGTAATCCTCTATGAAGCGGTCCATAACGAACTTGGCGACCTCCGGCTGGTCTTTGGGCACCATTTGCCCGGCCCGACGAATCACAACGTCCACGAAATTGCCACCGTTCTTCTTATACCTAAAATTTAAAAAAAAATTCTTTACTTCGTGATGGGCCTTCGAATAAATATGTTATGGGCACTAAAAATACCTTACAAAACCTATCTTACCTATGCAATATGATTTTTTAGTATATTATAATATTTCTTTCACTAACTAGCTGACTAGCTGCTTAACTAGCTGAGCCCGCAGACGTCCTATTTTGTCCCTAATTAAACAAACATTTTTTTTCCAATTACCTTTCCCTATCTACTAAAATGAACAATCAAAACAACAACAGCCAAATCGGTCCAGCCGTTCTCAAGTGATGCCTTACAAACAAATAGCATTTAATCTTTATTCATATAGATAAGGTAATGTTTACATAATAAATTTTTCTAGTAGGCGTCGATGATTTAATCTGAAACCACATATATAAGGAGTAGCTAAAAATGGTTGGGATTCTAGATACCGGATTTTGATTAAAACTAAAAATGCATGATTAGGGTATTTAAAAAATAACATTTTTCCGATAAAAAAATGTCATTTTAATATTGTAGTGTCGGTTTTTACTTTGTTAATGTTTTGCCCATCCACGCCCATTTGAAAAATTCACCTATATAACTATGTATAATATATTCTTTTTTTTTAATTTGTTGTTATAACATAAAAACATTACAAATACTGCCATTTAAAATAAAAAAGCGTACGCGACAACGGAGCCGTTGGCGAATCTGCGCAGGCGCTTCCTCGGCGCGTTCACATATTGCTGCCGCCTTGACCAGTGCAGCTCAGCGTATAAGTGTCGCGACAAGCTGTACCCTAGGATCAAGTCCAGTTGACCTCTGCCAAAGGTGAAAGATTTATAAAAAACATGCCTGTATTGCCCAAATGGGTAGCTAGTTGTGTTGGCTTCTAATAGTGTTGCCCAAAGTCAAGGTCATGGTCTTGCCCAAAGGGGTAGCTAGTTCTGGTAGTGTGTAATAGTGTTGCCCAAAGTCAAGGTCATGGTCTTGCCGAAAGGGGTAGCTAGTAAAGGGGAGCGGTACGAGACCCAGAAAAGAAATGGGGGCGTTGTGTAGAGGCTTACAATCATTAATTTAATTTGAAGTTAGTGACTTAAGTGAGTGAAAAAATGGGGGCGCTAAAAAAAATTCACGCTCAAAGTGGGCAGTGGACAAAATAAGTTTAGGTCTACATGAATAAAAAATATTCTGATCCTGAAATGTTCTTTGTAAGGCTGTTTGTATTTCTTGTCATGTCGCGCGAAGTGGCGTTATTTTATGTGAAGTTATAATTGTCGCAAGCAGTTTTTTAGATTCCTACAGGTAGGTACATACATGTAGCTCATCACACCATAATGCTCTAAAAGCTCTTCAACAAACGGCTTCGTGGTATTAGCTATGTCTGCCAGCATCTTCTTATAAACAAGCTGATTGTTATGGTTGAAGGTGGTGTTGCCAGCGTGAATGGCACTTCTGACGTCACGTCTCGTGACGAAGACTTCGTATGCCGGCGCCTGCGTCGAGGGATCCTCGTTTATGTTGTATATGGCAACCCCAGTGTACCTCTTTATGTATTCTATCGTTTCGTTGTATTTCTAAAAGGGAAATATGAATGTGTACATACTAATGCAAGTATATACGGGGACACTGACACTGATGTCGATAGAAGCTAAAGGTGCCTACACATTTATTCGAGTTTGTTCAATGCTCAAAAATCGAGTAAATGATCAACATCGTAGTTTTTGTCGATCGCCACTGTAAATATTTTTCGTTGATCACTGAATCATAAATCAAAATAAATCGGATACACAGATTTTCCTTTCATTCTCCTCTATTCAATAGACATATCGATATCGATACTTAGAATAGATCAACAAAACTGCATGAATGGAGAGACAATTATAACGGTAATAAAAAAAAGGATCAAATCTGTTAGTAGCCGGCATATCATACTAATCTACAAATACACTATATCGAGGGACATTAAAGATAGTAAAATTCGAGTCAATATATAGGTATCTTAAGTGACACAGAAACGAGATAAAAGAAGATCTACTGCCGCTGTCGCAGTAGTGTAGGCACACACTTTAACACTCCGTTTAGTGTGTGTAGTGTGCGCGATTTAGAAGCGCTAGAGTCGCGCGACAAAAACGCCTATATATGAAAGCGCTCTTAGGCAGGTTGAAGTGTAATTCATGGAGTGTTACTAGGAAGGCTACTCACATTTGCAGCGTCTATCATCCTCTTCTCCTCGATAAACTGCAAGAACTGTTCTTCCAATTCCTTCACGTGGTCAATCTGAGGACCTTCGAGCAGGCCCAGCGTCGAACAAAGCTCACTATAGTGCGCTGTACTCTGAGGATGTATCAGCCCGTTACCTATCGCGATACCCTGGAAATAAATACTATAAACACTTCACTACATACTGAAAATAAACATATAAACGCTAATGTGAAAGTTTGGATGGATGTTTGTTACTCAATCACACCAGAACGGCTGAACGTATCTGGATGACATTTGGTACAGAGATAGATTAATATGTTAGCATACATACTTTTTATTCGCGGGTACGGGTAACATTATAAAGACCTATTAGTTCATATTAAAATTATAATAGGTACTTCATGAGATTACTATCACGCGTGTAATTTCAATAATAAAGATGAATAAATATTAGTTAGTGCCAAAGGCCTGCCCAGCAGTGAATATCTTTCGGCTGATTGATTGAAGACATGGAACAATAATATGCCACGCCGGGTATTCTCTTTCCGTGTCAGCTAGGTCTCGTGATTACCAACCTAAGACCCAAGACTACGTTATGGACCACCATCAACCAATTCTGTTGAAAATGTAATGAGTGGCAACACTAAACGTGGTGCAATCTTGAACCATCATCGGAAGACTGGCTAGCATATTATTAAACCATGGATGCAAGATAGTATGCTGACCCGCAAGTTGATAGTGTTGAACGGGTCCTGTCGCCTGTGTATCTGTATCGCGAGGGCTGGTACGTATTTCCCTGCGTAAGACTGACCAGCTATGAAGAGAGGGACGCGGCGGAGCTCCGGGAACATCTCCAGGAATTGCCACAGAAACTCGAGTAATTGTGCACCCACCTGCAATAAGATATAAACGAAAAATAACATTCAAATCCTTCAGAAACAACGACTTCTTATACGGACTCATCTTTTGTTTTGATTTTGGCGCCATGACAATGTAGGTGACAAGAGTCAGTGGATTTTTTGGTGACAACCTCTTCACGCTCGCTACAAGTTAAACAGATGGCGCTGACAATCCTCCATACAATCTTGAAACGCGCTATAAGAGTTTTTGGAACATATACTATGTAGTTATAAAAGACCTTCACAGAAATCGTCGGAGCATAGTGGCCAGCCCCGCGAGACATGCCTGGCTGGAATGTCTCGCTTTTCTGCAAAAGGCTTAAGTAGATATTTAAGATAGCTGTACATTAATTTTTTTACCGAAAATGTGTGTTGGTCTACTTGTTGAGTTTGGAAAGGTTCAAGAAGTTTACTAAACATCCAAATCACGGTTCACGGGAAGTGGATGGATTAATTAAAACTAGAAGCGTACTTTTCCCAGCCATCTAAAGTGAATATGGTTATTTGCGGAGAGGTCATTGCACCCTAACCTTTGCTTTACAGTTTCTTCAGATAATCGTAAATAATCAGAATAATCGTAAAAATAACTAGTTTATTTGCATTTCTACTGGTTCCATGGATATTTTTATGAGGATTTTTGGCGCCACAGGCCTATTTGCATAGATAACTTTGCATAGGAATGAATTTTTGAATTGCTATGAATCTTGAGATCCTGTAGAGTTTATAGTCAGTTAATCTACCGGTTCGAGGCGTAAGTTCCTACTGAGATAAACTCAGCAACATTCTAACTGCAGCCCGTACGAACATGTCCTTAGAAGTACCTAATACCTACCTACTTGAAACAAAACTACCCGTCCTTAAAAACCAGTCTGTAGTGCGGATAGTTCAACATCGTCATTTATTTTTAGGAAGGGGGGAAGGGGTCATTGTGTGGGTGAACACTAAATATACAGGACAAAGTAATAGGTACCCGGATTTAAAAATACTGTAAATTTTTGTGACTACATTCTGTCTTATTTATAAGATTAATTGGGGTCGAGTCACCTTCGTCCGTACGAGAATTAAGTACCCTACACGTGACCCTGGATGGTGCCAACCAGGTGACAACTCTACTGGTTCGGCTTCGGCCGTGGCTAGTCACCACCCACTGAACAAAGCCATGTCGCCAAGCGGCCTAGCCGTGTTCCGGCATGATGTTCGGTGTTGCCATTCATGGATGGCGGGTCAGATCAGTTGCGCTGCATGTGCCTAGTGAATGTAGCGTCTCGATCTACTGCCGCCTTCCTACCTAGGCAAGTATGCTCCATCGTAGATCTCATCGTCACTTACCATCAGGTGAGATTGAGATCAAATACTTGCCTATAATGTAATAAAAAAAAATAAAAAAAATTTAAAATGCCAACGTACCTATGTTATGTTACGAGTATCTTATTGCAACTACGTATATAGTTATAGGCCACCACAAATTGTGTTCCAAATATAATGGTATGTACGTACTCATAAGAAACATTGGTTTCCCAATGTAATAAATTAAATTGAGTAAACAGTTATTAGCTTTGAAATATTTTTTTAGGATTTTATCGCGTTTATTTTATGTTTTTCCTCCGTCCGTTACCATGGTTGTTGTAAAGCAGCCGAAACGGCGGGAACGTAAAAACATAAAATAAATGCGAATAAATCCGAAAAAATAGTTGTATTCCAATGTGTAAATATAAGAAGTTTTTAGCTTTATAACCGACGTGGAATAAGCGACAGGGCTTTCGTGGTGGACTTCTGTTTCTAGGACACTTCGACAAGTGACAGTGGTTCTATTCTCAACAGACACCATGGGGTGACGCTCGTCTGTTTCCTTTACATAGTGTAATACTTACATCGTCTTCATTGTCGGGGTACCCTCGATCATCGTCCGTGAAGCTGAAGCCGGCGCCTACCGGGTTGTCCACGAATAATATGGAGTATTCACGTGCCCATGTTACATTTCTTGGTAAAACTGTAAAGGAATCTTGCAGTAAGTACGATTGCAAGGCAATTATTTTTTTAATCGTAACGGCAATATTTCAGTCGACCCATTAATTCGAAACAAATCCGTTAGGAAAATAAGTGAGTTGGTATATGGTTAGCACAAACCTAAAATTACTGATAATGTATAAATTATTCGCAGTGAAAGTAACGAGATAATAATATGTGAGTAATACGATTACCTAATTAATATTTTATTTCTTTTCTAATACTTAGCTACAAGTAACTATATAATAGAACCGAGAGACCACGATTCATATTTATCACTTCCATAATATTTACATTATGATAAAGATACAAAAAGGTGCGTAACCACCTAGGCACGTGGAGAGTTTATGTTTCAATTATTTCTAATTTTTAAACACAAAAATGAAGCAGCTACTCAATACAAAGTGTATCAAAAATATTGTAAAATATTTTAAGTGATAGGTACCAGATGTGAAGTCCGCCAACCCGCATTGGGCCAACATGGTGGACTATGGCTTCAATCCCCCTCGCATTGAGGGGAGGCCCGTGCCCAACAGTGGGAAATTAAGAAAGGCTGGTATTGTTATTATGATCATTATAACCTTTCGATGCACCTCTTATAATACTTTACACTAATGTTACATACCTTTCCCATCTTCGACTCGCAACGGTCCAATAAGCTCAAAAAGTCCCACCAAAGACGAAACACCTGGCCCTCCTTGCAACCATATAATCCACGGTGTTCTAACCATAGACTCAATCATCGAAGGAAAGAACCAGAAGAACAGGTTCGAATTGTACTCCTCTTTCACTGTGATAAAGCCTGAATAACTTTTAATGCCAAAGAATTTATCTGATTGCACTTCTGATAATTTTCTGGCCACTGAAGCATTGCCACGTTTGATATGAGGAGTCAGGATAAGGCAGTCCTGGCCGCTATTTGGTGACGCATTGATTGAGATGCAACTGAAAGTACACAATGAATTTGTATAAAAATAACTTTTCGCACATATTATAACCAATAGCACAGATTGTTAAGGTGCATATTTTTATCAATACTTCCTATCGTGTCTTAAAATACTAACATCGTATTTGTCGTGCATATAAAAGTATCTGTCAACAGTAGGTTCTAGCCCCTCGAGTCACAGCTCTGGGAGATTTCTTGTCGGATTTGCATCTGGGCTAATTAATAAGAACCTATATATATTTATATATCAGATCAGCGCAGGGGGTAATGACCCTGCTGTCTGTGCCGAGGGTCCCAGGTTCGAATCCTGGTAGGGACAAACTTTGTGTCATGATCACGAATGTTTGCACCCAAGTCATGGATGTTTATTAGCTATATAATTAATATATACTGGGTTCGCACATGTCCCCCAGTCCATTGTACGGTACCCATAAAACAAGCGTTGCTTAGTCTTGGACCGTATAGTTGGTGTGTTAGTCTGGCGATATGTATAGCTTTCCCTAATTTTCATGAAATCGTTGAAACATTCTGAAAATCGTATTAGTGTATCAACACGTAAAATGTCAATTTGTTTATGCCCCCATAAGCCTATACAAAAAAAGAAGTATACATTAAGAGATCTATTCTATATACACTTCTAAACAACTGATTGTACTTAAAAGTAACTTACCATATAGTTAGCACAACGACTGGCCACACAGCTAGACACTTCATGACTGAAATACACGTGCAGACTAAGGGTACAGAAAAATATTAATAAAATCTGTGTGTCTGTCCCTGACGTCTACTACATTGAAGACCGTTGTTATTTATAACGCACATATAAACAAACAAACAAACAATGACAATAGGCATATATACAATTGTTTAGCTGTTGCATTAAAGCTAAATATTATGGCTTGAAATTCAAAACTGTGCCAAAATAGACCTACTAACTTGTCCAGCTAGATACACACGCTATTTACCCAAGTACCCACGTCAAATATTAGTTATTAGGTGATATTAAAAAAAATCCCATTGGGTTTCCCAACCAGCCACCTTAACAGCAAAATTTTTCGTAAAAATAAAAAACATTGACATTTTGAATTGCGCGCCCTGACCTAGCTTCCACGCTTCCACCTTAATGCGACTCCGATCGGGACCTTAATTAATCTATGTACCTACATCGCAAAAGGTGTAACAGCGATCTTGACTCAAGTGACATAATTATTGTGGTACTGATTTTTGATCGTGATAAGATCATCATGGTAGGCGGTAGAAAGGCGGTTAGTGTTGAGAAAATTCGACAAAATATTTAACGTCGATTCAGGCTCTACTTAATATTAAGCACAGGTACCCATAGGCCCTATAGGCCCAACCTATAGGCACTCTGTGTAGTTTGTCGAAGGCCTACACTCATGTTTTCATAATAAAGTAACCTGCTGTTTTAGGTTCTCTTTGGTCCTTTATATAGCTCTTACATGACGAGCCAGGTCGAATGAATAGAGTAGTGGCAACGATGTTTGGAAAAGCTCCTATAAGCGTAACAATTACCGTAAACTGCATCCTAATTGATTACGCGACCATCACACTGAATACATTTTTTGCGATATTGTTAGGTCTTTACCTATGAAATTGCCGTTCTGCAGTACTGGCCATTTCACACTACATGTCACAATAGTTTTTGGTTTGGCCAATCATTCTAAATTCAAATTAATCGTATTTAAAAAAAATGGAATTCTTTTTCAAAATTAGAAATTTGTTTATTGAAATTGAATAAAAATTTATTGCGTTACTTTTACATCGCATCTGAAATTTTTTTCGTAATTATGGATACGTTAAATATTTAAGTCATTATGGAATATGAGTGCCATCGTGGCAGCTAGGCACAAACGGCACGCAACATCAACGGCGTTAGACGAAAGACCTATTATTATTTCTATAGGTGGTTACAAAATTCGTGCTATCTGTGTTTTTTTTATTTATATGCGTATAAAGTCAATCCATGTTTGGGTTTATGTCTAGGTTCGTTATTACTAATTAGCTCGCAATGGACCCGTCATGTATGTACAGTTAACACCAAAAGTGATAATTAAACATGCTGGATGGGACAAAACGAAATTCGAGAAATGTTATATTGTGTCTCCTAATGAGACACACTGCATTTTGCTCCAATCAAACATGTAATATTTTCACCGTATTTAAGGTGTCAATTCGTAATATTTTTTTTTTTTATTACATTATAGGCAAGTATTTGATCTCGATCTCACCTGATGGTAAGTGACGATGAGATCTACGATGGTGCATACTTGCCTAGGTAGGAAGGCGGCAGTAGATAAGAGACGCTACATTCACTAGGCACATGCAGCGCAACTGATCTGACCCGCCATCCATGAATGGCAACACCGATCATCATGCCGGAACACGGCTAGGCCGCTTGGCGACATGGCTTTGTTCAGTGGGCGGTGACTAGCCACGGCTGAAGCCTACCACCAGTAGAGTTGTCACCTGGTTGGCACCACCCAGGGTCACGTGTAGGGTATCTCGAGGGTACTTAATTCTCCTACGGACGAAGGTGACTCGACCCCAAATGCACTAATTGACAATATTGAACGTTAAATGGATTTATTTAGGGTTGAATTGTGGTAAGCAAGGAGAGAGGCGCTAATGAGAATACTAGTAAAGTGATGACCTGACATTTTTAGCCATTCAAATCCAGAAAAACATTTTGACGTTAAAATTTTTCAAACAGCAATTATTACAAACGTATACGCACGATTTCAAGCAACCAATGCCGTAAAGCCAAGGAATTATGAAGTCATTTATATATCATTACAATGTATTTCATTCATAACCACCTATTTTAATTCGAATCAAACAAGCCTACTAGCTGTCAAAAGGTATACCATAGATTTGAAAGATTCTTTTTTTTTTTTCTTGGTGTTGACTGTACTCACCAGCCACCTGTGTAGTGTGGTGTGCGCATCATCCGCAAAATCCCAGCCTCCGTACACGATCGATGACTCACCCACCAAGTAAGTAGTTATAAATATTCAAATAGGTTGAAACATACATTACTTACCTACCGTAGGCTTAATAAAGTTAATGTTTTTTTTTATACTCGGTTCGCGTTTTAAATTAATAGGTTTGGAAAAAAAACCCGTGAAACGAAGCCCGCTCCGGTTTACGACCGTGGGAATTTCAGTTATCGTCACAACTGTACTGGCTACTGGGTTTGAGTGCGGCTTCGCTTAGCGCCGTATTTGGCTTCGTGCGAATTTTGACAGAATTCAATACCAATTGAGCGGCCGAATCTTTTTATTCATTTTACAGAAGAGCGCTCTTATATACGTATATAAACATTTACGACTCGGGTACAAACATTCGTTGTCATCACAAAAAGTTTGCGCCTACCAAGCTTCTGATGGGATCCTAAGATCCTCAGTACAGAAAACAGTCCAACCAACGTCGTCAAATTATTGAGTCAAGACAATTTTATCATTTAGTTCACAGTCCTTTGTAATGCAATTGTTAATGAAATAAATATTGTTATTAATTCGGGGATGTAGAGACGGGAAGCAAGGTTTAGTCAAATTCGGGCCGTCCTTCCCAGCCTCACGCGCCAAGGTCGTCACGTCATTGCAAATGACCCACACAATATTTTCAAACTGCAATACACAAACAAACACACCTGTCTCGCCTTTAATATTGGTGTAGCTATAATAATACGCAATTAAATATTACATTCACGTATTTAAATGTATCGCATCGATGTTTGTTTTACTACGAACATCCTAAATATAGAGCAAATCACATTTGAGAGCGTGCAAGAATCTATCGCGAATGTCGGAGCGTGGGAGCGTCATTATGCTAAGCAGGTCGTTGGTACCCCGCGCCGGTGCCCGCGGCCGTACAGGGTGCTCCCATATACTGCCGGAACAATAACATCACTTGTTGCTTCTCATCTCTTTTGTTGGTCTTAAGAAAATAAACCTGCATCGTTTTATCCATATGTTACTTAAACATAGTTAATTATTTCATTTTGTTATAATAAATAAACAAAAAAAAACAAATTTTGAAGTCTACATTTTGGGCACGGAGTTGCTTGTGATTGAAGACTCCGCTCCTCTGTTATCATTGGTATGTTATAGTTTCATTAACAATAATGAAGAATAATGGAATGAGAGTGACTATTGGGTTTGTTAATAGTTTCCCTTATCATACCAATTTCTTTCTACTAATTTTAGTTGCCTGTAAAAAATGCTTTTAGCACATACTGACAAAACAAATTTTATCACAGCCCAAACAATTTTTGCTTCAATTTTTTTTAGTTCGATTTTATTTTAGTATATACTCAAAATATTACATTAATTATAATGTCATAAGTATCGGCTGTGTAACGTGGCAATTATAAACATTTCTTAAATTCAATCAAATAAATGAGATTGTTTATAAACAAATAAAAACAAAAGCATCAACCTGTATAAAAGATCGAGATAAATCCAAGTTCAAGGCGCAAGTGCACGCTGAGAACTGGCTGACTATACAAGGTTCCCGTCGCTAGGACCGCGGCCCCATTCCGCTGAGGACCGGCAGAGGAGCACCCCGCACCACCAACGCCATGATCTTTTTATCGACCTTGCTGCTAATGTAAGTCCAATATCTATTACTTACTTAATTAATCACTAATTAGATAGCTTTTTTAACAGCAAATTTAATTTGAAATCACTTTTCCATCAGTTTAATTTTTTTTCACTTAATTCATCTCCAATCGATTAAAAAAATAACTAATTTTATTTTATTTTAGATAAGTTGTACTTAATTAGATATCTCCTTATCGATATTATAAAACGCTAATAAAAGAAATAATTTCAATCATTTCGTTTTTGAATAGTTAAACTTAACTAATTGAAAAAAAAACTTGGCAAATAGAAATTTTAATGATATAAATAATATTCATTATCCGGAGACCGGACGATTACTCTCACGCTTAAAACCGTGTTACAGATGCGTCCACCAATCCGTGAGTTCGGAACGGTCGTCCCTCCCCGACCTCCCTCCAGGGGAGGCTCCAGAACCCATTCTCACGTTCATGGAGCAAACGTATAAGGTTGGGCGGGCGAGGGCCTCCTTCGACGCTGGCTCTCCACTACTCTTGACGCCATATATTGAGGAAAAGAAGCTGAAGGAAGCCAGGGAGGCGGCGTACGTTGATCCAGATTATCTTCTGCCTGATATGGATAGCTATGCGGGTTATTTGACCGTAAGTAATTCACTACTTGACTATAGTGAGGCAGCTTTTGCTGGTATCGTTGAGAGGAAAAGCGCAACGTTTTTTTAGGTGCACGATGTACACAGATGACCAACAGTCAACTGTAGCAAATTTGTTAAGTGATGGTACCTAATATGGTATTAGCTTTCATAAAGCTACGGCAGTGTTTCAGTGTCCAAAATTATGCCTCCTAGCAGGTTATTAGTACCATATCGTAAATAATATCAATAAACATATTACTTAAGTAGATATTATATTCGATGACCTAGCCTAGACGATGTGATATTCAACGAAAGATAATTGCGTGACAAATTTTATGACGTTTCCAGGTTAACAAAGAATATAACGCCAACCTATGGTTCTGGTACTTCCCGGTGTCTGGTAAGCCTGTGGAAGACACGCCCTGGATCATATGGCTTCAGGGAGGACCCGGCGCGTCCTCACTCTACGGCCTCTTCACAGAAATAGGACCCTTCTTTGTTGGGAAAGATAATAATTTAGAAGGTAGGATTGCGCTGTCATACTTAGATACTTAAATAATATAGGACTTGGAATGTGCCGAAAGCTTGAATGGTTCTGAACTAGGCAGGTATGTAGGTCCACCTACCAACTGTATGAGTATCTCTAATTACTAGGTTTGTATATTATCGGCCCTTGAGGCATGCCGCGTGCAATTTTTGACTTTAATAAAATTAGTGATTCTATTCTAGTGCGAGATTTACTTGCTTATTTTCGCTCAACATTCGAAGCAGATGATGCAAATATTATAAATAAAATCATGTGGGATGTAAGGTGGGTACATTATGGATTTATCTTTTTTTCAGAAATACAACACTCGTGGGGCAAAAACCACTCCTTACTGTTCATCGACAACCCAGTTGGAACCGGTTTCAGCTTCACCGATGACGACCGCGGCTATGCTACTAATCAGACAACGGTAGGTACTTCCAGATCCGAGATTTGCCCGTTAGTAAGTTTAAAACAATCGCCATGTCATAAGGATTATTAGAGTATCTTGGATTATTTGGATAATAAAGCAGAGAGCTTAAGATGTCAAAACTTAGTGTATGTGCGCCTCGAATGGCAACACACTGGAGCTTTTTTTTGTAATAAACATGGCTATTAAATAAAAGGTTTATAAATAATGAATTTTGTAAAAAAAGACAAGGCCGCTGAGTTTCTTGCTGGATACCTATTCTCAGTAGAACTCGCATCCCGATCCGATTGAAACAAAGAATGTAAATGACAATTTATAAGTGCCCACATAAGCCTATACGAAATAAATAATTTAACTTTGACAATATTATATTTTTCACAATATTGTGGCAAACAGTAAACCTCACAAAAGGAATAAAACAAACACTTTTCCTTACTAAACACAGCCTCTTATTTAAAGTCTTAATCCTAGATATTTACTCATCTATTCGTTTCCAGATTGGAGAAAACCTATACACAGCTCTGCAGCAGTTCCTGACAATATTCCCAGAACTCCGCAAGGCACCCCTCACCATCGCCGGTGAATCGTACGCGGGGAAACACATCCCCTCACTCGGCGTCCAAATCCATTGGCATAGACATGAGAATGAACCCATTAACCTTCAGGTATGATACTGGAGATAGTGCTGTATAACCTCAGCCCTACCCTACCCCTACCCCTTCCCTACCCTATCAGAACGCTAAAATCTATATCATATACATAGTTCAGAATGTGTTATAGTTACGTAATAATCTTAAATTAAAGCATATGCATCATGCTTAACAACTAATATATTATTTTGGAGTTTGGGTCTAGCACTAAATTTTATAAAACCTATTCTTCTCATATTTTTGCCACACATTTTCTGTACTTTTACTATGTACATCCTACACATAACTCCCAGACCAGGGCTAAAAAGGTCAATCACATTTCTGAAATTAGTTCAGATGCGAATCGAACCCATACGCTCAGAACACTAGATGATACCTCTTCTCAAACTTATATTCTTCAATTCGTCAAATATTTTCTCCAGGGACTGGCGATAGGCAACGGCTTCATCGATCCACTGACGCTGCAGAGGTACAGCTACTTCGTGCGCGAGGTTGGACTCGTCGATGACAGCGTCGCTGACTCCATGAACCATCTGGAGATGGCTGTAACGCAGTTCATCAACAACGGGGAAATGGTGAAGGCATATGCTGTAAGTATACCTCTATTTGAGACACTATTAGACTTTAAACATTTTCTTTAGCCATTGCTAATTCATGTTTCTGTGGAATAGTTAGTACTTCGAACCATAAACGTAGCCACGGTTGGTTTGCTTCAGGGTGGGACAAAGCAACGAACCTCAAATTCAACCATAATTTTTTCTTCGTCAAAAAATCTGACACCAATAGAAAGTGGCTAACTACCCTTAGTTGCAACAGCTCTTATTCGCAAAGATTCGAAAGGCACATGCTTCTAAGCCTCAATAGTGATATTTCCTTTAATTTCTCGCTTGACTCCATGAGCCAGGGTGGGGCAGCTACCCGCCGTGCCTACCCCCATGCTTTAAATTCCTCTTAATCTCAAATGGAAGATCTTTCGAATCTTAGCTTTAAAGTTCGGTTAATCACAAATGGAAGATCTTCCAAAAATTCAACTTTGATGGTCCTTAAATTAATCTTAAATGGAAGAGCTGCCTAAGATACATTCGTACGTCAGACATGCACCACTCAAGTTTTATATATTTGCACACAAAATAACGTGACCACCAGAAGATAAGAATCACACCTAAGACTAATGTAGATAGATATTCCTAATCAGTTTTTCTCATATTCTAGTACTACAACTACTTACTCCAACGGTTCTTGTCACAATCGCACTTAACGAACCTGTACAACTACTTACGGAATGACATCGACCTCGACGGAGCCTACCTGGACTACATCCAACGGACTGAAGTTAGAAAAGCACTGCACGTCGGCAACACCAACTTCACGTCCATAGGTGTGGTGTACAGAAAACTGGTTCCTGACTTTATGGGCAGCGCTAAACTGTGGCTGGAGGAGTTGCTAGAGAACTACAGGGTGATGCTGTACAAGTAAGGCTTCAATTTAATCTGATGGCTTTACCCACACGACACATTTCGTAGGATAAACGAGGTTGAATAAGTTGTAGCGCGTTTAAAAAAAATCTACTTATTTCTCCAATGTTCACTCCTATCTTCCTTCTCGCTCCATGCCAAAGTCACATCCTGTAAGTTTCTAGACCTTTTTTTTTATTGACGGGTGGGAAATCTTCGATAGATAGCCGGCCTCTGTGTGGGAGAGTGCCGGGTTATGTGGGATTCTTACCCACTAAACCCCCCCCCCCCCCCTGGTGGCTGCCTTCGACACATGTTGGAGGGGCTCCGGGATCTCCAAACGGAACGCACCGGTGCCCCTCTTGTGCCTCGCCCCCCTAACACCTTATCTAGGAACTGCATTCAGGTTTCGTTATGTGAAGCCAATTAAGACATCTTCGTGGACTTCAAGCCATTCCACAAAGAAGTACCTACACAATATAATTGAAAATTTCAGCAATACTAGGTAATGACGGGAATGTCGAAATTCATCAAAATGTATTATGTTTTATTTGCAGTGGTCACTTGGACATCATAGTTGCGTATCATCCGTCGGTCAATACATACGACTCCTTAGCTTTCTCTGGGTCTGCGGACTTCGCGAAGTCGACCCGTGAACCTTGGTACCATGATGGAGAATTAGCTGGGTGAGTAGAAGAATATAAGTAATACAATATTCTAAATGTTGTCTCTAAAACAAATAAATGTTGACCAACTTGTTCTCTAAACACATTGCCATGGAGAGAACAATAATTGTTACGTTTTGCTGAATATCGTAGCCAAGTACACCTTCAGTTCTTTAAAAGTTGTTCTCTTCCTGCTCATCCTTATTATTTTCATTTACAAAATTCGTTTGTAAATGTGGGTACCATATAATCATTAACTTATGTAATGATATACTTAGAGTTAGTACTTTTTTTGACCAGGTGCTAAAGTCTGCCTAGCCGTTCCTACATTGTTCTCACATACCCATAACAACCACCAACCACTGTTTTTTTTTCAGACACTAGCATACATTAGCTTACTTAGGGACTAAATATCTTTCTTATCTGGTCCAGGTACTACAGGGTCGCTGCGAACTTGACAGAAGTAATGATTCGTGGCGCCGGGCACATGGTGCCGGCCGACCAGCCGGCTGCGTCGCTCGGTCTCATCTCCGCGTTCGCCCGCGGCATCACGTTGGAAGAAGACACCGCTAGTTTGGTGGACTCGGAAAAAAACTCGCTGCGCCGACGTCAATTGCCCCTCGAATAACCTTTACCCCGATTTACATTTGCGCGGTGTTCGGAATGTTTGTTGTAATGTAATAAAATAATGAAAAGTTAGTTTATTTATTTTTTTAAGGTGGAAGCGCAAGGTCAGGGCGCGAAATTCAAAATGTCAATGGTTTTTATTTTTTTACGAAAAATTTGGACATCTTTACGATGTAATTTAGTTTTTTTTGCGATATTAGCATTCTGCATTGGATGTCTCGATGTATTAAGTTTGCTTAAAAAATACCTAAAGCGATACGATACCCCAAAGTTAGTAAAAGTAGCGATGTTTACAAACCGCAAACGCCTGTAATAAGCGCGCAGCCAAACGTTACTGTTTCGCCTTTTGAAAAAGAAACTAAACACCGTGTATAAAATCTTAAAAAGCTATAGATTAACGAGATCCACATAACTTGCTGATTCATCTATTAAAATATTTTACACTATATTTGTTAAACCCAACCTATTTAACAAATAAAGTGTAAAATATTTTATTTATTTATTTGCGAAACAAACTATATCGGTCTAATTTAAGGCCAAGCCAGTGCCCGAGTGTTGACTTAATGTTGACAAATTATATACATCTATACATACAATACAAATAAATAAAATTGGAGTGTCTGTTTCTAATATTAAAACAACCGCGTTTTACTAAGCGCATTTGATTGTATACACGGTACATATACCATACAACATTTTTTAAAATTTTTGTCTGTCTGTCTGTTTGTTTCGGCTAATCTCTCAAATGGCTGGACCGATTTTGACGGGACTTTCACTGGCAGATAGCTGATGTAACAAGGAGTAACTTAGGCTACTTTTATGTAAGAAAAACTTTTTGTTAACTACCACGCGGACGATGTCGCGGGTAACAGCTAGCAGTTTATAAAAGTTGTTATTTGGACCTTTATAGAACTGCGCCTTAACGTTAGCTATTTGTATTTAGCATTAGTTTTATCCGACTCCATTGACATAGCCCTTGGCATTTAAATATTAAGTATTATGTGGTTATTATTTTAGTTTTGTTATTACCTATAATAATTATTAATAAGTTTCTACTTAGTGGCACTTGGGTAAGTATATATAGTACCATAGGTATGTATTTATGCTGATTTAGTACTGCACGCTTCTGCGTTCGGCGACATACAGCGAGCACACAGCGAGTAAGTGCTCTGTGAGTGTACTGCGCGCATACTACACTGCGCGTTTTAGGTTCGTATACGGTCCTTCGCCAAGCCTGGAAATTTCGGCAAATCTAGTGAAAAATGACTATGAGTTGAATATGGAAGTACCACATTTAATTGAATTTACAAATATTTTATGGAAAGGAATTTGCAAATATTTAAAGAAATAGTTCTTATGGTTCGGAACCGGAACTCTGTAATAAAACAATGTATCCAAGCCGCGTTTGGGTTTATTTAAATTGTTATGGGATGTACTCGTACTTTGGCTATATAAAACTTTTTCGTGGATAATCCGATTTGGATTATTCTTTTTTTACAGAATAAGGTATAAAAATTCAGCGAGATTAATTCATCATTTTTTTGGTTTTATCTTGTTTTTTTTAATCTATGTTAATCTTGCGATGATGTAATAATTGGTATACCTATTATCCAGTAAAAAGATCGATACAAAAATCTTTTTAGTGACAAAGAATAGTAAATATATCCATTAAAAAGTGTAAAATGAAAAAACTTTTTAACAAAATAAAAACCGTCTTCAAAAAACTAAAAAGTAAAAAAAACTATCTAATCTTGAAATCTACCTTGTGTAACTAAATCAAATATCATATAGCGAAAACTATCAGAGATAATCTTACTTGAAAGTTGGGTGGGGTACCTATAGGTAGGTAACTATTTTGAACTTTTTAGTACGTGCGTATTTTGGGTTACATTTATTAATAAAGTTAAAGTTCGCATATGTGTAGGTAAATCTATACTTACGTAAACAATCTATAACTAAGTTTATCGTACAAAAAAATCCATAATTAGATAAGTTAATTAATATAATGCCTACATAATTGGGTACACGACATTATAAGGGAGTGCATGGAAAAAAATAACGAACTAACAATGATAAAATAATAATGAAGGAAAAAACAATATTTTACATGTTAACATTAATTACTAACTGAAATAAAGATTAAACCTGTTTTAATAAATCATTATATGTGGAACCTATAAAAACGGAGGTAAATTGAGTTTGGTACTTAATACACCTACATTACTGGTTCGTATTATAAACATCAAATTACATTGTAGTAATTAAAAAATATATATATTGACGACGCGACGTCTTGATAGCCGGCTTTCTGAAGCAGGGGTTTCGAATTGGTTTCGAATCCCGAACTTTGTGTAAGAGCACGAAGTGTACCTGAGTCATGAACTTTTAATTGTACCACCACCCAGAATACAAGCGTCGCTTTAGTTTGGTACTGTACCGTCTGTGTGTTCGTCTAGCGATATTTATTATTTTATTTCTTTTCAAAATAAATAGGTGACCTACTGGGCCGTTTTCCTTCGCTAGCAGTCTGAGAGGAGCACCCAATTACCTAGCAACATGATCATCGTATGGACCTTGCTATTAATGTGAGTATCATAACTGTTATAAATACCATAAGGTATCTGTACTTTTTTTTATCCCAGCCATTTACATTTTTTTTTCATTGGGGTCCGCCTCCAATCTAGCCTGAATGAAAGAATATGTAATTTATACCAAAACTGTTATATATACTGGTTTGTCTATCTACTCTTTGAAAGAACCTACATAATAAAAAAGACAATATATAAAATCGGCAAATCCATTAATAGCAGATGCTTTTAGAATGATTTGTGTGTGTCACTTTGTTCGAGGACCACGGAAAATGTACAGTCCAATTTTAATGGGGATTTTAATATAAAGAAAAACATTTTTTTGGGGGGGCTGGATGGAGCAAGTGGAGTTTAGTAAGCAGAGGTCGGTAGGCTTTAAGCGGGTACACAGAACCCTGCCAAGGCCGTAGGCAGGGAGGAGGTTTGAGGGTTCAATACCCCCCCGAAACGCCTTAGCTAATCAATGTTTTATACACAGGTATAGGTAGGTTACCAGGGCCGTATCCATAGGTAAACTTAGGGGGGTGAGAGTCGAGCTCAAGAATTGTTGACACACAACAAAAACCATGTTACAGATGCGTTCATCAATCCGTATGTTCGGGAAGGTCGTCCTTCCCAAAAATACCATTAGAAAATGATCCGGATTTCCTGTTAAACTTCATGGAACGGACCTACAAGGTTGGCGAAGCGAGGGCCTCCTCCGACCCTGGCACACCACTACTTCTGACTCCATTCATTGAAAAAAATAAGCTGAAGGAAGCCAGGGAAGCCGCGATCGTCAACCCTGATTACATGCTGACCAATATGACTAGTTATGCTGGTTATTTCACTGTAAGTAAATTAGATTAGCTAAGGTCCTTTTTAATGCCCTATTGGGCAAGGGCCTCCCTTCTTTGTGAGGGGGATTAGACCATAGTCCAACACGCTGACCCGGTTGCCGGGTTGGGTTGGCCGGGCGGGCTTCAATCGTCTTTTTAGGAGTTCTTTTCGATATGCATATTTCCTCACGATGTTTTCCTACACCGTTTAGCAGGTGATAATCATGGATTACAATTAGATTCGCACATAAAATCCAGATATCCCAGAGGTGCGAGCAAACGTTTGAACCTGCGACCCTCGTTGCCTAGGCACGCGTTCTACTAACTTTACTTGCCTGAAACTGCTTGGAAAAGGATAATACGAGTAAAAACTCGGTTTCAGGTGTTTAAAACTCTTTAGCATCTTGTAGGGCCTATATCCTTAGTGATCGTGGCCGGTTAAATTCCAGATCAGGTTTAATTCTTTTCATCCCATCTAGGTCTCGAAAAGTATTTCAGCCCATCTACGTAATCAAGGTGAAAGTTTAGTTGTTGTGTCAAGATTTTTTATAATGAAACGGACCGCCCCGCCGCCGCCCCTTGCTAGACATGGGGCGGCAGCAAAGGATAACCAAAACTTCTTACAGGTGAACAAAGAGTATAACGCCAATCTATGGTTCTGGTACTTCCCGGTGTCTGGTAAGCCTGTGGAGGACACGCCCTGGATCATATGGCTTCAGGGAGGACCCGGCGCGTCCTCACTCTACGGCCTCTTCACAGAAATAGGACCCTTCTTTGTTGGGAAAGATAATCATTTAGAAGGTAGAACTGCATAGTGTATTTCAATGACTGTGTCTCTTGCATGTATAGGAAGAAGAATGAAATCGAATGTATATAACTACTTAGTTTCTTGAGCTGGATTTTAAGTTTATAAGGTTGATAAGTGGATTAATAAATAAATTAGTAATAATAAATAAATTTGTATAATAATCTACCAGCCGATTTAAAAGAGTGTGATCAATTAAATACTTACAAAAACAAACTGAAGAAATATGTATGCACTTTGTAACTATTGCTATGTAAAGCTCCAGAGTGTAATGTAACTACTATTGTAACGAACCTTTGTATCTCATTTTAAGTGAACTGTAAGTTCTTACGAGAAAATAAAGTCTTTAAACCTAACTTTTATGATTTAGGTATCAGACTTTTTTAGTGAGTGTAATACTACGTAACGGTACCTTTTCCAGAAACCGAATACTCTTGGGCTAAGAATCACTCCTTGCTGTTCATCGACAACCCAGTTGGAACTGGTTTCAGCTTCACCGACGACGACCGCGGCTATGCTACTAATCAGACCACGGTACTTACTTAAAATATCTTATATTTAATTAAGTAACTACAAAATATTTTTTTCCGACTCAGGTAAATGTATCACAGCATCCTAATGTCGACTTTCCATTCCTAGCAGTGTAGGGTACCAAAAACTCTGTTTGAACTCGTTTGCGTATAAACTGTAGTAGGTACCTACCACCCACGGAATAAAAGAAAACTTCTATCTAAATAATTTCTGGATAACACTGGCTTGTCGATCGAATTCTGCTCCACTGGTGGCTGTAGCCTGGCTGTACCCGTAAGACCAATATAGAACCTGTAGGAAATATTGGAAGATCTCCAAACACAAATGTTTGTTACGCTGTAGCGATAAGTGCTATTTTAACCCACACTCTACCCCTAATAACATTGTTCACAGATTGGAGAAAACCTATACACAGCTCTGCAGCAGTTCCTGACAATATTCCCAGAACTCCGCAAGGCACCGCTGACCATCGCTGGCGAATCGTATGCGGGGAAACACATCCCGTCACTCGGCGTCCAAATCCATTGGCATAGACATGAGGATGAACCCATTAACCTTCAGGTATTTTACTGGACCGAACTTATAAAAGGGAGCATCCCACTTTCAACCTAATAAGTTTCAGTGAAAAATATCTATCGATAACCAAGTTGGTGTGTACAGCAGTAAGCCCCAGCTGTAGGCATGCATCCATAACGGTAATATAATATGAAACTAGTAAAGGACTTCGCATGAAAAGGTGGTTTATTCAATAAGACAATCCATGTATCGTATCCTTTTTCTAGGGGCTTGCGATAGGCAACGGCTTCATCGATCCCTTGACTCTGCAGAGGTACAGTTATTTCGTGCGCGAGGTTGGTCTCGTCGACGATAAGGTAGCTGACGCTATTAAGGAGATGGAAGCGGCTGTTACGTTGTCGGTCAAAAATGGGGACATGTTGGAAGCTCTCACTGTAAGTATATATGCCTGAACCTACGCTTATACAGAGTGTAAATGGCTTTGTAACGAAAACTGATACTATGGATTCGACTCATGCATTCTCGACTGCCTATAGTTGGAATTTTCCGTCGCTCTTTTTCAGTATTCGCAATTTTTTCAGTCTTTTTAAATTGATGTTGGCATGAAATCATAATAGAAGTCTATCTCAACGTGATTTTAAATAAAAAAACGTTATATCTAATTTATACCTAAAATTGCAATATAAATTAAACGTCAAGTCAATACGCTCGAGCGCGCTCGGCACTCGCATGCGTCGGGAATCGTGCTGAGCGTTGAGTTGTGATCGCGGTGTTTACAATACATTGCGCGCTCAAAAATAATAACATTTGTACCCAAAGTTTTCGTATCCATGCCCTTACACTCTGTATATGAAGAGTGGATAAAAATGTCTACCATTTGTTTTGTCAATTTCCCGAATAACTAATATTACTCTGCAGACACGTTGAAAACCCAATGAAAAATCTTCAATTTCCAGTACCAAAACTTCATAATCAATGTAATAAAATGCTATGGAAACTTGTCGAACGTGTACAACTACCTTCGGGACGACATCGACATTAACGGACCCTACCAGGACTATATCCAACGGGCCGACGTTCGGAAAGCACTGCACGTTGGGAACACAAGCTTCACATCGATAGGTATAGTGTACGAACTCCTGAAGCCAGACATGATGTTCAGCGCTAAAATGTGGCTCGAAGAACTACTGGATAACTACAGGGTCATGCTTTATAAGTAAGTGTAGCTAACTGTATTTACTTCTAGCAGATTAAGGATGGAATCAACCATCGACATATTCTTACCCCCAAATTTATAGACGTTCAATAAGTTTATCAAACGGTATAAAACTCTTGTGAGCTTTATATGATGTCTGATAAAGTTATAAAACGTCTATAAATTCGGGGGTAAGTGTATAATAGCAATATAGAACAACGATCATATTCCACTCTCGGTGGACGCGAAATTTCACAAATGTCAATTTGAATCTGAACAAGTTGTGGTTCGAACCGTAGATCAATGGAACACAGTAGTTGGTTCAAGCATCCAATCTAGTAATTAATAGGTACTGGATGGGATCAACCAATAAGTTTTTGTGGGATCAACCAATCAGTTTCTTTTCTTATAATTGTATTTACCTACCTACTTAGTTATTTTTTACAGTGGCCATTTGGACATCATTGTTGCGTATCATCCGTCAGTCAACACATACAACTCTCTCTCTTTCTCCGGATCGGCGGCCTTCGCGAGCGCATCCCGTGAGCCCTGGCACCATGATGGAAAACTAGCCGGGTAAGACTTGCGATCAAATTATTGCCGATTTGATTTGACGACGTAAAACACGAGATAGTAAATTCGCTGCTGTAAGCCTACCATAGCCAGCTGTGATAAGACAAAACGTGAGATATACCAGTTTTGTGTCATTCCTCTTCTATAAACTAAGAGCGAGATCGGCTCGGTGCGACATACTTAATCCGTGACATGAGTCTTTTATTGGCTCCTGTTCTAGTCCTGATGCCACCTAAGGTGTGTCTGTAAGGTACCTATCTAGAACCAATGCACATTATCCAAAAATCACCACCTAGCTCGAATACTTTATTTACGATTTCGCCAAAGCCAGAGCAGCTTTACAATTAGTCTCCATGGTGACACACTATGTTAAGATGCTTTTACCCCTTCTGAGAAGACCCGTACAGCCCACAAACGCTCCAAGTGCTGGAGTACTATGTGTATTCGGTCTTGAATGCTGGGCTTCGCTTTCCGGATTGGAAAACGGGGAAGCAATACTGATGATAGGTATACTTAGCCTCATTGAAACTTTTCGTAAAGCCAGGTAGGTACCATCTAATGCTAGCAAGCAAGATAGATATTTCCATGCATCCAACCTCTAGTGGGCTGAAGGGCAATATTTTCTGATTCAGGTATTACAGAGTGGCTGCGAACTTAACAGAAGTGATGGTCCGCGGGTCCGGTCACATGGTGCCAGCTGATAAGCCAGGCCCCGCCCTCGGCCTCATCTCCGCATTCGTCCGCGGCATCTCCTTACAAGAAGACACCGGCAGCTTGGTCGACTCGGGAAAGACACCGCTGCGACGAAGTCAGTTGCCGGTCGAGTAATGCGGCATCACTCCGATTTATATTTTTTTTCCTCTCGTATCCAATAAAACCAGTAATAAGTAAGTAGGTACAATACTTGGTACCTACCGTACCTACTTATATTCAGTTGTTTATTTTCTTGTTTCTTAGAAGTAATTTCTACCTTTGTACTTACTAAGTCTTGTCTAATTTTATTTTATAATGTGGCAATAAAACACAGTAACTAGCAGTGTTGTGGTTTGTTGTTTACTATAATGAGCATACTGTTTTTAGCAAACATTATCATTATTATCAGGGGTACATATCATTCAATAGCAATTATCAAGAATTACTCGACACTGGCAAAAATTTAACTATTTTGTAGCTGATTGCCAACCTAAAAAAAGAAGAAGAAGTTTGTATTGTACATTGATTATATAAATAAAGGTATTGTAATATGATTAAAGCATTAGAATAAAGTACTATGTTCTTGATGAGTGGAATGAATGGGCAGATTTACGATATCTCGACTAATTACGCGCGAAATTTTAACGTAGCTCAATTTCTATTAAGTACAGTGTACAGTACACACGGGTTATTGAATATACTTGTGAATATATTCTTTGGAGTTATTACTGCACTGCAAAGAGTGCACTTATTGTTTATAGTTGCACAAGTTACACCAAGGTTACACTAAACCCAAACCGAGCACAAGTCGTAGAAAACAAAGATAAAATATCTTTGAACAATTCCCACTTGTACCACAGACATAAAAGAGTTTGTCCTATAATTAAAAATAATGAACAATAAATTTTAATTAACTCTGGCTGGCAAAACAGGCTCTATTTTGTAGCCGATTGCAATAAAAAAATATGTTTTCATTGGCAATACAATTAAAAAAAGTGTTTTTTTTTGTCGTGGCAACATTGCTAGTGCTGACGTTTTCGAGTGCGCAGGCAAATCGACGGAATTTTATAAAAAATCTGAAATAAACTTCTTCAAATTGTTTTCGTGCAGTCGTCAAACATGAATTCATAGTTTTCGTCTGAAGCTACTAACTATATATAGTGGATTTTGAAGTAATCAACAAAGGAAGTCGTGCAATAATACATCATGTCGTTGGTGTTGTATGCGGTTTGCGCATTGCTGATTTCAACGCCTATCCGTGCGTTTTATTTACCCGGCTTGGCTCCCGTGAATTATTGTAAAGCTAGCGATGAAAACAGGCAGACATGCAAGGTCAGTTACCACTGTTACTTATAAGTAGAGATGCGCAAACTACATCTTTTGACTGATTACAGATTTATAAATCTTTTCACTCAAAAGATTTAAATCACTCTTTTAAATCTTTAAATCTTTTAAATCCGTGAGTGTCGGAATTAAAAGATTTAAAGAGTCATTCATACGACACATCGTAAATGATTCGAAGAGATTCGGAAGGAGAAAAAGATACATATACTACTGATTTCCCTTCATTCTTATCAGGCTTAGGACTGTCAACCTAGCTTTCATAATTAACTAAACAAACATACAAAGGACTAGGTTGGCGTTATTAAATACCTACTTAGTACTAATGAGGTATAAAAACGTACTTATTTTTGTACCAACACACTTGATCACTACCTACTTATTTACATTTATTAAAGTTTTTAATTATTTACAAAAGTCAAAATATCATTGATAAAGATAAATATAAAGAGTTATTATTTATAGTTTTTGGTTCAATTCACTATTTTCATCCTCAAAATAATTTCGCATACGCAATTAAAAGCATCGAAACATTCAATCAAAACTAAAACATAACAAACCGTCACTCGATTTCCTATTTAAAAAAAATACATTGCACTTAATTATAAGGCGCAGAAAGAATAGTTTTCTCTGCATTCTACATTATCCGGCGACGCGTCGCACAAGCGAACTTACACATCCTTCTCTATCTCTTTCTGAATCATAATACCAGCCTATAGTCTTCTCACTCCACATCGTAATGGTCTCAATTGAATCAATTTGAATCTTATCTAAAGTGATTTAAAGATGTATTCCAAAAACTTCTGATTTAGTGATGCATGATGTAGTATTGAAAAAAGTAAATCTTTTTTTCAAATCACTCAGGATTTACACATGTCTACTTATAAGGGAATTGTTTATATTCATAACTGTGATCGCGCCGACATTGTCGAGGCCTGACGAAGTCAAAACGAACATTCCTGGCATTCATCTCTTTACAACAACATTATCGTGTTGCGGATGGTGATTACAAAATTATTCTTATTTCCGCTTATAGCATACATTAAGTAAAATAGGTATAAAACCGATAATGTCAGCAATGACCATATCTAAAAACCAATTATTGGGCTGTTAATCGTGTTTCTTATTTTCAGACCGAAATACCATTATACGTGAATAGATTGAACACAGAGGAATCGGTAATACCATTTGAATATCACCACTTTGATTTTTGTACCACCAACGATGGTCAGTCGCCAGTCGAGAACCTTGGACAGGTAGTTTTTGGAGAACGAATACGACCAAGTCCATACAAAATAGATTTTTTGAAAGATGTGAAGTGTCAGGAGGTATGTACAAGGACGTACAAGGGCTCGGACCCTGAATCCATCAAAAAGTTGAATCTCCTGAAGATGGGAATGGCCCTCTCTTACCAGCACCACTGGATCTTGGACAACATGCCTGTGACGTGGTGCTATTTGGTCAATGATGGGGTGAAGACCTTCTGCAGCACTGGTTTTCCTATGGGCTGCCAAGTGCGAAAGGATATGGTAAGTATGCATTTTAAACTAGTTTATATTATTATTGTTACCCATTATATAGCTTTCTTATGAAAAATCAAAAACAAATAAAAATGTGAGTGTTAAATTATGAGTAATATTACAAATTACAAAATATCAATTGAACATTTTACCATTATAAGAGAAATCTCTTTAAATATTTTTGCAATCTATTCTTGAATTACTACAAATACATATAAAACCTACTATTACATGATCTATCTGACACTTGATTGAATTAGACATCTATGGGAAAGTCGAATTAACCGCTGATAGTGCTCCTATTTCTTCACATATTTTTGTTACTCTATCTGAAAAACCAGCATAATTTTGTGTGTTCAATCAAAATTAATCCACAACACATCAATGTAATAACATAACTAATGTACTTTTCATGTTCTCTCAAAACCTCTTATCACTAACATACAATAAACCTATATCAAGTTAACAAACATTTTATCAATACCGTTAATGTGCTGGTTAAAACTTAAATCTAATATGATAAGAATATTAATTGTTTTAATACTATCTGATTCAGTTCTAAGTACAAAGTTAAATTTGTTGATTAATTATATGTAGACTTAACAATTCTATGTATAGAGAAAACAAAACCATTTCTTGCACCTTCTAAATAACTCGACTACATCAGTAGAAAATAATTATGGAATAGTTTTTTTATACTGTATTTTTCGCTACCCTTTCCTAGGATATATGCACTCCAATAGTAGATACCCGCACCAGCCCAATGAGTACATACTATCTGTTCAACCATGTGGACATTGAGATCACATACCACAGCGGTGGTGAGGAGGACTGGGCTGTCGCATTTCATGATGACGGAGGCCGAATCATATCTGCAAAGGTAATAATGTTAAAATAGCTCACAAATTATGAAAATACGTTATAAGAACATATTACTATATTCGGTCAAGCAACTATGGAGAAATTTCAAACATACTTATTTATAGTTAGTATTATGCTCGATTAACACAAGGACAGTTCCAAAGTAAAAACACTTGTCACTTGGTAATTGCTAAACTGGCTTACACAGGGACATGATATTACTTGCATACTGTAGTAGTCTACACAGACCATTAGTGTTTACCATGGCTAGCTATACTACAAAACATATAATATAATATTAGCCCAGTTTTTAAATGGGGTTGTTAGGTAGCAATCTCAAGATCAGAGCTATTTGTGTCTATTTTGTAACATCTTGGAGTATTGAGAATTGAGTATGTGACATATGTCTTTTTACAATGGTATGGTAGGGCCCCTGATAATGTTAAACTTTTCTGCAGGCTAAACCAGCCAGCATCCGGCATTCGGGACCCAACAATTTAGACTGCCGAGAACGCCATTACCCTCTAGAGGTACCCGGACACCTCGAGGCAGACCAAACATTCAATGTCACTTACACATACAAAGTCACATTTATCAAGAACAATACTATCAAATGGTCCTCCAGATGGGACTACATCCTGGAGTCTATGCCACAGACCAACATCCAATGGTTCTCTATTCTTAACTCCTTGGTCATAGTGCTGTTCCTAAGTGGTATGGTTGCTATGATTCTACTGAGAACACTGTACAAAGATATCGCAAGATATAATCAGATGGAGTGTGGTGAAGATGCACAGGTAAGAATCCCTTTTACCTGATTTAGATAAGATTATAATATCGCCAGACGAACACCAACTGTATGCTCCCAAACTAAGCATCGCTTGTTTTATTGGCACCATACATTGTCCAGTGTGTATAACTTCAAACATATTGAATATCCATGAGTCAAGTACACACATTCTTGCTCATCAAGTAAAGTTTACTCCTACCGGAATTAGAATCCAGGACCTTCGATACAGAAACCGGGATAACTACCAACTGTGCCAATCAGGTCATCAAATTATTAAACGGAGACATCATTATCATATATAGACATAATTTCCTTAATTCCTGAATAGTTTTTCCTTCAATTCATAACTGGATTTCTGAATCAGTATTGTTGATAAATATATTGGGATTGCGTGGGCAGATATCCCAGCCAGCTT
Organism: Pheosia tremula; assembly: GCA_905333125.1. Classification (NCBI taxonomy): domain Eukaryota; kingdom Metazoa; phylum Arthropoda; class Insecta; order Lepidoptera; family Notodontidae; genus Pheosia; species Pheosia tremula. Next base: position 2,900,329 of record HG995397.1, read on the forward strand.
CTGACGCAAGCAAGTGTTCTACTCGTTTGCCTATCTCTGTTTCCGGCCCATATATTCCGTTACGTAATTTATATCTATTCCTGAAATACAAAAAGTGGTTAAAGAAAAAATATTAGAACCAACATGCCTTAAAATTTAAACTAAAAAGCTGCTAATTCGATGTTATATGGTAATAGTTACATGCAATTGATTTTTGCAGGAGGAATTTGGTTGGAAGCTTGTTCACGGTGACGTGTTCAGACCACCTCGTCGCGGTATGCTGCTTGCGGTTTTCCTTGGCTCTGGATCTCAGGTACAGATATCATACCATGATCATGATTGACCAGCAGACCAGCCAACAGACAGACGGACAGACAGACAGACAGACAGACAAAAATTGTAAAAAATGTTGTTTCGGTATAGGTAACGTGTATACATCCAAATGCACTTAATAAAAAGCGGTTATTTTAATATTACAAACAGACACTCCAATTTTATTTATCTGTATAGATTATTGATATGATCTAAATACCCCTGATCATAATGATGACGATGAAGTAAATCCCCTGTCTCTATTAGTAAAGCTGTGGTTACTTTAAGGCCTCAGCCTCGAATTCAGCGGGCAGCAGGGCGGCGGCGGCGGCGCGGGAGCGGCGCTCGTTGGCCGGCCCGCGCCGCTATTTTCGAGAACTGGTCCATTTGATTTTACGCATAAGATCCTGCCGCTCCCGCGCCGCCGCCGCCGCCGCCCCCGCCCCACTGCCCGCTAAATTCGAGACTGAGGCCTAACTGAAATTTTACCGGACACTTGGGTGGGAGAACTTAAAAAGTCAAGTTATACTATTTCATTCTTCATGTGTGCACATTAATTAACACACAACGATTAATATCCCACTAATATTAAGCATAATTTAGTGACACCGATTTTGGAATATAAATAAAAATTGTCAAGTTTACTGGGCCCCCCAGCCTGCTAACACAATCGATTCATAATCGAACAGCAACCGCAAAGTTACTGTCACTTTTCACAGATATCTCATATAATATCTGTCAAAAGTGTCAGTTACTTTGCGGTTGCTGTTCGATCATGAATCGATTGTGTTTGCAGACTTGGGGCCCTGGTCAACCCTGATCCCACTAAAATGTCTCTTCACCATAGATTCAACAACGGGTTCATTCAAAACTGTCAGTTATAACTACACATGAGTAGCCAATTATTTTTATGTGTTTTTTTTAGGTGTTCGGCATGACCCTGGTGACCCTCGCGTTCGCGTGCCTCGGCTTCCTGTCGCCCGCCAACCGCGGCGCGCTGATGACGTGCGCGCTGGTCGCGTGGGTGCTGCTGGGGGCCGCGGCCGGGTACGTGAGCGCCAGGATCTACAAGAGCTTCGGAGGCAGGCGCTGGAAGAGCAACATACTGCTTACGTCCATGGTGTGCCCTGGGTGAGTGTGACATAAACCTGCTTACCAGGTCACGAGCAATAGTAATGATGATTTTTTCATATAATTCCAGCCATTTTTTATGTCCCACTGCTGGTCACGGGCCTCCCCTCAATGCGAGGGGGATTAGGCCATAGTCCACCACGCTGGCCCAGTGCGGGTTGGCAGACTTCACACATCTTTCGAGGGGTTCTCTCAGACATGCAGGTTTCCTCACGATGTTTTCCTTCACCGTTTAGCAAGTGATAATCTTGGTTGAAAATGAGATTCGCACGTGAAAAATCCCAGAGGTGCGAGCCGGGGTTTGAACCTGCAATCCTCGTTACCGAGGCAAGCGTTCTACCAACTTGGCTATCACTGCTTGATGTTGATGTTTTCATACTTACTTGTAAAGTATATGTTTTTAATAGCTATAACATACAACTTTATATCGAAGTTGACAAGTTTTTTATCGTGACCCTGGTCACTTGTCACTATTATAACGTTAATCAAATAATAGTTGATAATAATGCTATAAGGGATGTGAATAATTTAGCACAAACATACAGATACAATTTGGAAGAAATAAATAATGATGGGCTTCTTGTTATTTTATTTTCAAGTGGTCGACATACAGTTTATAGTTACTCTATAAAAAGTGCAATCATATAAAAACAAATGAGTTTCTTTTGCTGGATATTCAATGTTCCGCATCTAAAATTCATTCATTCATTCCGCATCAAATTAAAAAAAATATCTTGAACTTAGTATAACCCCAAAATGACGCTAACGAGCGATCGAATTCACTACCGGAATTAGTACTCGTACCCTTTTCGACCCTCTGTACTAAAATCTCGGGATACTTCCAAATTTGTCAATCGGTAAAGCTATTACGTTTCTTGCAATAGTTTACCGATAGTGAAGCGACGGTATATCAGCTTTCAAATTGCAAATATAGCGAGATAATTGCTATCGCTACGCTATTTGAATATATTTAATCGGGGGCCGAGTGTTTGTAGTAACTGTATCGTCTTGTTATTCTCGCAGCGTGGTGTTCTCGCTGTTCTTCATAATGAACCTGGTGCTGTGGGGCAAGGGCTCGTCGGCGTCGGTGCCGTTCTCGACCCTCGTCGCTCTTCTGGCTCTCTGGTTCGGCGTCTCGGTACCTCTGACCTTCATTGGTGCTTACTTCGGATTTAGGAAGCGGGTAAGCATTACAAACGATGTGATTTTCAAATACATTCGGCTTGCACTGCAAAGCTCGTAAATATCCAAAACCCGATCACAGTCGAATCTATAAAGATTGCTCTAAATTTTAGGGGTCCGCAGTAACTACAAAGAATCGTAATAACTTTTAGTTTAAAACGAAACTAAACCTTTTACAGCTAACACTACTGCTGTGACACTACTTACACAGATTCCTTAGATGTACACTGAGATATAACTAAATTGGTCCATACAAAATGCGATGGTAAAAATATAATTACTAAGTTATTAATTATATCTTAGAGGTATCCCAATACATGTGAAGTGAAAGGGAAACAATGAAAACTTTTTCAGTTATGGAGGAAAAACCTCGCCGTACCAACGGAACCCTATGGATGGTCGACACGTACTTGACAGATTGTTTGCCCGATAATAAGAAGAATGTAGGATTATCGAGAACAGCTTTGCCCAGCAGTAAGACCATATAGATTAAAAAATATATAAATGTTTATGTTTTCAATGTTTTTTTTTATTCAGATCCTGGACCACCCAGTCCGCACGAACCAAATCCCGCGTCAGATCCCCGAGCAGTCTCTGTACACGCAGCCCGTGCCCGGCATCGTGATGGGTGGCGTGCTGCCCTTCGGCTGCATCTTCATTCAGCTGTTCTTCATACTCAACTCACTGTGGTCCAGCCAGGTATGCACAACATTAATAACTTCTGGCTTCAGGTCTATTCAGATACAAGCGACATTCGCTACCGCGGTTATAGGTTTAATAAAATACTGTGAGGTATATAGAGCGCGAAATTTGAAAAAGCGCCGCGTCCTCACTCAGTTTTCGTCACAGTAATAGCGAATATCATTGAAATCTGAATGCCATTTATGAGGGGGCATAGTGGTTGAGTGCAGTCCCTAAAAACTTGTGCCCTATTTTTGGCCTCCACTTCATTTAATCCAAGGTCCCGTCTGTGAACAGTCCACTCATAATCAAATCGCAATGGCATAATTGTCACTGCCCTTGCCCAAGTCAGTTTCTAGTCTTTTGACTGCTGTTGACTTAAAAATGTTAGAATTGAATAAGGGCTAAGAGAAATAAGTCCTTCAAAGAGTAAGACATTTAGCTAGCAGTCCTTATTCTAACATTTTTTACTGTTGTTAACGGTGGTGAGAAGATGAGTAGTGCAAACCTTACCTTACGGGCTATGCCACTAGTTGGGTCTCAGAAAGCAGAAGGCAATCACTTCTTCTTATATCATCCTGGGCCCCATATCTAAAAACTAGTTGATTGAAAATGGGTGAAAAATTTTAGAAGGAAACATGGGCTGGATTTCTGACTTCAGGAGTTTTTGTTCCAGATGTACTACATGTTCGGTTTCCTGTTCCTCGTGTTCGTGATCCTTGTTATAACATGTTCGGAGACCACGATCCTGCTCTGCTACTTCCACCTGTGCGCTGAGGACTACCACTGGTGGTGGCGCGCCTTCCTGAGTTCCGGGTCGACTGCGGGCTACCTCTTTGTCTACTGCTGCCACTACTTCGTCACCAAGCTGAACATCGAGGACGCCGCATCGACCTTCCTATACTTCGGGTACACGATCATAATGGTCTTCTTGTTCTTCCTACTGACCGGCACCATAGGGTTCATGGCCTGTTTCTGGTTTGTGAGGAAGATATACAGCGTCGTTAAAGTGGATTAATTAGATTATGTGTTGGCACAGTGGTGCGGTGTCCCTTGTGATATTCGTACGGTTTTTGCACGTGACAGCAATTTGTTTGGCCACGGTATTACATAATAAATATCGCAAAACAACCAATACCTATTGGCCCCAGTCTGGTAACATAATTGACTGATTTGCATAACAGCAGCATAAGGTCGTAATTGTAATTTTAATTGTCAAAAGTGGGCATTACGATGTCGTTTAATTGCAAGTCAATTGTGTTAGCAGGATCATACGATGCAAAAGCAGTGCTCCTAATATAAGCGATGCTTGTATTAAGTATGGGTGCCGTACAATGGCTTTGAGGCAATCCCAGAAATTAATTGGAACTAAGCGTAAGCCTGACTTCTTATAATTGGTATGAACTTAGTGTTATTGCTTACACGTGCTGATTCAGATTTCTGTTTAGCGAGAACATTTTGAATAATTCGCTCGTCTCACACGCTCGCCGTAAGTTGCCTTTATTGGCCTGAATCCGTGCTGGCCTAGCATACATGTAAATGGCATATTGGGCGTCCGAGACGATCCAGCAGCTATAAACAAGCACTTAGTTTTTTTTCTTTAGTCAAACAATGTTTGTTTGATGCTTGAGTCAAGCATCTATGTTCTTGACGCGATTTTATTTTTTTGCTTGACGAAACGGCTTGAACTTTTTATGTTTTCGCAAACGACTTGATCAAGCATAGTAGCTCCATTAATGCGTGCGAACTACGAATGTGTATGAAATGCCTTTTGCTTGATCACACTACGAACTTAACGTCATGCCATATGACTGCCTCGGAGGCCCTTATAAGTTTAGAAGTGATATAAGTCAAGTATGTGAGTAAATACATATGATTACACCGTTATTATAGGGTATCATCCGATTGAGTCTAAGGGTACGTGTACACTATAACGACAACGACAGATCTCGTTTCTGTGTCACTTAGTCGACATAAGTGTCAGAAGTCAGTGTCGCCGTGTATACTCAGTATTACATAACAGTGGACACTGACGGCCACTTGCCAATGCAGCGGCTACGACAAGAGTCGCCAGTTCAAAACTAAGAATATTCATTATTATTAGTGTAATGGCGGTGCTTAGTGAGACTGCCGTACGCGAAGTGATTAATTGTATAAAAAGATATAACGAAATTAAATTGATTTTCTCATGTGCGTCTCGTGTGTTTATTTTTAGTTAATGAATTGGTCGCACACAATCAATTTAAACCATCAAATAATTGGTTTAAAAAGACGCTCGACCGGGCCATTTGAAGGCCTGACATTATATTTTTCATTAATGTGTGCGCACCTTTAGTCGCTAGTTGTGTAAGTTTTTCTGTGGATAAAAAATGAATTTTCCATCGACGACTTGTTTATTATTTAATCAGTTATATTATTTTCTTTGCACAATTAATCTAGAGTTAAGAAGAAAACATTACCCAAACAGGTTGCGACTAGCTGAAATAGTACTTATTACTAATTATTGTGATGCTTGCGATTCCTTTGTCTGTGGAGAAGTACTTGTTAGAAATTAATTGAGATTTATGTTTCAAATCTCGTCAATTATTATTGTGAGCAAAATGTATTATTTGATTATGTTCATCATAACATTATAGCACAATTATGGGGTTCCGTAGGCAAAATCCTAACGTTTATAGTTTCGCCAAGTTCAGCCGTCCACGTTACAGCATTTTAATTAGAGATTAATAACTTATTTGCACATTCATACATAATATGCATGTTACAAGAAAAATAATTACTGGAAAGTGAGTGTGAAGAATAAAATGTCAAACAGCTTGAATGGGATTTCACTGAATATCTATTTTAAAGACAATAAAAAAAAATACTATGTTCTGAATTAACGTAAGTTGCATATACTCTGATTTCCTTAAACACTTTCCAGTAAATCCGATACTTATTAACAGTGTGAAATAACAACGAAAATTATTACTACATTACACACAAGGATTTACATAGATTACGAGCAATAAGTGCTATAAGCCAAACATGTTAATGCAGAGCTCGGTAGCAAGAGACAAATCAACAGAAGGTACTTGTTTGTTTTTGTTATGTTCAAAAACTGTTTCTTTTTATGCAAGAATGGCTTACTTGTTTGCCCAGTTGACTACGGAACCCTACCTTGTGCGTGACCCAAAATGCACTTGGTCAGATTTTGTCTTTCATTCAAAATAGTAAATGAAGGTTTTTGCAAAAACCAACAACTACATAGTGTTATGTATTTTGTGCTTATTATGTACGGAAGTTTAATTTAAATGTAACAATATATTAAGTTATACTGTTTTTAAAATAGGCTTAGTTTAACAGTTGAATGTAAATAATAAATATACTATTTTACAAACGCTGTTTATTTTATAAGTATTGTACTCATGGATTTCTTATTATTATTATGTCCCACTACTGGGCAAAGGTATCAACATTAATCACTATCTGTTTCCGAAAGCTCAGCTTCTTTAAGTAGTATAGCCTTCTTTTTTGAATACTTTGTTCTTCTGTCAATGTTTGTTTTTCTGAACACTTCAATTGCCTTCATTTTATTCTGCAATAAACTCTGTTTTTCCTTCTCTCTTTGAGGAATCATTTCTTGGAATCTATCTGACTTTGGAATTTTAATTTCGAACTCTGTTTGCCCATCTTTTATTTGTGACACTACTTTAACACCATGATTACGAAGTGCACTGCCTTTGTTCTCCTTAATTTTTTTACTTGAAGGACCTTCACCTAGATTTTTTACAGCATTACTTTTACCCCTAGTGGCTATCCTCTTCTGAGCTGGTTTGTATTGTCCTAAAACTTCGGAGTTTTCATCTTCAAGTGGTGTCTCAGGACCCATTCTTTGCACTGCAGCCTTGACTCTTTTGCTCATTTGATCGTCTAACGATTGAAAATCCACTTTCCTTTTGAAAAAGTCCTGAACAGATCTTTGAGTCTTTCTGTCTTGCATTCTTTTCATTACCGGCTTTATGATTTCATCTAATTTGCTTTGTGACCAACCGAATTTAGTTTTCGTATAATCTCTTAAAACTGTGATGTCTAATTCGCCCCACGTGAATTTCGCCTTACTTTTTTCTATATTAGGTTCTAAATATGCTTGGACCACCTAGACAATGAATGTAGAATTAAATATTAGGCCAACTGTTATTCAATTGAGTGATATTTATAAAACTTACCCGCACACTAGGAAAATCATCAGTCAAATTAACATTTTTTAATTTCTTTTTTAGAGTAGTGTTGTCAGTTCTTTTGCCAGCTCGGACCCACTGCTTAAACTCTTGCAGTCCCTTAACTATCTGACTGTATTTTGCCTGCTCAGACGTCTCGTTTAGTAGCTGCCTCTTGTTAAACGGAAATGATGCTAGAATCTCCAGAGCAGTTACTGGACCTACTCCATTCAAACCAGTTGTGTAATCACTGCCAACTAGCAAAGCTAATAATACTAGTTGCTCTCTGTTTAGATCTGGAAAAATCATGGATGACATTAATAATGGAAAACTTACATCAATTAATTATTGCATAAAAATAAAACAATTTTCAAACATATGGTAGGAGAGCAACATCATAAGAGACATTATGAGCAGAATTACTAGTAGGCTGAAGATCAGGGATGAATGGCGTTATAGTTACCTACAAAGAGCAACATGCCGATGTAGTCGACTTACCTACAGATATATATTTCTTGAATTATAAGAACTGAAGAATACTTACTAAATGACTTCTCAATTCTGTCAGATAAAAACTGCAGAACATGCTTCTTTTGGTTAAAGAAATTCTTATACACAGTCTTGCCACCGAACAGCCAAATATCACTATCATCTGTAATAGTACCATCAGTTAATTGAACATTTTCCAGGAAGGCACACTGCGCCTCCGCCTCCATCGGGGCGACCAAGTACGGGATCCCGAATATTTGCAGCAATTCTTGAGCTTCCTTCGTCATTTGTTCTGTTATATTTCTACCGATACGATCCAAGCGACCCTTTTCTTGCAGTAAGCTTTGTTCCTCATTTTGCATTTCTTCAACAAGGGAATTTAGTTTTTCGGTATTTAATACCTCTTTATGAGGCTCAGTAACTTCTCTAGTTGTGCTTGAAGCTGCAAGTTGTTCTTTCCCTTTTGTTGTTTGGCTATTGGGCATGTTCTTCTCACTAACATCTACTTTATTATTATCTTTAATCGCAATAATGTCTATAACTGATAATTCTTGTTTATTTGAATTTTTAGAAAGTGAGTCTTTATGTCGAACAGTGTCTATATTTGGTAATACAACTTTATTACTCTGAGTATTATCATTACCTATAAGCGTTTTATTAATTACTTTTGCCTCAGTATCTTTAATACCGAAATTATCTTTGGAATTACCGTGAGGAGATATTTTTTCTACAGTAGCTTTGATTTCGTTTACAGTCGTTTCATTCTCTTTTTTAAAAATATCAGCAAATATATCGTCATCTGGAGCATCACCCATATTTAATATTAATTCTACAATTGGTTGATCTATATCAGGTACTTCTTCAAACTCAGTTTCACTAGAATCCGATTCATTTTTGGTATTAGTAACTACATAGTTCTTGATTTGTGGCGTTGGACTGGTAACTCCACATGTAGATGCAGATACTTCCACAAATTCTGGGTCACTAGAATCTGAATCTTGCTTGATTCTGGTTTCATGCACTTCTATTGTTTCATTTGCCATTTCTTCTGTACTTGTATCAAGGTCAATGACATCTTGTTGATTCTCAACATAAAGCACAGACGCTTGTGTTGCATCTAGATAATTTTGTGATTGTGATTCAACCTCTTCAGCAGTTAAATTTGACCCAACAGTATTTTGCGAGTTTAGTTCACTAGTTTGAAAGCCTGTTTTATCTTCAATGCAGTCTTCATCACTGGACGATAGTTCTACATTGTCAATAATTACAGACTTTTCGTTATTGAGTTCTTCTAATATTTGATCCACTTTAGAGACTTTATGTTTATTTTTATTTGCCCTTTTTTTAGTTACAAGATTATCTATAGCTTTGTGAGTGAAATCACTATATTGCATTATGTACGCTTTGGCTGTGGACATGTTATCTGATTGTTCGAATCCATCATCTTCATCAGAACTATAAGAATACGCCTCTTCAGAATCGGTCATGCAAGAAGTCCAAGATTCGTCCGTTTTAGATGTAGTACCACTTACATTTTGATCATCTACACATTCTAATGACATTTTGATTGCTTTTTCAAGATCATCTTCTAATTCATTATTGGGTTTTGCATCCTCATTTGTGGGCATTTTGTCCTCTACTTTGCTATTCTCTTCTTTTCTCTTTCTAGCTTCAGCAAGGGCCTGTTTAACATCTTTGATGAGTAAAAATCTCGTGGTTTCATTGGATGCGATACGTCTAGTTGGGATTGTATCGATTTTTGTGTCAATTCCTTCTTCATTAAGTAAAGATTCTAATTCGTTTAAAGACATTCCATTATCACCCATTTCTTTTTCAGTTTCTTCTAAACATTCTTGGACCTTCCTTCTTTTTAATAGTCTTTGCATCTGAAATATAATATTCAAATGTATTATCAATTTGATTCAAGCTGTGATTATAGCAAGGTAGTATATTGTCTGAATACTCACTTGAAAGTCGGAAAAGGAATCGCTTTTTTTCGGCAATTCATGGAGCTTTCCCCATGAATTCATTTTTCTTGTCTCCTTTAACTCTATCAGTAAATCATACTTCTCTTTTACGGACATGTTTTTGAAATTGTCTGATTCAATGTTCACTGAGTGTAGGTCAACAATGGAACCACTTGATGTTTCTCCTTCTGATCTGAAACCATGAAATACATCTGTGAGTAATAAGTATCTAATGTATGACTGCTTACAACTTTTCTATATCTTTATTAAGATTACTCAACATGTTTTGGAAACTTACTCGGATTCACTTTCTTCTTCTCTTTGTGGCAATGCTGGCAATCTGAACAGGTCATCATCATTATTATTACTGGTGTTACTAGTACTTTGTTTTGGGGATATTTGTTTGCCCAGTAGACTGTTTACAGCAGTCTTCTTGCTCAACAACAAAGCAAGCTCTCTTTTTATTCTCGCTGATTCTGAATTGTATTTTGCTTTGTGGTCTTGTCGCTTGGCCTGAAATATGTTTATTCTAATATTGATAGATATTGGACGAGCTAAGGAGACTTAATAGAAGTAAAGCAGGCTTCTTGATGTAGAGCAATAAACTAGTCAGTCAATCAACCAGCATTGGTTCCTCTAATAATACCCAGAAAGCATTCTAATTTATCAATGAACCTTTATAAAAAAAAATAGAAAAAACTTACTATAGTTTCTTTTTTTAAATCAGGGAAGCCACCATCAAACACAAATACTGGTTTAATCCTAAAGTACAATAGTTTGCAAAGGCGTTGGAACAGGCCCATCAGATGTGCATTTGGGAGTGGGGCTCCTTTCGCGTCTTGGTAACCTTTCACCATCTGATGCAACCATATTGAAATATCTGCACAAATTGTTAACATTAAAATAGATTAAACTACGAATTAGTAGGTACTAACAGCAAAAAACCGTATTTGTCGATAGTATTATGCTATTTAAAACATCTGTCTAATCAGCTGTTTTCTTACCAACTGCTAACACTTTGTTTTCCAATGTTTCAACTGGCACTGGTTTGCCGGCTGGGTCGATGAGTCGCCACAGTCCAGTAACTCCCATCGCGTGCTATTAAATTCCAGAATAGATTTTTTGTTTATACTAATGTATACATTAATGTACATAACAAAGGTCGTTTCCCACGAGATCTCCGGTCAGTCATCGGTCCCTTCCTCACACATCGGAACATTTGCGCTCAGCGAGCACAACCAACAGCAGCGCGGCCCGCTGCACACATCGACAATACGAAACGAACGCTACTGGCGCATCGCGTTCGTAAATATGTGTTCGGTTCACTACAACATATCAAATGTTTTACTACGCCGCCGCCGCCCACTCTTTCCCACACTTTATTTTCTCACGCCCCATGCGTAACCCCACATCCTATGACCGACCGACCGTCCGCCGAAGGCAGTCGCGTTGCGCGCAGGTCGGACGATTCCTCGATTTAGCTAGTCGACTCGATTATTCTGTCGATTCGCGCGCGCGTAGTCGACCACACGCCCGCAAACCGCTGCGCTCCGTGTCTATGGATGGTCAAACTTTGACAGCTCGCGCATCTGGCGTTGTCGTATTTATACACGGATAAACACAAGTTTCATCGACGGAAAGTTAAATAAAACGGAGTCGCAAGTGACCACCGGGTCTACGAGAAGGGCAAATTCGACTTGACCACCGAGGACGGACGAGGTAACGCCGCTTACGGCCGTCTGAAAAGTTTGTCGTCGAACAGGTGTCCCGAACGAAATGTGTGCCAGTTCCCAGCGCAATTAGCCGACGGGGGTGTGAATAATACAGGAGCCTATCGATCGAGGGCGACCGGGGTCGGATTCCGGCTCGGAGGGTCGCGGGCGGGCGGCGATGCCGGCGCATCGGAGCGGGCCGCGAGCGCGCTGAGCGCCGTGGCTAGCATGCCGCACCAGTTCGCGGCGGGCGCGTCGCCGCCGGCGCCGCACGCCGCGCTGTTCCCGCGCTACGCGGGCGCGGCGGGCCCGGGCGCCGGCGCCTACCGGCCCGAAGAGCGGCGCCTCACGCGCGAGGCCATGGAGCGCTACCTGCGCGACCGCTCCGACATGGTGGTGGTGATCCTGCATGCGAAGGTGGCCCAGAAGTCGTACGGCAACGAGAAGCGGTTCTTTTGCCCACCGCCGTGCATCTACCTGTTCGGCGACGGCTGGCGGCTGCGGCGCGAGCGCATGCTGCGCGAGGGCGAGACCGAGCAGGCGGCGCAGCTGTGCGCCTTCATCGGCATCGGCAACTCAGATCAAGACATGCAGCAGCTAGACCTCAACAATGGCAAGCAGTACTGTGCTGCCAAGACACTATACATATCTGATTCCGACAAGCGAAAGCATTTCATGCTATCCGTCAAGATGTTTTATGGCAATGGTCATGATATTGGTATATTTAATAGTAAAAGAATAAAGGTTATATCTAAGCCATCCAAAAAGAAGCAGTCCCTGAAAAATGCAGATTTGTGTATTGCAAGTGGGACGAAAGTGGCACTGTTCAACAGACTGCGATCGCAGACAGTCTCCACCAGGTACCTGCACGTGGAGAATGGAAACTTCCACGCATCATCCACCCAATGGGGAGCATTCACCATCCACCTGCTGGATGACAACGAGAGTGAATCAGAGGAGTTTGCAGTTAGGGATGGATATGTCCATTATGGGTCTACTGTGAAGCTTGTTTGCTCAGTCACTGGCATGGCTCTGCCTAGACTCATAATCAGAAAGGTAAATAAAGCTTTTTTCTAATTGTTGTGTAGAAGTTCCACCAGTTTAAACTACCATCTTCTCAAAAAACAACACTTATGATTGCAAAACTAGAACTTGTTAAATAACTATAAAAAATATATCTTCTGTATACATCATTTATTGTATCTATTATTATTTTAATGACATTTTGTGAGCAAAATGTTTATACAAAATAATTGGACCTTAGACCATTAACACAAACCATAGACTTTGGTCTGGCAGCCTAATGCCAGCTTAATCCCACAATTTTTTTAAAACTTAATTTCTGATTTTAAAATTCTTATTGATAAAAAATATCAACAGATTCATAAAACATTATTTTGCATTTTATGAAAAGATTTTCCAACTCTATGGATACTCGATAAATAAAAACTGATATATTTCTTGTTGGATTTTCCAAGTGAACCAACATATTGAACCAAATTAGTAGATTATAAACATTTATAATAGCTTTTTTGCCCTACATGAATGAAAACAAAATGGATTTCCATTTACAGTGGCATATAAGTATCATATTATATCCATACCCCCAAATTTATAGTGTCATATAGTCATATAACTTTATCGAACGTCATATAGTACTGTGCAAATCAAAACTATTGTGCGCAGTACTATATGACGTTTGATAAAGTCTATAACTTCAGGGGCTAGAATTGTATAATTTTATGATCTATGAGACAACCAAAAACTATGATCATAAACAGAGCCATATATGTCCAAATTACATTACAATATAAATTGGATGTCCTAACAAGATTGATGTATCACAGATAAATTATAAATAATATGCCCCATAGATAAGAGACCCCTATCCAATCTATCATAATATTGTAATCTTCCATATCCTCCCAGGTGGACAAGCAAATGGCCCTCCTTGAGGCCGACGACCCCGTGTCCCAGCTGCACAAATGCGCATTCTATATGAAAGACACTGAGCGCATGTATCTGTGCCTCTCCCAAGAACGGATCATTCAGTTCCAAGCGACGCCCTGCCCAAAGGAGCCCAATAAGGAGATGATAAACGATGGAGCTTGCTGGACTATTATATCCACTGATAAGGCGGAATACCAGTTCTATGAAGGAATGGGACCGGTCAGGTATGTATATATTTTGTGTTCCGTATCGAAATATATGTTGCTGTAGAATCGTAAATCAGGACAACGATAATGTTCCGGTCGCGGTGTGCGAGGGGTGCGGAAATATTAATGTGATTCTGAACAAGCTAGTCACTAATTACATACTACACTACACCTACACTACTACACTATACTATACTATATCTACATAATTTTTACAGGTTAATTCAGAAAAACTTATCAACCTTAGAACCTTCGCTTCCTTCGTGCACTTGTAAGCATTATATAAACTCCGAATTTCGATATGTCAACTTTTAGAAAAAGTTATTGCTTGCACAAAATCACAATTGTCAATTTGTTGGAAAATAAAATTACTTTTTAAAATCGACATATCAAAATTCTGATTTCACATAATGATTACGAATGCGCTAAAGAAGCGTAGGATGAAATGTTAGTATACACTTTCTGAATAACCCCCGAAATAATTCATTCGTATCTAGTCTACGAGATCGTACTTCGCGGGTCGGGAGGTATCGGGCGTGATCGTATGTATTCGGACCACAGATTAGGTCTGCGATTCGGACGACAAAACATCGATAAAATAACCAAAGTGCTTGGCTTTGTGAGATAATAATATAAGGTCCGAAACAAGCACTTTCTGCGTGGATTGGACCACAAGCAACAATTAAGGGTACCCCGTCTCAAACTACTGACACCAGGACGTCAACCACCTCAGTCCTCCCGTGACCATAGGTGCTCTAAAGCAGCCGAAACGTCGGGAACGTAGAAAACATAAAATAAACGCGATAAAATCCGTAAAATTGATTTTGTTTCAATATTTATAATGCATGAATAAATAGCGAACAGCTACATGTGAAAATTACACTGATAAAAAAACGCAGTCGAAACCCATCACAGAGTATAAACTGTGTTCCGATAACATTACATGAATCGGATACATAACAGACATACAAATTTGGAAACAAACTGTGATCCTATTGTCAGGTCTCCAGTAACGCCGGTGCCCCTCGTCCACTCGTTGAACCTCAACGGCGGGGGCGACGTGGCGATGCTGGAGCTGGCCGGCGACAACTTCACGCCATCCCTGCAGGTGTGGTTCGGCGACGTGGAAGCTGAGACCATGTACCGATGCGCGGAGTCCATGCTGTGCGTCGTTCCTGATATATCGCAGTTCAGAGGACAGTGGCTATGGGTGCGGCAGCCCACGCAGGTATCTGTAAAATACAAATTATTGATTCCTTTTATTTACGCGAATACTACACATTGAAATAAAAAACAGTTCAAAATTTGACACAAGGACATCAAACACCTCAGTCCTCCCTTGACCATGGTTGCTGTAAACCAGCCGAAACGTCGGGAACGTCAAAACATACAATAAACGCGATAAAATCCCTAGATTTAGTTTAATTCATTAAGACAAATTAATCAAAATTTGGGTGTCTGATTAGTGGTTGAAGCACAATCGTTACTTGATAGATGACCTCATAGTTGCTAGTGAAGATTTCGGTGTCCCGGGTTCGAATCCTGGTAGGGACAAACATTGTATGATGAGCACGAATTTTCCGAGTCATGGATGTTTAACATATACATATATATTATATACCGGGATCCCCCAGTTAATTGTGCGGTAATACAAGCGTTGCTTAGTTTGGGATCGAGCGGTAACGTCTTCCGTCCCCCTCACACCAAAGACTTCGTTAATACGTATGACAGTGACATCATGCTTTCTTAATGACGGTAGGATTACATTAGGAGTTCCTGCTTACCTCACTGGGCCTAAAAACGTCTACGAACGGCATAATTTGAATCGCGATCGATATTGCGGTACCTACTTAAAGGACCCTAAAGAATATTTTATATGGGATAGCGATAGTTAGTTACCAACAATATGGTTAATTAAATAGAAGTTGGCTTATGTTGGAAGGTTGGTCGGCCAAATATAGCGGAAGAAACACGTGTGTCATTTTTGGCTCTGCCGTACGCAACCCATTTCCCACAGTCAGATCAATTTGCGGGGGAATGGAAACAGCTGGCGTACGTACATTATCATTGAGATGAACTGCGTTCTGCGACGTACACTTGTCTTGCTATGCAGTAGTATATTTTTCTTTAGTTTTAAAATATAAGTAGAGTATAATATAAAAAAAACATATATTCTGAGATACATAAATATCTCGTACTAGCTGCGCCCCTGCAGCTCCTGCAGTATATCCTTTTTACCGGGATAAAAAGTAGTCTATGTGCTTTACCAGACTATAATCTATCTCTGTGCCAAATTTCATACAGATTCGTTCAGCCGTTCTGGCGTGATTGAGTAACAAACATCCAGCCATCCAAACTTTCACATTTATAATATTAGTGTGATTAATATATTATGATAAATTAAATATCTAATCCCTGAGTGCCTTTTGGCAAAAGCTTTTCAAAAAAGCTCTTCCAGCTCGTCCCAATGCGATCTTTCTTCTATTCCTGTTAATTGCCACTGGCAATCAGTGAGTGTTTTATATAGTCCCAGTATTTGCCAGTGGCAATTAATAAACGACAAGAGACGAGTCGAGTCAAGACGAGTCGAGTCGCAAAACAATATTGATAGTTGTGCGCGTATCCGTAGGCCAATGCTAGTTGTAGTATCGATAAGATTATAGATGTCTTTATGAGATTCTCCTTACAATAGAACAGCGTGCATGGGATGTTTAAATTTTACCATAGTATTATGACCATAAGCAGTGATAGCCAAGTTGGTAGAACTCTTGCCTCAGTAACGAGGATCGTAGGTTCAGACCCCGGCTCTGGGATTTCTGGATTTTTATGTGCGAATCTCGTTTTACAACCACGATTATCACTTGCTAAACGGTGAAGGAAAACATCGTGAGGAAACCTGCATGTCTAGGAAAACCATTCGAAAGACGTTGAAGTCCGCCAACCCGCACTGGGCAAGCGTGGTGGACTATGGCCTAATCCCCCTCGCATTGGTGTGAGGCCCGTGCCCAGCAGTGGATCATTAAAAAAAGGGCTGGTATTATATTATGACCATCATTCCGTATTAGACATGGATATGTGGAAATAGACACTTTACTAATAAAGCGTGCAAGTCCCCCTTTTTAAACATGCAACGCCGCGCTACTTCAGCCAACTAAGCAATCTCCACCTAATTGAACCCGCAGATTGCCACGTCCAACGGCAAGCCTTTGTCTTTAATTATGCAATGAAATGATTATTAATAGTTGCGATATAAGATACTAGAGTAACTACCTAACTGTAAAATTATCTTTTTATTACCGTTTTAGTAGAATATTCAAACTATTTATTGATGGTATGAAAATAATGTCCGCTATTGATTTTGTGGCACCGCATCGCGTCCAACATGACCCATGCCGAGTTCTCGTCGCATTTAACTCACATGAAAACTTACCCAGAATGTGATGCTATGTATATATTTTGAAAATCATTTCACAGTATTAGCTTGATTACTGCACTGTGTTGCCAATTTACTAATCACGTGTAATCAAGGCATTATGTCATAAAATAATTAATATAATATCGCCAGACCAACTATATGGTCCCACACTAAGCAACGCTTGTATTATGGTACTGAAGGCGAACTCAATATATAATACTTATATAGGTATTAAACATCCATGATACGGGTACAAATATTCATGCTCATCGCACAAAGGAGCGCGTATCCCTACTAGGATTCGAACCCGGGGCCTTCGGCGCAGACAGCAGGGTCACAACCAACTACTCATCAGGGCCCCAAGTCTCCTAACACAATAGTAACTGTCACTTTTGACAGATATCCATGCAATATCTGTCAAAAGTGAAAGTTACTATGCGGTTGCTGTTCGATTATGAATCGATTGTGTTAGCAGACGTGGGGCCCTGGTCGTCGATTATTACTAACGATGTAATATAAATATTAAAGTAAATTCAATAATACAGGTGCCAGTTTCTTTGGTGAGGAACGACGGCATAATATACGCCACCGGGCTCACGTTCACGTACACGCCGGAGCCGGGGCCGCGGCCCGTGTGCCCGCCCGTCGATGACGTCATGCGGCCCGACCAGGAGCCGGGCTGGCCCCACGACGCGCACAACAGCCACCGACTGCCCGACAACACCCTCCAATAGCCAATGGACTGCAGGCTGGAGGGAGACAGCCTGCAGTGCGACTCATGAACAGTAGTGACTCCAAAGAGCCGTCTAGAACATTCTGCCGCGTGACTCTTTCGAACGCTCGGTGAGTGACTACGTGTAACAATAGTGCCTAATGTCTATACATTATGTGGCGAACATTCTCGTTGTAAGTGTGGTGCAATTTTGGGAAATTATATTATATTTAGGTCGTAGAAGCAGAGTGCTAGTATCCGTTTATAAGCTTTGCGTCAATTATGCGAGATACTCACGTCCAAGGGGCTTGGTACGAGTTTGGCAGGATCAAATACTGATCGAGCGATGGAATCTTTCTAAATATTTCACAGCAGCGGTCCTGTGGAAACGTACAGGTAAATCTGGTAAATTTATAGAAACGTTCGATCAGTCAGTCGTGTTCGAATACGTTTAGAACTCATATTAAGGGCCCTGAAGGCCGCATTTGCACAATCGACGGCAGTGTGATATGATGACGTTCTTATTGGGATGTAAAAACAATATAAATATTCACTTGATACATTCATGTAACAGTTTTAAACATTAACTTATCATACATCGCACTGAATAAATACCTAGTTAATAGGTTTGTCGCACTTGCCTACCTTATTTATTTATGAGGATTCGATTTTCTAAATAATAAACGCTCGCTTGTGCAAATGCTGTCCAATATTGTATGTCAACGAATAATAATTTAACGAGTAACTCGGCAGTTTGAGATCATGTTAAGATCCGTAGATTATAGAAATGCTTTATATTATAAAAGTGCCAGTTCGCAAGCCGATCGCTTTGCGTTGCGCTAAGCACTTCGGTCCCATGTGAATAAGGCAACGGTGTGCCTACACAGGGTGATTCAGCAAAGATATACTAAACCTGCAACCTGGGGTTTCATCGCGCATTTGTGAAGTAAGAATTAAGACAAGTCGATTTAAAAAAAACATCCAAACAAAATGGCAAATGGGAGTTATTGCATTTTTTTTTATTATTGACATCTAAATTCTGACTGCGCTAAAAAGCGCAAGTTGAAGGCTGAGTATACCAATTCTGAATCATCCTGTAAATATGCTTAATTATACAGGATGTAAGGGGTAACACAAACTTTCGGTAAACGTTACTCTTAATGCTTATAATAAAATTATAGAAATCATTTTTGTTGAAAGTCATTGGTTACAAATGCTGTAATTTTTGAGCGGCAATGTATTGTAAACACGCGATCACAACACAACGCATCGCGAGATAACCAACTCGTGCGAGTGATGAGTGCGCTCTAGCTTATCGAGTTTTAATTTACATTGCAGTTTTATGTTTAACTATGGAATTCGGTTTTTTTTATTAAAAATCACGTTGAGATAGACTTTTATCTATACATATAAATAAAATTGGAGTGTCTGTTTGTAATATTAAAATAACCGCTTTTTACTAAGTGCATTTGGATGTATACACGTTACCTATACCGAAACAACATTTTTTACAATTTTTGTCTGTCTGTCTGTCCGTCTGTCTGTCTGTCTGTCTGTCTGTCTGTCTGTCTGTCTGTCTGTCTGTCTGTTTGTTCCGGGTAATCTCTGAAATGGCTGGACCGATTTTGACGGGAATTTCACTGGCAGATAGCTGATGTAACAAGGAGTAACATAGGCTACTTTTATTTTAGAAAAAAAAATTGGATCTCGAAAAAAAATTAAAACCAATGTTGCAGCGCTGCGCCTGATTAAAGTTTGATAGCAACAATCTGCAATGCATCCCGCGGGATCAGAACGCGAGCAGGCTGTTGCCAACGGCTGAGTCTTTGTTAAATACCACGCGGACGAAGTCGCGGGCAACAGCTAGTTCATAATAAAAGTCTAGCTCAACGTGATTTTTATGGTAAAATCAATTAAAAACTGCGTGTAGTTCATGGTAAAATCGATGGAAAATTCCACCTCCGTGTGTCTAGAATACCATAGATTCTGGACAGTTTATCAGTTTTCGTTAGAAAGCCTTACATCCTGTATTTGTTCATCCACGAGATTATTACACCAAAACGCTATAATTAAGATAACAGCAATAATATAATGTTGTGACAACAGATATGAGAGAATAATAATGCATGCAGCTGACGTAGTTGGGAGCTACTAATTATATACAGGTTTCTTAAATCAGCTACAACACACACGCACACACTCATAGCAAAACACCCACATATATATCCAGTATATAATATTATAATGGTGCTAATTTTGTTGACACACAACTAAAAAGAATTTGGCACTACTAACTAAATAGTCCTGTCTTGCTCGCACTGCTCGACTATTACAAAGAGGACAAAATAAGTAAATTTTTATTTTATGTATCAACAGAATTCGCACTTATGTTCCTCCAAAACCACCCATGAGATTTCCTCAATAGTGAAGATTGTATGAGTCTTATGTTTCCTTTTAAGTAGCATATGATGAGAATGCACGTTTCTTAAAAGATATGTGTGTACACGAAAAGACGTAATATGTATAAAAGAGGGTAGTTCCTACTTCAGCATTTAACATTAAGCTACATGTTCACCGTCATCAGTGTGGGAATAGGATCTCTCTGCTCATAGATTTGTTTCTTTGGGGCCAAATAGTTGTAAAATCCATGACAAGTCATTGCTTTTATATTTTTAATACGACTCGATGTAAGTTAATACGTTCGGGTTAAGGAAATTGTACTCTACGAGATTGTTTTACGAGTGATTTTTGCGTAGTTGGTTTATATAAATTAGGTTTTCTAGAAAATTTTGTTCACAACTGTTAGAAGAAGCCAAATAAGTCCTTTTATCTTACGAAATACTTGAATAAGTATTTGTTTTCTTAAAGTATACTTTAGCGTTCATAGAACTAAGTATATTATTTAATTTCGCTTGTAACCGCAAGTCAATTGGGCTTAATGTGTATGCACAATTTATCTAATCACCTTTGTTGATGATAACAATTATACTGTACGTATATATTTATACTTACTGAGATATACTCCTAATTCCTTTGTGCTCTGGCTGCGATTAAATGACATGACTGTAAATGCTAACTTCTCGGATATCGGATAGAGAAGCGATATATTTACACATGTTATTTGCTCAGCTTAAGTGCCCGTGGAATTCTATGACGATCAATACAATAATGTAGTTTAGTAGCTAGCCTTAGAGCATATCGAGTACATTGAAATCATTGTTCGAAAATAAAAAGAAACACGATTAAAATCTTATTTATTTAAATGCGAATCTATTTTTTTTTTATTTCACGATTTTTTGCCAATGTATAATTGAAAAAAAAAAAGAATTCTAATGTGTATTTTTAAATGAAAAAAGTGTGATTTAGAACATTCCATGTGGAAAGTGTAATAAGAAGTACAAAATATATCAATATTTTTGTAGCGAAATGTTCAATTACGGTAAATAATAATCTTACGGAATTGGTAAAGTTACAGTATTACAAGGAAATTAGTTTTAAAATTAACGAATGAATAGGTAGACAGTAGATGTTTCGTAATTTTTTGTAAAACGATAACGAAATGAAATTTAAAGAAACTGTTCACTCCTTTTTATCATTTTACATTTGGTATTTCTATATATGGAAATGGTCATAGGTACTGAGGATGTGTCGGCTCACGAGTTGCAACGACTCGCGTACAATGATGATCGGACAAGCGTTTGAATACGAGGAAAATATTTTTTAATAAAACTGAATATAAATATAACAATTTTCTTTTATTAAACAATCTCCTGTTACACATTCGATATTTGGGAAACAAACAACTCTCGTGGGTAATTAGGAGTACATTTTCTCACAGATTTGCGCAAAACAAATCTCATCGCTTTAATTCTCATTGTTTTAATTAAAACCGGGGGGGGTCAAGTGTAATTATCTGTTTATGAATCAGTGTTAATCGAGGAATCAGTGGCTCGGTGTGTGGGAACGTCTTCAAAAACTCTTCACATGGTAATAACAAGCGTCTTCCCCCCACATACCGTTCTGCAACGCTGGGTTTGACCTCAGATAATTATCAAGTTTATACTTTATACCCATTCCGCCATTGTTCGATGCTGAGATTCAGTAATAAACATGGTAATAGTTATGACAAACCACCTTGCTCTTATATCTGGTTCACCCAAAGACTACCCACCCGACACCCGAAGACTAGCGTGGGTAGGTTAAAAAGCCTACCGAATGAACCAATGAGTATTGATTTCACGGTACACTACAAATTTCGGAATCTTGGACAGAAGCCACTTCTCAAGATGGTTGGAATTTAGGACGCCTTCATCCCGTTTATATTCCCCGAAGATGTAGTCAGAGTGATACATAATTAGGTGTATGTAAGAGTCGTTCTTAGGATTATGTGTGTAAGTACCTGTATACATAACGCCAATTCGAGTCGACAACAATTTTATTTGACACTTTGGTATCTCCATATACCTACCTACGTTTCATAGCTAGGTACGATATGAATTGGATCCTAATTGAGTCAATTGATCCCCAATCCAAAGGGCAGGGACAGGGAGTTAACGCTCTAACAAATGGCTATCTAAATACGGTAATCATACCTACTACGACTAGGAATCGTTCTACAAAGAACAAGCACGTTCCAAAGCACGAGTTTTTTTAAATTATATGTATGGCCATCACTATAAGAAATTTAAGTGATGTATTCTAGCTCGTTACTACTGGCAACCGGCGATTATATTTTTTTTCAAAAACCGTGCTATTCTTTGTAATGTCAACCAGTTGGACTTTTATTGCTGGCTAGGTAATTAGTAACATACCCATTGGCAACGAACTAGAAAAAAAAAATGTTCAATAACAAAGAAGAACGAGCTATTAAGTATTTATGAAAACTCCAGCGTCTCAGATACTTTTTTGTAAATCTCTTGCTTTTTTAAAGTACACCTATGTACTCTACCCACAATCATGCGCCTGTAAAGAATGACATAGGCATACCTAGTATTACTTACAAAAAAAATGCGAGGATAAGTATATTATTTATCTCACTGATGGATAGCGAATCGCGTGAATGATGTTTGAAATGCATAATGATATAACACCATTAAATAGTCATTAGGATTAACCCGCGTCCTGTTGGCAAGCTTCCGTGTGTAATCGCTTGCGTACCTACCCATAATTTAAATTATGTAATCAACTGAAACACAGAAATATATATATATTTATATACTTAACAACAGGATTTGGTTAAATTATATTTTCTTATTTTAACGCAATGACGGCATTGGTTTTAATAGGTGCATGTATATATCAGCTGAAGGTTATTGTGAACCTACACTAAGTACCTATACAAGTACTTATATACTTATTTCTTTTTTTGTCTGTGCAAAAAACTATGATGAACTATGATGTGAAAGATATACTAGCCAGCATATCTTTCACATCCATCTATTTAACTAAATACCTACCTATGGTTGGGATAATGATGAGAAAGATTGGAAGACCTTTTTTTATTTGCTAGGATTACAAAAATCGTAGGTATTAATTAACATGGATAAAAAATCATCACCATGGTATAAGTTTTAGTAAAATCTGCCTAGTTGAAATTAAGACTATAATAATATAAATAATAATCCTCCCGACCGAATTTCGGTCACGATGGCTAATTTCAATGGAGACTAGCGATCTGCGCAAGAGATATTATAGTGCAAAAGCACGAGAACCGACGGCTTTACGTGCTCTCCGAGGTATGGATTATTTTAAGGTAGAGGTACAGTGTTTGGATATTCACGGGAGCCCATCAATGTCCCGAGAAAAAAACAAGATGTTGAGCTTGATATAAGTAACCTATCACCGTACCATTTTTCGTTAAAATCTGCCAAGTACGTAGATTTTGAGATAGTCTGCGGAAACACATCCATTTCCCGGGAAATAAGAGTGTTTTGTTTTAAAATTGTATACAGGCAACACTACCAGGAGTGTGTCTTAATGTCTGGCTTAATACGAGGACTCAGGTCGAAAGTCCACCAATAGCACTGTTCAAACTGGTGAACATCACACTTCATTTGAAGACGTACAGGTTACCTGACGACGTTTGCCTTAACTGTTACGACGTTGCATCAAGTAAGTGAAGATCATTATTAAGAATGAGATTCGAAATAAAATCCCAAATGTGCGAGCTAGGCTTTCAACCTGCAAACCTTATGATTCCAATGCAGGCAGTCGACCCCTTGGCTATGAACATCACAGCATGTATAATAATATGCTGGGCCAGGTGTTGTCTTCTAACGTCGGCGCAAGACGACGTTACATCAGTGTTGCCATTACTTGACATATTCAATACAATTAATACCGCACCACAGCCGTGGTCATAGTTGGGGCCTATCACGTGGTCTAGCTGTCACAGAACGAGAATACCAGGCGTAGCATATTATTATACCATGCTTCACACGATCTGGGAACTAGCTTGGTGGAGTTACCGTCGCGGATGGAAAAGCAAATATATAAGGTATAACAAAAATAGTGTAAAATATTTTAACCGATGAATCAGTAAGTTATATGGATCACAGTCATTGATGTATAAAATATATTGTGTTAGTAATTTTTGTTGTTTTTTAAAAGCGACCCAGTAGCGTTGCGCTCAGTACAGTGTTATTTTTTAATGTCAAATAATTTATGTTATCTTTAAAATCTGTGAAAATATTTTACACTATTTTTGTTACACCTCATATATCTTACAATGTAACTACGTACCAGTTACTTACACAAAGATTTTCTTTGCTTGATTAACACAACCCGTCGCGTGACTGCACACATTATTTCTCAATCTGTGACGTGCACAAGAAATTATGACGTTGCATTAATATGTACGTAATCCATTGATATAACTTTTTATATCAATCGCTACGTATGCACGGATCGCGCAACTCTGTGATGCTGCCTCGCACGGTCACATGCCACGCGAGGCTGCCTCTGTTTCAAACCGAAAAATAAGTAGCTAAGTTAGGTACGAAGCTGCAGTGATAGCCAAGTTGGTAGAACGCTTACCTCGGAGGATTGCAGGTTCAAACCCCGGCTCGCACCTCTGGGATTTCATGTGCGAATCACATTTTCAACCATGATTATCACTTGCTAAACGGTGAAGGAAAACATCGTTCGAATCGGACATCGATACGCGCATGTCTGAGAGAACCCCTCGAAAGATGTGCGAAGTCCGCCAACCCGCACTGGGCCAGCGTGGTGGACTATGGCCTAATCCCCCTCGCATTGAAGGGAGGCCCGTGCCCAGCAGTGGGACATAAAAAAAGAGCTGGAATTATTATTAGGTATGAAAATTTAATCGTAACGTCGTCATTAAGAAAGCATGCTGCCATCGTCCTGACAGTGACGCAAATGACGCCCTCCTGCGAGGCAGCCAGCGAGAGCGTTTGCCTCGAGCGAGCCACTATCTGACTGAGCGAGGCAAAGTACCTTCGCGAGGCTAATCAGTAAGTCGGAACGTACGCTACGTAACCATACTTATTCGTGAAGCAAAAAATCGGATAGATGTTGGAAAATCAGATATTCCGTATCGCGGTGCGTGCGTTTCTGGAAACTTACAGCTTTTCCCTAGCCTGTATCCTTTTTGGTTACAGCTAGGACATTGGTCATTTACCCGCACCAATTAATACCATGACGATTACATCTATGCGACTGTGAGAAAGCAGTGTGCACACAATTGAATCATTGTCTGCTTTTTTACATTCCGCCACGTTGATCTATGGTGTCAAGATATGCAGAGTGTGGGAATACTGTGGTGCCGCTGCCTGCTGTTCGTGTTTTCCAACATGTCATCTCCGAGCGTGGGAGCCGGCCGAATCCGAATTAGCAATTAAAATATTATTACGATGTTCAATTGTTTTGAACCAAGTGTTTCGTTATCAACACAATTAATTCGGATAAACACAAAAAAAAATTAATGAGCTCCGCTTCCAAAAAATAATTTAAACTGCATATTAATAGATCGTGTAGTAATGAGTTAAACTGTCTAGGTAATATTTAATGGAACATAATCGGTAACCTTCTTATGAAGATAAGAAGGCTCACGGTAGCTCAACGCGCAATGGAGAGAGCTGTGCACGGGGTTTCGCTACGCGATATAATCAGAAATGAGGACATCCGTAGACGAACTAAAGTAACCGACATAGCTCAAAGAATTTCAAAGTTGAAGTGGCAGTGGGCGGCACATAACTCGCAGAACCGATGGCTGTTGGGGCGAAAAGGTTCTAGAATAGCGACCACGAACCGGAAGATGTAGTGTAGGACGGCCCCCCACAAGCCGGACCGATGATATCAAACGCGTAGCAGGAAGCTGGTGGATGCGAGCTGCGGAGGACAATGATATGTGGAAATCATTGGGGGAGGCCTATGTCCAATGTTTTTTTTTTTTTTTTTTTTTTTTTTTGTTTCAGTTGATAGATAGATAGAATAGGTACCTACCTATTAGAATTCCTACTTTTGCCCATCTCGGCAAGTGGCGCAAGTACGCCCTATTAAACAATACCTACGTATTTCTGCCGTTTGCCGTAGAGACATTAGGCCCATGGAATCATAGCGTTAAAGGGGTTCTCCACAGAATACCACCTAAGTTGATGCCCTCCACATGTGACAGGAGGCCTGGTTTGTTCCTCGCTCAAAAATTTTGCTTGATAATACAGCGAGGAAATGCAGCCAGCCTTCTTGCCACCACTCCACGTGGACAAGGACTTTTTGATACATAGTTAGTTTTCATACGATTTTTTTGTTTTCCTATTTACTTTGACTTTAATTCTTCACGAAACTAAGCGAATCTAAAAAAAGGTATGGAATATTGCTGGCTATATAATACATATTCTCACGCCTGTATCCCCACGGCTTTCGGCAGAAAGGAAACCACTGATTGGCATATGCTACGATCGGCATACAGTTTTCACTTCAACCAAAATGATGGGTTACACCTCGTCATATACTTACGTGGGTTGATGAGGGTGCTATAGCTATAATGGGCTTGCTCTTTCTTGAATAGACCATTTAGCGAATAAGCATTGCTACGTAATGCAGCTACAACCATTTATGTGGAATAGATTCTCCTTGGGCTGTGTAATATTGATACAATTTAACATTATACTCAATAGTGCCTACCTACCCATGGTCCCTATAATATGTAATTGCTTTGTTTACTAGCCATTTATCTGTGGCAACGCTTGCGATTTTGTTGTCATCAGATTACCATCCAGAATAGCGATAAGCTGTTTCCTCCGCGTTCGCTGTTGAATGAAGATAATTACACCTTTATGTGACGCAGCATAGGCAGTAGTTACGCGGAAGTATCTGCTTATTAACTGGCATGATGCACCTTTTCCCATCAGCCGTGTCGTTTGGACTGTGATCTCATACTGTATATTGAGTTTGTTAACAAGGCCGTAGGCAGGGGGGGTTTTGGGGCTTCTCAAAGATTCCCTACCTCCCCTCCCCCCGCCGAAATGTCTGGGATAACCCATCGCTTTATATATAGGTACTTACGTAAAAAGACAAGCCCGCTGAGTTTCTTGCCGGATCCGTTCCGATCCGGTTGTAGAGTTAATAACAAAAATATGTAAATGTCAAACTATAAGTTTATTATTGAATTATTTATTACCTTGCTCATAATCACAGATATATTAGAGGAGATATGTTATGAAAGCGGTGGGCTTGCGCACAAAGTTAGCGTACATTTGGCTAACCTACAATTTTCGCCGTCAGTCCACTGCAACTGCACGTCGGTGCCGGTGCTCTAGTTTTTTTCAAAATGCCGGGTTGTTCCGTGTTTGCATGCAAAAATACCAGCAGCAAAGTGAACTACGCGAAAGATGGAATCTCATTTCACCAGCCAGTATTAAGTATTTTATTTATTCGTCTTTAAAATCATTAAAAACAACAAATCAAAAAATATTTAATGCCTTTATTATGTTTTTTTAGGTTTCATGTAGCACAACGACTTTTTTATTTTTGTACAAAATACATGGCTCTTTAAGTACCACCTATGTTCGCTACTGAGTGAATGTACGAGGCAATGTATAGATCGTCTAACGATACTTTGAATAAACTGGTGCGTCGCGTGGTACGGCCGCTGTATACGGCGACGACGCAGCACGCACCGAGGAGACTTCGTATTGGTTGGTTTTAGCGAGTGGTTGGGAACAAAACGGAGACAGCGAGTTCCCATACATTTTGAACCGCACGGCATATCTCTCGTGATCTGTGCTCATAATGTTCATGTAACCTCTTCACATACATGCCGAAGTACCTACTTCTTCTTTGTCGTATCACTCGTGTTAGAGCGGTCGTAGTCATCACGGAGCTGTCCGGGGTCACTTGCCTCGCAATGTCTCGCCGAAGTATCAATTTATATTTAAAATCTAGCTGTTGCCCGCGACTTCGTCCGCGTGGTATTTAACAAAGACTCAACCGTTGGCAACAGCTTGCTCGCGTTCTGATCCCGCGGGACGCGTTGCAGGTTGTTGCTATCAAACTTAATCAGGCGCAGCGCTGCAACATTGGATTTAATTTTTTCTAAAATAAAAGTAGCCTAAGTTACTCCTTGATACATCAGCTATCTGCCAGTGAAATTCCCGTCAAAATCGGTCCAGCCATTTCAGAGATTACCCGGAACAAACAGACAGACAGACAGACAGGCAGACAGACAGACAGACAAAAATTGTAAAAAATGTTGTTTCGGTATAGGTAACGTGTATACATCCAAATGAACTTAGTAAAAAGCGGTTATTTTAATATTACAAACAGACACTCCAATTTTATTTATATGTATAGATGCCACAACAGTTAAAAGCCAGAACATTCTGGAAGCTTGCGAAACTAGCAATTTATGAACGCTTGGTCACTGCCGTTAGTTATTTGACATTTCACGTCGTTAGTGACCCGCGGTACGGCGCGCGGCGTCACCCGAAATTGCACACTTTAGGATGAAATCAGACACAAAATTGCTCTAAACACTCATATTCTTGATGTTAGATAAATGACTTCCTGCTGGTGCCACAATGGAGCCATCATTATTCCTCGGGCCCCATGAATAGGCTCCGATGCCGTGGGAGTCTCTCACGACTTTATTACGGATATATATTTTTTGTTTGTTCTAATTAACCGTTTTTCTAATAGCCTGCTTTTACTTTAATTGTTCGTGCGCATTCAGAGCCGTGTTGCAAGCAATTTTCGGTAAAATTATACTTGAAAAATAATAGAATAACAGATAACGTATGTATTCAAATAATTGGCTTGTATCTTATAATAGCATAGCAGTGATAGCAACGTTGGTAGAACGCTTGCTTCCGTAACGAGGATTGCAGGTTCAAACTCCGGCTGGCATCTCTGGGATTTCATGTGAGAATCTCATTTTCAACCATGATTATCACTTGCGAAACGGCGAAGGAAAACATCGCGAGGAAACCTGCATCTCTGAGAGAACCACTCGAAAGACGTGAAGTCCGCTAACCCCGCACTGGGCCAGCGTGGTGGACTATGCCCCCTCGCATTGTGTGGAGGCCCGTGCCCAGCAGTGGGATAAGGGCTGATATTATTATTATAACTAGATAAATAAAACACAAGATAAGTATTAAATTGTGACTCATGTTTATAACCACTCACATATGCACGCACGTTTTTAAACTTCAAAGTGTTATTAATAAAACAACGGCAATGATATGTTGTCACCGTATTCATGGCATAACACTGAAAAATACATTTTACACTCACGATAATCCACTACCTACCTATTAAATAAATACTTTGATACCTTATTACTTTATTGTTTACACGGATATATTTATGCTATCGTTATAAGTATACAACGTGGTTCTTAAAGGGTACATATACTACCATGTATACTAATAAAAAATTTGCTCAACTTTGTCTATGGATAGTCTCGCTAATGATAGTGATGGATAAGGGATTTTGTTTTGCTAGAAGTATTTATTAAGTACTAGCTGCGCCCGGCGGTGTTACCCGCGATAAAAAGTATGAACATTTAAAACATCTATTCAGCGGGAACCATACATTTTACCAGGATAAAAAGTAGCCTATGTGCTATTCCAGACTATAATCTATCTCTGTGCCAAATTTCATCCAGATCCGTTCAGCCGTTCGGGCGTGAAAGAGTAACAAACATCCATCCATCCATCCATCCAAACTTTCACATTTATAATATTAGTATAGATGTTCAAAAGTCGAGTAAGCCGTTACTCCAAATAGAACAAATTTATATGTAATTAATTTTATAAGGTGGCAGAATAATAGTGTAAAATATTTTAACAGGGCTATAAAGATAACAATCCCAAAGAAATAAATCAAATTTTAAGACATTTACAAATGAGATCCTGTACTGTACGCACGGCCAAATGCTACTGGTTCGCTTTGTTTAAAAAATAATCATTTACTTTGTGTAAATGATTATTTTGTACATAAACGTGATCCATACAACTTATTGATTTATCTGTTAATGTTTTTTACACTATTTTTGCTAAGCCTAATGATAAAAATGAGCTTTACTGATGTAAGTAGATAGATCGGGAAGCTGGACACTTATTAAAAGGCAACAATAAGCTGAATTAGAGTACCTAGGTATAATATTATTATGTAAGTATCCACGTTTTATTCAAACCAAACACCTATAATTAATACATTAATATTATAACAAAACAGATCTTTTGACTGTGGAATTAGAACTAAGTATAAAATATTAGTATGTAAATACATTTTCCCACGTAAATATAGTTTGAATAAATATTTACTATGCGATTAGATATTTTTCTACAGAAGATATTATGGTAAGCACCTAGGTATTTTAAAATACAAACTAATTGCAAAGGTACTTACCTACATAGCTTATTGTACTTACGGTAATAATTATATATACTTTTGGAATATTTGTAGATAATATCAAATTAATATTAGTTGAAACCTAATTTGGACGGATATATTTAACAATTCATGTTTTGTTACTTTTATTTTCTCTTATTAAAACCAAACCTACCGTTGTTGAAAAGAGATAGATTGCAATGATGCAAGCATTACAGATAGGATTGTCTCTTTTATAAGGTAGGTAGTTAGCATAGATAAAAAAAAAACATTAAATTTGAGCAACCACAATATTTTGCACATGTTTTGAAATAAGAATAATGCGTTCATAATTTATTTTTTCATTGATTGTTCTGCATCAATTTACTTTTATAGCGCACTTGTGATGTACTACACATATAGGTACAAGAATACATAACAAGCATTAACTTTACGTATACCACCCATCCTTTGTTAAGTTACTTAAATCCGCTAAAAGGCGTGTAGATAAACTTAACGGTAAGCCAAAATGGTTTTAATTAGCTCTAAGAAATATTTGACTATACTTACTGTTGGAATGATGTGACAAATGTTAGGCCGTTAAATTATTAAACTGACCTAAGATAGGTTTAAAACCTTGGCGAAGCTCTTTATGACAATAAAAGCCTATATATAATACAGGCGTTATTACAGCTGAAAAACATTATACATACTAAGCTTTATGTTCATATAAGGTTGTCATTTCAACCGTTCGAATCGATTTTAAAATCGTTTGGGTATCGATAAATAATCACCAACATAATTCTCACACTAGTCACACACATATGCAAAGGAAATGTACAAAATGTTGTTGGGAGGTCCAAATGATTGCCAAAATATATTCAATGTTATCTCATCTCACTCATTCTTTCGTAAGAATGTGAGACAAAACGTAAAGATTTGTACAAATATTTGTAAATTTCCTTCAACATTTGTGCCACAGTGCGGCGTCAGGGCAGACGCAACAGATCGACTAAACTCGGTTAGCTAATCACTTGACGCGCACCGACCGCTGTTTGTTCATATTGGTGAGCATGAGCGAGATGTATGACGTCAGCAGGTCGTCCATCTTGTACCCGAGCGAGGTCTCGCACAGCAGCTTCGAGCCCCGCACCAGGTTGCCGATCGTCATGTGGAAATACGTGTTCCCGGATGACCAGTTCGATATTCTAGTGAACGGGTGTGTCACCAGAATATCCTGCAAATGAATTCTGAACTTAATCTATTTGTTCTTTAGGGGTATTGTCGCTATTTGAAACGAAGCAGAACCTACCTAATTAATTAGATATAATTTAAAGTAGGTATACCTAAGAACAAAAAGTCATATTTGATAGTTCATAACCATTCATATTAGTTACGACTCGATACCCAAAAGAAAAGCAACATCTCATCGTCAAACATATCTTACCTTTGACTGCGGATGTATCAGGCTGACTCCGTGCTTGTTGATGGCAATCAAAAGCAGTTCCGGGTAGTTCGGCTCCGTGGTCTGCTTAACCTCGAAGAAGGCTGACCCGAAGGTTGGCCACCGATAGATGACCTTCAGGAAGGTGATTTTGGCGTCCTCGGGCGTCATGCCCGCGTCCTGGTTGTACGAGGCGACGATTGCGCGCTTCCAGTCCGCCGAGCTTTGCAGCTTTATGAGATCCGCTGGTACGAGCTCACGAAGCATTTGCCTAGAATCATGGAAAACATTTTATAGTCTTAAGACAGTGCAGCGCCATAGTGGTGGTGATCAGAGGATAAGTAATAATGACCGAATGAATAAATGAAACATCGTAAATTTTGTGCCATATGTTTATGAATGAAACACTTTTATTTCGGCTGACCGATGATGGATGGTTGGGCCTCGTTGCAGAATCAAAAGAGTCCCAAATCCCTTACGGTATCGTCTGCAGCTCCTGCTTGTTGTCCCCGAAGCGCGCGCGGTAGGCGAGCGCGGCGAGGCGCGCGGCCTCGTCGCGGCCGCAGCGGTGGTAGCCGCGCAGCAGCTTCGGCAGCTCCTGGTGGAAATGGAAGATCACGTCCGCCGCGCGGTCCTTGCCCGGCACCGTGTTCGTCCATAGCTTCTTCATGAAGAATACCTGCACACATACGAAAAGTACATAATCAACACTTCATAAATTTCAATAGCCACCGCGTCCAGGTCGTGACCAGGACTCAGTTGATGATATCATTATAGGCGATCTTTTTATCGCGTATTCAGTCGCCCCAAATAGATAGACGAGTAGAATAGCTCAAGCTGGATAGAAAAACCATTTATGTCTGTATGTGCAGTCCCAATTGCACGTATTCAAAGTCTTCAATTTCAAATAGTTATTACGATAAAAAAACATCAGTAATTTATCAGTGAATATAGGTTTTCGAGATACTCTTTTTGACATGAAATTGTAAATTAGAATGAAACGAGTATAGTTGTAAGTTATATTATGCTTCCTTATACGAATTGTGTACCATAATAACAGCTTCATACTCAAAGTATTGCACTTACTTGATACGTGAACTGCGGAGTGATTCCGTCCCGCGTCGGCCTCGCCTTCTTGATCCAGTCCGTCAAGTGCCGCACAAAGTCGAAGAAGAAGTCTCCCTCCGGCACCGATATCACTTTATCTGCTATTTTAACGAACAAACTGAACCCTTCACTGGATCTGAGATTCAGTCTCTGTGCAATGTTCTGACAGAAATCCTTAGCCCTAGTAGACGAGTCCACTTCGAAAGCTTCGTCCGTGTCATCAGGAAAGTATACTTTGTGGAATATCTGCGTTGTCTTATGCTGAATAGCTTCAACCTCAACCTGATGGGGTGGATACTTGCGTTGCCCATTCCTTAAAGTTTTTTGAAGTCTTTGGAGTGAGTCCTGCGCTATTGGGTATCTTCTAGTCCTAAGGAACAGGGTTAATTCTCTAAGCAGGCCTTGACTACATGCAAACAGTCCCGTAGCTAACCACATCAACTCCCAACCTCTTTCTTCGGACATTCTATTGCGATTGTCAGTGAGCTGTTTCATTAATTGGCAGTAGATCTCATCTCGCAGTATCTCATGTTTTAGGGGACCATCGAAAATGTGGTCCGTATATTCGTTACCAAGTCGTGGACGTTTTGATGGCAAGTCACCCATGTATTTCAAAATGGCAGTAAATGCGAAACAAGCTTCTTCAGCCAATTCTTCTTTAGCCTGTAGTTTTTTCAGTAATGGCTGTTTTATTGGCTCTCTAGAGTTTCGCCATAATTCCTCGGCTCCACCTCTTTTAGCTGTTGATAAAGTGAGGGCTTTGGACACAGTGCGTTTTGGTGGCAATCGGAAATGATCCATGGCGTACTCTAACAACGTGTGTGGCTTTTCTCTGGTATCTGTTCCCCCATTGTACGTGGCTGTTGGTGCCCGGCGTCCATGCTGAGCACCTTCCTGACAGAACAGAGTCAATATATCTGGCGGTGGTTTTGTCAATGCGGGTAACACATACACGGTTTCGGCAGGAAAGTCCCCTCTCTCCATAGTTCTCTCGCAACGGCCGATACACCATCCATTATTCAACACAGACTCCCCTGTGCTGTCTTCTTCCAAAATAATCAGATCTCCTTTTTGGAATGTCAAAAAGCTAGATCCCTCGCCAGGGGCCTTATAATCTTGTAACGCTATTACAAACTTAGACCTCTTCTTTAAACCTTCCAAGAAGTAAACCACGAGATCTCGTATGTCTTCTGCATTTGGACTTTGGAAGGTGAATTCTTCTCCACGAACTGTCGCTAGACTGAACGTCTGTGTGAATACTTTATTGGTTTTTTGGCTAGAAACAGTAGTTATTTCTGGGAAAGATAATTCTAGTAGCACTTGCTCTTGATCATCCACAACATACACACCGGTCCAATTCACTGCTATTATAACATCATTTTTAGGTAAGTTGGGCCCAGAATTTCTGTATGCCTCATAGAATCTTGAGAATAACAAAGGCCACTTGAACTTTGCATAACTAACTACATCTTCTTTCACTCTATACGCAGGAACTTTTTCTTTTACATAATAACTTTTCTTGTACGCTTGCACCACGAGAGCACCCCATCGGTCGACTGCCTTCTCAACCCCGGTGAGACAGTAGTCTGGAATATAATTCGGCAGCAAAGTGTATAGTCTTTCTGTATTCATATCTTG
This sequence comes from Pheosia tremula, assembly GCA_905333125.1. Taxonomy (NCBI): domain Eukaryota; kingdom Metazoa; phylum Arthropoda; class Insecta; order Lepidoptera; family Notodontidae; genus Pheosia; species Pheosia tremula. The sequence goes on from HG995397.1 coordinate 2,935,287, forward strand.
ATTATATTCTATGTAATACTGTTGAGCAGCTATCATAGCCAAATCTTCTTCCTTATCACATCTGTATTCACCAAATTTCACTCCTCTGACCACCTGTTGGTAAATAAGATTAGTTGCCACCTGGTCTTCGGTGGGATCGTGCCAGGGAGCGAATATTTCTTTTCTAAAGAACAGTCTCCACGGCGCGTTTCTTTCTTGAGCACCTTGTTCCTTCGCATATTGCTCGCACTGTGATATTGCATCCATGACGTGATCTCCCCCACTTCCGAGTGAACTAACTTTGTCAAATAACGCAATGTACAACGAAAAACCAAATTGATCTCGTAAAGCAATTTTGTCAGATAACTGGTTGCACAATTCTCTTGCTGTTGTAGCCGAGTCAGCCAGTAAAGTCTTTGTATTTCCATCCATGAATGTTATAGGTAACATTATGGGCTTTTTAGACTTCGTTGCTTGAAGCTCCAACCAGGAAGGAGGCTGGTTTCTGGTGCCATTGTTAAATGTTCGTTTTAAACGATCTTCACAGTATGGTGCGTAGCCGGGCGGGCCTTCTCTTATAAAGGCACGCAAATAGTTTACAAACTTTTCACTAGGAGCGAAGCATCCGACGCATAGAGACAGCAGAATCCATCCTCTAGCGTGAGAAGACTTGGAGGGATTATTGGACAGCTGCTTGCATATTTGGCAGTATATTTCATCTCTTAGTTCGGCACGAAGAATACCGTGACCGATTATGAAATGTAATTTCTCTAAATTTGATGTGGGGCGTGATTCTAGCCACGACTGATAACTGTCTGCTGTGTATTCTTCATCCTGAAAGAATAAAAGCAAAATCATAAGACCATTGCATGTATTAGAATCTTAGAGCTTATTACTTTAAGTGTGCCAGAATTGTAACCAACCTGCAACTTCCTCCTAACATCTTCTCCAAGCTTATTCTTTCTCTTCAAAGTCAGAGAAACAAGTTTGTGTCTGATGGACCTCGGTTTCTGTTTGTTCAAATATGCTTCAGCGTCGACGCCCATCAGCTGAGCCTCCTGAAACTCTTTGGACCTGATAAAATTCCTTCCTAATGTTGCTGTAACCTTTGACATGACTGATGTATTGTCTCTGTCCATTGTTTGGTACCGAGGCTCCGGAAGATCCCCAGTGAAGCGTAGAATGGTGACCCAAAGCGCTTGCGCAGCCTGCAATTAATTTCCGATAAATCAAGATGCGTAAACAGTTACGTCTTATTTGAGTAGATTAGATAATTGCTGAACGATTAAATTATTGGTTTCGAAGTTATGCCGGTAGTTATATGCAATAGGATTTGACTTATAAGTACATACAATTGGATATTTTTTTAGCTTTGTGTGGATAATAGAGTACTTAGAGTATACGAATAGTCTATTCTATAACCAAAAACAAAACCATAAGATTTTACGTGATTGAGTAAGTATATGCTAACCAGCTGGTCTCCTTGTGTATGCAGCGGTAATAATGGATGCTTTAATGGTTTCCTGGAGTACTGATGAGTCACGTTCCCCTGGAAGTAAGTCGCCGCGAACTTCTGGAACTTGAACTCTGATAGATCCTCCTCATCTTCGGATGTCGTTTGCATCGGTGTTACGATCTGAAATTAACGAGTACACTTATAAAAATGCATAATCAATACCTGATTTCTATATCTCATCTCACTAATATTATCTCATTAATATTATAAATGTGATAGTTTGGATGGATGGATGTTTGTTACTCAAACACGCTCTGGCGTGTTTGAGTAACAATGGCTGAACAGATCTGGATGAAATGTGGCACAGAGATGGATTATAGTCTGGAATAGCACATAGGCTACTTTTTATCCCGGTAAAATGTATGGTTCCCGTGGGATAGATTTGTTTTAATTTTTCATAGTTTTTAATCGCGGGTAACACCGCGGGGCGCAGGTAGTAAAGGTATAAACCTAAAAAACACGCACACATCGATGATTTAGCGACACTTATCATAAAATTGTCATAAGTACCTACCTACACAAACCGGTAATAAGTTTTTCCATATCTCAAGAATAGCATTAAGTAATTGAATGCTTATCGCTCTATTCAATTGAGTAAATCAATTATAAAGATTGTTAATATGTTCCATGTAGTGACGGCAGGCCATTAGTAACCTACCTATTGATATTCTAGAAATACACCTTCACAGATAATATCTATCTATCCAAATTGAACAATCAGTTACGATCTTAGATTAAATTAACTTCCTGTCGATCACGCTTATGTAGACATTTTCATGTTGTTTTCTGTCATCGAGAAGCTTTTTCTTTATAAATATCAAAAAGTCCACATATTGATTTCTAACATTTCCGCGAATACTACACAAGAACGTAAAACCATAAAATAATCGCGATAAAATCCTTAAAATTATTTTTTATTTCAATATAAAAAGTCGTTATATTTGGCCAGGCCTTTCTAAGCTCTGTTGTTGGCAAAATCAATAGTAACTTTATGAAATACACCCGATGGAAGCCTTAAAGTTTTAAAAAGTAAAGTGAATTAACATCACTCACTGATTTCTCTAGCTATTAAAATATTTCAGGATATTGTTATGAAGTACCTCTTGCTGGTCAGCCCTCTGTTGCGGGAGGTCGCTGAAGACCGACGTGTCCTTCGGCGCCGGCGCTTCGCTGCTCGAGTCTGGCAGGAAGTCGAACATGGCTTCCACCAGCTTGCTGTCGTCCACCGGCTCGTCCTGCTTCCGAGCCGCTTCCTGCAGCAGGGTCCTCTTGGCCTCCACCTGCTTCTTCTCTTCGAGGGCTAATTCTGCGTCGCGACGCTCCAACTCGTACATGCGCTCCTAATGAGAAAAGAAGGTGGGTTTATGTTTTATATTATTTTAATCATAAGTAGGTGACGATTTATTTCTGACACATAACTTCTGTGAAATATTTCGAAGATATTCGCATTTAAGTAGGAGAGAGTAGGGCTGGCCTCTTTCTCCTTTGCGCCCGTGCACACTTATAGCGGTGACGTCATTTGACACTGCATACGAGTATATCGATACCTACATTGTTTTTTTTTTTATCAGTCATTAAACATCTGTATTTTTGTTTCACATAGCACATTATTTAAATACTTAAGCGATAAAAATAATACACATACGAGTAATAGGTAGTACCTATGCCATTTATTGGATATTATTGTTAAAAGGCCTGTTGATGCTGTATTATTTTTTGGCTTAAAAAAGTTTTAATTCAGGTGAGCATAGAACGTGGCGGGGAGGCAATGGGGTAATTTTTTTAACGGTTTTTACTGAAGCACAGATAAAAGTAGTAAACTAAAATAACGCGAATCTCATAACTTGCTATATTATAAGCTTCGAATCATAATAGTTTTCTAATGTTTAATCTGGCTTATAGGGTACACAATGAGGCCGCGGGCAGGTGAAGAAATGGCTGTAGCAAACCGTAGTCGACAACTAATAGCTTGATTACACGTAACGAGTAAGATGGCGAGACAGTGCTCTCGGCAGTGCTCGACCGAGTAAACAAGCTTTATACGTACCGAGCACACGGCCAAGAGAACCGTATCGCCATTTAACTCGTCATGTGTAATCAAGACATAAGTACTGTCATGTGTGTACATAATTAAAACACATTACAAGAAAGCCGTTGATAAAGACATGATGAAATAAAACGACATGGCAACTAACTAAACGTAAATCACCGTGACGCCAATTCACATCGATGGTATCACTAAACGTCTCGAACCACAAATTCATCATTTTGCACACAACGCTCGCCAAGGTCAGACGTGTGGTCGGTCCAGAGGATGGCTCCACATTACGAATACGAGGAGTCGGTTACGTCGTCCTGACCAGGCGGTTATCGAAGCACGACTGCATTGCAATATGTTATGCTATTGTGTAAGCAATACGCTCCATTGAACGATACGGAATTACGCAAAATCGCTAATAGTATCGACCATATTTTATGTTCAATTATCACCCTAATTACAGGTACTATAATGATGATTTTATAATGATTAGCTAAATAACTTAGTAGTTATTGTTACAAGTTAGTTTGCATTATTTAAACCTATTGAAAATCTCGGTTGTTTGTTTACGTATAATATATAAGGTATAACAAAAATTGTGTTAAATATTTTAACCGATGAATCAGTAAGTTATATGGGTCACGTTGATGTATAAAATAATTATGTGAATAGTATGTTTTTTTTTTAAATAAGGCGAACTAGTAGCGTTATGCCGTGCGCTCAGTACAGGGTGTCATTTTTTAAATATCTAATAAATAGATTTATTTATTTAGGAATATTATCATAATAACCTACTGTCTGCCCTGTTTAAATATTTTACTCTATTATTGTTACACCTTATATATAATAATATTAGATTATCCCAATAAATGAAACCCTAAGGAAATGGTTGAATTTGAAATTTATAAAAAAATTGTCACGATTTTTTTTATCTCAAATTATTATTTTAGAAGAACACTTTGTACAGGCAATTTGATATTTATGATTCTCTTTGTAGAGAGAATACATCGGACGTACTTACTTAGTTAGATATTTTTAAGATTAGGTACGTACTTACATGGCCATGTAAAATGTATAATAACGTCGAAATACGAAAAAAGGAATTCTTCTCGTAATGCCGAATGGTTTAAATTAATCTTCATCAGGCACTATTATTTCTATCTGAATTCCTGATTCGGCATGATTTCATACTTCATTATTATTTAAATAACACTCACTACTCACAAAATTACGGCTTTTGCGCTTTCAAAAAAAGATGCAAACTAATTCTTTTTTTATTTGCTTTTTTATTATTATCGCGCAATAAAGGTATGCGTCCGTATACGTGCCGCGATATTATGTTAATTAATTCAAAAGCTATTTTGGTGGATTTCTGATTATCGGCACGGATATTGCAATAGCGGCATTTAAATATGATTAACTGATGATTTTAATTTAACAATCTACAATCGTTAATGATAACGTTTTGAAGTGAAGCTCATCGAGCCAGCATTTTTTAAATTCTAATCTAATTATTTTGGCATTATTCTTGTCTGCATACCATGAAGAAGACGAAAGGCAGTATGTTTTTATGCGTTTCGAAAAGCGTAGGGGATATAATAAAATCCTATAACCTCAATTTTATTATAAACCCCCTAAGTCCGTAGCTAGTTAAAATATGTTTTCTTTCATTTTTAAATGACAATTAACTAACATTCAACTAATTAAACTTTACAAATTTCTAGCAACATTGGCCCAAAATATAAGTCAACATTTTGTCGCCTAATAAATAGAAGATACCTAATACCTAAATGCTAGCCGAAAATTCTAGTATCAGACCGAACCATCAGCGCTTTTTGTAAAGGCCGAATTAGATTGAAGATTATCGCAACCAGATAATCGTAGTGATAAATATTGTTTACGCTTAAGCCCAGCACGTATATTCAGATTTGATTGATTAAAAAATCTTTGTTAATAGAAGACAATGGCTTTGGGTCTTCCGAACTTTGTCCGACTTTACTTTAACTACCTAAAGTATTGTTTACAAGTAGCACTTAAACTATATACTTTATCGTGCACAACTTGCTGCATCGAAAGCAAAGTACTGTTCAGATAACAAATACTTTTAAAGGCACTCGATATAAGATGCCGAAAAGAAAAAAAAACAATAAAAAGATTAATCTATATCTGATAATGTTTATATGCTAACTACCTGTGTGACGACCCTACCCTGTCCACACAGATAATATATCCAAAATAATCACGGATGTATTTTTATTCAAGTAGGTATGACTTGTTGATTATAAGACAAGCTATTATCATACGCTGCTTGATGGCGTACGTCAAATTTTGTTCTGCACTTCTACTCTCAATGTACTGTCTAAATCCAAATAAGAAACTAGAATCTAAAATCCAATAATAGTATGAGCACCGACCCGATAGTTCCGCTCGGCGATCTCCTTGGCGCGCGCGTTGCCCTGGTGGTGCAGGCGCTGCTCCTCGGCGCGGCGCATGCGCAGCGCGTCGCTGTGCGCGCGCGCATCGTGCCGCAGCCGCCGCACGCGCTTCGTCGCGATCAGCCGCCGCACGTGGCTCTGGATCTTTACGATCGCCCACATCTTGTGCCCGTACGAGCGCCGGACCAGGTAGCCACGAGCTGCCGCCTAAATGATGAACAACTATTTATAGCCACTACTCCACCTGACCCCAAAACGAAGAATCGAGTCTCCAGTAATGAAAAATAATTTTGGTAGAATGTCACTTACTTGCAGGGCGACGATGTGCCCACGAAGATGCCTGAACCGATGAGCCAAAACTCTCGCCCGAATTAACGCCTGCAATCTTGCGTAGCCGACCTTCATCTTGTTATATCGGATCCTCTGCAACTTTCCACGCCAGTGACGCTGGATAAGAATTGCAGCCGCTCTCATCTTCAAAAACCTTCTGCGATACACCCAACCTCGTATGGATCTTTGAAGGATAAGTATTTTCCTCGTGAGAACTCTGTCTCTGTCCTGCTCCAGGAACAAGTCGTGGGCATCTTTCAAGAACACTTTGGTATGACCCAACTGGTAGTCGGATTTGCCGAGAACTTGTGCACAAATTTTGGCAGTAGCTGCCCGGCAATCAGTCTTGTGAGCGGGTGGAACGCCCGAGATCAAGAATCTATACCGCTCAACGAACTCTTTGAAGCTATGTCTGATGGGATACCCGGCTCTCCTGATTCTGATTGTTTCCATCATTCCTGAATACCTAAGTTGTCTACAGCAAAGACCCCGGTCGAACATCATGGGCTTTTTGAACTCATTAGGTTTAATACACCGTATAAAGAATGGCTGGCACGTTCCTAATGTTCTCATCAGCAAGTCCAAAGATTTCTTGAACTGTGTCGAAAGTGTCGGTGTTCGCTTTCGTGTCTCTGATCCCATAGTGATGTCATCCTGGAATATTTGCTGAAGGAATTTATTAGTCGAAATGTGGATCAATTGTAACAGGTCAGCACTGAACGTATCGCGATTTTTTTCTAAGAATCCTCGTGTGTCATAGAACACTATACCAGCGAAGTGGTTTAGTCCAAAGCTAGTATTGATATCCGACTTTGGCTTGAGGTAGTTTCTATGCAGCCCGTGTGTCTTATGTAGTTTGGCCAACATAGTTTGATCGGTGCCTTTAGGAAACTTGGACTCCTCATCGATTAAAGCCATAATGTTCAGCTGCTTCAACGCTATCAAGTCTAAAGCATCCTGATTATCCACGAATTCTATGTGCTGCCAATTGATACCCTCGTGGTTGTACTCCTCTTGCTCCAACTTAAATATGTGTCTAACAAAAAACTGCTGTAAATTCTCATTTGCAAAATTTATACAGAATTGCTCGAAGCTGTTTTGGTCGAAGTTTTCGAACCCGAATATGTCGAGTACGCCGATAGCTGTTCGCATCGTTGACTTTGGTCTATAGATCGCAGCGTTTATTTTCTTAACAATTGTAACGAATAGTCGACCGTAGATGCCTTTGACGAAGGCATCTCTGATATCAACCGATTGGACTTTGCTGAGTGTTGATATAACGGTCTCTCCGTGGGCAAACAATGTTTTTCTTGTTAGTGCGCCAATAAGCGATTGCATCGGAACTCCTAAGAGCGTCGCGACTCTCCTCACATTGGCCTGTTCTATGATTTCCGTGGCATCCAGATTATCAACCACTGTCGCTTCATACTTGATATTACCGCAATGCAGCACGGCCGCAAGCAATTTCAATATTTCCCATATCTCGGCTTCAGTAAACAACAACACCTTCATTGCGGATCGTATATCCGCGAACTCAGCTGCATCATCTCGACCTTCACATGAAAAACTTCCACCCTGAAATCAAATTATTATTTCAAAATACTTATGTCAATAAACGTTATTATTGCAATGATCACACGAGATATTAAGTACATGTATACAAGAGGAAATTTTATTTTTACCCGACTAATTTATTTAATTAGACGAAAGATATTTAATGAATATATGAAAACGGAGGATAAGGGAAAATATATTCCCATTTCATTTTGTTTTAGGATTGGCTTCCAGTCTACCCAATTTGGCTGATCACCGATATTTAAACGGAGCGATTACCTTCTGCCATCTGATAGCCAACTAGTGGGACTAGCTATAACCTAATGGTAAGACCATTTCTCAAATGTTTTCAAGCTTTCTGGCTGCCCATTACCACTGCCAAAGATGATAAATAACTAACGAGACTACCAGATTAATGTGACCTCCAAAGAACGGAATTTCCAGATTATCGCGTAGTCAAGAATTGAAAAGACATTTATACACGTCGTGCTACACATTTATATCTACGTATCTAGATTCCTGATATGGTAATATACACATAAGGCAGTCTTACCGCAGACAAATATCTGTATTCAGAAGCGTCGGTCAGTTCCAATTTTTTCTTTTCTTCTTTAGACAGGCCGGCTAGTAAGCAGTAGAACACGTGATAGTTCCTCTCCTCAGGGCCTTGCGACACGATTCTGGACTTCTCGAGTAGATACTGCTCGATCTTGGCGCCTTCGATCACGCCGCCGTTGTTAAAATGTATATCGATGTACTTCCCGAAACGGGAGGAGTTGTCGTTCCTCACCGTCTTGGCGTTGCCGAAAGCTTCGAGGATAGGGTTTGCTTCTAATATCTAAAACAAGAATGTATTGGTGTGTATTTCAAAGGCTATTGCTAACACATTACTTGTAGGGCCGTCTCCAATTAATCCAAGTTGTGTAAGGAGTAGGCTCACGCAAATAGGTTTAATGGATAAATGAAACCTGGAACGCCTTGGTTGCGAGGGGAAAATGGAAACTGGGCCTTTCGAAGTGGCCTAAAAGATTTCTGAAGAGAGTGAAGATGGCAATGGTACAGAACGCGAAATAGAATAAATTAATTGATGATGGCAATGTTAAAGTCAAAGTCAAATCGTTTATTTCGTAAAGGCCTACGGGGGCACTTACAAATTGTTATTTACATTTTTTCTTTAACTCAACACCCGCATCGGAACGCGACCTCAACTGAGAAGATCCGGCGAGAAACTGAGCGGGCTTATCTTTATTTTTTGCAAAACATACTCATTATTTGAAGTAAATGAAAAAGACGCTTATGTTTCGACGCTCTTCTTTTTTAACCGACTTCAAAAAGGAGGAGGTTCTCAATTCAGTTGTATTTTTTTTTCTTATCATACTTGCGGGGGAAGTATTGTAGGCTTATAAAGTGTTGAATCCGAATTATGGATTACACTGATTACCACTACTGTTCGACTAAATTTAGATAAAACATTAGTTGACACAATTTATGGAGATAATCTTATCTTTAGTTACAACTGAAACCGTGTAACGATCTTTATCGCAGTTGTAAAACATGTAAGTAAATATGTGATACCTGCATGTAAAATATCACAAATTGTATATAAAAAATGTGTATACATCCAAATGCACTCAGTAAAAAGCGGTTATTTTAATATTACAAACAGACCCTCCAATTTTATTTATTTGTATAGAGTATAGATTTAAGCCGTCACCAACCTGTTGTTCTATCCACGAATGCTTGCCACTAATTGCAGCAAGGTATTGCAGGATCAACTTTGTGGACTCAGTCTTGCCCGCTCCTGATTCGCCGCTGATAACGATACATTGGTCCTGCTTGTACCGGCGCATATGCGCGTACGCATTGTCGCCGATGGCAAATATGTGCGGGGGCAGCTCGCCGATCTTTCGCTCCTTGTACAGCTTGATCTGGTCCGCGGTGTAGATCGGTAGGATCTGGTAGGGATTCACCGCTACTAGAATTGATCCAGTGTATGTCTAGAATTGATAAATGAATTCAATTAGAACGGCATCATCGATATTAAGAAGAGGGTTTCGTCCCGGACGAGGGGCATTCTCATATCGGACGAGGCGCATTTTCGTCCCAATCGCGAGGACACGCATAACACAAAATTTAAAAAAAAACCTGGACGTCAAATTAGTTGCGTCATTGATATTACAAGATCATAAAGATAGATATTTCTTGCCGATTTAATTAGTAGGTGCCACCTACTTTCGAAGAAATATTATGGAAGTGATCAGGGTGAAATATGCTTTTCGGAAAATAATTAAATTTCTAATTCATCAACAATTATTATAGATAATTATGTTCTATCTTAGGTTATATAGTAGATACCTATGTTTCCATGTCACGATTCCATGATAAAACATTATTTTATAAATTTAATTTACTTAATATATAGGTATATATTTGGACATGTCTCAAAATGAATCGCTCGTGACCGTGACAAACAGACAAACAAGTCGCACTTAGGTAATTATCAGATATATTATGACGTCATCTTGAGTCAGATAATGCATTTTGCATCCACATAGGCACACACTAAATATTTAGCGATACCTACATAATTAACTGACTTCAAAAAAATTAGGTTCTCAATTCGACTGTATTTATTTTTATAGATTAGTGTTTTTACGAACACCGTTTTCTTTTATACGTTTATTCTTATAAAATGTTAAAACCGAAATCTTTAGTTGAATCGTGGGCTTAGAATATCTACTGATTAGATATTATATCTATGTAGGAAGTGACCGAGGCGTCTTTTTCCCGCGGCTAGTTGTAATAAGCGGGGGATGTAACAATACGGTTGCTTACATGTCCCAAAAATGCAAGTACATTTAACTAACTATGTTTCGTTAAAGGTTAGCTTAGTTAGTTAGCTATGTTGCTAACAATGTGTGTACGACGTTATTATTTATTTAACCCGTTTTCACTAAGACACAGTTCCATGTTAGGAAAAATCTTATCAACATCGTCAAGTCGTATGTCATTTTCGCTTTAACACGCAATGAAATAAAATTTATACAATGAAAATACGAATGTTTGAACTTCAGATAGCAATCTATAAAGATAAGGTGAAACTTGTGAGTCTCTTCAGACCAAAATGTTTGAGTACTTGCTGAATGAATAATTGAATTTTACTATACAACGTAATTCAGAGAGGGTATAAATTAATATGGACAGCACTATGCTAATACAATGGCAACATTTTTATCTAGCTAGTGCCTTAAAGTTGTCAACACCATCTGAAAAACCGAAAACTAGCGCAACGACCCATCGATATTGGGACTTCACATGTAGATAATAATTACAAATACGCTATGAAAACGCCGGTTTCAATGTACCCTTTATGGATCATGTAGTATAGAATGTAAAATGTTGCTTTTTCGCTTGATACAATATAAGTCAGTAAGAAATATAAGCAGTGGCGTAGCATGGGGGGGGCGGAGAGTGCGGCCCGCACCGGGCGGTACTTTGCCGGGGGCGGCATTTCACAGGTGGCGGTTAGAGAAAAAAAAATAAGATATTAAAAAAACAAAGTTGAAAAACTATCTTTCGGTGTTTTTTTCGTAATTTTTTTGTCGTTACCATGCCCCAATTTTTTTTCTAATAAATAGCAAACATAAGAGGGCGGCAAATTTGAAATCCGCACCGGGTGCTAATGACCTATGCTACGCCACTGAATATAAGGGCATGATACTTACATAAATGAGATTCTCGCTATATCTAATGAGGAGATTCCTGAGTATGCCGGCCTCGTGCAGGTCGCCCAGCGAGATCATGTCCTCGACGCCGTGCACCGAGGTGGCGTGCATCGCCTTGATGCGGCGCTCCGGCGGCAGCCACTGCTCGTGCCCGTCGTCGTCGCGCACGCGAATGCGCCGGCCCTCCGCGGCCAGCACGCGCGCACCGATCGCCACATCGAACTCGCGACCCGACACCGGCTCGATCCATATGTAATCGCCCTGGATAAAGTGAAACGATAATAAATAAAAAAAACATATTTTATTATTTATTCAAAACAATAAAGCCTACCTTAAAGTCTTACACACAGTTTTAGTGACGTAGTAACATTATATAGGTCGCCGTCGGAAACGGACTAAGTAGATTTGAACAGCTTTGTGGAATCTCTATTCCGTAAATCTGTCCAAATCTCTCCCATCCTATCTGCAGCAGATGACTCAAGACAGAAAAGTGAGGATAAGGACGGCAGATTCAGCGATTTGCCCGCCCGTGGCCAAAAAAAAAGTCATGCACCGCGATAATTTCATCACATAATAATTGACATTTTTATCTCCACCACAATTCTATTATCTACGGAATCGTGGCTAATAAAGTGATAAGTGAGTATTCCAATAACGTTGGTAATTTAATTATATTAATTAAATCCGTGCGATTGTAATAATTTGTATTCATCAAAGATGTTCCACCGACAATTATCCGCTTTATCTGAATATTAAATGTGGCATGGTGTTATCGCTTATCAATCAGCTGTGTGACTTTAATTCTAATTTATAAAAAAAAATTCATCTGAAGTATAACTTACAACGAATTGAGTATTTTATCAAGATGGTCCTCGCTTATTCATTTGTGGTTTTAAAGAAAGCTACCCACTAATTCCTATTAATTAAATATCTTCGAGTCTAACGTAACACATCAACTGACTGACAACAACAAAATGTCATACCTCAAAGAATATAGTTTCCATAGCGACACGTCACATAATCCACACAGTAAGTACCTACTGGCAATGTAATAAAGTTACGAAAACTGCAGCAGTTAATGTTAACATGGAACTAAACAATCGATACGCTTATCAGTTATACTGACCGTGGAGGCAGGTCGTCAGTCGCGTCGCGACGATACTTATCAGTTATACTGACCGTGGAGGCAGGTCGTCAGTCGCGTCGCGACGATACTTATCAGTTATACTGACCGTGGAGGCAGGTCGTCAGTCGCGTCGCGACGATACTTATCAGTTATACTGACCGTGGAGGCAGGTCGTCAGTCGCGTCGCGACGATACTTATCAGTTATACTGACCGTGGAGGCAGGTCGTCAGTCGCGTCGCGACGATACTTATCAGTTATACTGACCGTGGAGGCAGGTCGTCAGTCGCGTCGCGACGATACTTATCAGTTATACTGACCGTGGAGGCAGGTCGTCAGTCGCGTCGCGACGATACTTATCAGTTATACTGACCGTGGAGGCAGGTCGTCAGTCGCGTCGCGACGATACTTATCAGTTATACTGACCGTGGAGGCAGGTCGTCAGTCGCGTCGCGACGATACTTATCAGTTATACTGACCGTGGAGGCAGGTCGTCAGTCGCGTCGCGACGATACTTATCAGTCCCCATTCATTGGTTCGATGTACAATCATGTAATCGGTCACTTGAGAACATTATAGGTACCTACATTTATAAGCCCCGTTGCGTGAGACTTATTTAAGGTACCAACGTTGCATGCCCACTGGGCCCCATGTCTGCTAACAATCGATTCATAATCGAACAGCAACCGCATAGTAACTGTCACTTATGTAAGCATCTTACAATAAACTGGCATTTGCAAAAAATTAAAAAAAGAAACAGCACAACTGCGCATCGGGAGTTCGGAGTCTGTGGTAGGAAAAGAGGCGGGAATTGAAAATGAGAAAAGTGGTTGTACTGGTGGCTTGTAAACTAACACTAATTCAATTACAGATCTAATAACATTTTATATTCTTTAATTCTGTGGTGTATTATTGGAAGGCTAACCTCAGGATATTTCCTACACTTTTGACAGATGTTGTATGGGATATCTGTCAAAAGTGACAGTTACTATGCGGTTGCTGTATACATAACACTACCGTGCCGCGATGAATCCGTTCATAGTTGTTTAATTCGATTTGTAACAATAGTTAAAACCTAATAAATCATTATCTTTTTTTTAGGCCTGCGACACCACGACTAACACGTATTTGTGGCCCCTATGAAAAAAAGGTTGAGTACCACTGGAATGACCATAAAACCTTTCAATTCATCCGACAATTAAAAAAAACTTGTAGAAACGGATGAGCTATAATATGATAAGTATTCAGATTTCGCTAATTTTCATTTTAATTAAGAAGTTATTCAAATAAATAAATCTATAGCCATAATAAGACATGCCTACAAATTTATTATTTAACATAAATTTCTTAATCAATGTTAATGTTCAATGTTTTTTTCCGACACAATATTTTTAACTTCTACAATTTAAATAATAGAAACATAAGTTTTTACGATGAGTTTATAGTCCGGTCATTATAGACATTTGAAATAACAATAATTCCCACAGAGCCAAATTTTGGTGGAGAGCTGGGGTATACCATTACAAATAAATTTTTAAAAATCCCCATCGATCCCATGTGTGCTACAAAAGTTATTGGGGGTCAAAGGTCAAAATTTTAGGTTTTTGGGATTTTTCTCAAAAACGGTAAGTTTTATCAAAAAAAATCTCAGACCAAAGTTGTAGATCTTAAAATTCTCTACAAAAATGGTGTTCACGATTTTTTTCCTAAGAGTTACCATTCCTTAGATATCGCGATTCTAAGAGTGACATTATACATGGTATGCACGTATAAACTACGCATATACATAATCAGGCACTTAAGACTAGCTCTCCACCAAAATTTGGCTCTGTGGGAATTATTGTTATTTAACCACTATTTTTATGTCTAAATTGACCGGACTATTATTTATAGTCCTGTTAATCTTTCCAAATAAGCTAAATACTTGAGTTATAGGTTGTGGATAGGATTTAGTAGCACACTGTGAAACAGACCCTTAGATTTAAACGGAATATGAACGGAATATCAGCGGAACAATACGTGTGTTTGCATTGCAAAAGCCAGTTTAGCTTTCCCGGTTTCCCTCCCACTCGTCGTGCAGGTTACGAGTTTAATGTGCGCGCGCGCAACCACTCTCGCTCTCGTTTTTGGTAATAGACAGGTTTGTGCGCTCAAATTGGTCCACTAATAACATAATATTTCGAATTTTACAACAAAATCTAGAGAAAACTGTAGATTTTTTATAATCTCGAAATACGTCTTTATGGGCTTAAACATTAGGGTTGAGTTGAATATTTATCTAATGAATATAAAACTTCAACGAGTGATTCCGAAAACATCAACGAGTATCCTAATCGATTCGATTAGATCTTTTAGAGCCATTCTTCATAACCTAATTGGACGGTTCGATTCGACCACTCGCTGTCACTTCATAAGCAGCAAGTTTCAATTAATAACCGAATCGGTCGATATAAGACTAGTCGAACTCGTGGATCAGGGAGCTGGTTTGATAAGCAGTTGCATATCTTTATACGAACTGCTACATAAAATTATGAACCATGGCTTTGCCCTTTTATATTTTAACTTTCATCGTACTCCATCCCCATAAAAAGTCAAAAGAAAGACCTTTTCATCTTTTACAATGCCGAGGTTAATTTCAATCCCGGCTCAATGTACACCTGTGTGTGAATGTGTGTAGGTATATGCACTGAGTATTGGTCTGCCGAGGTGAATGCCCTCCGAGTGCTGGATTCTGTGGCCGGCTGACGGAATGTGTTGCCAAACGCACTGATCGGAACTCGCTGAGAATGTACCGCTCTGGGCACAAGTAGGTAGGTAGCCCACCGCGTCACCTGCTAGCCGGCTTATTCTTTTTCGAATTTCGAACGCGGAACTTGCAAATTTTGACAGCTAACCACTTATCGAACATGGCGCGCTGATTCGTCGGGACGTGAGATATATTTCCAATTTCAAGGTGGACGATTAGAATTGCCAAGTTTATAGCTATTGGTCGGTCACGAAACACGATAACATGGGTTTACAATACAAGTCATTAGTTTTTTTAAGACAATGTAGTCCATTCATTATTAAATTGATTGTTCCTGCACAATTAATTAGGTTTACGATTTAAATAACATGCATGTAAGTTATTGCTATTAAACTTGTCATAATATTTCTTTTTTACACTAAATATATTCAAATATTTAAATCCAGGCATCATAAATTATTGATTTTTGTGAGATTCTTAAACCAAGCAGATAGCTACCTACCTACCAAACGGTAGAAATTATAACCACCTTAGAAAATATATTTAATTTAGGAACCTGACGGCGGCATAATGAAGCGTATGATATAAGTATTTGTATTAAAAAAAAACGGTCTGTATGTAGTTTATCGAACTTGCCACCTTTTTTATTCTTTTCGATGTTTAAATTGGATATCCATTTTTTGAAGTCTATTTAAAATTTGGTGTTGTCAGATTAGCTGCAGTTTGGTCGCCATGTTCATATCCACATGTCACATCTATTATTTTATTTATAATGTGTATTTATGCCGAATATGAAATGTCACATTATGTCACAACCATCCAGATATTTCATTTAATAATTACAGTCCACACACATTGGCTTAGTGCACCATGGTAGACAACAAAAACTGAAACACCCACGGCTATAGAGCAGCAAATCACATCTTAATTCATTAACATTTAAGACATGCTATAAACCTTGAACTTGGTGCCGACAGAAGAATTAATACAGTCTCGACATCTCGGATAGCGGTATCCGGTTGGTATGGATACCTATTATTTACGCGCGGGCCACTAAACTAGATGCTGTAATCAGCGGGCTTTCTAATAATTTCGACTTGTAACACCGTATTTAATTCGAGATATTGAGGCGTGTTTGGTTTACACAAAGCATGACAAGTTAAAATCAGTTGGACAAACTCTTTACGTAGCTTTTAGCGTTACGGTAAGCGCATTCTATATCGCTCACATCACATGTTTTATAAATAAGAATGACAGGGACAGAACACATTCTCTTCACTACGCTACGATTACATTTGGAGTTCCTGCCTACCCCGTAGATCATAAGATCCACGTAGGTTATCCATTACTTATCACTAATATAGGAGCCCCAGGGCATAGTTTAATATATTATGCGACACCTCTTCAGACGATAGTCTATGACTACAACACGATGAGTGTTGCCATCAACTGACATCTTCAAAGGAATTAACTCCGCTCATTGGTCGAAGTCGGCTGATGACGTTATCGTTAGCCAATCACGTGAACTAGCTGTACCGGGAAGAGAATACTTGGCATGGCATATTATTATACCATGACCCGGGGTTAGGAATTGATACTCACCCTGGTAACAATCACCATGATGGCGACGGCATATGGTCACCGGTCCGATCTGTAACCAACGATACAAGAGTCAGAGATAATAGTTTACATACTATGCAGATGAAAACCCGGGTAAAAGCCAAATCCACTGGACTGACTGACTGACTCACTCATCATGAAATCTCCGAAACTATTAGACCTAGGAACTTGAAATTTGGCACGCGGTTTCCTGTGGGCCCATAGGTGCTATCTAAGAAAATGTGACCCCCAAAAGGCTAAAAAGAGGGGTCAAAGTTTGTAGGGAAAATGTTATTCTGTTGACAATATAATGTGCTTCTTCTTCGCGGAAGAAGTCGCGAGAAATAGCTAGTATTTTATATTTTTCCTGAGTCTACCGTAGCGTATCCAGTTACTTATTTATCCTACTATGTAAGTATTAATAAAAAATATACTTAGTATATTATAACTACCCATTTCTCTTTAGTTGAAAACGTGATTATAAATGTAACCATATATAAGTCCACATACTAAACAAAAACAGTTAGTTACAATGTTATTTTGAACAAAACCAACAGGACCCGGGTTCATAACAAAAGCGTTTTCAATAATATGGTCGCAAAAAGCTAATAATTCTGATATACTATTGTGTTTGAAGTTGTAAAAACGTTACCGTTTCCTCAAAGTTAAAATGGTGAGAGGGATCTTTTGCCAGTTGATCGGCGCATGCGCTGGAGCGTATTATTGCACTGATTGCGTCACCCCCCGGATTTCAATGCATCTTTAAGTGATACATTGAAATGAGTGTTTTTAATTTGAATTGTATTACTTAGTCACTATGTTATAAAATTCAATGTTGTCACTTAGTCTCTGACTAAGTTATAAATGTGTCATAAGTTTTAAAATGATTGGACGTTTACAGGTGTATTAGGTACAAACATGTTTTGTGTAGGTAAGAGAAGACGGTACGCATAATGTATTGGTCATTGGGATAGTTTCAATTCAGATTTAATGGTACTAATCTAAATATATTTGTATGTTTGACGGCCTGATTAGCGCAGTTGGTAGTGACCCTGCTTTCTGTGCCGAGGGTCCCGGGTTCGAATCATGGTAGGGACAAACTTTGTGTGATGAGTACGAATGTTTGTAACTGAGTTGGATGTTTAAATTTATATAAGTAGTTTATACTGGGTCCGCCCTCAGTCCATTGTACGGTGTCCATAATACCAGCGTTGCTTAGTGTGGGACCATTCGTCTGGCGATATTTAAATATATTTAAGTTAAAATGCCAAGCGAAAACATCGTGAGTCAACAATTACATCTAGTTTGAAGAACAGGAACTGTGAGATACAATGCTAAATGGCACAAAAAATCTGAGGATGTTAAAAAAACAATAAAACAAAATGGTTTTTGATATTTAAACGTAGCACAAACTCCAAGGCTGTGGTTCCGCTAATTTAATTAACTGAATATCGGAACTAGTTATATTTTGTGACTAAAAACATCCAGAACAAAAATCATTTTTAAATCGGTATGTAATGTAATGAGCGATGGGGATGTTATGAGACATGGAGCAATACACACGCTTCCAGTATCATAGTCTGAAATATAATAAATCAAAAGGTCAGGGTAAATTTAGTAATTTATTTTTAACTAGCTGTTGCCCGCGACTTCGTCCGCGTGGTATTTAACAAAGACAACCGTTGACAACAGCGTGCTCGCCCATTCTGAGCCCGCGGGACGCATTGCAGGTTGTTGCTATCAAACTTAATCATGCGCAGCGCTGCAACATTGGTTTTAATTTTTTTTCGTGAGATCCTATTTTTTTCTAAAATAAAAGTAGCCTAAGTTACTCCTTGTTACATCAGCTATCTGCCAGTGAAAGTCCCGTCAAAATCGGTCCAGCCATTTCAGAGATTACCCGGAACAAACAGACAGACAGACAGACAGACAGACAGACGGACAGACAGACAGACAAAAATTGTAAAAAATGTTGTTTCAGTATAGGTACCGTATATACATCCAAATGCACTTAGTAAAAATCGGTTATTTTAATATTACAAACAGACACTCCGATTTTATTTATATGTATAGACTAGCTGTTGCCCGCGACTTCGTCCGCGTGGTATTTAACAAAGACTCAGCCGTTGGCAACAGCCTGCTCGCGTTCTGATCCCGCGGGACGCATTGCAGATTGTTGCTATCAAACTTTATGATGGGTTATGGGCAGCAAAGTAAACGATGTAGAAAAGATAGAAATGGATTTAATAAGTAAGAATACACACGGACATGTCGTAGAGAAACTGACAAGCAAGTGACAGCTTTGCTTTTCTGTACGCAGAGGAGTTTACTATCTAACACTCCCCCTTAAACTACTCCGACATAGTTCAAAACATAAGACATACAACTTATACTCACAGCAAACTAAAAAACAACAACATATCAACATTCTTAAAAACAAACATAACTAAACCGTCATAGCATATGACAACTCTAACTACCTATGTCTAATAACCTTATTATAAATTAGACAAACATAAACCTTTAACAAACTGTACATGTTTTTCTTTTGTCAGAGGTTTAGTCAAAATATCTGCTATCATCAAATCTGTTGACAAATACTTGACATCAATAACATTTCGCTTTATTGCCTCTCTAATGAAATGATGCCTCACATCAATGTGCTTAGTTCTGCTGTGGAACATTGAATTGTTAGTTAACTTCTGAGCAGATTGGTTATCGTTGTACATTAAAACTTTACAATCTTTCTCTAACAATTCATACAGAAAGTTGCGAACAAAATAAGCTTCCTTGCAAGCATCTGACATCGACATATACTCCGCCTCTGTGCTTGAAAGAGCAACTGTCTTTTGTTTTCTACTCTCCCAGGCTACTAAAGACTTTCCAAGTTTAAAAATAAAACCTGTGTATGACTTCCGGTCAATATCGTCGTTAGCCCAGTCAGCGTCAACGTAGGCGGTGACACTGTCCAGTCCTCCTTTTTCAAATGTCAATGAAAAATTGGACGTTCCTTTTAAATACCTTAGTATACGTTTTGCCGCTTTCCAATGAACTTCTGAGTAAGTTTCGTTAAATTGGCTTAGCACACTCACTGCGTGAGCAATATCCGGTCTACTGCATACTGCAATATACATTAGACATCCAATCAAATTTCTATAACTATACTTCTCTTCCTTTCCTTTTTCATGCGAAAGTTTTAGCCCCTTTTCCATTGGTGTCTTGGCGGACTTACAATCTGTCATCTGAAATTTCTCTAGCACTTTCATTATATAACCAGATTGATCAAGAGTTATTTTATTATCACTCTTCTTAACTCTCATACCTAAAATGTGGTTAACAGGACCCAAGTCTCTCATTTCAAATTCCTTCATCAAATCGCTCTTTATTTTCTTCTTTAAGACCGAATTAGTACTTGAAAACAATAGAATATCATCCTCGTACAAGGCAATGATCAACAATTCACCTAGCATTCTTTTAAAATACACGCAGGGTTCTGACGAAGTTTTTCTAAAATTCATTTTCTTCAACAAAACTTCATTTAATTTATCATACCACATCTTGGATGCTTGTTTCAGGCCATAAATGGCTTTATTTAATTTATAAACCATTTGTTCTTTACCTTTCATTTTGTAACCATCAGGCTGCTCCATATAGACCTTTTCTTTTAGATCGCCATTCAAGAACGCAGTTTTCACATCGAGTTGATCGATATCCATATCGTACTCCGCAGCTATAGCCAGTAACATTCTAATAGTAGAGTATCTTACCACTGGGGAAAATGTTTCTTCGTAATCTACACCATACTTCTGAGTATAACCCTTTGCCACGAGGCGAGCTTTATACCTCAAGAGTTCACCGTCCAGACCTCTTTTCTTTTTGAATACCCATCTGCACTTTATAGGTTTTTGGTCTTTTGGTCTCTCAGTAAGTGTCCAACATTTATTATCAATGAAAGATTTGTACTCATCTGACATAGCTTTTCTCCACTCAACTGCTTCTGAACAATCCATGGCTTCCTGTACGCTTTCTGGCTCATCACCATCGCTGCAAAATTTCTTCACCAGCAGCACAGACTGCGCATCCATCTCTGGATCTTCACAGTCTGACATGTATGATGTTGTATCGTCCAAGCTCGTATCACCTGGAATATATGTTGGATCCGCACAGCTATTTGATTCAAAAGTGTCGTCACTATCTGAGTCATGTACTGTATTTGTACTCATCCTTTGCCCTCGATCATCAGACAACTCTGGACTTACAGTAGATAGCTCAGACGGTCCATCAGGCTGTATAAATACCAAGTCCTGATTATCATCATGTGACCTATTCTTGTAGAAACTCTTTTCCAAGAAAACCACATCACGAGCCCTGACACATTTATACGAATCAGTAGGATCCACAAGCATGTAGCCTTTCGTATCGTCACAATATCCAACGAATATATATTGTTTTGATTTTGAATCTAGTTTGTTTCGATTCTTTAAAACAACTGCATACGCTAAACAACCAAAAATACGTAAATGGTTTACGTTCACCTTTTGATTGGTCCACTTCTCCTCAGGAACTTTTCCAACTACAGCCTTAGTTGGTGTCCTGTTCTTCAAGTAAACGGCAGTATTCACAGCTTCCGCCCAGAATTTGTTCTCCAATCCTGCATCTCGTAACAAACACCTTGTTTTCTCCACAATAGTCCTGTTCGCCCTTTCCGCCACGCCGTTCTGTTGTGGGGAATACGGGACTGTTGTCTGATGCTTGATTCCACTTTTCTTTAGGAAATCCTGTAATTTGGAATTTACAAATTCACCACCGTTATCACTACGAAGAATTTTTATTTTGTGATTAGTTTCATTTTCTACCACCGCTTTAAAATTCTTGAAATGCTCAAATACTTCATCCTTCGTCCTCAAAAAATACACATAAGTTTTTCTAGTGTAGTCGTCGATGAACGTCAGAAAATACTTTTTACCGCTAAAAGAAACACATGGCATAGGGCCACACAAGTCTGTGTGAATCAACCCTAACACTACAGTAGCTCTGGTGTATGACTTCTTAGGGAAAGGCAGTCTAGTCTGCTTGCCCTCAATACACGCAGTACACGGATGAAAAATATTTGTATTATAGTTCACTCCTGTCACCATACCTCGTTTCAAAAGCGTCATGCTCCTGGAGTTCAAGTGGCCTAAACGACGATGCCACGTCTCCTGAGACTCCTCTGCTACTTTACCTTCCGAACTTGATGAAGCTCGCAAGACCGTCTTGCGATCCGATTGAAGTTCCTTACCATCTGTCAATGCACTGAAAGAAACAGATTTATTGATGCTCCCTACATAAGGTTTAGCGATGATATCGAGTTTATAAATACCATCCCTTAATGTTGCAGTAGCTAGAACTCCCTTAACATCGGATATACAACACATATGTTTATCAAAAACTATTCTATAACCTTTCTTTACTAAAACACTCACAGATAGTAAATTTGCTGAAAGATTAGGTACATAATAAACATCTGTTATAGTCCTTACACAGTCTTTAAGGTTTACGGTAACCTGTCCTCGACCCGCTGTCAACAGCCTCTCACCATTTGCTACGTTCACTACAAACGGCTTCTCACACACAAAATCGTGCAATAAGTCTCTGTTGTTGCACATGTGACTCGTCGCTCCACTGTCCACATACCACATGTCATGCTGGATATTCGCCGTTAGTGCTGTCAAGGTAGCCTGCTGGTGTACCTTGGCTTAAGTCACCTTCTTGTTTCCTTTCGGGCAATCCTTCATAAAATGTCCAGTTTTCTTACATCGAAAACATCTAAATGGTTTCGTAGTGGTTGACAAAGCCATTGTATCGTCAGTCTTCTTGTCACGACGTCCGTACTCTTGCAATAATTTACTTTTTACAAGACCGCTGGACAGCTTGACGTTCGAATTCTCGAGGGCCATCACGAGAGGATCATAGTCGGGTTGCAATCCGCTCAACATAACAACCGCTAAGAAATCGTTTTCCAGGGGTGAGCCAATGTCCTGCAATTGTTGTGATAAATCTGACAATGTGGTGAGATAACTTTCCATGCTGCTGTGCTCATTCAGTTTCGTACTGAATAGTAATCTTAACAATCCTAGTCTGCGACACAGTCCTCTGTCTTCATAGGCTCTACTTAAATTCACCCACGCTTCTTGCGCGTCCTTCGCATTTCTAATGTATGGAAATGTACCTGGTTGCACAGACAGAGAGATCTTCGCTAAAGCCTTCTGTGACTTTTTCGGACAGACTTTTTCTTCTTTGCTATCACCTTCAATGCAATCCCAGAGGTCATCGTGTATTAAAATCATTTTCATCATGAACTTCCATGTTGAATAATTGTCGATACCTCGTAATTTGTCGTTACATTGAATCAATGTGTTTGCTGCCATCTTTTCCAAAATTCACCCGATCGAAAATTTAATTATTTAATTTCACGAAAAAGGTTTGGAAATATATTTACATAACTACAGGGAACTACGCCCTGGGCCCATAACCTGATGGGTTATGGGCAGCAAAGTAAACGATGTAGAAAAGATAGAAATGGATTTAATAAGTAAGAATACACACGGACATGTCGTAGAGAAACTGACAAGCAAGTGACAGCTTTGCTTTTCTGTACGCAGAGGAGTTTACTATCTAACACTTTAATCAGGCGCAGCGCTGCAACATTGGTTTTAATTTTTTTTCGAAAGATCCAATTTTTGTTTCTAAAATAAAAGTAGCCTATGTTACTCCTTGTTACATCAGCTATCTGCCAGTGAAATTCCCGTCAAAATCGGTCCAGCCATTTCAGAGATTACCCGGAACAAACAGACAGACAGACAGACAGACAGACAGACAAAAATTGTAAAAAATGTTGTTTCGGTATAGGTAACGTGTATACATCCAAATGCACTTAGTAAAAAGCGGTTATTTTAATATTACAAACAGACACTCCAATTTTATTTATATGTATAGATTTACAAAGCAAACTTATTATACAAGATTTTCCTTTAAGACTAGCGCTCAAGAGTCTTTGCCTTTGCCCCTGTTGGAAACATTAAAACATGTCTATGCTTAGACAGATGAATTATTAATAAGCTGTCACTTTCTGCTCAAATATAACTTCGTACTGTGCATACAGCTTTTTTTTTACCCGCCTTTTCTGACCTTCTAACAGCCCCACCCTATTCTCATAATATTTGAACAGTCTCCATCGTATCAGTGTCCTGAGGCAAAATCCTGTATGAAGATGCACATCTTCATACAGGATTCTGACTTAAGACAAAACTAGAGTCACGAGGATCGTACTTCGCATTTATGTCCAACGGTTTTTCCATTGTTTCGCGATAAGTATGATGATCTTATTAAGTACACTAGCTGCGCCCGCGACTTTTTACGCGTGACTATTTCGAGAAGCTCTTTGGCATGAAGTTATTTATTAGAATTTTGTCATGAAGTTATTTGACTATCTTGGAGAATCAATCCATTTTCCGCGACAAGTATCACTATTTCCACAAAGACCGCCTATTCAAATATTTTTTTTAGAGAAACCAACCTCCCCCCACCCCCGGGGCGGGAGGACATCCATTTCCTGACATAAAAGGTATCCTGTGTCACGACCCGGGTTGTAGTACTTATTATCATATCAAGATTTATGAAAAGCCGTCCAGTAGTTCTCTCGTGAATGACTTTTTAATTTTAATATTTAATGTACAGACACGAATACTAGTTTGACTTTTTTATAAGTATAGATAGGGTCATTGTTTTTCAAGTACGTTACACATCGAGTACGGGCCCATTCAGATGAAGGCTGCAAGACTGGTTTAAAGTGGGCTAGGAGTGGGTGTAAGGGTACCTATTGCATTGCATTCCAGAAGCCACGAATCCCATTTACTAGACGCTCAGACTTCGCACGTGACGCGCATGCCATATTGTTGGTTGTCCCGTAAAGCAGTAAAGGCCATTTACGGTCAACGGCATTTTTATCTTCAGATAAAAATGAATCGGTCCTATCATATTCCTTTATATATATATCATTTAATTTCTCCCCTATTACATTGCGTCCAAATACTGTCCTCGGTAAATAAGGCAGCCATTTTTCATATTATTTACTGGGAACTAATCATACCGTCAAGTAGTCCGGTAACTTGTCAGTAAATTATGCTTAACTTTACTAATAGGGTTAGGGTGGGTTTATTAGGCCTAGTCTACAGATTAGGTCTGCATAGAATATCCCAAGTTTGATATTTTAAAAACCATTCCACTTGAGGTTAGCGAAATATCTACCCCAAGGAGGGTGAGGTTGTTTCTAAAAAAAAGTATAGGTACTATCATTGGTGAAATGTGTGTAAGCTGTAGAGTACGTCTACCTAATCCTGCGAGAAAAATTAATATGTCCAAAAAAAAACCTACAAGTCCCATGACCTTTGACGACAGTTAATAGTCAGTTGTACGCCTCTTTATGTCTCATGATCCGCGCACGCGCCCATTCGCGGCGACTGCGTACGCGCACGTGTGTAAGTGAGCAGCGGAACTAATGCCGCCGGATGTCCTTTATCTGCCGGCCATTCATCTCGACACAAACGATGACAACTCGCCGTAAGCTTTTACTAGTGACGTAATCACATTTGGAATACATAACGCGCCTGAAAGTGGACTTTACATGTGTTAGTTCTCTGTATCGGTGTTATGTAAATTATTATTTGTTTGGACTGTGGTACAATGAAGTGACCCATAAAGTTCCGTGTAACAATTGACAAATATTAAATTTTTAAATTAGCGTTACTTCACGAACAATTTGTTAATAAAAAATCTTAGAATTTGAGTTACCTAAGACGTTTCCTACTTGTTTTTCTTTAGTATTAGTACTAGCACGTGCTAAGCAGAGCTATTGATAGTTTTCAATCGAAATTACATAGAAAGAAAGCACAACTTAACAAGCCGTTGTTAGGTTGCGGTGGCCAAATAATAAAATAAAGAAATAGCGACAAAATTATGAACTCGACGAAAAGTTTACACATTCAAATGTTAAAGCAAACAAAACTGTGCAGTTAACGCGGCAATTTTCTAAGAAAATGTAGTCAAATAAGTCTTGTGCCATGTCTGTAGGCACCATATTTGTCACATTAGCAAGACTGCTCTACCCGCTATCTAACGGAAATGAGATTTATAAGTACACTATGCGAACGGCATGTAATGTAAACTAGCGATAGTAATACTTACCCACTCGTTGCTTGCATGACGGACATAAAAAAAATATCTTAAAACCTCCAGTTGCAAAGAGCTTTATCGGCAATTATGAATAAGTATGTTATCTTATCGATTTTGAGCATATAAGTTTATTATGGAACCTATTTCGTAACATAAACCACTTCAACAAATATTTTTTATTTAATTTGAAAATACTTGATGTTGTACAATGTTCTGTCTTTATGGAGTCGTTTTTTTCTTGTTGGGTTTTATTCGCTTATATTTATTTCAATAAAAACACGATAATTAACTAAAACACATTTTAATATATGTAATTCAGTTTTGGATAAGAGTTAGGTTTTATAAGAGTTAGGTTAATATTCTTTTTTACTTACAATGTGACTATATTAAATTACTGAATAATCATTACGCAGCTTTCTACACGTAGAAGGCATTGAAATAACTGAATTATTCGTAGCTTGTAGACTCGTGTTGTCGGACCATGAACATCGTAAAGGCACTGTTTAACTGTACATTATGTCAACTCCTCTGTACATTATGTCAAGCCTCTACGCAGCGCTCCCTTTTTTTCTGGGTCTCTTACCGCCCGCCTTTAGGCCTGCAGCGCCCACAAGGGGGGCGTTATCGCCCACTTTGGGAAAGGCTGCTCTAGGGAATGTCCGTTGCGGATCGACGCGTGTCACTATTACGCGCGTAGTTCATAGAACCTGTACAATTTTCCTCGTATGAATGTTGTATGTAACTTACATCTCAGGTATAATGTTTTTGGTCGTTTATTTGCACCGACATTTTTCCTTAAAAATCCAATATGACCTCCAAATAAACTTGATTTAATTTTTAACTGCTTTGTAAATGTTTAAGACCTTGTTACTATATACCGCACACAACAACCTCCGATTGTCATACGACATGATGTCATTACTTTCATACACTCATAAGATAAAAATATTGACTCTGACGTATTTATCGTCAAAAATTAAGACACTGGGCTCTTCTATAGTTCTCTTTTTCCCGCTTTCTCATTGACCCCTTTATCCTTGAACATCCGAACGACACTACTTTTTTTCTAGCTGAGATAACTACTTCTTGGTCCTCATATATATTCTCATCTTATGTATATCCTCATGCTAGTGAATCTACATGTGACTTGCCTAAGGGACGCTTGGAATCTAATAAAAGAGGAGTTTTATCAGTATGGCAGGTTCGGTCATGGATTCGAGCGCAGCGCCGGCAGTTGTTTCCTGTCGTCACACGCCTTTAGGAAGTGTGTCTAGTGATGCGTGCGCGCGCGCAGCCGCTCGGGGACAGCAGACCAGTGTTGCCAGATTGGGTATTTTTTTCGCAATTCTGGGTAAAAATTTTAGCTTTGGAGAAATGAAATTCTTAGAGAAAAATTTGGAGAAAAAAATACCCATGCAGTGGGGATGCGTAACGTAAAAAAAGGTCATTCTACTGCTTCAGTTTGGAAATTAGAACGATGCGTAACGTAAAAAAAAAATAGAACAGTATTTCAAGGAAAAAATAAGAAAAAGGCAAAAAGCTAAGCCGATATTATTAACTTCTTGCCTTTGGGTAAAACTCAAGCAAATTGTATCATTTTGGAGAAAAATAATTTCAAATTTGGGTATAAATAGAAAATCACATCTGGCAACACTGCAGCAGACCTAGCTTCGAGCGTGCGCTAACGTAATGATTATAATTTCTTTGCTTGTACATATAGATGTCAAATTAATTAGAATATTATTGTGCTTAGACTTTAGATATTGGCTTGTTCCGTTTTGATCCTAAGACTTCTCATTATTTTTTTCTTCATTCGGTCGATTGCTATTATTTTCTCAACCAACAGTTATTTTATGATTTTCTATTCTTGAAATAGAACTAATTTTACGAATTTTATCGCATTTATTTATTTGATTTTATATTCTTAATTCACCCTCTGCGTATTCCTAACTCAACAGATTTTCAAGCATTTGTAATATTCTGATAGCTTCGCAAATTTTCGCAAACGGTTGAGTTACTCACTCATGGTCGCGGACGAGTGCGAAAGCTGTACCGTGCGATGTTTTCCTCGCCATTAATAACCGAGAAGTAATAAAATAGGTACCCCTTGAACATGTTAATACGAAAAACTTGTCAAGTATAGAAATCTCTACCCATACATTATTAATCACGAATCATGATGCACGAATTTAGAATGCGGCCCGCATAAAACCTCGCACGCCGCCGCGCGCGCCGTTGGATCTGATAACCGAACATTTTAGGCACTGCAGAGAAAAGTGGTTGATATGCGTATGCGCCTCGCCCAGGGTTGCCAGGTGTTCGGTTTTTTTACCTAGCTGTTCTGAATTTTGGTTGGTGGTCGAAATGTCAAAAATATCGAAGTAATGAAGTATGTATGGTTCCGTGTTTTATTTCAAACCTATTTCACTGAGTACATCTCATATTAATTCGTTAATGATATGCATTTAAGAATGTATTGCTCATTACCAGGCCGCATGCACTGCTTTCGTGGTTAACCTTTAGTGGTTAACCATCTTCAATTTCATAATTTCTCTGCGGTTGTCACGCCGCGCCACCCACCGGGTTATAACGGCCAGTCAGTTCCATTCCTACATCAACTAAGAATGCAGTCCTTTTTATCCTTGTTCGGTATTTTGCCAAGTTTATCTGGCAGCCCTGGGCACGCCGCCCTCGCCGCCGCGCCGCACCGCTTTTTGTATGCGTGACACACACATTATCTGACCTACATATTTACGTGATCGCGTACGAAACCTCGTTATAATTGTGTTTTTTCTCAAGTAACTCCGTTTTATGACCGGAAACAGACGATACAGGTGTCGTAAATGAACAACACATTTGTTTACAAATCAGGAATTACTTATAACTTGCTCTTTCACTGCTTTTACTTTCCGCAAGGTACTGGCTTTATTACATACTAGCTGCGCCCCGCGGTGTTATCCGCGATTAAAAAGTTTGTCCTTTTTACGGGGATAAAAAGTAGCCTATGTGCTATTCCAGACTACAATCTATCTCTGTGCCGAATTTCATCCAGATCCGTTCAGCCGTTCTGGCGTGAAAGAGTAACAAACATCCATCCAAACTTTCACTTTTATAATATTAGTATAGATTGCAATATTTGTTAGCAAAATAAGTACATTTATGAAACTGTAACCGGGTTATGTCCATAAATTGGCGATCCAAAACAAGTGTTTTTAGAATTATTGTCTGTGTGTGTTGGTTTGAGCAATATCAGTCTACCTACACACACAAAGAATTGGGCTTACTTCAAAGGAGTTTTCAAAATTGAATAGCATATGTAGACTGAAAATATAGTGTGCATAACATCACACTTTTTCAATGGGGTGCGGCCCCGATGATCACAATTTGATTGTCGCGCAGACAGAACCGCGTAGTTTATTTCCCAAGTTCATACCTACCTATAAGACTTTATTTAATACTAGCTGTTGCCCGCGACTTCGTCCGCGCGGTATTTAACAAAGATAACCTTTGACAACAGCCTGCTCGCCCATTCTGAGCCCGCGGGACGCATTGCAGGTTGTTGCTATCAAAATTTAATCAGGCGCTGCGCTGCAACATTGGTTTTAATTTTTTTTCGTGAGAGCCTATTTTTTTTTCTAAAATAAAAGTAGCCTAAGTTACTCCTTGTTACATCAGCTATCTGCCAGTGAAAGTCCCGTCAAAATTGGTCCAGCCATTTCAGAGATTAGCCGGAACAAACAGACAGACAGACAGACAAACAGACAGACGGACAGACAGACAGACAGACAGACAAAAATTGTAAAAAATGTTGTTTCGGTATAGGTAACGTGTATACATCCAAATGCACTTAGTAAAAAGCTGTTAATATTACAAACAGACACTCCACTACGTGGCTAAGCTCATGTGAAATACCATTCAATCAAAACACAAAAGTAGTTATGCCGTGGCGTGAAAACATTTCGCTATAAATCAAAGGAGTATAATGTATTGCACGTCACTTGAGATGCGTGAAACGATCGCAATTTGCTAACGACCAACACACGTTACACTGAACTAAATGCTCTCGTCAATGTGAGCATTTCTTATCGCTTCGGAACATAAAAAAGATTGTGTCAACTCGCTGACATCGTGACTGTACTTAAGCCTTTACACGAATGTAAAACCAACGTATAATGCTACCTCAGCCGCCTCCTTCCTCGTTCAGATAATATGTGAAGATACGAGGATATTCATAAAAGCAAGGATCTTGGTATTGTGGCCGGATCATATGCAGACGAAGCGAACAATAATTATCGCCTGAGAATGTCAACACGCGAGCTCTCTACCTGCAAACGACGGTCCGCGTCGTGCACTTTTCATAAAAGGGCGAATATTTTTGCTACTATGTATGTTTAAGTAATTCTTTGTTCTGGGCCCGTAACCTTTGTTGAATTAGTTAAAGAGAATTGACAGCAGGCTGAGGAACTATTGCAGGAATATGGAAAGATAACTGGGACTATGGATTGATGATTGGATGGATATGTGATGGGAATATTGGAAGGGTTGCAGATACCTACAATAATCAGCTTTTATCTAATTGCTATTGGCAGGTGGCGACTCACCGCTCTTTAGGTGGGGCCATGTTTTCCATAGTTTTCCATATAGTGGGGCCATATTTTCTTACAAACTACACAGCCAGCTCGTATGCTAGCTAAGCTTAAATAAAGTATTTGCTATGTGTATAAAATGTTGCGATAACATTCAGTAGTGCGATACCAAACTATAAGTATCCAACTATTTGTCTATGGATCCAAAACATGTGTATACAGTGCTTATCGATCACGGCATTAGGTGTAATTGTTGAGCATTACAGTCTTGGGGCTTCCTTGTGAAGAGTATCACATATGTATAAGTACTAAAAAATGTATTATGTGTCAATAAACTTACTTCTCTGACTAGGGGATGTAATTCATAATTTACTGATTAGCAAGTTGTGATTAAAGAGAACTGCCAGATTTATACGTATTCCATATTCATAACAAAGTTATGGCAATAAGAGGCAGAAAGAATATTATGACACCTAAACAAGTAGAAATCTACTGTTACTGGAATGTAAACCGTATAGGTAGGTACTCACGAGCGCAGTGACTGGCAATAAATAACTGGACTGGAAGTATCTGACGATCGGGTTTTTACTTTGAGCTTTTCGCTTATACATCAAACATCTGTATTGTATATTTTCTGGCAATTTTGAGGGGCAAAAATTTAATGCTATTCAAAATGGCAGCGATCAAGCGATATTGCAGCTTATCAATGAGAAAATAGGCAATATTTTTAGCAGCAGGGTACGCCTTTCGCTCCCATGCATAGAGTTATTGGTCTAAGGGTTTTTCACAGACGTCTAGCACTGGCTGAAGATCATAGAGAAATCCCGAAGACTAGTATTTCATGTGTAATAAACATACTGAAAATACTTCAAGAGATAAGATGCTGTTCATGTATTGTATTTGTGTTATGTTATATATTAGATTTTACCAAAGATAAAGAAAATGAGGTTCTGAATACAACACGTATATTTTTCAGGTAGCGTTTGAGTAACTTTACTTCGTGCACTTAGATGTGGTATAGTCATGTTAGTTACACCATTTATAACTCAAAACCTCGATTATTATGATGTTTGATTTTTATCTATCTCCGCCTCAAATAGCAGAATAACTATTAAAACAAGGGAAAAAATAAGAAAGAAAATTCATTGTGAGGCATAAACGTCTTACAATATTTTATTCATTATTCTTACACCTTATATAAAGCATAGAAGGAATCTCTTCATTTCCAATTACAAATAAACATCTTATACAAACCCAAGTCACGTCCGATCGACGAGTTTCGAACAAAATCGATTCGAATAATCGAGTTCGCGACAAGCTCCAGTGAAAGTAGAATGTTATAAACAAAAAATACATTTTGATTCTGACCGCGTACATACTGTCTGTTTATAAATCAGGATATTTCCTATCAGCATTCCATTGGGTACGGATGTCGATTCCTGTGGCGATACATCCAGGTACGAGAAAAAAATACTTAGACACTGATGCTAAATATACTGACACTCGACACTAAGCGACACAGAAATGGCCTCTGCAACTTAGTTTTGCGGCAGTGTATACACTTAAGTGATACCTAGTAGCAGTAATAAGTATTAATTAGACCTAAATAGTATAGTCTAAAATCGGTCTTAGTCTTGAATTCTTAGTATTGGTCTTACATTTGTGCAAGAGACTAACCATCTTATTATAGCAAGAACAAGACTGATTCTGCAAGACTCTTCCATCTCGTAGTTACGTCAATCTTCAATAGTAATAACCCTATGTAGGTCTATTGTTGTCTATAATTAGGTGTTCTTGGATTTTATCGTGCGAAATTACTAAGACTACAGGCTTAGGACGATTTATAGAAACACTATTTACGACCTAGATGGACTTTATACCACAGATTAGGTTAATATCTCTACGAAACAATACAAATCAATGAATATGTAGGTTTGGACCTTTTTCCTACAATGGCATTACAAAAAAAAAACAGTAGAAATGTCATTTGTAACACAATTGTATATTGACGAAAGCATTCCTTATATTTGGGGGGAAAGTGTTTTGTACATTTGAACACGTTTTATTATTATTCTTCTGAACGAAACTACATACATAGACACCGACTTAACTAACACCGACATTTCATGGTACCTATGCAATATGAATAACTAACTAATAACCATTACAGAAACAATTATATACTTTATAAATAAATATTTATTGGATAGAGAGAGTCACTCAAAAATCATTATAACTGTTACTTTTCGTATGTATGTTAGTTTCATTTACATGGACATAGATAAAAAAGAATAAAAAAACAGTCTTAAACTTTTCGCAATATAGTAGGTAAGTAAAATGTTGAATAATAATGTATGGTTAAAAAAATATACGAATGCTTCAATACCCGTATGCCGACTTCGTTGATGTCTTTTTTACGTGTACGTGAGACTTTGAACTATTGGTACATTAGTTTTAACTACATAAATACTTGTTACAATACGCATGCTCAACACGTATCTGTGAATTGATCTAGCCATTTTATTATAATTTAATATGAAATAAGGCTGTATTCCCTGAAGGAGTATTGTTACTGCTTCCGTTAGAGATTAGATATGCATCGTCTCGGTCGTTTGTTATATAAATCAATGTTTAGTTTAAATCAATAGTGTGGACATTACGAAGGTAGCTTTCCATGATCTCCATGATTTATGACTCAAGCATTAAATTGTAATCTTCTAAAATCGGTATATCTTATTACGCAACATAACGACATAAGAAACTTTTTAGCGATTTTCTTGCTAAATATATGTGACCACATTTTCTACCTACGCAACAACCTTGGGCACGAATTGGTGTTTATAATACGACGACACAATGCAACATATTTTAAAAAGTTTTGTCGACTACACGATATATATATGAAGCAAACAATGACAGCCAAGTTTGTAGAACTCTCGCCTTGGTAACGAGGCTTGCAAGTTCAAATCTCGGCTGCACCTCTTAGAGTCTGGATTTCATATACGAACCTCACGTTCAACCATATTATCACTCGCTAGTACCTGGAAGAGAACGTCAAGCCCTCGGTACTTCGCCTGATCTCTCTCCAGTCGTGTCGGATTACCGTCCCATCGGACTATGAGAGTGAGGGAAGAGAGTGCACCGGTGCTTGCGCACACACTTGTGCACTATAATATCTCCTGCGCAGATGGCAAGTCTCTGTTTACATTGGCATCTGTGACCGAAATTCGGTCAGGAAGACTATTATTATTATAAATAAATCCGTAAGTCTGCATCGAAATCAAACGAGTTGGCAAAGAAATCGACTCTCTACGTTTAGAGATGTTAATGTTAGTTGTGCAAGTAAACAACGAAATATACTTCATTGGGCAAGTAGGTTAACGTTCTCAACAGATCTCTTGGATTGTTTTAAATAGATTTTAGAAGAAAAAGGCTGACAGTGGATTCGCATTGTTGTGTAAGGAATGTTATCGTATTGGAAGTATGAGTATATATATGAGTTAAATTAGAAGCGTGAAATAGGCTTAGACGATGAAATAATATCTTCGTCTGAAGAAATAAGTAGGTATTACCTTTTAGACATTACACGAATAAGATAAGTTGGAGGACGTATATACCTTCGATGGAGGGTAGTGAATAATTTTCTTTTCAAATCCTCTTATTTTTCATTGCGGGTTTCAAGACTATAACGTGTTTAACTGTATTCAAAAAGAAGCTTTAACTTGTGGCCATTCTAATAGCTTTTGGATTATATAATATGGATTATTTTCTTTAATGTAATTTAATGTAATTGTTAATTCATGTTTTTTTTGTTCGGTCACGTGATAAAAAACGCTCCGGATTGTTGGCTGATGCGTTTTGACGTCAAACCGTCCTAATCAGTATGAGATTGTCAATACGAGATTGGTAATATTTATATATAAATAAGAAATACTAATGTCACTACGATCTCTTGCTACTTGAAACTTAATTAGCAAAGAAATTTCTCATAGTTTCGTTGATTACTAGCGTAGTAGAGAATATTGTTTACCACTTTCTATGGGAAAGAAGCGCCATTGTTCAATCGAGAGTGAAAATCGATCGCTTGTTTAATTCGCTGTTGCTACTGTCATGTCGTCTAGGGCAAGTTTTATTCTCACAAAAATAAGTACACGGAAATTGATGCGATTTAACATTGTAGGTATTAATTAAACTTCCATTTCGTTCTTATTTGCGATTAATATGCTCACGTATGACTATACTTATCGTAGGTAGGTGCGAATTACTTGCAGTCATTTTAATGGTTCTAATGTAAGTACTAAGTACGTACCTATCAAGATATACGCTTGTTCTACTATCCACTAATCACGAAAAACTACCGTTGAAATCTTGTTAATTTGTCAGATTAATGAAAACTTTATTACAAAAAACGTCAGTTAGGTAGGTAATTTGTGTAGTGTCTGCATTGTCTTACGTGTGGGGTCACAGCTTTAATAATACATAGTTAGTTGTTAGGCAGATAAAGTACCTTACTATTGATTATAGGTAAGCACTAAGCAACACCTATAGATGTATTTTATAGATTGGGAAAACCAAACAGTATACATAATTATTATGAATGGAACAAACAAGACTAACCGGTTCTCTTCAAACAAATCCGAGAAATAAACACATAACATTCACGAAAATAGGTAGGTAGGTAGCTCCTTATCATATGAGGTATCAATACTTACAAAAAAGAAGTTATACCTACAATATTAATAATAATATATTGTCAGAAATAAGTAGCGACCCCGACCACGCCAAACCCAAAGGTGGGTTCGTTTTCCTCAATAACCAAATCTACTTTTTTGTTTTAACGGTAGTTCCGTAGCTATGTACAAGCGTGCTGATAGGAATATTTTTATGGAGGAATACACCTAGCAAGTTCACTCTTTTGCACCCTCCTCCCGAAGCCCATGTAGGTATACACAATAAGCCGCTAAATGAATCGAGAATTACGGTATCAGGGACCGTCTCCATCGCATAAAGCGACAATTAGGACAACTGTTAATGAACGCTCATCAATTAAAAACCAATAAGAATCTCGTGCGATTAACGACTGATTACCCACACATTAGTCAGTCCCACTTTCTTCTGAACGCTACACCCAACAGCCAATAAACATATGACTTTCTGTCCGTAATATATAAGGTACCTTTACCGACTCGCGAACGTTTCCGATCTGCAGGTGTCATAATTCACGTGTAAATACCGCTGCTACGTGGAAGAAATCCGTCAACATATCGACATAAAAATGTAGAACGGTGCGCGTGAGTCGGTCATCAGTCAAATTAAGTCTTACGAACTGCAATTAAAGATAGATCTTAGTTGTTAAATGCAGGTATCAGTTAAGTAAACATAGATCATAACGTTAGACTAGATTTACCGTTAAGATCCGCTGCTGATCGCTGCACGGTCAAGCGGAGCTGGTCCTCATATCACAGGCACAAGCACTAGTTGAACTATCACCAGAATACGATCACTTCACACGATCACCGATGATGGTCGCACATTTCGTCGGTCGCGGTTTGTAGCTGTCTGCGAGGGTCGCGTCGTGCGCACAGAACCAGCAAATGCGACGGAGCGTGAATCTTAACCTACCTGTTGGTTCTGTTGCGCTTGCGTGTCGCCTGACGACCACCCGCCGGACTGCCGCACTGCTGCACCGACCGACCTAGCCGCCATCTTTAATAAAACCTTCCTTTACAACATTTTATGTATCAAATACTTTATTAAAACATCGGAAACATTTCCAATGAAATCAGTAAATAAAGATAAATGGTTAAAATTTTATTTAATATTGTAAATACCCATTATATCATTGTAAAGTTGAGCGTGAAAGCCTTAATCTGCTTTATCCATGCACACTAATGCCATCTATTGTGATGGGAACTAAGCTTAATATTGTTAAACTGTAGTTACTTAACCTTAACGGTAATTAAAGGTTGTTTAGTGTAATAAACGAAAAATTGATCCATTTTAACTAATAATTAACCTAATTATAGGGAACCATACTGTAAAGAAATGTTTTCTCTGTACATTTCACAGGTTTCACCGTTGACGTGTGTGTAGTTAACCCAATTGGTTAAGATTAAATTAATGCGATGTTATTGAAATAGATGGCGCTGTGTATCTCAATACAGCCTTCACAAAAACCTTTATCGTCCCGGATATGCGCAGTGTATTTCTAAAAAGCGCATTACTCATAAATAATTTACCATATATTTTTTCTTATCTTTTCGCTTGATGTTTACCGTCTTATCTTTAATAAAATGTAAATTGAAGGTTAACTTTATGAGTCGGCTATAGCGAAAAATCTTTGCCATAAATATATTTTGAATAATCATCTTTATTTACACTAAAAATAGACATAGTATTTTCTATGATAGTGATAATTGATAGATCCCACATTGTATCTGTGACGTAAAAAAAATACTTATTGTAGATATATTAGTAGGTGTGTCTCTTTAATAATGAATCCTATATTCGACGTTGGGAACATGCTAGTATTGTGAATAATTGTTTTGTATACATGGTGTTTCCGTGTGAACTACTGAACGACAATCAGTTTGGTGTACAGTGTACACACTATTTGAACTGTTTAATATTTAAACCGTCATTTTGGTACTGAGTTATAGTAATGACAAAAAATATTAGGTACATACCGCCCAATGAAAAAGGTACCTTTTTTTTTTTTTTTTTACGTGGAGGAATGCGTTACGCATCCCCACTCGTCCGGGGGGACGAGAGGGGTATGTGGGACTCCCCGGCAGAGTAGTAGAGTAGCTCCCCGGTATACCCACTAAAACTCCACGGTGTGTCCTACTCCGTCGCATGTGCCGGGGTCGCGGGAACGCGTTGGCATACTTCCGCGACATCCCGGCACAAACTGAAAAAGGTACCTAAGTAAGCAGGATTTCAAACCGTTTTGTGCAGTTTGGGCAATCACATGGTAAGTAGTAAGTGCCAGTATAGTATCTACTTACCTACGACAATATGTAATTTGGAGAAATAGGTAGTTTTCTTTTCCCCCATGTGTTTAACAATGGATTCCCGCCAAGTATCGCCTAGCTGTATCAATTATACCAGTGAGTAAAGCTAGTGATGCTCAAAAATAAATGAATCGATACTAATTAGATCAATAGAATTACTAGGTAATAGTATGAATCAGAATCAGATTTTTTTTTATTCACGTAGACCATTATGTACCGTACTTATGAATCGTCAAAGGTTACAAAAATAC
Organism: Pheosia tremula; assembly: GCA_905333125.1. Lineage (NCBI taxonomy): Eukaryota > Metazoa > Arthropoda > Insecta > Lepidoptera > Notodontidae > Pheosia > Pheosia tremula. The sequence continues at coordinate 2,973,396 of HG995397.1, forward strand.
TATGCTACTACTTTACCACCCGTTCGGAATGCCGTTCCTATGGAGAAGAACGGGCAAGAAACTCCATGGTTGCTCTTTTTTTTTTAAATATCTATGTATTAATTATGAATACCTCTGAGTGTAAACAACAAACCAGCTCAATCGTTTGGTATGTTTCTTACATCCCTTTCCGAGATGATGATGTGATGTAAAAGCCATTTCGATTATGAAACGAAGGACCTCAATATTCGCGTGTCGGTTACGTCATAAACGTCGGTAAAAGGCAGACGGCCCGGCGGCCGGGCGGCGGTTGTGCCAGGTCCGTCTCTGCCGAACTTGATCGAACATGAATCCAAAACCTGCCCAAATGACGCAGACGACAACCATCTAATAAACGAATGTTAATTTCGTACCTACCTATCGCCGCGTCTTCATTATTAAAAGCAATATGGATTTGTTAAGTTTATAAATATTTATTTTTCGTCGTTGCAAGGATACTACTGCAGTATCCTCTTCTATTGTAATCGTAACGTCATCGAGAAAATATGCTGTCACTGTCATAATTATTTATGAAACGGTGTGAGAGGGATGGAAGACGTTACTTTACCGAAACGGTACGTAAAAAAGATTGTACTTGAGGTACTATGTTTTCTAAGAGAGTAGGTCAACTGTCTGTAATTTTCAGCGCGTCATCATCACTGACCAAAGATCGAACCAATTTAGCCTTTTGTTATTGTATGTTTTTTTTTTTTTTTTTTATTACATTATAGGCAAGTATTTGATCTCGATCTCACCTGATGGTAAGTGACGATGAGATCTACGATGGAGCATACTTGCCTAGGTAGGAAGGCGGCAGTAGATCGAGACGCTACATTCACTAGGCACATGCAGCGCAACTGATCTGACCCGCCATCCATGAATGGCAACACCGAACATCATGCCGGAACACGGCTAGGCCGCTTGGCGACATGGCTTTGTTCAGTGGGTGGTGACTAGCCACGGCCGAAGCCTACCACCAGTAAAATGTATGTGTATATGTATGTTAAGCGGGGTCGAGTTTTTTTCAAAACATTCAACAAAAACTCATACATGCAAAACATAATATATAGATACAAGACATGATTGTAGCCTGCCCCTCTTTACGTGCGTGAGGAAAAAATTATAGGTTTTTGTGTAGTGAGAAAAAAACGCAGAAGACCGCCTTGATACGACACTACTTATCATACGCGGTCGCAATGGCGTATGATGGATTTTTTAGCTATAATACAAAGTGGACTTTAAAGTATACAAATGGGGAAAGAGGAACCCACCACTGACCTTTGGCTTGTTAACTTTTGCAATTATAAACTAAACAAGTTTGATCGATAATTAAAGAAGCCAGCAAACACCGAACAAAAGAAATAAAAAACAAAACCGAACTAAGATCTCAGTCCATAAACAATCTATCACGAGTGACGGGACCCCAAATAAAATACAGTTCTTCAATAAAATGCAATTCTCCGCGCAACGAAGCGAATCATATTAATTGGGGTCCCGACACTCGTGACAGACAGTTTCTCGACTAACATCTTAGAGGAGTTCGGTGTTGCTAGCTTCTTTAATTATCGATTAAATAGTGAGGTTTATTTTTGAAAAAGTTTTCAAGCCGAGGGTCAGTGGTGGGTTCCTCTTCCCCCATTAACAATGGCCTTCAGCCACGTTTCGCCCAGTTCTATCAAGTACATGTAAAGTATACGTTAAGTTTACGGATAAACTCGCACTCGTCGTACCAACTGCTACATTCTAGTAGGTAAACTAAATTAAAGTTCAAGTGCACGAGTCATTCATAATTGCAATTAGCCGTATCGTACCGCCTACCTGTTATTGACTCTGTTAAATTAATCACTAATAAATATTCATTGTAACTGATTTGACCCTCGCCAATGTCACTGCTTTGTAAACACGGCAAGTACCTATATAAATAATAATAGGATAGTCTATGTAACCTATGCGTATACCTATATTTCCCTACTACTTTTGTATCAATGTATACGATATTGACTGATAATACTTCTATATTAATCTCGCCAGACGAACACACCAACTATACAGTCCCACACTAAGCAACGCTTGTATTATCAGTACCGTACAATGGACTGAGGGCGGACTCAGTAAGTATATAATATTAATATAGATATTAAATATCCAGGACTCGGGTACAAACATTCATGCTCATCACACAAAGATTGTCCGTACCAGGATTCAAACCCGGGACCCTCGGCGCAGAAAGCAGAAAGCACTACCAACTGCACTAATAGGGTCGTCGTTAGGGACATTATTTTCGATTCTGAGGTGGAATTCGCCAGTTTTAGTTTTTTTATTTGTCTGTTCGCGCATACGGGAAGACTACTGGACGGATTTTTATAAAACTTGGCATGTGATAGCTTTTTCAGGTCGTGATATAGTATACTTTATATCTCATGACATGCATGGGTTCCTGCGGGATAGCCATAAAAAATAAGAACCTCAATGACCCCTGGGTACAGTTAGTATCGAAGGAATTAAACTTTCTTTATGTATATTTATCTGAGTGAACCATTAGATACTTGTATACGATTTCTTGTCAAACTATGGAGTTGTATTATATATAGGTATATCGTTCGCCAAGGCCAAAGTGTTATCTAAACCTGTAAATCCTATCCCCAAACTTATAAAAAAATTATAATGGCATAATAACGAACATTTCAGACGAAAAAGTGCGTTATACTAGCTTTATAATCAATTATACCTTACTATTAATTTGAGAGTACGCCTATAATTTATGTATGTTCATGTATGTATATCTTTATTGAATTAAGGTTTCAGATATGAAACAGGACGCAAAAAATAATTTAATATACTTCGATAAAAAGTCTCTATAAATGTAAACATTGACTATGATCATAAATTTTATTAATTGTTACGTGTAGACATTAGAGAACCGGTAATATTTTTTATATAACCCACGAAATATATCGAAATATAGCATCATATATTGGCTCCGTGTTTTGAGGTCATGTGAATTATTTTAATATTGTAATATAAACGGAACCTTTAGAACGTATTTCAATATCCTTGTGTGTGCACATCATTAACTATTTATATAAGCGATAATTAGCGAACAAATTATCTAATAATACGTAAGACGCGTCATATACATAGGTACCTGCAATATAGCGACTTGCCCACTTCCCCCAAGGCCGCAGGCAGGGGAGTTCAACTCCCCACGAAATGCCAACCCACCGTTTTATAGATGTGTACTTGCTATGATATTCAAACTCTTTTATCGAATTGTTGTTGTTTCTAATTGTCTCTGGTCAAGAGTTGGACCCCCCCCCCCCCCTGAAGTGAATTCCTGGTGACGGCCTCGACTACTCATGAGTATATGAGCTGACACGTGTTGTCCGGATAATGCTAAAAAGAGTTGAATGATGGAAAAATTGCACGTTTAATGAAAATTATACTCACTAAAAACGTTGGTAATTGGTAGTTTGAAGGACTTTGTTTATTTAAATAAAACTAATTTTACGGATTTTATCGTATCCGTAAAATTAGATTTATTTAAATGTGTAGTATTCGCGTAAATATAAGAAATCAATATGTGGACTTTGTTTAGTCATTTTCGCACGTCAATACTTAGTTAGCTCTAGTAGGTAGTCGAATAGAAAAAGGATCGATTTTTTTTTATAAATTAGCATACTTGAATCCCTGATAAAGGACGTTCCATTTATTTTTGGTTCAACACTCCTTACCGGATACGCCGCTATAGTTGAGCAAAACATACGCCACACGTCATCAATCTACAATTTCCTGTAAAAAAATCTCGTCTCTATAATTAGTGAGGTACAACGGTAGGTAATATAGGGGATATTACTGCTTCGACACCTTAAGGTAATAATTCTCACTAGGTAATGCTTAGCTCTAGCGTAACGGTTTGCCACGGCCCTGAGATAATTTTCTTTCAAATGAAAATTTTCTTAAGCCGGCACGGACAACTCTGCAATAAAAATGAGATAAAAGCAAATGTTTTTTTTTACAACCCACACTGTATTAGTCACCATCTCTAATAAATTCTAATCAATTAAAAAAAAAGGAAATATTATAGGTACCTCCTTATACAAAGTGTGTTCGCTATCACAGTCACAGTCACAGGTGTATTAGTCACGAGAAACCAAAGAAAAAAAAAACATTATGCATATTTGATTTATGCAATAATAATCGGAGAGTTTTATTGTACGGGACATAGGCTGAGGCCAGACAATAGTGTCAAGACCAACGATGTGGGTTTAAGACATAACTTCATATTACGCGCAAGAGTGCACGGTTGTAACAATGTCGTGACGTTAAGGACATGTGAATCATATTGAGATTTAACCGGGTATTAGTTAAATAATGTCATTAAAGGTTAAATCCAGTTTACAAGGCCTCTCGTCCAGTGAACTGCGGAGTCTATTAGCGGCCAACACATTTTTTTTATTTACAGCAATGTGAAATAGGACACACAACAAAACCCCCAATTTTTTAAAATTATCACTCAATAGCACGGTAGAGTCAGTGCCGGATTAGCTATATCACAAGTGTTGGAATATGTTACGGGCCTCGCGCCATGGGGGGTCTCGCGCCTGTGCGCAAAAACATCTATCAAGTCGGTATAATAGGTATGGTATATACCACTTACAGTCCCATGAAAAGACGTAGTATTTATAGATTCCCCGCGTATTTGCTAGAGGCCTCGCGATGGCTTAAACTAGCACTGGGTAGAGTAGAGGAACCTGATATTATAGCTCTCTATTTTATCTCTACATAACTGTATCTTGTACCGTAACTGTACTAAGTAACGTCGATGTGTTCACACCTTAAGCGGTTGGCCATCCAAGTTTAAGTTCCGGCTCGCAGTGAGCTCTTAATAATATGATAAAAGCGGGCAAAATTTTACAATAATATTCACATACTAGTGCGCCGCGCGTTCCCGCCGTAGTAAGTCCGCCATGTTTATTTATTTACTTTTGTATTTGGTGCTGACTTAGGCACGTCCGGCTTCGGCAAAGCACGGAAGCGAGCGCTGTGAGTCAGCTCAATTAATACAACTGCGTTATAAATACTTGATTGAGTTATATGTATTGAGTATCTATAAATAGATGAGCTTTGATCACATGACTTATTAGAACGTGCTTAGGAAGTAGTTACCTATAGCTACATTAGACTAATGTAATATTTTCAGTAAACCTCCATTAGATTTAAGCAGTAAGGTACCTAACTAATAATAAAGAATATCTGTGCTGAGATATTTGCACATCTGGATATTTACGAACGGGTTTTTTTTATGTTTGAATGCAGGAGCTCTTATCTCCAAAATCACCCACATGGTTTCATAGCACACACATAATGTATAAAAAAAAAAATACACTGACCAATCTCGATATTACACCCTGTATATAGAATTCCATACTTATATGATAATACACTGTATAGGTACGCAAGGTCTGATTAGCTCAGTTGGTAGTGTACTTTCTGCGCCGAGAGTCCCGGGTTCGAATCCTGGTAGAGGCAAACTTTGTGTGATGAACATGAATGATTGTGCCCGAGTCGTGGATATTTAATATCTATATAAGTATTATATACCTACCAGATAATCTATTAATTCGGTTAGTTCATGTGTTTCATCGCATCGTAGAGATGGACCTCATATGTAAGAATTTGTATCCTTACCTAAATTCGGCATGTAGGGAGGGTACGTTAACTAGTTTTCTTTGGAGAATTTCGCCAAATTCATCATCGACCAGATAAAACCAACTATACACCGGCTGGTCTTATTAGCATATACGTCGCATTATCGTAACTAAACATGGACGGATACACATTTATTATTTATATAACTTTTCGTGTGCATATTATTATTATAAGTTATGTTTCACACAAATCTTGGGGCACGTGAACGTTGACCTTCGATACTACACTATTAGTACAATATTTGCGAGCTAACAGTCAGCGCATTGAGAATTAAATGTCATAAATAGGCATCGTCCGCTAGAAGTGCTGTTCAATTTTCCATAAACGTCTACTCCTGTAGGTTTCATGGGTTTTTTTTTTCAAGATCTCAAGAATGGATTTTTTTGTTGGTAAAGTGTCAGTATCCACTACTTAAATGTTAGGAGGGCGCAGGGGTATATAGGCCAAAGCCTGCTGAGGCTTGATGCATTAATTCGAAATCTCTTTGAGACTTTGAAATAGCTTTAGACGTACACTATACTTGACACTGGCAAGAAACTACCTAATGGTGATGCAATATATTTTCTTTTTAAAGAAGATGTGACATATATAATGGCAGATGACTCCAGCGAGGGATCGCGAGCATTTTGACACTAATTCTGGGCTGATGCTAGTTAACTCTGCCGAAGGAATGCGAAAAAAATACGATGTCTATCAACGGTAATCGACCTTCTGGAAGCTTATCAATACGTGACGTGTTCCAGGATATTCTATCACGTAATTTAATTAACCTATTGCAGCACACATTATCTTTCTCTAACCCTGAACTATGTTCAAACGGAACCCCTTCGCTGAGTCACTGCACCCGTCATATTATATTACCTACATGCGAACGTTGTATGCAAACGAGAAATAATATTATAGAATTAACAGACGATCGAACTTGGCACGGGCCGGACCACGGATTTGTCCGCTCCGTACCGAATCTGTGCGTCTAGATCAGGGATACCCAAAATGATCCGACCCTTTGGGGTCGATATCGGTTTCCCAGGGATCGACATAAACGAAAACTGATTTTGGGGGTCCACGAGATCTAAAAATCAACCCTATAAATTAACACAAGTTTTATTTGAAACTTTCAAGATACTGTATAAGTGGTGTTATGTGCACCAACTTGTTATAAGAATGACAAATATTTCAGTAGGAAGTATCATTGTGGTACTTTCAAAAAACTCAACAAGTCGATAAGCGTGCACAAGATGAAATTATTGTTTTGTATCAATAGAAAAATACTAGAGATAGGATTTTTAAAGTAATTTGGCTATGGGGGTCTCTTGCTCAAAATCCTTTGGGAATCCCTGGACTAGACAATAGGGTACGTAGCGGAACATGTCCGTGGTCCGGCCCGTACTAAGTTCGATCGTCTATTAATACATACTATTACAAATTTATACGTTATTATAAAACAAGCGAGGCCACAAATGAATTAATTTAAATAAATTAAAATCTTAAGTTCATATGCGAATAACGTAAACGTATTTTCCCAAAATATATGCCGTAGAAACGTTCGAGAAAAAAAAATACTAAGGTCAGCGAACCAATGGCGTGTAATCTCTTACCGACTGGCATTTTTAACATCCTAAAACATACCATAATACGGATCTTGATTCGCGAGAGACCTACTTATGATAATACTGATAGTTTGCACGGCGCCCCATAAGGTTATTAGTCTCAAGTTGAGTGTGCGCTTAACTCTGTGAGTTGCGTTTGAGAATTCTACTGTAATTACCTACCCACAGCAGCCACTGCTCTCTGTGCCAACGGCACTTTGGAGGTAGCAGTATAATAACTGCAAATAAAACAACATCATGATTTAAACTATTCGTGCATATGAATATTCATATCTACGAGTGCTATAATCAAATCGAGCTCCATTTCGTCAGATCAATGGTTCGTCAGAAAAAAAATCGCATAATCATTACCATGAGGAAAATCGACTACTGATAAATTATAACTAGAATTACGCCAAGTGGACCAGAAAAGGCGAAGGAAGGAAGCATAAATAAGCAGTCTTGTAATGTTGAGAAACGATGAGGAAGGATATCCTTATCCTGCTCATGACATTATCGAATTAGACACACGCTCCAGTTCATGCAAAAATTGTGCTACGTACGGGAGGCCATATACTTGCATCAGTAGGTATGTGACTGAACAGGTACTTATAGAATGTATTATCAGACAGAGCTGAACTCCTTAAGGGCGTAGCCCAGCCGTGCTGAGGATAACTCGTTTATAGGCGAAAAACGTGTCGTATACTTTTTTAGATTCGAATCGTTTTGCGGGGAATTGCATATTAATTAAGATCCCGACACTCATGACATTTTCTTGACTGACATCTTAGAGTTTGGTTTTGTTGGTTTCTTTAGTTATCGATCGACTTGTTTGGTTTACATTTGGAAAAGTTAACAAGCCGCAGGTCAGGTGTGGGTCCCTCTTCCCACATTTGTTGACCTTAAGGACGTTACTTAGCTCTACCGCTACGACTTCCTGCGGCCCAACGTTCAAACCAAAATGTTCGCCGTGGCCGATGTTTTTTTATTTGTCAACAAGCATTTACTTATCTATACATATAAATAAAATTGGAGTGTCTGTTTGTAATATTAAAATAACCGCTTTTTACTAAGTGCATTTGGATGTATACACGTTACCTATACCGAAACAACTTTTTTTACAATTTTTGTCTGTCTGTCTGTCTGTCTGTCCGTCTGTCTGTCTGTCTGTCTGTCTGTCTGTCTGTCTGTTTGTTCCGGGTAATCTCTGAAATGGCTGGACCGATTTTGACGGGAATTTCACTGGCAGATAGCTGATGTAACAAGGAGTAACATAGGCTACTTTTATTTTAGAAAAAAAAAATTGGATCTCTCGAAAAAAAATTAAAACCAATGTTGCAGCGGTGCGCCTGATTAAAGTTTGATAGCAACAATCTGCAATGCGTCCCGCGGGATCAGAACGCGAGCAGGCTCTTGCCAACGGCTGAGTCTTTGTTAAATACCACGCGGACGAAGTCGCGGGCAACAGCTAGTAGGGCAATATAATTATATTTGCTGTTTCATGCGGGGCCATGCTGCGCTGTGGAATTATCTACATAGTTTATAATCTACAGTAAAGTCGGTTAATGGTCATAAGGTGACCAGGCAATACTGCCCCTTGTAGTACGTAAGACAGTTAGGTACTATTCTAAGATTATCGCAATTTCTGATTCAAAATAAAGCCGAAATAGTACCTATGTTAATAGCAAATAGAGTCGTGAAATCTTGGTAAACCTCCCAATTGTTATTTATTAAAGAATTTACGAACGAAGAGCGACACGGAACTAAGATCGAGGCTATATATATTTGATGTACTTAAGTAATTGAAGCCCGCTTGCTTGACGCGAGATAATAATCGGAAGGTAATCGATTAGTAGAGACTACACTACACACACGAGTTATACATACACCTGCGTAAACAATTTGATTTGATTATTCGCAAGCCGGATTTACTATTTAAATGTTATTGTCACTTGTTAACTGTTAAGGAAAACGTGACCAAATATATACATGTATGTAACGATAAAAACCTAACTGTAGCTGTGAATTTGAAAACATTATAAGTTTTTTTTTTAATTTTAATTTACAGGTCAATAAAAAAAATATTATTAGTCAGAAAATAATTTTTTTTTCCAACCAATTTGGAAGTTACAAATAAATTAAATTCTACGTGTAAACACCAATTTTACGAGTTCACTCCATTTTAGTAGGTACCTATATCTGTGACGTCAATGGAATTACTAGGCAACCGGAACGCTACTAAAGCTCAAAATGCTAGCCGACAGATATTGCAGATTGTACTTGGACTTTTTGACGGGAAGTCCAAGGAAGGCTGAAACTGCGAAAGAGCCTGTGCCTCGCCTGAGTACTATGATCTGTTGTTTATCTCGCTCGCTCGTACGCAGCATATCGCCGATCTTACCTCGCTTAGCTAAGCTTATAAGATAAGCTGTGAAAACTCTGACATATCTGAACATTCGTTGGCCAGCTTTCGTAAGAACTTTAAGAATTCTTTCCCCCAAAATATATTAAAAAAAAAAGTTATGTCTGCTTATTTTTTATTACTATGTAAGTAGATGTGTCTAATATGTATGTTTCGAAAGTAGGTACCTACTTATGTTATTTTTATTTCGCGAATGCATGAGGTGTTTGCTCATATTTAGTTGGTTATAAGTACATGTTAACAAAAACCACCGTACGTATTTTTTTCTTGACTTCTGAACCAACTGTCAGCAAACCATAAACAATCAATAAATGAGCTGTGCGGTTGGGCTGAATCTCTGGGTGACCTGGATATAGCCATTGAATAATTTACTGTACAGGACTACTACTTTTTTAAGTATGTAGTCGACACTTAACAACTCGTAAAGGTCATTAACCGCACGTAAGTATATGCCATTGTTTAGTGCGAACAATCTCTATTGCAATGTAGAAGGCGTTTGTCTACAGTCAGTTTGGGTACAACGATAATTTATTTTGGACGGTGTGTGGTATTCGCTAACCGGACTCCGTCAAACTTGGAGGCCGCATATGTGTACAACGTGTTATTAAAATAATGCAAAACCCAAAAATAATTCCTTTAGTATCGAGAGCAGAATCGGATACAAATATGGGTACTTACTTAGATTTATCGATGACTCAATTGGCAAAGTTGTTGGTAATCCTGTTTTCAGTGAAGAGGTTCTAGGGTTCTTTGTGTGATGAGCACAACATTTTTATATACCTGAGTCATAGTTGTTACAATCTATATACGTAGATAAGTTCCTATTATATACTGGAATCGCCCTCAGTCCATTGTAAAGTACCCATAATACAAGCTTTGCTATAGTTTGGGACCGCACGGTTGGTGAGTTGGTTTAAATCAACGACCTCATGTGTACGGCTCTTTAGAGGCCGTCCTTCGCTTTGGACGCCTTGTGGAGGCTCACTGACAGTTCATATAACGCGCATACCTCATAGTTCCATCTTAATCTCGACTGTTAACATCTTCTCGATACTAAGTATAGACTAGATTCCGATGTTTGATAGTACTATGAGTCCCTGTCAAGTGTCTCATTTTCTTCTCATCGGGGTCAGTATCCAGTGTATTCTGATATTTCTCATTTGATTGATTAGGTACCGATATTAACACGAGGCAATTGTCATAATAAACCACCGCGAATTGGCAGAACTTTTCAGGTTTTTGACTACCGTAGCCTGCCTCTTCAATTTACGCCAACATAGTATAAAACTATGATCGCGGAACGACGTAGTAAAGCTAAAGATAATTGCTAATCGATACGAGATGCCTGATAGATTTTCCCTAACATCGGTAGGTATACATAGTGTAAAGTACGGGTTAAGTACTCTATAGTTTTGGTTTTGGTTGTTAACTAAAAGTCACTGGTAGTTGGTAATAGTTGTTTTATTCTACTCAACACTAATATTAAGTATGGTTAATGGTAAATGGTAAAATGGTTACAATTGGTAAAATGGTACTAGCACACACGATGGTCGAATGTGTACTGGCGCCATATTCAGCAAACTCGCATCGTGTGATCGCGCCGACAGCAAACTGCTGACGATGCCAAATGGTGTAATAATGTACACCGTACATATTCCCGGGCGCGAAAGACGAAGATGCAAATGAGATGAACATGAAAGTATGAAATGATGATGATAAGATGAATTGAGGATGATTAACAAGGTGATTAAACATTAATTTATACAACTAAGTTAAAGTCATTAGGAGTCCATAGACATAGCTAGGGTACTCTTGAATTGATTACGAAGACAAGGTGACGTTGCCTTATCTACACGCGCACTATATTTAGCGCTATTTTTGTCCACACTAACACAAACCACTTTTGGACTTTCGCTCGATTGCGCGAGATAAGATTGGCTGTCTTTTACACTAACACATCGCACATTATCGACACTATCTTCTCTGACGACGCTGCGGGTGGCGGCCGCGGCGGCGCGGCGGCGCAAGCGCACGCGACGACACGCGCAGGCAATGCCCACAGCTGCCGCTGCGCCCACCAACACGTAGATAGCGGCGTAGTGGTGTATGTCGTGGGTAGAAACACCCTCTATAACACCTTCTTCTAACTTCGTTTGTCTTATCTGTTCGTCTATCTTCTTAAGGTCATCATTGAAGTTTCTGGTATTTTCTTCAATTTTCGTTTGTGTTTGGAATGGTGTGGATATATTTAATATGTGATTTATTGGTGGTATTTGAGGCATCATGTTATCTGGGTGAATGTTCAGATTAGATGTGAAAGTTTTGTGTGCCGTTATAGTAAAAGTATCTCCCTTGATGAGACATTCTTCTTGCAGCTTTATAATTCCAGCACCAGTAAGTCTCTCAGCTGTTATCGATTGACCGCATATCAGTCTGACTGAGCATTGGCCGCAACAAGAGAACAAATATGTGTTGTCCGTATACAATTGAGTCCATATCTGTTCACAAATTGCAATACTGGTTTTACACGCCTTGGTGGTTTGATCCAGGGTACACAAAGACTGGTCCGTGTTAAATTGGTACAACGGACTGTGCAAGGAGCACAGATGAGTCTTAACATCTAAATGCTTACATTGTTGAAGGTCAATATCAGACAATGTCCAATACAAATCCTTTTTTAAGTTAATAGCTATGTGCGTGGCTATCGGGACTAGGGTGACCAACAGATTATCAACCTTTTTCGGAATTGGTATTAATTGGTATAGGTCGTACAAATCTCGACTCACCAATGGTATTTTAATCTCGAATAGAAGGTACTGACTTGTGACTCTCGCCTTAACTTGCAGTAAATGGTAAATCTTAGACAAATTCTCCTGAATATTTTCTACGGGTAATGCCAAGTCTTTATCTAGATGTGCAGATATCATATTGAGTTCCTGTACAAGTTGTTCGGGTTTTAAAAGATGGATATTAAAGTTTCCATAGTAGATATTGGTTATGGTATCTAGCAAAGTGTTCTGTATGTATCTCAAACTGGTCAGTATGTTATTAGCAACAATAGACGACATTGCAAAGTCAGCCATGGTGACGAATAGTTGAACTTGTATTTTTGCTTCGTTTGACGCCTTCTCTAGAGCCAAAAGATGCTGGTTAAATATCTTATGCTCTTTATCCATGGTGTTTTCGACTCTTTTTAATAAATTGTACTCCGCTTCTATTATACTGGTTTGGTTTTTCCACAAATTTGCTATATGTTTTTGGTTAATTTTGATTAATTCTATCTCTTTGCTGTATTTGTCTGCAAAATCTTCGTCCAAAATACCAAACAAGCTATGGGCAACATAGCCTACTCCATTGATAAGTCCACGACGTTTCCTCGAGGGTAATATGAACTGCTGACCAATCAACATCTTGTTATAGTACGCGCACTCGTTGTATCCATGTTGTAATTGCAATAAGATAACGTCGCAGTGTAATTTGACTTTTACATTCGAACATATGTTTTCTAGGTATTTATAGTATTTACTAAACAGCTCATTTCCTTGCCAGTACGGGTTCATGTCGTAATATACTACTAACTTCCATTCATCTCGTACGAGGTACATGGACGATAGTTGGTCAAAGTAAATGGTTTGGTTTTCTGGTAACTTGGAAATAGAATACGCGCTTTGTACTGGTGACAAAACGAACATGAGTGTCATTAGTGTAAACGTTATGAAATGACACCAGCGTTTAGTAAAAACTTTTCTTGTTGGTGGTGGTTTTTGGTTACAGCCGACGTGATCGTCCGTTAGATTACTGTTCACAGGTAAAATGGACAGTTTCACTACCGGTCTTTTTATTATATTGCTCTTGGTTTTAAGAGTAACAACTCTGACATATCCATCCTGTCCGGGGTGCAGTTCTATAACTCGGCCTAGTGCCCACTTCCCGGCTGGTAGATTTTCATCTTTAATTATTACGATGTCATCAATGTTTATATTTTGTTTTGGTTCTCGCCATTTGGTTCGCGCTGACAACTGCGTCAGGTATTCTGACTTCCATCTATTCCAAATATCTCGGAAGATTTTTTGGGTGAGTTGCCACCTGGTTCGCTGGTCGTATTCCGTTTCAATAATGGTGAGTATAGGTCCACTCGCTAGGAAGTGTGATGGTGTGAGGTAGTTGAGATCCTCTGGGTCTTCTGTCAACGGACACAGTGGGCGGGAATTCAAACATGCCTCTAATTGGGTTAAAATGGTGGTAAATTCTTCGAAAGTGAGCTTCTGCTCTCCGATCACTCGCCTTAAATGGTGCTTGAGGCTTTTTACAGCGGCTTCCCACAGACCCCCAGCGGTCGGCCATGAGGGAGCATTGAAATGCCACTCTATCCCCATCTCCGAGATTTCGGTCATAAATTCATCGTCAAATATTTTCTTTAGATCTTCGAGCTCTTGGTTTAAAAGTCGACTAGCACCTATAAAATTGGTTCCGTTATCGCTGTACATGTTTTGTGGTGTACCTCTTCGCGCGGACATTCTTCGTAACGCAGCTAAGAAACTCGATGTACTAAGATCCGAGACCAGCTCCAAGTGTACGGCTTTGGTGGCCATACACACGAATACCGACACGTAACCTTTAGTGGTCTTTATACCGCGACCTTTGTTGGCTTTGATCAGTATACTTCCGGTAAAGTCTACGCCTGTATGTTGGAACGGTCTGCAAAGGTTACTTCTGGCTTCTGGTAAGTCCCCCATTAACTGCTGTTGTTGCTCTGGTTGATGTTTTCGGCATGTAACACAACAACGGAGGCGTTTCTTTATGGCTCGGTTTCCCCCTACGATCCAATAACTTTTTCTCAGATACGCCGATGTTAGTCTTGGTCCGCCATGGTAAGTAAGCTTGTGTCCGTGGTCAATCAATAATTCGGTAAGTCTACTACAGTGTGGTATTATAAAGGGATGCTTCATATTTCGGTCTATATGAGCATTTTCAAGTCTTCCGCCGACACGCAGAAGTTCCTCCTCATCCAAAAAAGGATGTAGATTGTAAATCTTACTTTTCTTATCTATGGCTTGGCCATTTTTCAGTTTGTAAATTTCATCCGAAAATTCAAGTTGTTGACAGTCTCTAATAATCATTAATCTAGATTTCTTTAATTCGGATAGATTTAAGCATGGTTGCTGGTTTTTGTTTCGTAAAAAAATTCTTAAAATCCATGCAAGTATTCGAATGACTCGCGTGAATGTGCTGTGTTTCGCAATCAGTAGTTGCATGATGGTGTCATCGTGAGATTGTATTACAACATTGGATTGTTTTAACTTTTTAGTTTCTAAATCCGTGGAATAGGTAAGTTGGTTGTTTTTAGGGTCTGGTTTATAGGTTGGTAGCCACTGTGGTCCCTTCCACCACAGTGGGTGTTGTCGTAGCTGTCCAGCAGTCAAACCTCGACTGGCACAGTCTGCTGGGTTTTCTTCGGATTTAACATAACTCCAGGACGATGACGGCATGGTTTCTGTTATTTGTCTTATCCGATTGGACACGAATGGTTTCCAACGGCCTGGATCGCCATATATCCATCCTAAAACGACCATCGAGTCGATCCAGCCATGTGTCTTGATGTGGTAATCTGGTAAACAAGTCTTGACCTTGGTAATCAATTTGGCTAACAAATGAGCACCGCAGAGTTCGAGTCTTGGTAAGCTGATATTTTTGCTGGTAGGTACGAGTCGTGCTTTGGCTATTACTAAAACCACTGACGAGCTATAACCTTGGTTGATTTTGCAATAGACTGCACTTGCATATGCCTTGGTTGAAGCATCACAAAATCCGTGCAGCTCTATGGTGTTCTTTTCCTTGGTACCTATCCATCGGGGAATCTGCATCTGTTCAATTTGGTTGATGTCGACTTTGACCTTCCTCCACTCTTCACATATCTGTTCTGGTAATTTATCATCCCATTCTAATTGTAATTGCCAAACAGCTTGGAATAATAATTTTAACTTGGTGGTAACAGGTGATAGCCAACCTAACGGGTCGAATATCTTTGAGACATCTGATAACAGATTTCGTTTGGAAGGATGACTCAATGTTTGGTCGATTTTAGAATTAAAAGTAAAAATATCTTGGTGCGGGTCCCAACGAAGGCCCAATGTTTTGGTGGATTCCATCTGTCGAAAATCTAAGTATTCTTGGGTTTTACTCGAATTTGGGAGTAATTCTATTGCGTTAGATTTCCATTTTCTTAAATTAAATCCTCCTGATTGTAGAAGTTTAATAAGATCCGATTGTAGCTTTTTTCCGTAAATTAGGCTATGGGAACCGTGTAATAGGTCATCCATATAAAATGAGTCCTTTAGGACCTCTGGGGCGTTGGTATCAGTATAGTTTAACTCTTGATCGGAAGCAAGCTGTCTCAGGGTCATCATGGCGAGGAATGGTGCCGCCTTGGTGCCGTAAGTAACTGTGGTGAGTTGGTATTCCTGGATGCGTGAAGAAGGGTTGTCCCGCCAAACTATTTTCTGTAAGGGCTGGTCATCCTTATTTACCCAAATTTGACGAAACATTTTCTCAATATCTGCACTAAATGCATAACGATATTGTCTCCATTTCAAAATTAAGGATAACAAATCCTGTTGTAGATTAGGACCCGCTTCCATTAAATCATTTATACTTAGACCACTAGACGTCCTTGCTGACGCATTAAAAACAACTCTAAGCGCCGTGGTGGTCGAGTCGGATCTTAGAACACAATGGTGTGGCAGATAACATTCCGGTGTTTGGTTACCGACAGCGGCGGGTATCATGTGGCCTAAAGAGATGTACTCATTTATAAATTGTTTGTAGTCATGAGCTATTTGCTGGTTTTGAGAAAATTTTCTTTCTAATTGTCGAAATTGTGCAATAGCCATTGGTTTTGACGCGCCTAACTTTTCTTCGAAATATGGTTTAAGTGGTAGTCTGACGTTATATCGTCCATCCTTGCTCCTTTCGGTGGTAGATTTATAAAATTGAACACACTGGTCATCACAGCTTGATAGGGATGAGTCTTCTGGTATATCTTCAACCTCCCAAAATCTTTTAATATCTTCGAGGTCATTTATGATGACATTGCAGTGGTAGGTTTTATTGACATTTCCGCATAAAATCCATCCAAATTGCGTTTGTTGCGCAACCAGCTGAGATGGCAATGTCTTAATTATGCCTCCTAATATGATGGCTGAGTAGACGTCTGCTCCCAGCAGTATGTCTACCGGACGACTGGTATTGAAGTCAGGATCGGCAAGCTGAATGTTGGTTATGCACGGCAATACTGGCTTGTCAAATGAATGGTTTGGTAATCTATTTATAAGGTTGGTCATGATGTAAACATCGGTGGTATATGTAAAATCATTATGTAGGGACGACATAGATATGGTAACTACGCCTCTACATTTGTTCTCTCTTGCGCCTACTCCAAATATAACACCCTTGCAGCCTTTTCGGGCCAGTTCCAACCTTTGAGCAGCATTTTCGGTTATGAGCGATGCTTGGGGGACCCTTGGTCTATTAGGGCACGCATCAGATGGGAACTACCGTCAGCTCCTTGGACGTTAACGATAGCGGTTGCTAACAGGATTTCGGCAAAATTTTCCTGCGACACGTGGCAATTTTGTTTATTCGACAATTCCACTTTGGTTGCGGCTGGTGATGTCGTTAAAGCATCGTGTAACAAGGAATTATGTTTCTCATCGCATTGGCGGCACGTTTTGCTGGACATGCATTCCTTGCCTTGGTGGTTCACAAGACAATTGTGACATAAATCGAATTTCGCAATCGTTTTAAGTTTCATTTCTGGCATTGATTCGCGGAACGACTTGCAAAAGAATAAAGGATGGTTTCCGTTACAAAGCGGACACTTTTGTGTTGTCACGTGTAGTGCCTTATGTTCCTGGTATGGTTTTCCGGTATTCTTATTGTAGTTATAATTCTGCGAATAATGTGGATATGGTTTTTTGACATTGGTTTCTTGGTTTGTAGATGGTTTGGTCGAGTCTTGTTTCCTCCTGAACGCCTCTAATGACGTGAATTTGGTTTCGAGGTAGCCAAGAAAATCTTTTAAAGACGGCAGCTCTCTAGGCTTTTTTACTGATTCTATGTAGTCGTTATGGGATTCTGCATCGAGTTTTTGCGCCAATAGATGAACGAGTAGTGGATCCCAAGACGACGTGTCGACTCCTAATTTTTGGATGGCGTGTAAACATTCGTAGGTCGTATCATGTAGTCTTTTAATGGAAGCTGAACTCTGGATTTGTATGATGGGTAAATTTAGAAGAGTGTTAATATGTGACGTAAATATTAACTTGGTATTATTGTAACGGTGGTTAAGGATTTCCCACGAGATCTGGTAATTCTCCGAACTGATGGTGAGATGTTGAATTAGTTTTTCGGCTTCGCCTTTCAACTTGCTTTTCAGAAACTGTAATTTCTGGGCACTAGACAGAGAGGGGTTGTTATGTATCGCTTCTTGGAAAAGGTCCTTAAACGAAGTCCATTGCTGGTAACTGCCGGAGAAGTATGGTATTTCCATTTGAGGGGTCATCTTCTCTCTGTGCGAAACGGAACACATCTTGCTATTAATGGCTCTTTTTAAATTGTTATAGGTTTTTTCGTATTTAGAAAATTCCGTTTCATACGATTCATAGTCACTGTTGAGCTCGCTATCGATTTCCCAGTGCAAGTTATCGATCACTGACCAGCGTGATTGGAGCATCTTGAGAACGTCTTCAAACTCCCACTTGTCGGTCAGACTATTAATGTCGATATTATTAACGGTACGAGAAAATGCCTTAAAATTACTGGATTGTTTTCTCAGCATTTCATCTAATTTGCTGTTAGTTCCTTCCGCCTTTGATGGTGTAGGCAAGTTAAGGGTTAGTGTTGGATTGGTTGGGTAATGAATCGGCGTTGCTGGTTTGATAAGTGGTGTGGTTGGTTTACTACCTTCCGGTTGGTAATTTTGAATGATTTGTCTAGCCTTGCTATAAAAGTCTTTGGTATTCTCATAGTCCTGGTCCGTGAAGTATGAGTAGCTTTGGTCACCGAACGCACATAGCTGTAAATGATTGGAATGGAACTCGTTCCAATACTGGTCCAATGTATCCAGCCGGCGTCTTAAGTAGTCTGGTGTCTTGCGGTCACGGCCATCTTTCTTGAAATTTTGCAGGAGTTGGTTCATGCCCGCCATAATTTGCTTCTGAGTTTCCAATAAACCCTCCATGGTGACAGGTATGCTGGTAAGTATTGGTAAAACAAAAGACCTTACTTGAGGTGCTGGTTACGTTCGGCGCTGTGAATCCGACCTGACTCACAGTTCCCACGATGTGGTAATGGTTGACGTTGGTGATGGGCTGGTGATCTCCACTGCGCTGGTATGATTCAGGAACCACTTCGCGTAGGTAGGTAAGTCCACACAGGATTAAACCCTTATACACAGATTTATGTCCCGCACAGCACTATACACTCGCGAATGGTGCCTTTTCTCGAAGGACCATGTAAAGTACGGGTTAAGTACTCTATAGTTTTGGTTTTGGTTGTTAACTAAAAGTCACTGGTAGTTGGTAATAGTTGTTTTATTCTACTCAACACTAATATTAAGTATGGTTAATGGTAAATGGTAAAATGGTTACAATTGGTAAAATGGTACTAGCACACACGATGGTCGAATGTGTACTGGTTAGTTACTGGTAAAATGGTACTAGCACACACGATGGTCGAATGTGTACTGGTTAGTTACTGGTAAAATGGTACTAGCACACACGATGGTCGAATGTGTACTGGTTAGTTACTGGTAAAATGGTACTAGCACACACGATGGTCGAATGTGTACTGGTTAGTTACTGGTAAAATGGTACTAGCACACACGATGGTCGAATGTGTACTGGTTAGTTACTGGTAAAATGGTACTAGCACACACGATGGTCGAATGTGTACTGGCGCCATATTCAGCAAACTCGCATCGTGTGATCGCGCCGACAGCAAACTGCTGACGATGCCAAATGGTGTAATAATGTACACCGTACACATAGTGTTGTTTGTTTATCCGATCAGATGCATCTCATTCGTATGCCTGTGCGGATCCTCAGAGATTCCGGGTCAGTACAACATTTATTATGTTTCGACACGATCTTAGCTTGTTTTTTTTTCATATATTTTTTGTAAGAGTTTCCCACGGGCACGACGGCTGAATAGCAATTGAGCGATGTAACCGACATGTAGGAGACCACACGAAACTCGTCGCAACGAGACATTTGAGGAGGTCAAGTACTGGAAGTCAGTCATGCTCATCAAGAGAATTGACTTGATAATTTGATTTGGGTGCGTGACAAAATTATTCATAACGAACAGAAACATTTCGCTCGTGAGCATAGGTCTCCGGTATCGACAAACAGTCTAGACGCATAGGTCCCTCAGTTTGCGGTAATACGGTTCATTCATCGCACATTTCTTGTAATCGTTACATAAGGAGACAAAGTTCACGGCCGCCGAGCTTCATCGCCGGTCATTTTCACTCGAGCACCGGGCGCTCGACAAACAAGGCGTGTCTAGATTCCTAACTCGGAGGCTGCATCCGGGCCACCGCAGGGATCAGGTTACGGCGGGGCGTGCGAATGTCAAGGAACCCTAGCGCCTCGCGAGGGCCGCGCGCGCCAGTCGCAGCCGACATGTCTGCGCGAGCGCCCGCCTCCTACTGTGCGCTCGCCGCGCTCTGCGCATTCGCGCAACTCGTCCGTGAGTACGCTACATTTGCTTATAAACACCAATGCTCGCGGATTTATGTGTTTGAAGTCCGCCCGATCGCGATTCGCTGATTCGTCCGCTCTCAATTCTCGCGTTTCCCAGGACATGCTGGTACGCACGAGACTCACTTTGTCACTCTCCTTTCAGACGGTGACTACAAGTGCCGCAGGGACGGCCTTTATGCGGATTACGACCGGGAGTGCAGGGAATACGTGCGATGCGGCGGCAAAGTCGCCACCGGGCGGTACTCCTGCCCGACTGGGCGGGTGTTTAGCGAGGCAGAGGGTGCCTGCATACCGCGCGCGCGCCGTCCGTGCGTGCGGCGCGAGTGCTCGCCCTCGGACACGCACGCGTACGCGACTCCCGGCACCGCCTGCCGCCACTACTACCGCTGCGAGAACGGCACAGCTGTAGATCGCGCGTGCCCCGCGGGCACCTGGTTCGACCTGGACCGGCAGGCGTGCGCGCGCGGCGCCGGCACCTGCTTCGAGCCAGTGTGCGCCGGCCTGCCGGACGGGGACTACCCAGACGCGTCGCACGACTGCCGCCGCGTTCTGCGGTGTCGCGGGGGCGAGCTGCGCGCCGTCGCGTCGTGTAGCGCGGTGTGCGCGTCGCCGTGCCCGCCGCCGCGCGCCGGCTCGGCGCCGCTGCCCGCCGGCGACGCGGACTTCTGCTCCGACGAGGCCTGCTCGTCGCTGTGCCTGCACGCCGCCGACGGAGCCTACGCGGACCGCACGGCCGGCTGCCGGGAGTACTTCGTCTGCGAGAGACACAGAGTCGTCAGCCGCGGTGTCTGCGAGCCGGGAATGTTGTTCGCCGACGGAACGTGCCAACCGGAAGCGCACACGACTTGTCCTCCGCCGGCGCTGGGCCCGTGCTTCAACCGCCACGACGGCTTACATCGCGACTGGCGAGACTGTGCATCATGGTTCGAGTGTCGCCGGGAGCGAGTCGTGGCCCGCGGCGCCTGCGCACCGGATCACGCTTTCGATGGCGGAGGTTGCGCTCCGAAATCGGAGTTCTTCTGCGAGGGTCCAGTGTCGTCCGACGAATGCGAAGGACTGCCCAGCGGCACGTACCAGGACTTGGATTGGAACTGCACGCGCTATTACCACTGCGAGGGTCGGCTGCGCACGGTGCTGGCGTGCGCGCCGGGGCAGGTGTTCGACGGGCTGCGCTGCTCGCCGGCCGAGCGCTACCTGTGCCCGAGCCTGGAGCGCGAGTCGTGCTACGGGCGCGCGGACGGCCGCTACCGCGCCTCGGACACCGGCTGCCGCGGGTACTACCAGTGCGCGCGCGGCGAGAAGGCGCTGTACGCGTGCGCCGCGGGCCGCGTATTCGACGGCGAGGCGTGCGTGCCTTCGCGGCCCGGACTCTGTCCTCGCGACGACTACTCTTGCGAAGGCCTCACCGATGGCTATCATGCAGAAACTGAATCCGGGTGCCACAGGTACAGTATATTTTTACTTCTTCATAATTTCTCGATGAATCTTCGAATGCGTCATTTGTACCGAAATCGCAGCAATGCATTTAGCTTGTAGCTATATAAACTCGATCGTGCTCTATGAATGGTGCATGTGCCTGGGTCGGTGCACGCGAATAATACTAAAAATTGCGAAGACATAAACGAATGGTGCATTTGAATGCCACGTAAAATTTGTTAACGTTAATAAATTCATTATATAAATTATTTATAACCTAAAATTGAATTATTCATATAATTTATGATGTTCTA
The DNA here is from genome assembly GCA_905333125.1 of Pheosia tremula. Classification (NCBI taxonomy): domain Eukaryota; kingdom Metazoa; phylum Arthropoda; class Insecta; order Lepidoptera; family Notodontidae; genus Pheosia; species Pheosia tremula. The sequence goes on from HG995397.1 coordinate 2,995,627, forward strand.
CCGACACGTATAGTAATAAACTGGAATACTGAATTTGAATCAAGAACGCGGAAAGCTTAAAATTGAGTTCTTTTCAGATACTTCTACTGCGAGGGTGGTGACCGGCTCGCCACTCTATCGTGCCTCGGTGGGAAGATATTCGACGGGCGGACCTGCGTGAAGAGGTCTCGACACGAGTGCGGATCCCCACCTCACGAGGCCATCGAGGCCGACGGGAAGTGCGAGCGAGACGGGTTCTACGTGCAGCAGGGTACCGACTGCAAGCGATACTACTTCTGCGTGACGGGCGCCCGGACCTACCTGACCTGCCCGTTGGAGCAGGCGTTCAACGGGCAGGTGTGCGTGCCCCGGGCACAGTACACGTGCCCCGGCTGAGGCAGCTGCGTTCCCGCGCGGACTACCGACTGAAGCCCCGGGGCACACACTCGCGCCACCACGACCAATGAGCGACTGGAGAGCGACACGACGTACCTGATTATTTAATGCTACGCATACACGGCGACACTGACACGACACTTATCTGGATAAACAAACGAAACCTGTGGAGTAAACAGGAATTCCTAATGTAATTGTAACTTCATCGAACAACCATTGTCACTATCGTACTCATTTATAAATCGAGTCGAGTCGAGTTAGAGCGAGACAGAATACGCTCACGTTACCGAAATGCTGCATATAAAAGGTGGGCTAAGCCACTGCAACTGTACACTGTGGCTCTCAATCTAAAGTGTCAACAGTCGTCGTGTATACGTACCCTAAGGCTGTGATTTGAATCTGGAACATAGGACAGTTCAACGACCCGCAGTGAAATTAAACATAAAAACCCAACTATTTAATAAATCTACCTCCATTTTACAATAATACACGATTAATTCTTACATTTTATTGGCATAGAAACTTTAAGCGACCTAAATATACACTTCTAATAGTTACACATTGACTATCTTACAGTATTACTATACAAATGAAACAGTAAGCTCAGTGAATAGAAAAATAAAATCTCTTTTAAGGACATAAATGAATAGTTAATTTATTTATTTATATTAATGTAATACATACTTGCGAACCTTAAATTAAATTAAGTGTAATCACAGACTTGTTAGAATAATCAGACAACACACTTCGTACGCTAAAAGTGAAGCCCAACCAAATTATGGTCTACCATTTAAACAACATGCTTTATCGGAGTTTTTTTAGGCTTCACTTTTAGCGTACGCCGTGTGTTGTCTGAATATTGTAATAAGTCTGTGAGTGTAATAAATAAATTACATTTATAATTATTAAATCGTAAATTGAAATTAAACAATGTACGACAATATAACGTATCTTTATAATAAGGACTTTGTTTTTAACTTCTATTACAAAAGTCACAAATACCATCTTTATGATGTATGACATAGGTGTAAGATCCTAATATGATCCTAGAAAAAGCAAATTAAACTCCCGGAAACTTTGATCATATACAGCGTGCTTCAGAAAGTGTATACTAACGTTCGAACCTTCGCTTCTTTAGCGCATTAGTGATAATTATGCGAATTCAGAAAAAAAATTGCTCACAAAAAATCGCAATTATCATTTTGTAGAAAACAACAATTATTTTTTTAAATCGACATCAAAATGCTGACCTCAAACACGCTTAAGAACACACAGGTTCAAAGTTTAGTATATCCTTTCAGAACAATTCTGTATAGGATCATATAAGTATGTCTAATTTACATTATTACACAAATATGACGTTCTGAATCCAAGGCATAAATAAATAAAAGTTCAAATTCCCCCCTAATGTGCTTGTATTATACATAATAACGGCTTCTACATTGTAAAACTTGTGATATCTTGTTAAAGTTGAGATAGACGCAACAATCTAAACAATTTGGCATTTCGTATGTCACACCGGCCAGACAAAAAGCAGGAGTACATAACATATTATTTTATCATTATGTACGTATATCATAAACGATCCATGTAATTTATATTAATTTATAACTATTTTTTATACATTTTTATATAACACACTCAGTGTTGCCAGATGTGATTTTCTATTTATACCCAAATTTGAAATTATTTTTCTCCAAAATGATACAATTTGCTTGAGTTTTACCCAACGGCAAAAAGTTAATAATATCGGCTTAGCTTTTTGCCTTTTTCTTATTTTTTCCTTGAAATACTGTTCTAATTTTTTTTTACGTTACGCATCGTTCTAATTTCCAAACTGAAGCAGTAGAATGACCTTTTTTTTTACGTTACGCATCCCCACTAAGAATTTCATTTCTCCAAAATTTCTCCAGAGCCAAAATTTTTACCCAGAATTGCGAAAAAAATACCCAATCTGGCAACACTGAACAGACTCGATTACATATATTTGATCAAACGATTAGAACTACTTTTCCAATTAATATCACTTCCTCAATTTAAATTGTATGCAGTCCAGCCGACTTCTCGTAACGAGTTATGTATGATATAAATACTACGTAATAGATTTGGTTTTAACAATAATAATATCGATAGACGAACACACCTATACGGTCCCACACTAAGCAACGCTTGTATTATGGGTACCGTACAGTGGACTGAGGGCGAACCCAGTACATAATACGTTATGACTTGGGTACAAACATTCGTGCTTATCACACAAAGTTTGTCCCTATCAAGATTCCAACCCGGGACCCTAGGCACAAAAAGCAGGGTCACTACCACCGTTTTTTGTCTATGTGAGACTTATGCAAATTAAGTATTACGTAAAAAATGAACGACCCTCAAGCGATGCGAAGGGGAATATTACATTATCATATATGTATGACATTGATCTGCGATAATATACATAAGTATCCAAAACTATGATAATACATATAATAAAAAAATAATTATGCATCAAAATTATAATGGATACTAATATTATTATGTGATAAAGTTTGTTGGTTTGCAAGTTTGGTTGGGGTCTCCGCATCTACTGTACCGATTCTGAAAATTATTTTACTAATAGGTGACTACATTTTCGCTGAGTGTTATAGGTTATGTGTTATCGAGGTAGCGCGAGCAGAGCCGCGGGCTGAAGCTAGTATCTAATAAATTTAATACGTGATAATGTAATATACCCTCAAACGCGCGATGTTTATTAGCAATAAAACACTCTTTATCACCGAAATGATTTACGACCAGTCCTCACATTGTGTCTACAATCCAAAAGCGGATGTTTCCATTGGAAACTGCATACAATTTATTATGATCAATGTAAACACGACTATTTAATTTACAAGGATTTTAATGACATAAATTTTCATTTGGTCCACGCCGTAAATGTCAAGTTTTACATTTAACATGTAAACAAATCCAACGATGACTTGCTGAAATCAACAGGCGGGGCCAAGCAGCACTATAGCCACGTGGATAGTATGATCGCTATGTACACCGAAGCTACGAATTATGCCATATGACGAATGAATAAAGTAAATATTGAAGACGAGTATTGATTCAAGTTTGTTGAAGTTAATATCGAGGTGTAAACCAGGGTTTCCCAACCTTTTTTGCATGGTGCCCCCCCCCCCCGGATAATAAAAAAAAATGTCATGCCCCCCCTATATTTTTCTTCATTGCTTCAATAAAAAACACAAATTATTTTTACTATATTTATATCACACGATTTATTAATGGGATGTTTGCGCCTGCATTTTTGAACCAGTTGGTCGATATCAGGTTCTGTTTTTGACAGAGCTATCATCAAATCATACACTTCATGCCCCCCTAAGATCTCTCTACGCCCCCCCGGGGGGCACGCCCCACCGGTTGGGAAGTCCTGGCGTAAACGAAATAGTTCAATAAGCAAATCACTTCACCGTTGCCATGGCACGGCCGTTATTGATTGGTAAATAAATGACTGCGCAACAATTGTTATGTCACTTGAAAATGACTGTCAATATTAGGTACGTTACTTGTTATTCGTACATTTTATCACACGTACCATAATTCGTTGCTGCAAATGTAATAGCAATACAAGCAAATGAATGTAACAAGAAATCTAAAGAGGTCCAATATCCAATCGAGCACCGTTGCATGTAATGATGTTACTCATCTTTTGTAGGAACATTATATTCAGGCCTGAAAACAAGGATCAAAACTATGTAACATATTTATTTACACAGCTTACGTCAACTTGCAAAGTAGACTCTTTGAGTGAAATATTTATTTTTAACAAAACCGAAAATAGACCATAATTTGATGGTCCTACAAAATTGAAGTTCTGAAGCACCTGATCCTCTTTCTGCATTATCATATAAATAATTTTGTTGCATAAAGTGTCCGTGCAAATATATATTTAGTCCGTGAATTAAAACATTCAGAATGTTTACAATATTATTGTCGAACTCAGTAATGAGTATAATTATTTAAATAGAAACAAATAAGAATTCGTCTTGTATATATGTGTTTCCTACATCCGTAATTTATAAAAATACTTAATATTAATTAACTCTTTGTATGCAACAGAACGATTAATAAAAAAATACTTTAATTAAAAAGATTACATTTAATTTCGATTTATACCAATTTAAAGACGTACCTAATATCAAGTAAGTATCATTTTTAATAATAATGAAAGATAATATATATTAAAAAAATAAGCAATGGCCTTGAATGCCGTGTTTAAGAATAGCTAACTATGATTTTAATAAATAATCCATTAACCATCAAAATTTAACACAATAGAAATACACGTTTAACTAAGTAACGACATCATTATTTAAATACAAAAAAATAACCGAATCTTATTTGAACAGACTTAATAAAAGTTCTATCCTTAAAGACAGCAAGCAAACACCCGCGAAAGGTTTTTAATTTATTTTTGTATCAAAATAATTACTATCAATATATTTCTAAAATTAATAACAAATAGAATGACTCGTGGAAATATCGTAACTAATAATGAAAGAACGTTCAGTTTTAACCAAAAGGGCCTCCTATACCAACATATCCTTTGTCATAAATCTAGCGACTTGGTATTACTGATCGAAGATAGAAAGATAAAGACAGAGCATTAAGAAAAAAAAATCTAAATGATGTATCTTTCTTTTTTGTTTTCGTCCAGTTGGTACCTAATACCAAGTCCTTAGACTAGGTTTGGAGTCAGATCTCAGCAGATTTGCATTTTTACAGTCACCTTTGGTACAAACTTACTTATTAGCCAAATAATTATTAAACATTAATTGCTAAATTTATTTTTTAAACCAACATCGATATAAAATGATTGACACGTTATTGGCATATAATACTTTATAGAGACAGATAATAAGTAAACACACTCCACACATGTGTACAGGTAATTTACTTACCGCCGTCTGCAAATAAAATCCTATAAAGTAATCATAATGCATAACTCTCCCTTTGAAATTGCTTAGAACCTGTTGCTCAATATCGACCCTATCCAAGACCAATTTGACTGAATTTGTATCGGTCATCATTCAGATAAGTTATGGATAAAGTTTTCAACACACGGCCTCAATGAATCATCAAGAATGTTTAACCGAAAATCACTTTACATCATAATATAAATACAAAAAAAATATACTCTTCTCATTTTTTTTTATATCCACGACACGAACTATCTACTCTCGTACAACCACGGAACAATAATATACTACGCCAGGTATTCCATTCCCATGACAGATAGGTCACGGGATTGGCCCAAAACTACGTCATCGGCCATTTTCGACCAATGAGCGGTGGTTATTCTATTCAAGAAAACAAGCACTGATCGTGACGTAGTCTCGGACCATCGTTGGAAGAGAATACGTAGCATATTTATATGCCATGCATACAACTATGCTCTTTGAAGGGGATTCTCAGTCTTAGTACACGATAACTGACGTACGCAATGAATTCGTTGGACCATCAACAAGAAATATATTAGTTTTAAAATAATTTGTTATAATGACATTAACTTTGCGGGAAGCCCGACTGCGGGATATATTTCAGGGTCGCCTTGGCGGATATGTGCATCTCATTCGCGCTTACCGGTAAGATGAATGAGATAAAGAGACACATATATACTTGGTCGGTCACACGATTACACCAATAGTATTATGGTTACAAAAAAGTATGTATTTTATCCACTTAAGCAAACTTTTGCTTGGATGTATTTTAAAGCATATCATATATCTATGACACAGTTGATTCGTGACATAGTTACATTATAATGTAAACCCATTATACCCAGAAGTATTAAAGTAAAATATTATTTTTGATTAGAAAATATATTATAGTCGGGCCGAAAAAAACCTTGTATTCCGACATAAATCCGTTAATTACTATACGGTATTATATGCAATGGTTTCATAAACGTTTTCGAAATAAACAATATTATTTAATCATTAACGAAGTTATAATTAAAAATTCATAATAAAAGCACAAGCTTTCATAAAATATAATAAACCCTATAGCCTATAGCAATGGCGAAGTCCCAAATATTTCCCGCCAGGCTTCACATTCATGTCTCGCTACGAATACGAATTTGACACTTATTTTTATTAGCAAAAATACACGAAGCTAACTCAATATGGTTGATTTTTCACTGACAACTAAATATATTTCTATCTGGTCAGATACTCCGAAGACGTAAAGATGTTTCTGTGGGCCTAGCTCATAACGACCGAGTAGCTATCTCTTTCTTAATTCGTAAGAGAAATTAAACAAAATATTTAAATTCTATATTTTGTCTTCTCTCTGACCAGCTTTGGGCATTTTGACGACACGTAATTCAATAATAATAGGCGTTCTAACATATTTCGGCGATTCAAAACATGTGTATACATTATAATTACGCCAATTCTGTTGGCTACAAATGAAACTAAACTAAAGACTTTTTTCTTATCCTTCTCAAAAGTTGGAGTTACGAATATCTTTTTTTATTAGCTATACAAATTGATTAATTAGCCCCATGTCTTAGTTACGATTAAAGTCGTATATCTATATTCAATAAAGATGATTTTAATTTGCTGTAATCTCAATAAATGTAGCTCGCGCCGAAAAGGCATAGCTCGCAACTCGTATTTTCCGAAAAAATAGACGGGGAGAGAGAATAGATGTTTTTTTTAAATAAATTTGTCACCCCGATAACATATATTTAAAAAAAACATGCAGCGAGGTAATACGAGCGGTGTAGTCACCCAATAAAACCAAGATTGATTGATCATGATGCTATTTGGTCCGCGGGTCCATAATTTTCTGGACATTGTTCTTTTGCACAACTAAAAATATTAAGGCTGATAGTTTAGTGTGTGTAGCAACAGAATTGGAGTCTATGTATAACGCGTTTCGAATAAAGACAGCTTCAGTTTATCAGCGAACGTACCGTGCGGCGCGGGCGAGGAGCGGTCGGAGCGGTTGGAGCGGTTGGAGCGGTTGGAGCGGTGGGAGCGGTGGGAGCGGCTACTGGTCGCCGGCGTGGGGCGCGGGCGGCGGGGCGGGCGCCAGCAGCGCGGCCGCGTCCCACACTTTGATGACGCGGTCCTTGCCGGCCGTGCACATGCGCCCCGTCGCCTCGTCCACGTACAGCGACGACACCGCGTGCTTCATGTCGTGGAACGTTGCGAGCGATTCGCGACTGTATTAAATAATTGTAAATAATTATTCAATTTCCAAGGTAAAAAAGAAGATGGATTGTGGTGTGGTGTAGTGTGTAAAGTGGTGCGGTGTAGTGTGTATAGTGCGGTTTAGTGAGTATAGTGGTGAGGTGTAGTGTGTATAGTGGTGTGGTGTTGTGTGTATGGGAGCGTTCAAGTATTACGTTACGCAATTTTTGACACCCCCCGAGGAAAACGTAAAATCTCTACGCGACCGTTCTGAAGTGTTAAAACAATGTTACGTAACGCGCAGATCAACCCCCCCCCCCCCCTCCCGCCAAATTTGTTACGTAATACTTGAACGCTCTCTATAGTGGTGTAGTATAGTGTGTATAGTGCGGTGTAGTGAGCATAGTGGTGTGGTGTAGTGGGCATAGTGGTGTCGTGTAGTGTTTATAGTGGTGCGTTGTAGTGTGTATAGTGGTGCGGTGTAGTATGTATAGTGGTGTGGTGTATAGTGGTGCGATGTAGTGAGCATAGTGGTGTTGTGTAGTGTGTATAGTGGTGCGGTGTAGTGTGTATAGTGCGGAGCAGTGATATAGTGGTGCGGTGTAGTATAGTGCGGTGTGCGGCGTACTCACGGCTCGTGGCGCAGCGTGTCGTAGCAGGCGCTGCAGACGCGCTGCGGGAACTCGAAGCCCATGATGGGCAGCGGCAGGCGGTGCGGCGAGCACGCCGCGCACACCGCCGCGCCGCACCAGCGGCAGTGGTGCTGCCGGAGACCTGCCACCACCATCCAGTTACATGCCAGTTAAGGCTACACCGTCGGCTCTACCACCGTACAAAACCGCTTATACACCGACACAATGGAGAGAGCATATTGGTGAAAGCCATAATGAAGTAGATTCGCGCTCTTTCTCTGTCGCACGCATATTTACTAATGGCGGTGACGTCACATGCCTGTAGCTTTGTACCGTTTTTATGCGTTTATTTGTCGTGTTAAGGTATTTTTCTGTTTGCAAAGCCCCCGCTCGGCTACACTCACAACCAATAGAGTACTTTCCATCACACAGATCAAAAAAAAACGGTCATACTTTTGAATCATTTTGCTCAAAATTGGTCTTGAATCTTTGCAAGAACAAGACCATCTAGCTAGTTATATGTTTAACGAGACTCATTTTGCGAGGCAAAAGTATCGCAATTACGTAACTTCAGCATTTTATAATACCTATTATTGCTGTCAACTGGTGGTTTTGGTCTTGCAAGACCGAGACAGATTAAGGACAACACTATTTTCGTATATCTGGTTGCAAGTCTTAGTCGAAGAACGTGGAGGGATCGTAAGTATGTCCTCACCCAGCTGCTTCTTCTCCATCATGGCCCTCACGTTCCAGATGAAGGGCGCGCGGCAGATCTGGCACAGGTCGGACTCCTTCCAGGCGGGCGTCTCCCGCCGCCGCACGCCCATCTCCCACACGCCCAGCGCGCCGTCCTCGCCCGCCGACACCAGCCGCTCGCACCCGCACACGTACCACAGCCCCGTCACCTTGTTGCTACAAATACAAAACATATTAACGGAATTACACGAGTTATTTCCCCCATCCCATTCTATCGTCGGTCGACAAGACGCACGGACAAGTGTCATCCGTACACTGTGGACATTCCTTCGGTACGTACTACGCGGTTTGCTTCTACTTTCATCGTGCGAACTGCCAAGGAATGGAACTCGCTACCGGCGTCTTTGTTCCCCGTTGACTATAATCTGGGTGTTTTCAAGTCGAGAGTGAACAGGTACCTTCTAGGCAAGTATGCTAAATCGTAGACTTCGCACCGAGTCAGCGAGCCCGCGCGCGGATCGTACCTCACCACGAATGACGTTAATTTGAGGCAAGGATGAAGAACAGTTACGTTTGATTGTAATATTATTATGTCAAATAAAGATATAAACAATATTATGATGTTTGTATTTATGCAAAAAAAAACATTCAAACACTAACCCCTAAATTTATAGCAGCTTACAATGTCATTACAAAGCAATTTTCAGTAGAAAAGAGCTTTAAAGGGACAGGGTAAATTTCGCGCGTAGGTAACATAAGAAAATCAATGCAATTACCTATGGCCTTGTAGTTCATACGCTGTGCCCTTTTGTCCGCCGATGTCCCACACTATTATCGTCTGGTCGAAGGAGCCACTGAACAGCAGCTGCGGTATGGGAGCCCAGTTCAACACCCTCACAGAACTGTAATATCCAAACGGGAGTTAATATTACTACCAGCGAATTTATGTTTTACTATCCATGTGTCGAAACCTAACATAGAAAAAAAATATATTTCATAGGGGTCGTCAAAGTCCTTAGGGATCGAATTTCCAGAAAAGATACTCAAGGAATGTGTCCTCCACATATCTAATCACCAGTTTAGACCATGCGTTGTTTCAAGTCAGTCAGCGTTAAGAATTTTAATAAATAGATTTCGTTATGACTTGATACTTAGAAGTTTGCGCACAAGCGTGAGGCCCGTAGAATTTGCTAGCTCTTGCTTCGTGGCTAATCTGGCACCGTAGCACACGATGTTATAAGTGTATCACGCGCTGCAACTTGTAGAGCAATAGATATACGTACCCGGTATGACCCTTTAATGTGGTCACGAGTGTAGCGGCATTGTTATCCAGCTTCAGCATAGTAATCAGCCCGCTGTAATCGCCCACAAAGGCGTACTTCGACTGGGAGTCGAATCTATAGTTTGATTCAGGAAGTATATCAGATAATATTTATGCTACTGTTAATAACAACTCTTTTGAGCGGAATATTACGTACAATGATATGATTATTACTATTACAAGTACTTATCGTAATTATGAATTTATAGATTCTAATTTAGTCTGAATAAAAATTTTATATGAGAAAAAAAAATGTCCAAATATTATGGACAAATTATGATGGTTATTAAAATGAATTAACAGTGTATCAGTATTTTTCAGTTTGAGCCACGGGAAACCCATCCAGTTACGTTTCCGAGTAAAAATCTAAAGATCTAACAACAATCCCAAATCCTTTTGGTGGATACACAATTGCCGATTTGCCACACAAAATGATCCTGCTTACATAATTTGGTATATATGTTTACAGGCAGCACTGGCACAGACGGCTGTGACAAGACAAAATGCAAGTTAAACGGATTTTATCTCTTTCCCTCATACGTGTTACTAAAGGGAGAAAGCGACCCGTTGCAGCATAATCTGTGATTACACCTGTTGTGGTGCATGCTGTGCTAGGGGCTAACTTACTCTAAGATTATTATTATTAAAAGGATACTGTAGTGAGGTGCACCACGCCTCGAACGAGTACCCGCCAATCCTGCGACCTGTCTCACTGCAGTGGTACGAGAACAGCTTGTCTCGACTAACCGACAGCACCCACTCGCAGCTCAGGGAGAACGTAACGGCCGTCACCCGTGCCGTGTGCGCCAGGTACTCACGAGTCTGAGGTGGAACAATATGGAAATCTCAACTACTGTGATAAGTTTACAGATTAAATTCAAGGATTGTTGTTCCCTTTATTAATCTTTAACCAAGTTAGTTAATATCAACTATGTTAATTTTGTGTTTTTATAGTGATCTCTATCCATGTGTATGTTTATGCTGTTTTAAATACTGTCATGAATTCTACTATGGTGTCTATAGCTAAAGTTGCAAATATTGTCTCCGTTTTTAAATTAAAACATTATATTAATTGCTCTTTTACAATGTAAACTAACTTATGAATTTAATAATTGGACAAGATTGAATAAATAAGGTACAACAGGACTGTGGAATCCTAAACACTTAATGTTATGCATTAATATTAGATATTGCATGGGACAGAATAAGACATGACATTATCTAATATTTTGGCTTTTACATCCTACCACAGTAGGTTTGATGCATGAAGAAATACACTATGATAAGACTTACAGGGTTTATCCTATTGCAGTCTGTAGCAAGTGTGAACTCTGACACTGTGCCATTTTCTTGGCCAATGAACAGCTGTCTCGTCTCTGGTGTATAAAACATTGAAGTACAACCCGACGGCATGTACTGGCATATGGATGGCCAGTACTGTCCCGAGTCACGTTTCAACCAAACTCTTACAGTCCTATGAATTAATAAAATTAAGGATTTTTATTATTCATTCAAAAGTTTGTAACAGTATGTATATGTCACTCTATTGTAAAAAAAAATCGAAAAATTTGCCAGCTGTTTTTTTGTAGCAAAAACAATCTGTATTATTGATACTGTTACTTTAAGTATTGGCCTGGCTTTTGTTAACAGCCGGGCTAAGTTTTATTTAATTATGAAATAATTTAGTTCAACTTTTGAAGAAAAAAAAACCTCAAAACCCATACGGTATGGCTCCTACGCAATATTGGGGGTGTTTTCGAATCTTTTGACAGTTGGAAGGGGGTACACAATACAAGGTTTATTTTCGGATAAGAAAGCAGATATTTGCATTTTGTTATCAAACAGTTCGCGAATTATGAGTCAGAGTGCTTACTTATCATCACAAACGCTAATTACTCCGTCCTCGCCAGGTATAACGACCGCCGCATTAACATCGTCAGTACAACCCTCGAGTTTGCTCAATAGCGCTGGTTTCTTCGTAGTAGAAAACCTGTCGTTAGGTGTTCTTGGAGCGGGCTTGATTTCAGCAGCCATATTCCAATTGGTTATAGCAATATCACTATAATAAAGATTTGATTTACAATGAATTCACACACAACAGTGCTCTTTCCAGCCAGTGTTTTCATACGTCAAACAAAATTGTCAAAAACAAGACAAGACAGCCATAAACAAAAAAAAGGAAAAGACAACCCATTTTTTTATATTGTAATTTATGGCTCTCGGTACTTATCTTTTGCAACAGCTAAGTATTAATTTTTTTCACTGATTTGTTTTTTCGCTTTATTTTGATACTACCATCTGAGGAACATGACATTCTTTAAAATAAAAAAACAAGCAATGTAGACTACATTTTCCAATCCTGATCTAATGAAACAAAAAACCAGCTTAAATAATACCAGCTTAGTATAGTTAGAATTTATTTAAAGTAATAATTCTTAAAAGGACAGGCCATGAAATAAAACAATATGGAGTATTGCAAAAATGTTAACCGCGCCGCACTATTATTCCTTCTCCGTGCTTTTTTAAATTATACAATTATGGTTGTACAGCCTGTACCTATACAGCCAAATTTTGAATTCTTTTGCATCTGACTATTTTTAAAACAAAACTCCAAGATTGGATTTTCATAGAGAACTGCTCGTGGGAACAACTCACCAGCAATGAAATTCCATACAACTCTGCAGGCGCCTATTCAAGTAACTTGGAAAGGTCGACTTTGTTTAAAGAAGGATGTCAAAATAATGACCCCGCTTGACCAAGCTCGACCACGGTACAGGGCCGGGCGCGGCGCGATGATAACACTAGTGTGCCTAGACTATAACATATTTGGCTGCCTCCTGGTCTATGACCTTCCATGACATTGGCGTTTACGGCCCTCCCGCAAATATATGACGTTTTGGCGCAGAATGTTGTCAGATTGTAGAAAAGTCCCATAATCAGTGGATAAATATATACAGTTTGCAATTGTATTGATGAATAATAATAAGTCATTAACAATGGAATTAAAAAAAAATGTTCAGTATTTGTAATTGTATATTGGAGGCTTGAAGAATGGATATGGGGTTCGACTTTCCACTATAAGTCAGGATTATTTTCTCTTTAATTTATCTTTGTATTGACATTGATAAAGGAACACAAAATAATCTTAATATTTCAGTAGGTTTGTTGATGGTTTGAACCTGCCTGACATAATCCAAAGAACTTTTGGAAAAAACTTTGGAAATAAAACACATTTGGAAAAAAAGTCTCATATATTTTTCTACAATGCGTTATTATTGGGTAATTAATATAATTTGTTAATGTTATTCAATACTTGACGAGGAGGTTCTTAATTCGGATGCATTTTTAAGCCAGAAAGACGTCATTCTTTTATTCTTTTATAAATAATAAAATACCATGAGCTTGTGAAAGGGATTTTATTTTCAAGCTTGGGCATCCCTAGAAGTGCGCACATTGTATCGTTCGTTACCGGTTTATGTCTTGTAGTGGTAGTGCTTGGATATCAGAATAAAGAATATTAATTTATTCGCTCATTAGAGTTAGCCGGTGACAGACATTAAAAATGGCTCAAGCGATAAAAAAGTTGACTGTTCAAGTGCTGAAAAACAATAATGTGGAAATTATCACGAATAACGCAGTCAGGGCGAACAGGTACCACCTAAATAATAACCGGCTGGTTTCGGTTATTTACGTAATACTTTACAAATGTATCCGAAAACAGTAATAACAATGTTTTTTGGTTATATGTATTAATCTAACCACGTTTTGTGTTTTGGTATAGGTGGATATAAATTTATCTAAATACTAATATCCTCATCTCGCAATAATTTCCCTACAATAAATATTTAGCATAAGTACCTTCCGGAACTCCTTGGCTTCTGAATACCATAAGGTGCATGTACATGCCCTGTATGCATAATGTACCTGTTGTTATGTATAAGAAATAATAGTGCTTATGGAAATTATAAGATTTCTATGAGAATATTGTGTGATCATCATTCAATATTTTTCATTCATTTTCCTGTGTATACTAGAGGAACATGTATGAAAAAAAACAGGCTTACTATGGCTTATTGTGGCCACACTATTCCTTTTATATCTCTTACATTATGTAGTATTTTTTGAAAAATATTTTCCTGTATGTTACAATAAATATTTACATAATATGGTTGGTATTGGGTAACTTACAGTGTTGCTACAATTATATCTCCTCATTTATCTAGCACCTGGTGGAGCAATGTGCAAATGGGCCCCCCTGATGTGATCCTTGGCATCACCGAGGCTTACAAGAAGGACACAAATGACAAGAAAGTCAATCTTGGTGTTGGTGCGTACAGAGATGATGAGGGCAAACCTTTTGTGCTGCCATCTGTGAGAAAGGTGGGTAGGAATCTGTCTATTTATACTGTTTTAAACTGTACACAGGTTATGTGCAGTTGATTGTCAGCTGTGACATTCAAGATATTTTAAGATCATTGGTGCAGTTGACTTGGATGTATCTGAATTAAAACAAGTGTATTTTTTATAAAATGGGCCCATTTTTAAACTGGCTATTCACAATGAGACAGCTTAGAATTCAATATACATTATTATTAATTCATTACTACCCTATTGGGTAGTATCATCAATGATGTATTGATAATACTCCCTATTAGAAGATTTTGATGAATCTAGGCATGGTGATCACTTATAATTCAGGTCTATATATGATGAAAATGAGAGTTCTTCAGGATGGTCAAAATATTGTTAGCATTTTTATGATATGATAGCTTCAAATAATAAAGACTTCTTATGAAGATATGCTATGTGTATTTCTATATAGGTAGTTGTATGTGTGGCTTCTGAAAAATGTTATGTTACACTTAATTTGGCACTAGATTCTAACTGCGGCTCCACCTGCGGTACCTCAATGGAACAGAGCAACACAATAACTGCAATGAAATACGTAGCTCACTACTAAAAGTCGTTTTAAGAACATATCGGAAGTTCCAGAGCTTAATTACTACATCCAAACTAACAATTTTTTTCCAAATTTTAAGTTTTGGTCCACTGTTTTACAATAGGCAGTTATCACAAGGTAAATTCATACCATATTGGCCCACATGTAGTACAGCGAAAATTTTACCAAGTTTAATTTGGTGGACTCAATTAATATTAACTATGATTCCTTGGACAGGCTGAAGAGATAATTTACAACAAACATTTGAATCACGAGTACGCCCCGATCGGCGGCGAAGCCACCTACACCAATGCTGTCGCCAAGCTGGCCTTCGGCGAGGACAGCCCGGTGCTGCTAAACAAGTCCAACTGCACTGTACAGGTATGTCACGAAATAGCTAGGCTATGTAATACATAATGTTTATGTATATATTTTCAGTACCATAAAATACAACTGTTGAGTTTTGCGTTTATGTCCATTCAATATCTGCTTAAAATAAAAATACAGTTTAATTTTTATATTAAAACAAATTTCGTTAAAGTAAAATTTTGATATTGTCAATATATTTTATGGTATCCTATATATGGTTAATTAATTGTATAATTTTCTCTAGACACTATCCGGCACCGGCGCCCTCCGTCTCGGTCTAGAGTTTATCATGAAGCACTACGCCAAAGCGAAGGAGATTTGGTTGCCAACCCCCACGTGGGGCAACCACCCCCAGATCTGCAACACCCTGAACTTGAGCCACAAGAAGTACCGATACTTCGACCCCAAGACCAATGGCTTTGACCTCCAGGGTGCCCTTGAAGATATTCGTGTAAGTTTCTCATGATTACTTTTATCTTATCTCGAGTGAGGCAATGACGGTTGAATGGTTGCCAAGTGACGACATCATTAGAAGAACTCGACTTAAGTCAGGTCATGTAATGACGAAATTAAGGAGGCGATAACATGGCATGCCCCCTTTAGTAAAAAAAAATTGAGGGTATGGTAAAAGGAAAGTGTGAAAGTGGAATATGAAGACTAAGTTACATGAACCAGGTCATAAAAAATGTTTGGTTTGATGTCTTATAAGAAGATAAGGTTTGCGTATATGCAATATGTCTATCGTTCTCGTCTCAGGCTATCTACTCAACGTAGCCGGCGATTTCGGTGTGTAGACACCTTGATGCGTTAGTTAGAGTCAGAGCACACTGGCAGAGAAGCTGCGAAGAAAAACAATTGCAAGTCAACATTATTTTGAGTAATCTTTATTATAACACTTCATATTTCATTTAAGTCTACAAGTGTTCATCAAGGGACAATATTTATGCCCCAAATTGCGCGATTCCACTGCAATTTTGTACTTAATAGGGTCAGATGATCCATATTTAATATTCTTTAGTCATTCATGTGATAGGATAGCACAGTATACAAATTTTAGGGAGCATTATAGGTGTTGATATCTTATTATTTCGATAAATATCGATATCCAGGTATTACATATATCACCTGTACGATATCGGCGTAAAGGCGGCGGTTGCGAGAGTTACATAATGCTCGCTAACAATATAATTTTAAACTACTTACCACATAAAACTAGATATGACTGAAACAAATAAGCTCCGCTGATAATATCAAAGATAGCTGCAATATAACACCCATGGGACTAAGAGCAGTGCGATTATTTTAAATTCTTTCGAAATTGGATATAGAATCATATTAAATCTTTTCATTGAAGATGTCTGCAGTTCATAAATAATTCCAACATCTAAACTATAAGGAACGAAATCGTTTTGCGTCAGTCATCCCACGCACGTGTTTGAATATATATTTGGTTTGTAATTCGAGCATGTGTATATCAAGGTATTTTCCATAGTAACTATTTGGTACAGTTAGGGACGAGACTAGACGGCCTGATTAGCGCAGTTGGTTGGCCTTTTCTCATTCACATTGTATAAATTTTATAAAAAAATAACATGTAAGCTCATAAAGACAGACATGTATGTCAGCTTCTTCATTTATTATGACTAGTCTTCTTAAGCAATGATAATATTTTGTAAACATTTCACGTTTTGAAAAAAACAAGTACCTATTCAATGTACGTACACTACCATTTTACTGTCTTATATATAGACAACATCCAAGTGAACTACATTGATATAAAACCGAGCCGAGACCCCGGGTTCGAGGGCTTATCTTGAGTGCCGATGAACAATTAATAGCCCAACTGGTAAACTATATTCCTCGATTAGGCCACCCTCATACTTTTATATATATATTTTTTTTTAATTTGGCATCACCGTAGGTATTTTGCCAGTGTCAAGAAATATAAACGATTTCTGATTTTGAGCATATTCACAGGCCCAAAGGCTTGGCCCATGTAAAATACCCCCCATCCCTCAATCAGCAAAGTGATGGATACTTTACTGAAATATTTTTCATGGATTTTCTGTGAGAAACTGAAAAGCCAAGTTTCGTCACTCTGTTTCAATTACCTACACTTGTGCACTTTATCGAACCCATAATGGTTAATATTCCACTTATATCACTCACTATAACTCGCAGGAACACTAGTTTTAGAAATTAAAACATAACTGACGCCATGACTTTTCAGTTTTCCGCCAAAAAGTCACCCTCATACTTACTTCAATTCGTTTCTTTTTAATATAGAAACAAGCTAGGAACGTAAAAAAACAAAAAATAAACGCAATAAAATCCGTAACATTTGTTTTATTTGAATAGGAACAAGCTCTTGATATCAGATGAAACCGCCAGGATTAGGGAGGGTAACTCTTTTTTTTTTTTCTAGAAAATCCCGGAAGGCGCTATCATCATGCTGCACGCATGCGCACACAATCCCACCGGCGTCGACCCCAAGCCCAGCGACTGGGAGCAATTGTCCGCGGTAGGTTGTTAACCCTTAGTAGCCTGATTTACGAAAGTGATTTATTTTTAATATTACTGTGTTTAATGTTACTGTGTTTAATAATAATGACATTTGATTTTTTTTAATTTCGTTGGAAAGAATATTATACAACAGTAAAATACGTACAGCCAACCTATAAAAAAAAACTAATAGTAATGTGAACATTCGGTTTAAAAGATTGGTATCAAAATTGAAACTCTAGGCTATTAAGGGTTAAATTATACTTCATTGATGAAATCGTTATTCTTCTTCTTTCTTTACGAAATGAAATGCGATGAAATAAAATGGACATGAAAATGGCCTCACCCACAGCTTAGCGGATATTTTGCCAATTTCATGTAATGAATAGCAATAAACATTCAATAAATACACATTATAAATAAAATAATGGATGTGACATGATGATATGAAAATGGCGTCCTCTGTCATCTATTTGATAAAATTCTTAACACTGACTGACTGACAGACAACACATAACAAAAGACAGTGGACACAGAGATTTGAAATTTGTGGGGATGTATTGCTTGTGTACCCCAAAGGTGCACCGCGGCGGGATTTTTGGAAATTTGACTCCTAAGTGAGTCCAATCGAAGGTCACAGATTGTATGAAGATTTTTTTTAGGTAGTAGCTCTAATACATTTATATTCATCAGGTGATCAAAGAGAGGAAGCTGTTCCCGTTCTTCGACATGGCGTACCAGGGCTTCGCTACCGGTGACGTCGACAACGATGCCTTCGCCGTTCGCTACTTCGTCAAGGAGGGACACCAGGTCATGCTTGCACAGAGCTTCGCTAAGAACATGGGTATGCAACAATAAACTCTTATTCATTTACATACGTTGTAATTTGCCAGTTTCGGATACGGGGGGCAGGTATAATGGGTGCTATTGCGCCCCCCCCCCCCAAATGCGAGGGAGATTCAGGCTAAATTCTACCACACTGGCTCAGTTTCCTCACGATAAACGTTGGATAAAGGCTGTTTTTTTTTATTACGTAGTGTTATGGTGATATCATTCTTCTGTCCTGCTCACACCACATACTTTATAAATAAGAATAAGAGTGACAGCAGAATGCTTTCGCGAAGAACACTAATTCCAACATTCCAGTGCAAGAAACAGTATTGCCAACATTTTAATAAACACTACGCATTTTGACATGGTTTTGACGCGTGTACTATAGCATCTATGGAATAAAAGTTTTGCTTACGCCATCCTATCGGTTATAAATAATATTTAAAAAATCGACACTGGCAGAAATTTCTCTATTTGTAGCCGATTGTCAACCTAAAAACAAATAAGGAAACAAGAATAATGCAATGGTGACATTCACAGATACTGGAACTATAAGTTTTAATCATCAGAAACAAAGAGGATATTATCACTATGTTTATATTAAAATGTAAATGGCTGGTTAGACACTTGGACAAGAAAAAAAAAACAACTTTTATTTGAGTAATTTTGAACTCTGCTGTCGAGCAGTTGAACATAAATTTCTCTGCATGTGCTCGCAAACGATCAATAAATCAATTTGGATCTGATGATTTCATACCGCTACTGTACTACGTATAGATATATTGATACAGGTGGAAATTATTTAAATGCGTCATACGATAGATTTCCTCCCGAATTCTTACCATGGTCTTCCCGTGACTATGGTTGCTGTAAAGGCAACGTAAAAACATAATATACACGCGATAAAATCCGTAAAATTTGTTTTATTTCAACGTCATACGATAGTTAAAGTGCAGCAGACATTGATGTATTAGTCGCAGGAAAATACCCCGCTAATGTAGTCACGTCTCATATGATCTTACGTAATATATGTCACCAGTGTTGTAATATGCATGAAATAAGTGTTATTTTAAAATGTTGTGATATTACATTATAATTATTGTTACGAGTTCAACTGTTTACTAGTTGGACGCTATCTTATCATGTTTTTTTTTATTACGTCAATTAATATGATTGATACTTTTTTGATCTCTGTATTTTTATGTTGTAAATCGTAACTGTTTACTTAGAAAAGCTCACCTCAGACAAGTGTGCGTTTCTACCATATTTTGCAGGGTAGTTCAGAAAGGGTATACTAATATTTTAACCTGCGCTTCTTTAGCGCATTTGTAATCATTATGTGAAGTCAGAATTTCGTTAAGTCGATTTAAAAAAATATCTCCATTTTTTTTTCTTTACTGTTTGGGCTTTTTCTATTGAGACTAGGCGCAATACGATTCTGTCAATGTCAACGTCGTAAGCCAAGACGCGCAAGAGATTGAACGGTAAAGTACATATCTCCATTTATATTTTATGAATATGACAATTGAATTGATGTTGAATTTAAGTTGACGTATCCAAATTGCTATTGGTTCTCGATCTGATGCATGCGACTTATGCCAATGAATGTTTATAATAGGAGTGTTCTGTTATAACCCACATTGCTACAACTCAAAAACTAAAAACAACTAAATAGTAGTTACCTACTAGTTCTAAGTACTACTACTATAGTGTACTGTTTTTAGTAATGTGGAGCTGAAGTGATGATAGCCTATTAAAACCATGGAATTACGCTCATCTAATTAAGAGGGACTACACGTTTGTGACGATATGCCCACCATATTATGTCATTATTATTTATACTAGAAAGTTAATGGGTCACTGCATGTCATCAATTTGTTGAACAACTTTAAAATTAGTTAATTAACTAAACTGATTATTTATTACTTCATATTGAATAATTACTTCCTATCTTTAAGGCTATTTTGTTGGAAAAAAAAGATGACTGCTTTCTTACTAAAAAAACAATGAATGCTTCAAATGTCTGATCACCTGGGCCCCAATCGATCGATCAAATCGATTCATAATCGAACAGCAACCTCATAGTAACTGTCACTTTTGACAGTTACTATGCGGTTGCTGTTCGATTATGAATCGATTGTGTTAGCAGACTTGGTGCCCTGTCAGCAGTACGCACGGTCGTGATAATAATAAAAAAATATACAACCGAATTGCGAACCTCGTCCTTTTGGAAGTCGTTTAAAAATCAGTCAAAACTGGATATAACGACATTGAATGGACCATATCGCTTCGGACGTTATATCCGATAGTTGTTATAAGCAATATACACAAGCAGTTATATTAAGTCTCAAATGTGTTTTGCATTTTACGTTTCATTCTCGTCAGGATTGCTTGATTATCATCAGCATTAAACTCTTCGTTAAATGCAACACATTTTTGATTTTGATTAGAATAAGTTTGAATATTGTATTGTTTTATTTTGGTACAAACACAACGGTTGGTCGTTATAGCCGATGAATTCTATAAAGTTTCGTCGTTCTAAGCGATATGTCGCTGTATCCGATGTCGGACGGTCGGCGGTATGTTTACTTAACTGTTTATAAGGGATTCGGCGGGGACCTTGCCATTCGGTCGTAATAGCCGATCCGTCGTTATAAACAATGTCGTTATGTCCGGTTTTGACTGTAATGTGTTGGTATTTTCAGGATTGTACGGCGAGCGTGCGGGCGCGCTCACGATGCTGTGCGGCGACGAGAAGTCCGCCGCGAACGTGATGTCGCAGGTGAAGATCATGGTCCGCACCATGTACTCCAACCCGCCGCTGCACGGCGCGCGCATCGTGCAGGAGATCCTCAACACGCCCACACTCAAGCAGGAATGGTGAGTGACTGACGTATATTTCAATGTCAAATCATTTATTGTGTTTACATTTTTTTTTTTTGTTAGCTGTACCACCGGATCGGAACGCGACCTTAATTGGAAAGTTCCGGAGAGAAACTCGGCTGGCTGGTCATTTTTTTTTTTGACAATACTTTTTGTTAATCGCCATGTTTATTATGAATGTTATATTTAGCTCCAGTGTAGTACACGCAACATTTTGCACGCTTTTATATATCACACTAATCTATACTAATATAAATGTGAAAGTTTGGATGGATGGATGTTTGTTACTCTTTCACGCCCGAACTACTGATCGGATCGGATCTGGATGAAATTTGGCACAGAGATAGATTATAGTCTGGAATAGCACATAGGCTACTTTTTATCCCGGTAAAATGTATGGTTCCCGTGGGATAGATGTTTTAATTTTTCATACTTTTTATCGCGGGTAACACCGCCGGGCGCAGCTAGTAATATATAAGTGATCAGTCTCACGCTGCTTTATCATATAAATAATCCAAGATACTGTAATAATCCATGCAATACAATACAATTTGGTGACGTCATGATAGCCCCATGATAACTGATTTTAATGTGTTTACTGTTAGATATAACGAATAGGAACAATTAGAGGTTACTATAAAAATCTATAGATAAGAAATTATGTGCTGAACGTGGGTTCGAAACCTGATAGGTGTAAACTTTGTGTGATGAGCACAAATGTTACGAGAGTCATAAATGTTTAATATCTATGTAAGAATTTACGAAAATCATAGATGTTTAATATCTATACAAGTATTATAGACTGTCACCGCGGCCAGTCCATTGTACGGTACCCATAACCATACAGTTGGTGAGTTCATATTCTATTCTATTCTATCAGCCGAAAGACGTCCACTGCTGGACATAGGCCTCCCCCATCATCAACGGCCTCAACGGCATCAACGGCCATCGGTTGTGCGAGCTGTGTGTCCAGCCCACTGCCACTTCAACTTTGAAATTCTTTGAGCTATGTCGGTTACTATAGCTCGTCTACGGATCTCCTCATTTCTGATTCTATTGCGTAGCGTAACCCCGAGCATAGCTTTCTCCATTGCGCGTTGAGCTACCTTGAGCCTTCTTATGAGGCCCATAGCAAGCGACCACGATCGATGTGAGTTCATATGGCGATATTTATATATTGTATATATTGAAGGCTGAGCGACGTGAAGCTGATGGCGGACCGCATCATCTCGATGCGGCAGAAGCTGCGCGCGGGCATCGAGGGCGCCGGCAACCCGCGGCCCTGGCACCACATCACCGACCAGATCGGCATGTTCTGCTTCACCGGACTCAAACCCGACCAGGTGGGCTATTTTAATGGGAAAGGCTGTTTTTAAATCATTCGAATCGACATCGGAAACGGATTTGAAACTTTGCGATGTTGGTGTCACTCCCTACGAGATTTCCGATGGAATCTTTAAAAAAAAAAGGATTTGGTATTGTCATCAAGATACATAGAAGATAATCTAATTCGGAAATTTTAATTGCGATAGCGGTAATCCAGTTACTCAAACATGGGAAAAATAACAAACAAAAAATAGATAATTCATGCTCCCATACATTTGATTCTCAGGCGGTACGAAGTTGGCCGGGTAACTCTCCCAGCTAACTTCATTCGTTAACAATAAAATATTCAGTTTAAAAACAGCAAAGTTAAAGTCTTAACCCCAAATTTATAGACGTTTTATAACTTTACCAAACGTCTTATAGTACTGCGTAAAGCAAAACTCTTGTGCGCAGCTATGTGACTTTTTATAAAATTATAAAATTTGAGTGTCTGTTTGTAATATCAAAATAACCGCTTTTTACTAAGTGCATTTGGATGTATACACGTTACCAGTACCGAAACAACATTTTTTACAATTTTTGTCTGTCTGTCTGTCTGTCCGTCTGTCTGTCTGTCTGTCTGTCTGTCCGTCTGTCTGTCTGTCTGTTTGTTCCGGCTAATCTCTGTAATGGCTGGACCGATTTTGACGGGACTTTCACTGGCAGATAGCTGATGTAACAAGGAGTAACTTAGGCTACTTTTATTTTAGAAAAAAAAAATAGGATCTCACGAAAAAAAATGAAAACCAATGTTGCAGCGCAGCGCCTGATTAAGTTTGATAGCAACCCCTGCAATGCTTCCCGCGGGCTCAGAATGGGCGGGCAGGCTGTTGTCAATGGTTGTCTTTGTTAAATACCACGCGGACGAAGTCGCGGGCAACAGCTAGTACGTCTATAAATTGGGAGGTTAATATACATACATATGTATCTATGTGTGATGTAAGAAAGTAAATATAAATACCGTTGTTTCCAGGTGGAGCGTATAACGAAGGAATTCCACGTCTACTTGACGAAGGACGGCCGCATCTCGGTCGCTGGCATCTCTTCAAAGAACGTCGACTACGTCGCCGAAGCTATCCACAAGGTCACAGCCTAAACGCCATATCGAATAGCGACTTTACATCCGTAGACATTAGACACATTATGCAATTAATGAGCCATTGTAAGTACCGAAAGAATACAGTATTTATTTTGTGACATTCATCCTTTGACTGCCTAGTGCATACGTTCAGACTTATTTAGATCATCAGTAAATTAGAAACTTCACACACTAGTATAAATACAGAACTATGTAAATAAAAAAAATAATTGGTTTTTTTTTCTGACCCGTCGTACAGTGTACAATGGTGATGCATGAAACGAACATGAAGTAATAATTACTGAAGTCTAGCAGTTTTCACATTAAGAAATTGTGATCTGTTTCTTCTATTTTTTTATTATTTTAATGTTATGTACAACACTGTAACGTTATTTAGTATTAAAAGTAAGATTATCATACAAAGTCTTTGATTATTATCTCCATAATTCGGATAATAATACTTGCATAAGCTTTAACAGGTTAGAAAAGATAACAAACAAGATAATTATGATTTAAATTTTATTCGTTAAAATAAGTAGATAAAATAAAATTGCGAAAAAACCACAGAAAATTGTATCAACATTTCTTTGATTCGTACACGCCACTATACCTACGCAAAATATTTACAGCAGAGAAAAGCAAATGAACATCTTACTCTATGGTTATAAAAAAAAACTGATGCAGGTCAATCGTTAACATTGCATTAGAAAAAAAAATAGTAATTTTATATTACAGTAGAATCCTTTGAGGATGCCTTATAGATTATGGGAACACATTTTATCCACAATGTTGGCTCATTGTGGTAACAATCTTAATCATATTCACCTGCATCCTCGTTTACAACCGACACTTAAACCTATAACATTCTACTAAATTATAATCAGTTTATCTGTAGGATGCGACATCCAAAAATGCTTTTTCGTACACAATAACATTATTATAACACAATATATCCTAATACATTCTACAAGTTGACGGATGCCAATGATATTTTCATTTAAAAATAATAGTTATTATAATATATGTACAAGTTTCTCGGAGCAAAATACCTTATGGCACTATTTCTTATGAATGTGTCAACACATAACGTTTAAAGCAAGAAATATTTACCATTATTATACACACTGCGAAAATGTTGGGCTTGTGATTGGCAACTAGTTATCTATGATCCTTCTTTTTAACAAGGACTTGGTCATAGATAATGATCTGTTCAAATTTGGAACCTTTTCTCACAAGCTGCTTGATCAATTTTTTTTTTTTTTTGTAAATTGCATTACTATAGTTAGTCGAAAGTAGACATAAATTCGCTTGTAGCGATGTGATTCGTTGCTATACGCTATAAGCGAATTTATGTTTTATTACTACTATGCGCTAGTATTTGAATAGCGATACGTTTGAGTAACATTGTGAGAATGGATTCCCTAGAATATTGCTAAAATAATTAGGGATATTCCGAATGTTATTGATTGTTTACGTTCCTAATGTGAAACTCATAAAAATTGAAGCAACACCAGTTTATAACATAGCACCACCCGTTACTACCTATCTTAAGCTACGATACTTTCGATATTCCCATCCTATTTTATTAATTGCCAAATGCTTTCTACTAGTACAACACTCATTCAAGGTCAAACAAAACATTGTTTTAATATTTCAAGGTGTTAATGAGTAGTTTACACATCCCGTTTATGTGTAAACACTTGTGAATGGTTGTTTGTTTATTCTATCAAGGCATTCAAATGGTACTCACAAAATAATCGGATTATTTAGGTTTGTGTATATTTGTCAGACCTAATAAGTACTAAGATACTATAATTTCGTGAATTATCACTGGGCTTCTTTGAGATGTATTTTATTTAGGCCTTTGATGTATGTTACTTTATAATTCAAACAGTGCGAAATGCCATCCAAAATGAGATAAAGCTATTGTAAGAAACGGGGAGCAATCAGAAGATGCTTGTGCATCTCATTTTTTCGTGTAGCTTTGTCCCTCAGTTCGTCATTTTGCCGGCAGATGTCGTGCTTTAATCTCTGACGGTTTTTCGACTAAGTCCTCGATACTCAATGCACATGATTCTTTCTCTAGATTTCTACAAATTGCTTGATTGTATGCCGGACAAGACCGGACAGAGAGAGACATATTTGATGTTTAGCTGTATCGTTAATACATTGTTGATGTCTGCTGTTGCAACTCGATAGCTCAATCGCGCGTGCCTTTTATAAATTACCGAATCATATCATCGGCCGCCGACTATATTTGAAAATACCTTTTGAGTATGACAATACGAATTCGTAAAGTATCAAATTCGTACTAGATCCTCTGATACTCGCGTCAGCCGCGCTTTCGGACGCAAAGCTACGCGCGTAATGGGCCTCTATGAGCTGAATTCTTAGCAAAAACAGCAATCGTGCGAGCTTTTGCGCATTCAATCCCGCAAATTCTGATCGCGTGTGAAAGGATGTTAGGAGTAAATGCTTAAGTGTGTGCCCCAAGTGTTTAAGTGTGAGTGCTGCCTCAGTACCGGGGGCAAGTTACGCTGGCGTTTCTGGATGTGATGGAACAACTATACTGCGTACGTCGCAACAAGCATTAACAATTTCTGACATGGTCCAACCCGGTTGTACATAGTCCCACAAATTTGGGTGGGGAGGGCCGACAGCAATTGCTCCATATAAATCGATAGTCGCAGTCAAATCACGATGGACTGAAAAACTACACCAAAAACTAGGAAAAGGCAGCCATACTACTGATATAATAAAATAAGATCTCTGATATATATGATGAATATATATGAAGAAACTAAGATCTCTGAATTAACAGAGTTAATTGATAGAACTAGGCGATACTTGGCGGAAATCCATTGTTAACCTATGGAGAAAGAGGACCCACCACTGACCCTCGGCTTGTCAACTTCTTCGATTATAAACCAAACAAGTTTGATCGATAATAAAAGAAGCCAACAACACCCGAACTCCTCTAAGATAATAATCGAGAAACTATCTATCACGAGTGACGGGACCTCAAATAAAATGCAATTCTCCGCGACACTAAACGAATCTATAAAAGTATTCGACACGTGTTTCGCCTCTAACAGAGTTAAATTAAATGGCAAATATATCGAGAGCCACCGTTAGTCCCAAAGATTCACAAGGCGCCAAATGTATAGTCTCCATTTAGAATAGTCAACTAACCTATATAACAATTCATAATATTACGTAATCTGATTAAATTAGGTACTTACTTAGGGTAAATCTATAACTTGTGCGCATAGTTAGGTACTTCATGCAATCAATACAACTTAACGAAAACCACATAAATTGTGTTGTATAATTAATCTTAGTTAAACTAAAATAAGAATAATTATTGAGCTACAAAAGCGCGATTTGGTGTATGATTAGTATTTCGAAATTTCAAATATTTCACACAATAAGATTGTTTGATTTGGCTAATCAACCTTAGTATAAAGCTGTGTCCCCAGTCGGCAAACTGTCAGCGGCCGACTGAGTGAGCCGCAAATTTGTGGCGAACTGACATTCGAGTTAGCTGCAAACTCAGATCAATTTGCGTGCGTCGCAAGCAAACTGTTATGTGTTAGCCGCTTATTACTGTTATGTGTTAGGTTGACCGACCGACTGAATTTTCACTGTCAACTGTCCACATGACAGTTTGCGGCAAACGGACTCACTACGCCCGGCGAACAAGCATATCGCCGCCGCCGACTGGAACTGGTTTTGCTATGAGTCGGCCGCTCATTGAATCAATCGGCGCGCGCAACACAGCAAACTGCTTAGAGTGAGCGCAAACTAGCAAACTGTGAACACTCCATTTCAAATATATGGAAGGGCGTACTAAACCGATACGCCGCTAACTTAGTCGGCAGCTGACAGTTTGCCGACTGGGGACACAGCCTTATTTACTGAAAACTGTGTCAGACCAAATTAGTTCGCCTTGGTAGGTACACTCGACTCTGATTATAACAGAATATTATTATATATGGTTCTATACATACATTATGTACTTAGGTTACGTACTTAAGTATTATCAACGGTATATTGAAGTTCTTATCAGTGTATTCTTACAGCGAGTCAGGATTTTCATTGTATCGAAACGATGATATGTAAACATGAATTTTAATAGGGTATATGCGTATTTTATTTATTGCATAATTATGTATTGCGTGTGTTATGATAACTAACAGTGAAAACAATTTCGAAATAACTCAAAAAAATACAAAAATGCAGACAATTGAAGTGTTCTACCGAAAAAAACAAAAGCATAAATTGAAGTGTCAAATGACGTCACCACCATAATGGGGAGAGATAGAGAGAGCACCGCGTCGCCCTCTCCCCACTACTTGCTTTTAACAAACTAGAATTTCTAATATCTTTGCATGTTTTTAGCAGCATTCGAAATTTTGTTTGACAGTATGTCCTAGTATTGAATACTTCTGATTGAATGTAAGGTATACATAAAAAAGTAATATACCCTACTATTTGGGTATTCGTACATAGCTCCGAGTAATTAAAGAATAGTTGTGTAAGTCGGTAAGTTCGGACGATTTTGCTTCGGTTGCCAGTCGCTACGCTCGAGGCGGTGGCAGCTTTATGGATAACGTATTATGCGAGCGCCAAAGAGAATGTAACACCTCATTAGAAGAACAAAGACTACCATAAAGGTATGTGCAACAGATACTACAAGAAAATACTAGCATGTGAATCAAAATTAACACTAAGCAGGCAACACCATTACCTAAGGTAACCAGCGCTAAGAGGAGCTGCCATAAAATATCCAGATTGTTTTATAGTTGTTTTTCTCTATTGGCTGTTGCCAGCCTGTTGAGCGGCATATAACAATCGATCAACACAGATCCAATGTAATCATAGACAAAATGTATGGAACTATCAGAAATTAGAATCATATTATAAAATTATATATTATGTCGTCCACGATCTATGATAAAGATGAATGATAGTGTGTAGGTATATTAGTAGCCCATGCAACAGTAATATTGCACAGCCACGGTCAATGAGCCGAGCGTAGCAATGACAACGCAAACTCATCAATTAACATTATTAATTCAGTAGTATCAGAATGTTATTTTTAGACTTAATGATTGGTAGTGAGATCTAAATGAGCAGATCCAAATAATGGTTTGCCTCCAAAACACTAAGCCGTTCAATCTGTTAGCCTCTTTATTATTAAGGGAAACGTGTAATACAAATAGTATACAAACACCTTTCAAAAATTTTATATTTTAACAGAACAAACAAAACAGCACAACGGTCCCGCCACGCTCGAGACCCTCCATGTCACACTTAACACTTCACATTATATGTCCGCGCTTATTCTAAATTCATATTACATTTTATTAAACATATCTTCCACCGAATGCTCGTTTATTAAACCTAGTTTATTGCTCATTATTTATTTAAAGGCATACTTTCACTTACAGTTTGTGAGTCAGTCGATTGGGCGGAGTCCTCGCCCAGTAATCGGCTAAGTTGGTCGTCGAGCGTATCCACTCGCCTCGACTCGCGCGTCTTCGCCTCCTCGTTCGCGAACACGTCGTCTCCCACCAAAAGACCCTCGTCCAAATACGAGAACGAGTCCAAGTTTATATCAGAAGTGCTAATAGCCGTGCTGTAAATGTCTATTCTCTTTTGCTGGGATTTCGCTTCGGCAACCTTCTTCGAAAGTTTTTCTTTAGCCTTCGTCAGCGCTTCCGACTCGGACTTGTCCAGTTTAGACTCATTCTCTTTTAGCTTCTCGATTTTAGTCTTAAGAGCGAAGGACGAGTCGTTGCTCGACGAGCCGTCATCTTGCAGCTGGCTCAGCAGCGTTCGCGTCGCGAGGGTCATTGCGCTCGAGCTGCTGTACATTTCGCTGGCCTCACCTGAACAAATATTTAGGTTTTCTTATCAGTTACTCAGAAGAATAAACAGAAAATTAATAAAAGGTCAAAAGGATAGATTACCGCTAGGTGTCGCCCGTTGTATGCTTTCCCGTGGTGAATGTTTGCTTTTTGTCTTACGGCTGGTGGGCATGTACTCGCTGTCGCTGTCGCTGGACATGCCCAGGTCTAAATGCAACGAGTTCAGTTTGTCCTCGTCCTTTCCCTTCCTGGAGACGGTGTCTAGCTCCATCTCCCAGTCGGTGACGCTCGACGAATCCTTTGCCCCTTCGGAATCCTTACTGTAGTTCGCTTTTCCCTCATCTTTCTCTAACAAGGACAATCCTGATTCCTCCATAGGCACCATTTCTCCTATACTCTCGGCGGTGGAGTCTATGCCGCTCGGATGGCATGCCTGCTCTGGTATTGGATTGTCAAACAGTACTGGTGTCTCGGGTGTGATTTGGGTTGTCTTTTTGCCCTCATCCGCAGCACGCGACACGTTACTCACGCGACTATCTAATATTTCTGACATGGTTGTCGTGCGGCCCGTCTGTTCGTTGTTCAATTCTAAAACTATCACGTTCCCCGTGCACTTTGCTACATCTTGTTCCGATTTGGAGGCTTGTAGTAATTGATTGACATTTTTACCCATAATTACTTTTGACATATCGTTGCTATTTTTAGCGAACGATAGAGCCTTACTTATCGCAGTACCCTTTTGTACTACGATCACGCTACCTTTAGCGCTTGACGGTCGAACTATGGGATTGGTGATTTTGGGTGTGGTTACGGGTGTTAAACCTTTTACGGGTACGATGTCTGCCAAGTTTGCGGTTTTTATGGGCTCTACGCCTACTATTTTAGCGTTAGACGGAAGGGAGCTGACCGTCGTCGGTTTTGACACGACAGTCACGGTAGTAGATTTTGAGATCTGTGTCTGGGAACTAACAGAGACCAATTTCATTGCAGTAGGTATACCCTTGAAATGTATAAGCGGTATTTGTGCCTCGTTGCCGTGTTTCGTTCGAGCCTTTGCCGGTAATACGACCATTTTTTGGCCCGATTTAGGATTTAAGACTAAAGCTTTAGCTGATACTTTTAAGTCTGTGGCAGGGATGCCTTTGGGAGTGAGTGTTTCAGTTAATTTGTTTGTTATGCTATTTGTACCGGTCGGAGTGCCTTCCTTGATATGCGTGCTGACGGCAGACGTGATTATAACTTTTGGATTAGATAAGGGTTTGTTTTCGGATGCTGGTTTTGAGACTACTATCATCTTTTCTGTCATTAGAGGTGTGTGAGGATTGCGCGTTCTCGGTACCGATCCGATGACTTTAGTCGTAACTAATTTGGCCGGCGTTTTGAGCGCTTTCTGTGCCGAACTGGGCGCTACCACCACTTGTCTATTGGACAACAACTTTATACCTTCCGGAGGTTTTTGTAAGATTTTAAGTTCTGACATTTGTACTTTTTTATCCGAGCTTATTTCGCCGCGATTCTTAATGATGAGTTGGCAAGCTTTGCCGGACATGGTGTGTTTGCTGCCGGGCGTGCTCTGCGCTTGCAGCGCGGTGGGGTCGTCGGGGTGCGCGTTCTCGGACACCTCGAGCTCGTGCGGCACCGTCGCCGGCTGCGTGAGTAGCTGCATGGTGGGCGAGTCCGTCACCATGCCGGGCGATGACAACACCTTGCCTTTGATTTCGTCCAAGTAATCGGGCTTAGTTTTGCTACTTAGTATCGATTGAGCATAGCTGGCTTGGAAGGTGTTGGGAGGGCCCGAGTACTCTAGTTGCATTGATGTAGGGTTGTACTGTTTGCTAGGCGACATCGGTATTTCCTGTGATTTCTTTCTTTGTGATTTAGGGGCTTGTGCGCTTTTGCGTCCCCTGGCCTTGTGCGGTGCGCCGCGGGGAGCGTGCGTTTGACTCGGTTTACTAGTTGACACTTTGCTTACTTGATTGTATGAGTGTTTTGATTGGCCCGACGGTTTACCTGTGCAAATTGTGTAAAAATCTCATGAATATTGTAGAGTTAAACAATAAGATAAATTAAATAATAAAAACAAATACTTTTTTCATAACATAATGCGTAATCTGTTTCGACTAGACTACAGTACTAGCAGAGATGTTACCTAAATCAAATAGTGTGATGGTAAGCTCGCGACAAGCACCCATATGGTCTCATTGACCGTTAAGACTTTATACTTATATATTACTAATTTTGTCAACATACAAACAGTAACATTATAATTTGTGTCAGGTATTGTACAGCACTTACTTGTGGCCGGCTGTGAGAATTTAGAGTATAGCTGTGACAGATTCAAGTGTTTCTGGTTTGCGTTGACAGGTATGTTCCTCATGCTCTTAATTGGGATGATCGAGTCGTCCGGTAGACCTCCGCCCTCTGGCGTTTTTCGCTTACGACTGATAAGTTCAGTCTCCCAGAGCTAAAAAAAAATATATTATTAATAATATATACCTAATTATATTTTGAGATGTGATGATATTATAAGGGTTCCATATAGAGATTATGGTACCCTAAAGGCATGGATGTAGCGAGGTTTGAAAGCACAGCACTGTGGGAGCAAGATTGCCAACTACCAGATGCATGTAAGAGAAGCAATCACTTATTATTTAATTTAAAATTGTTAAGAATAAAATCAAACCCACTTTTATGGTCTCATCTTCCATAGCAACAGGAGGATATACAATGTCCTCCTGGATCTCATTTGATGTCAGAGCACCCTCTGCTGTCAGCACCTCAGCATTTGTCATCACTTCTTCATTAGACTTAGGAGCGATTAGTTTCTCCGCCTCAAGCCTCTTCTGAATTTCCTTATTTTCAGTGGCTGCTGCTTCGGCAGCTTTATCCGCCATCTCGGTGTACATTGTTTGCGCTATCCCCCGAGGCATCAGGGGGACCAGTCTGCGACCCTCCCTGATCCATCCTAAGCCTGTGTTTGGTCCTGATAACCTTTAAGATAGTGGGTATATGTTAGTAAAGGAATGAAAGATGTATTTATACAAAGAACAATGCCCACAACTATGAATCACTGTACCAAGTTGCATCAAAATCAATCATAGCTTATATTGACTATCTGGGTAATTTATTAAATCTAAATCATGGTGTTATTTATCAAACTTCTACTGCTGTTTCAGAATAATCCTGTGCTGGAAATTCCACCATTTACTGGCAACAACAGTTATTGACATCAAATAAAATTGTAATGATGGCTTTAGGAACACAACTGCATACATAACAAAGCAATAGCGCTAAATGTTACACTACTGATAGCTTAAACAAAATTCCTGTTCAAAAACCCATATAACTTTTAGTTTTTTTTTAAGAATAAAGTATCTAAAAGCAAATAAAAAACAATTATTTGTATAAATTTATATCACAAAAATAATTACCACAATTTATTATAAAATGTTTGACTAAGTTGATTCTATTAAAAAGTTAAAGTGCTCTTTGAAGTACATAATTAAAATAATCTGACATTTCAAAAAAGGATAGGTTATCTGTCAAAATATTTTATAATATAATAACACTTTCTATTATACTAGACAACACTAAAACTTTAGCAAACTGATTGTATAATGCTATATTCAATCCCTAATGTCAAATCAAACATAGGTATAGGGCTCAGATACAGAATAGAACAAAAGATTCCACTGTAAGAAGTTAAAACTATGTTAAGTTTAAAAAGCAATCTTGTAAGAAAATAATGTATCCCATCAACATGAATTGCTAGCAATGTAATCGAATATGATAATGCCTTTGGCTTTCATTCACTCTCAGCCATCTTTGAGTTTGTGCAACAGTGTTTAAAAATAAATCAAAATCCCTAAACAAATATTATTAAATATCCACTCACTGTTGAGCGATTGTAGCTAATAGCTCATCATTAGACACGCGGCGCGCCTCAGCGCTGTGCCGATCGTGGCTTATATGTAAAACGGCGCGTAGTTCCTCCAGAAGCTTTTTTCTGTTGTCTTCCAATGCTCCTTGTGCTCTCAACACACTAATCATATTCGAGTAGGCTTCCAATTCTACAAACAAATGAATAATACACAACATATTACACGTATTTGGCCACCACCATTGTCAACAAATTAGCTTTGAGGCGTTTGGTATAATTTAGGAAAACCATAGGAGGGAAAATTAAAGCCATCTACAAGACTAAATATATACCGAGTCTACGGAGTGTAAGGCGACATTCGTCGCGCGTCATGTTAAGGAGCATGGGCCACATTTTAACAGTTTTAATTTAACACTGCAAATGAATACTCGATTATGAGATTTTAGCCCATATTTTACAAAATACTCAATTGGCAAATATCCATACTGTTTACTTCAAACGACATTCCGATTCCGTTCATTTTGACACTTCAAATCAGAATTGAAAGATAATAAAGCGTCTTGTCTATGCGATTTAGGGATACCATGATATATTCGAAAACCTGCCTAAAATTGTAAGATATTCTCTTTCTTTATTTGGGTTCGCTGCTGCCTACGAAATAGACCAATTTTTTGCCAATGTCGACTATTTCTTGCTTATTGTTATACAATCATAAGTACACAGATAATTACGATGCCGATGAGGATGATGATGATGAAATGAATTTCCTACCCCTATCAGCAGAAGAAAATATGCTATTACAGATGAGCCTATGGGACTAGAATTCCGATTATTTATTTGGATTATAAGTAAAAAAAATGTAAGGATGTACCCTTACATTCTTTTTACGGGCCAAAAATTTTGATGTTTGATTAATCGTTATAAACTAACAAATAATATTACCTCAACTACAACATTATAGTATCCTATTGTAAGTAATACAATTTTTATTTTATTACTAAGTAAAATTTCCAAAATAGTTAGGGAAATGGCACAGTCCGTCTTTTTCCTTCATTTGTCTCGCATTTTAGCCATACTTTTGTCAACTCCAATCTCCTTCATAACATTGATGAGTTTTGGATCTTTCTTTTGCTCTATCTATCCACTTTTATACTGGTCACTATTTTAGTGACATGTTTTTGTTCTACAGGCACACTTTTTCTATTACGGGCGTTACTTTCATTTTATCTTTGACATTTACTTTTCCCACCTTAAAATTTACTCCACTCCACACATCCATCACAACATTCGCATTATGGCATATAAACGTTTCTTTTGAGACACTATATACCCAGAATTACCGGTCTTGAAATTTGTATATTCTCCCCTTTACTTCTATCGGTGTCTTCGGTCGATGCAGTGCTGGTAATATGCTTATGCTTACTTCTGTTATCCTGTGTTAAATCTCCGTTTTATATAAAGGTCTACTCTTCCAGTATGCTGAAGTAATGAACAGAGGTGCTAGGTCGGAGCAAATAATTGGTATTGCGTTGTCATCAATCATTTCCGAAACTGCCTAAAACTTGGGAAAATGTGAATCATGGTAACAATTTTTAGGTACGCTTTACTTAGATTCGTACCGTAGAGTTTACAAAGGCAGTTAGTATTTATTATATATTGGTTATTTTTTTGTTTTGACTATCTTGTACGATTATTATGACATTAATGAGATCAATTAAAAATGTTACACATTTGGAATTTGCGTCTGTGATTTGTGGACTTGTGCGAGTTTGTGTTTTAAGTCGGTTTCTGGAATATGCAGTTTGATTTTATTTTCTAGGTATCTCTATATCTCATCTATGTTTTAAACGAAGTTTAAGCCACGTTTAACGCCTTAACTGCTGTCTATTTTGATTAACTTACCCATCGTAGACAAATACTGCTTTTCCCATTTACTTAGCTTATCTTTGAATTCGGACAAGTTAAACGCAAAACCTGAAATAGCCCCTTTGAAAATGTTCTCCACATGCTTTGGTTCATCACGTACCTTTTTTCTTTACTTAGGGCACAGGAACGCTATCGTACACATCCGACATGAAACCACCAGCGCAGCGGTAGTCCACGCAAACGAACTTCTCCTGCACCCAGGGTTACCAGATTGGGTATATTTTTCGCAATTCTGGGTAAAAATTTGGCTCTCGGAGATATTTGGAGAAAAGTGTGGAGAAATCAAAAATACCATGGATATTTTATTTTGGTTCAGACTCTAAACATATGCTGTAACTGAATACATTAACATTTATATATTTGAGTGCATTTAACGAACGCCCCAATTTAAAATGGTTCACTTCGTCGTTTCATTCTACATAAAATGAACATATTATATTATTCATTCTTTTTATTCGCTCTTTTTTTTGTTAGGTTATTCTGCTGGTTTTGGTTTGGAAATTGGAACTATTTGAAGAAAAATAATAGCCTATTACACCTACTATGCATACGCGCGACTTCAAAAATGCGTTTCTTTGATAAATAATGGGTTATATTAATGGGAAATTAACCTTAGCGTGTTCAGAATTTCACGTTCTCCCAAGGTTTAAATTTTTTATCCCAGGAAAGTATCCACAGCTTTATTGATACGGATAGGAGCTTCATTTCATCATCATCATCATTAACCTTATCTTTATCATCATTATAATTAAAAAACAGTTTTCAAGAATTACTCGACACTGGCACAGATGGCTCTATTTTGTAGCTGATTGCCAACCTAAAAAAAATAAGAATTGTCATGGCATTCTAAATAGGGTTACTAGATTGGGTATTTTTTTCGCAATTCTAGGTAAAAATTTGGGACATGGAGAAATTTTGAATAAATGAAATACTTGGAGAAAAATTATGAGGAATCCAAAAAAATATGGAGATTTTTTAAGTTTCTGAGTCTAACCGTAGGCTGTAACTTAATACATTTACATTTACGTATTTGTGAGAATTTAACGAACGCACCCGTTTAAAACAGTTCACTTGGTAGTTTCATTCTAAATAAAATTAACATATTCATTATTTTCAGGCGGTCACTTATTTTGTTTCTTATGTAATTCTGCTATTTCGGTTTGAAAATTAGAACAGTATTTTGGCGAGAATAAAATAAAAAGGCCAAAAACTAATAATATCGAATTATCCATTAGGTCAATTATTAATCGATATTATTAACTTTTTGCCTTTGGGTAAAACTTAAGCAAATTGTATCATTTTGGAGAAAAATAATTTCAAATTTGTGTATAAATAGAAAATCACATGTGGCAGCCCTGCATTTATGTGTGTAAGCAAAGCAAATGTCGAGCAAACAAAACAAATAGGTGTCAAACACTTGAACCGCTTTTATATTTGAAATTACGAGTTACGGTTGGAGTGTTCCTTTAGTTAAAAACCAAGTAATTGAAAGGCATGGCGGACGTAGACGAAATAATTGACTACATAAAGTCGTTAAAGAAAGGGTTTGACAAGGATTTATTTCAAAACAAGATCCATGAATTGGCATACTCGGTTGATAAAATTGGCTTGGATTACGAGGATTTTCATACTTTGTTTAAAGTTTGGTTGAATTTATCTTTACGTAAGTCATCTATTTTAATTTTAAGAAGGCTGCGATATTTTTTTGGAACTTCATGTGACTGTGACGGGGTGTATTTTGCGCATCGAAAAATGCGAATAGCCTGCTAGGCACTTCTCCCATTGATTGAAGGCGATGTGAAGGCATTTCTATGTGTATATTTTTTTTGTTATTTTAAAGTTAAGTTATATACTTTTGGTTTCTTACCGTACTAGCTGTGCCTGTAAAGCTATATGGAGAAACCCTTCCTTTTTCCAGGGTAAAAGTAATCCTAGATGATGATTTTGTTACAGACTAACACCATGTGTCATTAAAATTTGTCCTGTGGTTGACACATAATAGGCTATCAAACATAAATACAAATTATTGTACAATTTAGGATAAGGCTATGTATAAAAAAATATATGAACAAGCACAACTAAGATATACTAATTATTGTACGGTTCATGTTCTTACTTACTTTACTAGGCATTTTTTTTGTTTTTTTTATAGCTATAACAAAATGGGTGAGCTTGGGAAATTGTTTGGTGCCTCAGAATAATGTTGAGGAGCGTACTATAGGGTATGCTTTGAGTTGGATACTCTCTAACTATGATGACCAGGGTACTTACCCTAGAATTGGATTTTTACTGGACTGGCTTACAGGTAAATATTAATATTATTGAAGCTTCCTAGTATGTACTGGTATTAACGGAATTTATAGTATGTTTATTCTTAGGTCCAGTTGATGCAGTCAGAATTAAATAGTACACAATGTTAATTCAATGTAAAAAAAAATGGTTCTACAACAACAACTCTGCATTTACAGGACTTATTATGCCGAATAGATTTTAGCTGTAGGCCCAAACAATGACATGGATCATCCATGAAAACATTATATCATGCTTGTATTTCATGGTGACTGGAGTAGCACTGGTGTCGACCACATTATGCATGCTGTATTAAGTTCCAGTGAAGTGGGAGAACTTTTGCTTCTACATTGAATGTGGAAGTAGAAGAGAATCTTAACAATTCAACAACCTGAGATTTGAACTCATGATTCCTTAAAACACTAACCACTTATTACATAGCCATATGCAGCCTTATCTCTAGTCTTATCTCAAATTTTCTTTAAATGGTTTTTCTTTTTGCAGCTGCAATGGAGTGTAACTGCGTTGACATGGCATTATTGGACTCGGGATATGATATATTCTACATAAGCTTGACATACGAAAGTTTGGTATGTATATACTGATACTAGCTGAAATTTTGTCAGTATATTTATCTATGGTTTTAAACAATAGCAATGCTTATTTCATTTTCCTTTCCCATTGGTTGAAATTAAAAGTACTGTTGCTGTTATGGTTTACAAGCATTGAATAAGATAACATACAGAATATTTTGTTACTTACAAAATCATGCTAATATGGGCAAGACAATTTTAATATGTCACAAGATAAGGAGATAGTCTGAGGTCATGCATTCATATATTTGTAATTTGTCTATGGAACAAAACATGTGCCAGTGGCATGAAATTAAATAATAATAATAATGCCAAATGATTTCCATTTTCGGGTCTCAAACTAAGCAATGCTCGTATTGTGGGTACTTTACAATGGATGGGGGTTGATTGCCTCATGACTTATATGAGGCGAAGTTAGTTGCTACCGCATTCAAACCTGGGATCCTCGGCATAGATAGCAGAATCACTACCAACAGGGCTAATTAGGTAGTTTTCATAAAACTCTTTCTGTTATAAAAGTAGAGTGTATATTATCATTATCTTTCAGACACCGCATGCAATGAAACTGGTGTACACATTGACAAAGCCCATTGACGTCACCAGAAGACGGGTGCTCGAGTTAATTGATTACTCTAAGAAGAGAGAGGCTAAAAAGGTACGTCTGATTTTCTTTTAGCTGTACCATCCTAAGCAGACTGTCTGCCAAAGTCAGATTGTCTGTTAAAACATAACATAAAGTGACTTACTACTGTAACTTACTGCTTTGCTTAACACGTTGACTGCGTTAGGAGGTCTAAAAGAACTCTAACGTGACTTTCAGCTGGTGCGGCGCCGAAAATCGTGTTCTCCACCTCTGTGCGGGAGGTCGTAACTTCTTTATTTCTATGTGTTTGACAGAGACAAATATACATACCTACTTCCCGCTGCGAGTTTGATTCAATAATGTAATAAAAAAAATAGGAGATGGATGAGGTCTCTAACGCACTGAGTTGTAATAATATACATCTGTTGCGTGAAGAGATCTTTCGGACCTCCTAAAACACAGGCGTCATAGACGCAAGGAGCGGAGCGCGGGCGGCGCGGGCGCCGTTAGCTCGCGCTCAGTGTTGTTCAAATGTCGATAATGAGTACCTGCGCACTCCATGTAAAAAAAATACGCTCTTATATTTTGTCAGCGTGGTAGCAAAAAAAGTCGTTGCACAGGCTGTCACAGTAAATTACGGCTTACATCTAGTAGCACAGATGCATCCAAAACAGCCAAACTAATAAATATGTGTATGTGTGTGTGTGTATGTACAACTATGTGTGCAATGCGATCAAAAAATGTGTTTACCATGCTTCAATGAGGAACATTTTTCTTAAATATATTTTAGGTCACTATGTTTATTGAAATAAAACTAATTTTATGGATTATCATAATTCATCATTCACGGAAGGACAGTCACCATGGTCAGTCCTCCCGTGACCATGGTTGCTGTAAAACAGCCGAAACGACGGGAACGTAAAAAACAAATAATAAACACGATAAAATCCATAAGATTAGTTTTATTTCAATGTGTAGTATTCGCGTAAATATAAGAAATCAATATTACTATGTTTAAATGATTACTTAATAAAAAGTTTAGCTATCGATAACTGGGGTTTTATTTTAATCCCATTACTAGTCACAACCCAAACGGATCTATCTTTAGTTGCGATGCGAGATTCAATGGATACCTAATTTTTTTTTCGTTATATCTCATAACCCACTTTTCATATCCCCATGCGTAGCAAACTTGAGATAGAACAGTTAATTCTCTATTATTTACAGAAAGAACATAGATTGTATCTTATTTTTTGATAAAGATATGAGTTTTTTTAAAATACCTTATTTTAGGAGATGGATTAGGTCTCATACGCACTACAGTGAAGCTCGGTTATGAGGTCGAATAGGTCTCTACCGCACTGGCTGAAAGTCCTCTGAAAATGGCACCGCACTCAACGTGTTAAGGGCTCTCTCTTTAATCTAAATATGGCAGCATCCATTATATTTCATTATTATGATGTGTAGGGTAGGGACCAGGAATATGGTAGTTGGATGTGTAAATTTCTTTTAATGTTTCTTATATTTTCTGGGAGAAGTCTTCTTCTCGACTTCTCCTCACTGACTTGTGCTATCTCCTGCCATGATAGTTCTACAAACATTTTCAAATAAACCAACTCCCCATCTTATTGGTCATGTGCATATATTCATTTGCCCTCGTAAGCAGGCTCATGTAGCACAATGACAAGCCTATTTTTTCTAAAGCTTCGCGGTATTTTCCCTCGCATCTTCTATTTCAGTCATTAAAGTAATATAATTTTACAGAATATGTACAGGCAGCTGCAAGTTCTCCTGGGACTGTTCAAGTCCTACAAACCAGAGTGTGTCCCAGAGGATGTGCCAGCCATCTCTATACACACGGCATTCAAGAAGTTGAATGCTGATCTCCTGGCTAGATTCAAACGAAATCAGGTAATTAATATAGAAGAGTGCTGATTTTTTTATTATTTACCGGCTGTACATTCAATTGTATTAGAGTGGACTTTAAGTACAGAACAAAATAAAAAAGAACAACCTTCCACCACAGTCTGTTCCATAACTCTGTATGATTTCAGGAGAGCAGAAACAGTACAACCAAGCAAAAGCATCATTTGCTTTGGAACAATCCCATCTACTCAGTAAGTACCAAGATTATGAGCAACAATTTTTCCATTGATTTCAACTTTGCATTTTTTTTTATCACATTATAGGCAAGTATTTGATCTCGATCTCACCTGATGGTAAGTGATGATGAGATCTACGATAGACCATACTTGCCTAGGTAGGAAGGCGGCAGTAGATCGAGACGCTACATTCACTAGGCACATGCAGCGCAGCTGATCTGACCCGCCATCCATGAATGGCAACACCGAACATCATGCCGGAACACGGCTAGGCCGCTTGGCGACATGGCTTTGTTCAGTGGGTGGTGACTAACCACGGCCGAAGCCTACCACCAGTAGAGTTGTCACCTAGTTGGCACCACCCAGGGTCACGTGTAGGGTATCTCGAGGGTATTTATTTCTCCTACGGACGAAGGTGACTCGACCCCAAATAGCATATATAGCATATGCATAACGTGTACGAATACGGGCTCATGTGCTTTGCCGAACCAATCACCTAAAGCTTCATTCCTCAACTGCTTTTATCTCTTCACCAAACAGACCTATCATTCGACGTCTGCGCAAGTAGGCTCACGTTGTCTCATAACGATACATGTATCCAGAATTTATAATAATAGTATGCTTTTAGGAGACTGGAAAGAACAGGAAGGCGGAACCTTTAGTGCCCAATATGGAGTTCCTCAGTATTGGCTCCAAACAGTACGCTGACAAAGAATCGCAGAAGAATTATGTCGATTTCTCAGAGTAAGTTTTAATTTCTAAAATATGTACTAACATAGACCTAAAAACCATATTTAGGGTTATAATCACATGGAAACAATCTTAGAATGCTTAATAATACCTATGGTCACCCTTTGCCCCCCGTCAATGTGAGATAGCTCATCCCTATCCTCTCAGAGGAGTATACTGCTTTTCGAGTTCTTT
Organism: Pheosia tremula; assembly: GCA_905333125.1. Taxonomy (NCBI): domain Eukaryota; kingdom Metazoa; phylum Arthropoda; class Insecta; order Lepidoptera; family Notodontidae; genus Pheosia; species Pheosia tremula. The sequence goes on from HG995397.1 coordinate 3,037,975, forward strand.
AAAATATATAGGAGGTCCAGTCCGAGGACATTTTAGGATGGAGTGAGTTCCTATTTTCGAGTCCCTATAGAACACAACATCTTCAAGCCTCTGTCTAATTTGGGTCATTGAAGCGTATCCCGGACTCGGCGCTCCATTCGCCCTATGGTAGGTCGTCTTCATCTTGCGAACTGCCAAGGAATGGAACACGCTACCGGCGTCTTTGTTCCCCGTTGACTATAATCTGGGTGTTTTCAAGTCAAGAGTGAACAGGTACCTTCTAGGCAAGTGTGCTACATCGTAGATCTCATCGTCACCATCAGGTGAGATCGAGATCAAATAGGTGCCTATATCGAATAAAAAAAAATAAAAAAAAATTTGGTTCTGTACAGGGGCGTCATGAAATGTCCATTACAAAGACCGCGGCAGTAGCCAGAGGCGAGCGCCCCCCGGCCCGGCAATTTCACAATTCAAATTTCTTAGGTACTAGAAAGGTGACCACGAATCGGAAAACGAAGTGTAGGACGGCCCCCCACAAGGTGGACCGATGATATCACACGCGTCGCAGGAAGCCGGTGGATGCGAGTGGCGGAGGACTGTGATGTGTGGAAGTCGTTGGGGGAGGCCTATGTCCAGCAGCGGACGTCTATCGGCTGATAGATTAGATTAGATTAGGTACTAGAGGGCGCTAGGGTGATGATTGCACCCGGGCGCTACGTGAGCTAGAGACGCCTCTGGCAGTAGCACGCCGAACGGTCTCTTGTCAGCGCGGCTCTTAACATGTGTGTGGTGGGTGCTCCTTTCGGCCTTGCGTAGGTTTGGCTCTGTACAGGGGCGTCATGTCACGCCCATTACAAAGACCGCGGCAGTAGCACGCCGAACGGTCTCTTGTCTGCGCTGTTCTTAACATGTGTGTGGAGTGGTTGGGTGGAGTGGGGCGTCGCTGGTGGTGCGGGCGGCCGGCACACATGTAAAGAGCCGGGCGCTCCATTCGCCCTAAGGTAGGTTAGGCTCTGTACAGGGGCGTCATGTAATGTCCATTACAAAGACCGCGGCAGGAGCACGCGGAGCGGTCTCTTGTCTGCGGGGCTTTTAACATGTGTGTGGTGGGTGCAGCGCGGCGTGGCTGGTGGTGCGGGCGGGGCGGGCGGGGCGGGCGGCGCGGCGGCCGGCGCGGCTGCGCGCGCTGCTGCGGCACGGCGCCGGGCTGGCGCTGCTGGCCGCCGCCTCGCCCACCGACCAGGCCTTCCTCGCGCACGACCTCCACCGCCTGCTTAATAACTGTGAGCGCAACACTATATACTCGTTTACCCACTCTCTGTATCCATTAGCAGAGAGACGAGAGCACCAAAATAAAGCCTAAACGTGCCAAAACATGAAAATCGTAAATTAAAACACTATGAAAAATATCCTTTGGGAAAACACCAAAGGGTCCCAAAAAAAAAGAAAAAAAACTTGACTACCCACACCATTAACCTACGTCTCGATTTCGACAAGTACCCGACTCGATTCGATTAGAAATTTTCTCGTTGCGACGGCGATCTTTCAGATGCCATTCTTCATGACTGAATCAGATATTTCATACGACTACGCAAACGAATGATTCGATTCGACCATTCGCTGTGTTTACACAGTACATTCAAAATGCAAGTTTGTGACAACTTGTTCTAAGGTGACTCCGATTCGCAACCTTACAACAAGACTTGAGTACAGGGCTGTACTATTACCAGACTGGAGATAAACATCGTGATAAGATATGTGATGTATAAAGGTTTGTCCGTTACCATGTATCCTGGAAATGCGAGTCGTAAACCAACGCCACGCTCCCTTAAAATATATTCAAACTACCATGGTTTCACCTTTTTATTCTGTTTAATCTCCACACGCCATCCCGATGAAATATATTCGGTAAGTGACAACCATGCAGTAATACAATGAGCATTACAATACAAACATTCGATCTCTTCTCCCGTTGTCAGGTTTTCTAGAAGTGTCGCCGCACAGCTACACCGAGAAGCAGGACCTGCTGCACCGGCTGGCGGTGCTGCAGCACACCCTGCTGCAGGGCATTCCGGTCATCACCAGGTTCCTGGCTCAGTACCTGCCGTTTTGGAACGAGATGGATTACTTTGCTGAGGTGAGTAGCCTTATCACAAATAATAATATCGCCAGACGAGCTTTTAGCGGAAAAGGGAAGATCTTCCAGCCAGGCGGGTGGTATGCCTGGCGGGGCGGCCGTTATGCCCCGACGGTTATTGTCGGGATCTTGTATATATGTTACTTGCTCCGAATACTCATAGTGCGATTCAGGATTGTGATGAAAATATGAAAGATCCATGACTCTGTAACAAAAATTCGTGCTCATCACACAAAGTTTTCCCCAACCAGGCTTCCAAACCGGGACACTCGGTAAAGAAAGTAGATTCACTACCAGCTATGCTATTCAGAGGTGGTATTTTAAATCTTTCGGAATCGGTATCGCAAACGGATTTGAAAGTTTCCGCTATTGGTGTCGCTCCCGAAGAGCTTTCCGACGGAAACTTTTTGAAAAAACTAACAATTTAAACCAATTGGCTTTATGATAATGGCTAGCATTGTTGGAATATACTGACCTGCGGTCATATGTTTAATTAAAATTATAATTATGTTGGTTAGATCCTGGAACTGGTGGAGTGGGTGAGTGTGGACAGCCCCGGCCATGTCACGTACATAGTGGAGACGCTCGCCAAGATATACATGCGCGCGCAGCCGATGCAGCAGTGCGCGATACTGAGGAGCTTGACCAACATGTACACCAACCTGGTGAGTGTGGACGACTGACCTATAACTACTAATGGACTGACGATAGACGTCTTCGTTTTGTGCCTATTTGATATACGCCATTTTGACCCTGAATTTAACGACAGCAGGGCCCCAAGTCTGCTAACACAATCGATTAATAATCGAACAGCAACTGCATAGTAACTGTCCCTTTTGACAGATATCCCATACAATATCTGTCAAAAGTGACAGTTACTATGCGGTTGCTGTTCGATTATGAATCGATTGTGTTAGCGGACTTAGGGCCCAGGTTGTGAGGGTGCACTACTGATAGATATTTGATATAATAGTAATATCCTCAGACGAAAACACCATCTATTAGGTCCCACACTGAGCAACGCTTGTATAATGGGTTCCGTGCAATAAACTGAGGACGAACTCAGTATATAGTTCTTATATAGATGTTAAACATCCGTGACTTTGGTACAAACATTCGTGCTCGTCACACAAAGCTTGTTTCCAGTTTGCTCTGATTTGGCTGCACAATTAATTGCGGTTGAAATGCGAATAAGTATTTACTAATAACGTCATGGTGATCATGGCACGTTTTTAAGTCTACAACACCAAAATCGCAGTATTTATGTAAATTTTTATGCGATTGAAATAATATATTCATTGTTTAATGGTTTTTAATAGCTATCTTATGCATACGTCACAGTAAATGTGACTGATTCTCATTAGCTAAACTAGGTCTACAGGGTTGGTAGGCGGCAATTGCGACTAGTCTAATTAGGACTCTTTGTTTATCCATTCGCCAGGTGTATTCGAGCACTAGGAGTGTTGAACACTTCATGGGCATGCGTACATCTCCGTCGATCTACGCTCTGGTGCTACCTAATGTGGCGTCATCTATTAGCGACATGTGCAAAAAAGGACTGCAATTTGATCCCGGTAAGTGGATAAAATTTTAATATGTTTATATTAAAGGAATAATATCGGGCCTAATATGCCTTGCGGTACTTAAGCTTAAATACTTTATTTTATTGGTATTAACGTTTTATATTTTATGTTTATAGTGTTATCCAATTATAATATCCATTCAACCTACCTTGGCCCAAAGTCTGGAAACACAATTGATTCATAAACGGACAGCAACCGCATAGTAACTGTCACTTTTGACAGATGTGCCATACAATATCTTTCAAAAGTGACAGTTACTATGCGGTTGCTGTCCGATTATGAATCGATTGTGTTAGCAGACTTGGGGACTTGGAACCTTGACCAAGTATAATCCCTGAATCCTTAACAATGATGCTATGTTATGTTTTTGTTCTGCTATTTACAATCGAAAGGTTCAAACTGGTCACACATTAAAAGTACCATAATCCATGTGTAAAGTTTTGATTGCTGCACGTTCATGGGCTTGTGGGCCGAACATACGTTTTTTAAGAGAAGAGTAAAAATGCTAGTGACAGCATGCTTTCTGGATGAAGTATAATTATCATGGGAATACATTCTAGTTTGTGTTACGGGCACTGTAGAAAAACCTATGTCGGCTAAAGGTAAGTATGGAACCTGGTTAAAAATAACAGCTTTGTATTTTTTTTAAAAAGTATTACAGCTTCATGTTGATTTTCTATTAATCAATTGAGCCTTTAAATATTGTTTTTTTTCCGAATTCTATTTATGACAAAATTATGAAATAAAAACATTTTTATAGTGGCCTAGCATGTAGCAAACTCCTTACGCACTCCATATTGTGACGTCACAAAGGCGTCACGTTATTATCAATATTCCTATTCATAAAATCAAAATCGGTTTAAATGTTGAATATTATTGATGTCAATTTAAAAAAAAAAGGTATTTTCGAAATTCAAAATTCAATTAGTCATTACTCAATATTACGGCATGGGTTATATCAAGGGTTGGTTGTTTCCAGAGGACATGCGTGTGCTGTACAGCAGCGCGTTGGCGGCGGAGGGGCTGTGCTGGGCGGCGGCGGCGGCGGGGGCGGGCGCGGGCGCGGGGGCGGGGGCGGCGCCGGCGCGGCTGGTGCTGGCCATGCCACTGCTGTCCGTCTCCGCCGCGCTCATCGAGAAGATGGTTGTACTCATGATTCTGTGTGTATTTTCAATCGGATTGGTTTCTAGTTTTTTTAATATTTGTTAACATAAGTACCCATCAATTTATTATTTACATACTTGGAAATAATTAACGAAATATGTTACATATTTTCAAAGATATTCGCTATTTCAATTTGTAAAAGCAAGCAGTGGGGAAAGCGTGGGCCTTGCTCTTCTCTTTCGCACACGTTTTCACATATAGCGGTGACGCCATTTGACACAGCAATCTATAGTTTTTTTTGGGTGTCAGCTTCGTAGGAAATTTAAGGCTAATAATTTGAAAATTACGTACAGTGAAATAATAATAATGACACACACACATCACTCCTCAGGTACAAGAGAATATTCAAACAAATGAAATCAATGAACAAGCATCAAAATGAACAAGGAGTACACATGAAACTGCAGACACTGGCATCTTACACTTCAGATTTGGTCAGCTGCTTATACAGTGAAGAGGTATTGAGCGCTAGAAAATCAGGACTCGTATTTGAGTCAATGCACCCACAAATAGTTGGCCAACTTGGTTCTTTGATGCCCGATGTGGACTCAAAGTTGAGTTTGAGAAATCATTTGGCCTTTGCACCCTACACATATCTTCAGCTGGAAAACATAGACTATACAGACATAGACAACAAGATGTGGTTTGACACATGCATTGGGCAGGAGTTCACGAATTTGGGCAGGTTTTTGAAGAAAGCTGTGCCTGAGTTGAACCGGTAACACAAACTAAATAAATAACTTTTGATCACTTCAAGGCGATATTAATCGTTGGATACTCAAACTCATCTCAAATTTGAGTGCTATTTAGTTTTAACGCGTCATTCAAACAAATCCAAGATAAGGATGTCTCAAACCGTTAAGTAGGATTTAATTAGAGTAACGATTGAGTAGTCAGCCCTATGATATTGTTTCGAACATGAATAAAGCTTGTTATTTGTAAAATGATCATGTTTTCATATAATATTATAAGTCATTCCAAGTGGATGCAAATTTTAAATGATGACAATAATAATACATTCTGAATAAATTCATTATTCACGACTTTAAACAGTTTGTAAGACGAATGTTAAAATACATGTTTGTGTTGTAAATTTGTGTCATTTTTACAAATTAAATAAATGACGAAGCACAGAAATACATTTGCGACTTTCTGTTATGTCTACATATGCCTCCATTGTTAAATATAATCGGTAAGGTAGTATGGAACTTGAGTCCAGAACCTTTGTGTTTAAAATTAGCGTCTAAAACTTTAAGTTAGTGTTGGGTATCTTACATGTTGTACCCCGGCTGACACCTCTGGGAGTTCTGGATTTCATGTGCAAAGCTCGTTTGCAACCATGATTGTCACATGCTAAATGGTACATGAAATTATCGTGAGGGAACCTCTATGTTTGAAAATACCTTAGCAGTTCTCGAAAGATGTGCGAAGTTCGCCAACTCACACTGTGCCAGTGTGGTGGAATATGGCCTGAATTCTCCTCGCTCTAAAGGTGATCCTTGCCCAACAGTGGGACATACGATAACAATTAACATTCGCGACAATATTATTAATTTGGAAGGCACTAGTGGCCGCCGCATAGAGGTCAGTGAGGAATTGAGGCGATTCAAAATAAGATACATTAGAATTAATATAGGTTAGTGGAGTTATAGTAAATACTACAATAAATAATACTCGCGCGAAAATTTATTCATAGCGGTAACGAAAATAGCTATTCGAAAATTTATTTGCAAATTTTTTGAGCCAAGATAAGAGATAATATATTAAATTATTTTTTTTATACGGTACATTTAAATTTAAAAAGCTTAAGGTGATCTACGGAATTTGATCAACGATTGTGTAGGGTGACTGTACTTATTTGGAAACTACATTAGATATTTTTTTTAATTGCAATATTTTTATTAATTAAAACTAGGTACTTTTTTGAAATTAATTCTATTATTTCTATATAGAAATGTGGAGAATAAGAATGACATTTTAATATAATTAGCATTTAATAAAATTTCCGCGTGGAGCGCGCACAACAAAGCAACGATGGATTTTAATATTAGAGTATTTCGAACATTACTATAGTACGAGGTTGTTTGCATTTACACACTTATAAGATAGTTTAATGAATAAACGATTTATTATAAACAATGTGATTTCAATAATACTAATTCATATTAACAAAGTTATACTAGTTGCTTGTAACTACGCCAAATATTGCGACCATCTGATTGTTTTATGCCACCTAAACTAAAAGTGGTGGTAACCACATTTTACAAAGACGTAAGTTACTTTTCCATTTCCTCCCGTTACTGGCCCTCGTTTATTTTGCGTCGTCCGCTGAAGGTATAAATTATGGACACCGCGGCTTGCGCCATATAGCGGGCGGCCAGCGTGGGCGGGGCCCCCTCACGACCGCTTGCCGCCCTTCGCCTCAATGAGAAATATTTCGGCGTCTTTTGTCCCCGAATGCCCCTTTTTGCGAGCGACATCTTCAAGGATACTGTGTTAATCGGCCCCTACGATACTTTTTGTGAATCCCGCCTACGGAAGTCGACTGGAGAAACTGTTTTTTTCTTTCGCGATGTCTCAGGCTTTGTTCTCTTTTTATTGTTGTTTGCCACGTGGAGGATTATCGACGTTAGAGTTCTTTTCATAAGAGGATTTGTATATTATGTTTGTATTTACCCTTGCCGGGAAATCCTTTGATCCCAAATTTTATCTTTGTTGTTTAATTCACGAACGAACACGAATATTGTGTTTGAATCACTTGATTTATTTATTTCTTCTGATTCTTCTTCTTCTGATTCTGATTAAAAAAAAAGATGTCATAGGTAGGTGCTAGGAATAAAGTATTACTGTGTCAGCCTACCCTTACTCGATATGACCTCCTTGGCTGAATGCCAGGGTCCATTTTCAGAAAATAATAGTGACATAAATTCGCGGATATCACCAATTCTGTTCACATAGCCGATCGCTACCATCGACATTATATAGGATTCCTTTCAAATTTAAAAAGGAAATGAAACTACTGAGGTAAAATACCGTTTAAAAGATCAGAATCCGGTATATATAGGTACTACATAACTAATCCATCAATTAAACTATAGCGTACCCTACATACGATAAGAAGAGGAAATATGTTCGTGAGATCCAGCTCGAACCGTGGCGTGGTCTCATGGCTCCCAGCGGGTTTGTTTTGCGGGTAAAAAAATGCGCAACTGGTAACAGTTGATAGGGGTGGCGGGAAGGGTGCGCAAGTTCATATCTCGCGTTAGAACCCTTTGGTACCCCACTTTTATCCCTACTCAAAAATCGCTTCGGGAGTCGTGTTTTCGTTGGCAAGTAACTACTGCTCCCATTTTTGCCAAATTGTTGTTTAGGGTGGAACGGATTGTGGGCTTCAATCGCGTCGTTTTGTTTCTACTAAATAAACTAGCTCGTGAAATTTACGACATTTGTGTTTACTTGTAAGTAATTAATTGCTAAATCCAGTGAGTATTTGTACTTATTGCCGGTCTGGGAATTAAGTATCGTTTGATTTTCACTTAAGTTCATGCTAACGAGTAATTGCGCAATGCTTCGACTTGAGAATATTTCCGCTCCATCGTGATACCTGTGCGAACAAAGCGTGCGACGTCAAAAATCTGAAATAATAAATTTCCGTGCGCCACATTTACCTTAGAATGTCTGTTCTACTTGTCCCGAGCCGAAAATACAGGACGCACTTCGCAGTCCAGCTTTTATTCATTTGGTCCGATAAGTAATGAAAGCCACATGAAAATATAAGTAACTACACTTAGTTGATTGTAGCTACCTACTTACTCATCTTCACGAAGAGAAAAATGTGTTGTGAGATAAAGAAGATGAAATGCTGTCTTTGAAGTTTATTCATCTAGTAAAGAATACCGATGGAAGGTTCATATTTAACATTATAAATTAATCTAATACGCAAATTGGATAAGTACCCAGTATTCATATAGGTATGGCTAGATAATTAAAAAGTAACGATGTTAGCCGCGAAATATTTATGGACAAATCTTACTCCTTATCGTTCAAGTCACGTACAGAAGCTCTTTCGGTATAATGCGCGACTAGTATGACCCGAATAGGGATACACAAACAGCGTACGTGTTTCCAAATGTCAAAGCCCTTATAAACCTCTGAGATCTGCAAACACGGGCGTTGAATCGTGTTAGTGTAGGCGAAAGCTCGCTCGGCTGCTGACTGTACCCGAATCGATAAAATTCGGGTCCGCGCCCCCGTGCGTTGCCACGGCAACGCGCCCGAGTCCCTCCCCGACCCCGACTCCGGCTGCCTCCCTACCGCATCTCCGAGAACACCGATGTTGACTTAGACGGATAGGGTAAGAGGCTTATTAATGGTTTTATGTTCCTTCAATGTTACTTATAGGGCGAGCTTCAAGAAACTCCTCGAGCTTTGCTTCCTTATTTCATCCAATTATGAGACGATATTAAAAAATCTCTTAATTTTGTTGTTCGAATTATAATTCGAAAATATATTTTATCTTCGAGGGCTGTGGAAAGTGAAAAACGAGAGAGAGTCTGCGAATAATGGTGGAACACTTCCAACGGGCGCGCGCGGCCATCTTGCCAGACCGCGTGGCGCCATCACAGATCGAGTGCGTTCCCGTCGGCGAGCTTTTGTCTACGTTATTTTCATCTCGATTCACATCGCTTACGTAATGTGCATTATTTATTATTAAAATTGGAATCGGTACGTTCATAATTTATAGACGACTTTGGTAACGTTCAAGATGGAATTTTATCAAAGAAATATATGGGTCTGTGTTATATGTCTTAGACCTGGGGTTGTGCGATTACCTAAATATGTTGATGACACGATCCTGCATTACAAGTAGCGGCTTCGTGATGTGGAGTGCGGGTTTCCCCGGGCGCCCGCCTGGATGGCCGCCGCGGTTTGTCCAGGGACCGACCGTGAGCAAACTTTCTCTACCCACAAAACTCTTTACCCAGCTTAAACATTACTTTGCGGGCCAGGATTACTTAGCGATGAATAAGCAAATTGCATTTAAAATTATATAGGTTTTCATGACTTATTCGCTGTGGAGCATGCATAGATGTTTTATGAATTATAAAATCGGTGCTGGTTATGTAGTTACGAAGGTAGTGTTTCCCAAAGTCTAGGTCTTGATCTTGCATATTTTCACGAACATGGCCAAGGCGCAAGAATGACGCATATTTTAAAACCAAAACTGCAAATCTCTTGCGTGTCGGTCTAGCGAAAATGCAAGATCAAGGATTTAGACCAGCGATTCCCAAAGTGGAAGGACCACTTTGGGAATCGACGCCTCGCAGTTGATATCGATTTCCAAGCGGCCAACATAAACGAAAACTGATTTTGGGGGTCGACGCGGTCTAAAAATCGTCCCCTATTAATTAACACAAGTTCTTATTTGAAACTTTCAAGATACTGTATAAGTTCTGTTACTTCATGAAAAAGGACTAATATTTTAGTAGGAAGTGTAGAATTGTTGTACCTACTTTTAAAAACTCAACAAGTCGATAAGCGTGCACAAGTTCGTACAAGATGAAATTATTATTTTGTATCACTAGTAAATTAAACTTGTGATAGGATTTTTAAAGTAATTTGGCTACGGGGGCTGAGGTATCATTCATTTTGGAAAAGGGGTCTCTGGCCCAAAATAGTTTGAGAATCCCTGATTTAGACCAACACTTTGGACAACATTATTACGACAGCGCGAGATAAATTCTTATTAATATTCCCGAGGCGCAGTTTTAGTTCTTTTGTCTACTGCGCGGCTCGAGCTAGCAATAAAGAGGTGGGTGGCTGAAAATGTGCTGCATTTATACAGGTTTCAGACGACGCCCGGCGTGCCGGTCTTGCTTTATTTTGTTCGCTCGGCGCTCCTTTGCCGGGCTCTCATTTTGCTCTTAGCTAAGACTAACAAGGTTTTTAATTATTTCCTTTAATGCCACTCTCAGCGGCATTACATGCAGAGCTTTGTTCTATCGTTGTATGGGTTAATATATACCAGCTTTGTTGGACCAAGCATTGCGTAAGTATACCTGGTAGATTGCACGCTCGCACAAATTAATTCACTACTGTAATTATTATTCGTAGGTATTTTTAAATCTTTGAACGTATTGTGCACTTAATCGCATGGAACGAATAAAATCATGCACCCAACCATTAATTTAATTAGCATAAGAAATCATAAAAGGTATCTGGAGCTATGGATTAGTTACCGTGAATATGATTGGTGATTAGTGATACCTATATAGCGGCGAGGATAGGCGGCTGTATGCGGAGATACACAGTCGTGATGGATGCAGCTTGTGAAGGGATTATGAGGGAAACAATTTTGACCTCTATGACAATTTTTTTTGTGAAATAGACAAACGACCGAGCGTAACATTTTTTTTGTTACAAATACATGTTAGAGGTTAAGCTGTTATCATATTATTATAAATACTCACTTAAATAGTGACGTCTTATTCGTTTTAAAACAAATCAACACGTCAATCTTAGTCGATCTAGAATTAAAAAAAATATTGAAGTAAGATGGTATGCTGTGTCTACACGCTACCGTTATCATATTTGGTTTTTTTATACTATACGCCTACCTACCTACCTATTAGCCTACTTGCATATCGAATTTACTTCAAATTCAAACATCGTTTAATTATTCAATCGACTGTCTATTAAGACATATTCTTATATCCAGTATCTAGTTTTAATCGTATTCTACGAGATCTCTGAAAGTATTGATTAACCTCCGCCACGGAGACTCTCCCTAGGTAACAAATGGATGCAGCCCCGCTTTAAGTGGCCATAATAGTATCTTTTAGTACACTTGCTATCATTTTATTTATCGTTATGTGCGGTTTTAAACACAAATGCCCGGGATGAAGCAATTGTTTTCCTCGGCGTTCAGCCAAGCGAATGAAATATCTATGAGCGAACTGAAGTTTACATGAACACTCCATTTAACATATTCGTGGGTACACTTGCTACAGCTTATAACATTATGAGCTGAATTGTTAATTTAATACTTATTATTGCCAAAGTCTTGGTGTTAAATGGTAATGCTTTTTCGCAAGACCATGACCAAGTCTTTGGGCGACACTGGTGACCATAGATTACATGTGCAACTTACGTTATCATATAAAGAAGACGTCCTAGATCTATGTCATAGATATATGATGATGTATATCAGTATAAAATATGGTTCAATATAACCATAATATAACTTTACGTCAGCTTTACAAACTAAGATCTAAGTAGGGGGCTACACACGCCGGCCGAAGATTGGTGATAATTCTATTTACATATGCCCGCGGCCAACCTATGCAAGTTATGACCGTCACAGTGGCGGGTTCGGTGTGTATAGCGCTTAAAATATTTCGTTTGAGATCCAGCGATGGTGGCGCCGCGCCGCCCGCGGATCGGTCCGGCTCATCCGTTACGTCAGCCGCGCGGGTGTCGTGACATAAAATATGGCGGCTCGTAAAACACGCCGATGCCTACGAGCCACGAATATGATATATTGTTTTGGATTTTGATACCAGTCCAAAAACTGGACATAGCGGTGGGTATAATAAATTATGTAAATGTCCCTGCTGTTTTATACGATGGCTATTTACTGAGAGTAAAACTCTGGTACCGTGCTATGATTTTGGTACTACGTAAGTCTCACAAGATAGGTACCTATATTTCTAGTATGGATTATCTATACAATGTTACACATTTATTTTACCTAAATGGTTAGAAAAGAAAACCTTGTTTGTGTGTCGCATTATATCCTTTATGCGTAACCTGGCGTAAGTATTCCCAAGACGGATTGAAATTTAAGCAAGCGCATATACTTACAGTATATAACATACAGTTAGCCGCATATATTCACACACAAATTCTCAATACTTTTTATACCTTTATAAGATTCTCTACGTGTACAGTTTCGGAAAGTACTTGAGTTGTATGAAATTGTAGTTACTTCTGCCCTATACCTACTTCGTTATGATTCCGGCCAACAGCAAAAACGATTCTTATAACTACTGTTCTATTAATACCACACATGTGTCAACATACAATACTTATTTATATTATGTTTGCAATAATTATGAACGCATTGATTTGCTCTTTGTAGATTACGAACGCAATTAATTGCTCCGAATAGGTACCATTTTAATTACTATAAACGTACTACCACGTATCAATCTGTACGCAACAAACCGATCAATAATGAAAGCTCTCTAGCCCCAAACAAAATGATTTCGTCCCCGAAGTCCCTTAATTAGTGCGATTCGTTCTTCCTCGCAAGTGTTCGGTGTCGAATCTTATCTCACATGGATGCTATTAATGATGGATGTTGTGGATTTACGCCTCCGCAATTGCTGGGCAGCACAATCTCTGAGATTGATTCCCGATTAATCGAGACGTATTTTCACATATACTTCAAAATTCTAAAGATATTGATTTGCCCTTGATTAATTGTATTCTTGAAAATAACTTACTACTGTATATATTATCAAAAAAAATATTATTTTTTACAATACTTTCGAAATAAGTAGATAATATCCCCAGACGAACATAACCAATTGTACGGTCCTAAACTAAGCAATGCTTTAATTATGGTTACCGTACAATGGACATATATATTTTTACTGGGATCATCCTCAGATGATCCTAGTAAAAATATATTAAATCCAAACCCATCGCCCAACCATCACCAAACACCAAAATCATCGTGCTCATTACACAGTCTTGCTCCCACCGGGACTCGACCCCGGTGCTCTCAACACCGATAGCACACTCACTACCAACTTTACAGTGCCAATCGGTATCGAATATAACAAGAATTTATTTAATCTGTATGTAGTGTGTGTATGTATGTGTAGTGTCTGTGTGTAACTTAAAGAAATACATGGAATAGAAAATCAACCAACATCCCGGTTTCCTACTCTTAAAACGACAGTACGCGGCCGCATCTCCCACAAAACGAAATCTCATTTGACAGTGGATGTATCCAATATCACGTTGTATACAAATGTGTTCATGATACAGTATCGCGTCTACTTTCGATGTAATTACGCCGCCGTCATACGCACGAGTGTACTTATTTATCAACTTCAAAGCGAATGGGGCAGGCAGTATTGAAACAGTGTAGGTGGGCGCATGGGGTGTCAATTTTCTAATGTGGCGAGTGCATCGTTAGGTTTATATAGCGTGATTCAGAATGGTGATACTAACCTTTCAATGTGCAATATGTGATGTTAGTATTTCAATGTGTTAATTTAAAAACATATACGGTATGAGTATTTTTTTAAATCAATTTCGTCATTTTAGCTATACATATTGATTGCAAATGCACTTGATGGGGACAGGTTTAATGGTTAGTATACCTGTTCTGATACACGCTGTATAGAACCAGCTTTGTAATTGGTAATCGGGGAAGTACGCTCGGCTTCAATACCTGTACACAATGAAAAGGAGTTGGCACTTACGTTTTAAAATTTTACTTGTACAATAATTTCACTGGTATAGGGATGCTATAGAAAGGCGTGGAGCTAATTTTGTGGATTATATAATAATAATAGCGTCGAGGGTTTTGAGAGATTAACAAGTAAAAATAAAAAATAAATATGTAAGGGTGTAGGTAGGCGTTGGATTATCCAACTATAAAGCTCAGTAATACGATTAAGACGTATTTTTATATTTTAAATTGTTCACTGGGAACATTAAAAAAATACGACATATTGAATTTCTGTCTTCACATAATACAATCAAAACCGGATATAACGACATTGAGGGACCATAATATTCGGATGTTTTATCCGATAGTTGTTATAAGCAATATACACAAGTAGTATTTTTTTTATAAAAATGTTTATTCTGAAAATCTTGCTGTACCAACAGTACAGCTTATAGACTACAATCAGTTTTTAAAGTAATCGGTCATTTCGCTCTGTTTTTTTTTAAGCTGAGTTTCAAATGTGTTTTGCATGTTACGTTTCATTCTCGTCAGAATTGCTTGATTATCATCAGCATTAAACTCTTCGTTAAAAGCAACAATTTTTTTATTTTGGCTATAATAAGTTTGAAAATTGTTCGTATTGTTTTATTTTGCTGGTACAAGCACAACGGTTGGTCGCTATAGCCGATGAATTCGATAAAGTTTCGTCGTTCTAAGCAATATGTCGCTGTATCCGATGTTGTTATAGGCGGTATGTTTACTTAACTGTTTATTAGGGATTCGGCCGGGACCTTGCCATTCGGTCGTAATAACCGATCCGTCGTTATAAACGAAGTCGTTATATCCGGTTTTGACTGTAATTGCAAATGAAGTAAGGGCAGGTTCAAACGATACCAACCTTTGTAAATCACCCAGAAAGTATAGGTGCATAGTTAATTTGATGTTGTTTCACAATTAAGTGATAAAGATTTGCTACAAAATATCCAAGCGTGTTGACATATTACAAGCGCAACGGTGGCCAAGACCACGTTGCCTCCCGGGACAGAGGCCAGCGATCAGGTAGCAAGGGATGCAATTTACCTACAAACAGCTACGTTAACGTTCACCATGTAATTTTAGCTCTTATTTCTAACGCGTTTGTAGCTATAACAGGTTTTACATGGATCAGGTCCCCGGGAGAGCTGCAGGCAATCGGCAGTTGCCCATGGTTACATTTGAACCGCGAGGTACCGTACACCCATGCGTTATACTTTAGTTAATATTTATCTTTTGCAATATTTATATTGGCACGGCCACCGAGCTATGCCCGGGGGATTAAAATCAATAGCATATGGATTGTATAATAATGTCTAAGTGCGCTCTACAATCCTCATATTGATATTTTATCAATGGTGCTTTTACAACATATCTTGTTAATTGAGGTATCTTTATGTCCGTGCACTTCATTCCAAAGTATCACTATTGTCATAATGTTATAAGTCATCATAATTTTTACAGGGGATTAACAACGCGAAAAGTTATAAAATCCTATAATATGTTATGTAACATTTATAACGTCTACGGCTAACTCTATGACAAGATGTCTGTAACGCTCTTGTAACAAAAGTTATAGAATGTTTACTCCACTTTCCTTTAGCTGTATTTTATAACATTACGTAGCTTTATTGTTATTAAATGAATGTGCGAGCACCATCGGGTTTAGAGTTAAATCATGTATATTTAAGAAAATAACTTTAATTTGTGATAAGTTTATGAGTTAATTGCACAGTGATCGGTACCCTTGCTACGTGGCGAAAGCGAACCGGTGTGAAGTTGGCGGCCAAAAGTTGGCGGCGCATTATTACCCGACTAAATTGAAATGCTCACAAAAATTAATGAAAAATCTGTACAGAATGGCATGTAACGCGGAAAATAATGAAAACTAGGAAATTTTCAGTACATATTCTATGTGGAAATAAAAAAAAATCAATAAATTTTCGTTATTTTTCCAATAAAGTAAGACCATTGTGTTTATCACATTTTGACTTAGATAACACCCAAGGACGGCATGGGAGTACATGTTTGATAGCTCAAAAGGTAGATCTAGATACAGGCATCCCGCCACCAAAAGCCTAGAGTGGTACTCCGCTCGGTTTAGGTTTTATGAGTCCAGACATAACTGGCGGCCGAAATTTTTTCGGCAGATTTTGACTTAGATAACATCCAAGGACGGCATGGGAGTACATGTTTGATAGCTCAAAAGGTAGATCTAGATACAGGCATCCCGCCACATAAAGCCCAGAGTGGTACTCCACTTGGTTTAGATTTTATGAGTCCAGATATAACTGACGGACGTATTTTTTGGCAGATTTTGACTTAGATAACACCCAAGGACGGCATGGGAGTACATGTTTGATAGCTTAAAAGGTAGATCTAGATACAGGCATCCCGCCACATAAAGCCTAGAGTGATACTCCGCTTGGTTTAGATTTTATGAGTCCAGATATAACTGACGGACGTATTTTTTGGCAGATTTTGACTTAAATAACACCCAAGGACGGCATGGGAGTACATGTATGATAGCTCAAAAGGTAGGTCTAGATACAGGCATCCCGCCACATAAAGCCTAGAGTGGTACCTCGCCTGGTTTAGCTTTTATGAGTCCAGACATAACTGGCGGGCGAAAATTTTTCGGCAGATTTTGACTTAGATAACACCCAAGGACGGCATGGGAGTACATGTTTGATAGCTTAAAAGGTAGATCTAGATACAGGCATCCCGCCACATAAAGCCCTGAGTGATACTCCGCTTGGTTTAGATTTTATAAGTCCAGACATAACTGGCGGCCGAAATTTTTTCGGCAGATTTTGACTTAGATAACACCCAAGGACGGCATGGGAGTACATGTTTGATAGCTTAAAAGGTAGGTCTAGATACAGGCATTCCGCCACATAAAGCCTAGAGTGGTACTCCGCTTGGTTTAGATTTTATGAGTCCAGATATAACTGACGGACGTATTTTTTGGCAGATTTTGACTTAGATAACACCCAAGGACGGCATGGGAGTACATGTTTGATAGCTTAAAAGGTAGATCTAGATACAGGCATCCCGCCACATAAAGCCTAGAATGATACTCCGCTTGGTTTAGATTTTATGAGTCCAGATATAACTGAAGGACGTATTTTTTGGCAGATTTTGAATTAGATAACACCCAAGGACGGCATGGGAGTACATGTTTGATAGCTCAAAAGGTAGGTCTAGATACAGGCATCCCGCCACCAAAAGCCTAGAGTGGTACTGCGCTCGGTTTAGGTTTTATGAGTCCAGACATAACTGGCGGCCGAAATTTTTTCGGCAGATTTTGACTTAGATAACACCCAAGGACGGCATGGGAGTACATGTTTGATAGCTTAAAAGGTAGATCTAGATACAGGCATCCCGCCACATAAAGCCCTGAGTGATACTCCGCTTGGTTTAGATTTTATAAGTCCAGACATAACTGGCGGCCGAAATTTTTTCGGCAGATTTTGACTTAGATAACACCCAAGGACGGCATGGGAGTACATGTTTGATAGCTTAAAAGGTAGGTCTAGATACAGGCATTCCGCCACATAAAGCCTAGAGTGGTACTCCGCTTGGTTTAGATTTTATGAGTCCAGATATAACTGACGGACGTATTTTTTGGCAGATTTTGACTTAGATAACACCCAAGGACGGCATGGGAGTACATGTTTGATAGCTCAAAAGGTAGGTCTAGATACAGGCATCCCGCCACCAAAAGCCTAGAGTGGTACTGCGCTCGGTTTAGGTTTTATGAGTCCAGACATAACTGGCGGCCGAAATTTTTTCGGCAGATTTTGACTTAGATAACACCCAAGGACGGCATGGGAGTACATGTTTGATAGCTTAAAAGGTAGATCTAGATACAGGCATCCCGCCACATAAAGCCCTGAGTGATACTCCGCTTGGTTTAGATTTTATAAGTCCAGACATAACTGGCAGCCGAAATTTTTTCGGCAGATTTTGACTTAGATAACACCCAAGGACGGCATGGGAGTACATGTTTGATAGCTTAAAAGGTAGGTCTAGATACAGGCATTCCGCCACATAAAGCCTAGAGTGGTACTCCGCTTGGTTTAGATTTTATGAGTCCAGATATAACTGACGGACGTATTTTTTGGCAGATTTTGACTTAGATAACACCCAAGGACGGCATGGGAGTACATGTTTGATAGCTTAAAAGGTAGATCTAGATACAGGCATCCCGCCACATAAAGCCTAGAGTGGTACCTCGCCTGGTTTAGCTTTTATGAGTCCAGACATAACTGGCGGCCGAAATTTTTTCGGCAGATTTTGACTTAGATAACACCCAAGGACGGCATGGGAGTACATGTTTGATAGCTTAAAAGGTAGATCTAGATACAGGCATCCCGCCACATAAAGCCTAGAGTGGTACCTCGCCTGGTTTAGCTTTTATGAGTCCAGACATAACTGGCGGCCGAAATTTTTTCGGCAGATTTTGACTTAGATAACACCCAAGGACGGCATGGGAGTACATGTTTGATAGCTTAAAAGGTAGATCTAGATACAGGCATCCCGCCACATAAAGCCTAGAGTGGTACCTCGCCTGGTTTAGGTTTTATGAGTCCAGACATAACTAGCGGCCGAAATTTTTTCGGCAGATTTTGACTTAGATAACACCCAAGGACGGCATGGGAGTACATGTTTGATAGCTTAAAAGGTAGATCTAGATACAGGCATCCCGCCACATAAAGCCTAGAGTGGTACCTCGCCTGGTTTAGCTTTTATGAGTCCAGACATAACTGGCGGCCGAACTTTTTGGCAGATTTTGACTTATATAACACCCAAGGACGGCATGGGAGTACATGTTTGATAGCTTAAAAGTTAGATCTAGATACAGGCATCCCGCCACATAAAGCCCTGAGTGATACTCCGCTTGGTTTAGATTTTATAAGTCCAGACATAACTGGCGGCCGAAATTTTTTCGGCAGATTTTGACTTAGATAACACCCAAGGACGGCATGGAAGTACATGTTTGATAGCTCAAAAGGTAGGTCTAGATACAGGCATCCCGCCACATAAAGCCTAGAGTGGTACTCCGCTCGGTTTAGGTTTTATGAGTCCAGATATAACTGACGGAAGTATTTTTCGGCAGATTTTGACTTAGATAACACCCAAGGACGGCATGGGAGTACATGTTTGATAGCTCAAAAGGTAGGTCTAGATACAGGCATCCCGCCACCAAAAGCCTAGAGTGGTACTGCGCTCGGTTTAGGTTTTATGAGTCCAGACATAACTAGCGGCCGAAATTTTTTCGGCAGATTTTGACTTAGATAACACCCAAGGACGGCATGGGAGTACATGTTTGATAGCTTAAAAGGTAGATCTAGATAAAGGCATCCCGCCACATAAAGCCTAGAGTGGTACCTCGCCTGGTTTAGCTTTTATGAGTCCAGACATAACTGGCGGCCGAACTTTTTGGCAGATTTTGACTTAGATAACACCCAAGGACGGCATGGGAGTACATGTTTGATAGCTTAAAAGGTAGATCTAGATACAGGCATCCCGCCACATAAAGCCCTGAGTGATACTCCGCTTGGTTTAGATTTTATAAGTCCAGACACAACTGGCGGCCGAAATTTTTTCGGCAGATTTTGACTTAGATAACACCCAAGGACGGCATGGGAGTACATGTTTGATAGCTCAAAAGGTAGGTCTAGATACAGGCATCCCGCCACATAAAGCCTAGAGTGGTACTCCGCTCGGTTTAGGTTTTATGAGTCCAGATATAACTGACGGAAGTATTTTTCGGCAGATTTTGACTTAGATAACACCCAAGGACGGCATGGGAGTACATGTTTGATAGCTCAAAAGGTAGGTCTAGATACAGGCATCCCGCCACCAAAAGCCTAGAGTGGTACTGCGCTCGGTTTAGGTTTTATGAGTCCAGACATAACTAGCGGCCGAAATTTTTTCGGCAGATTTTGACTTAGATAACACCCAAGGACGGCATGGGAGTACATGTTTGATAGCTTAAAAGGTAGATCTAGATAAAGGCATCCCGCCACATAAAGCCTAGAGTGGTACCTCGCCTGGTTTAGCTTTTATGAGTCCAGACATAACTGGCGGCCGAACTTTTTGGCAGATTTTGACTTAGATAACACCCAAGGACGGCATGGGAGTACATGTTTGATAGCTTAAAAGGTAGATCTAGATAAAGGCATCCCGCCACATAAAGCCTAGAGTGGTACCTCGCCTGGTTTAGCTTTTATGAGTCCAGACATAACTAGCGGCCGAACTTTTTGGCAGATTTTGACTTAGATAACACCCAAGGACGGCATGGGAGTACATGCTTGATAGCTCAAAAGGTAGGTCTAGATACAGGCATCCCGCCACATAAAGCCTAGAGAGGTACCTCGCCTGGTTTAGCTTTTATGAGTCCAGACATAACTGGCGGCCGAACTTTTTGGCAGATTTTGACTTAGATAACACCCAAGGACGGCATGGGAGTACATGTTTGATAGCTTAAAAGGTAGATCTAGATACAGGCATCCCGCCACATAAAGCCCTGAGTGATACTCCGCTTGGTTTAGATTTTATAAGTCCAGACATAACTGGCGGCCGAAATTTTTTCGGCAGATTTTGACTTAGATAACACCCAAGGACGGCATGGGAGTACATGTTTGATAGCTCAAAAGGTAGGTCTAGATACAGGCATCCCGCCACATAAAGCCTAGAGTGGTACTCCGCTCGGTTTAGGTTTTATGAGTCCAGATATAACTGACGGAAGTATTTTTCGGCAGATTTTGACTTAGATAACACCCAAGGACGGCATGGGAGTACATGTTTGATAGCTCAAAAGGTAGGTCTAGATACAGGCATCCCGCCACCAAAAGCCTAGAGTGGTACTGCGCTCGGTTTAGGTTTTATGAGTCCAGACATAACTAGCGGCCGAAATTTTTTCGGCAGATTTTGACTTAGATAACACCCAAGGACGGCATGGGAGTACATGTTTGATAGCTTAAAAGGTAGATCTAGATAAAGGCATCCCGCCACATAAAGCCTAGAGTGGTACCTCGCCTGGTTTAGCTTTTATGAGTCCAGACATAACTGGCGGCCGAACTTTTTGGCAGATTTTGACTTAGATAACACCCAAGGACGGCATGGGAGTACATGTTTGATAGCTTAAAAGGTAGATCTAGATACAGGCATCCCGCCACATAAAGCCCTGAGTGATACTCCGCTTGGTTTAGATTTTATAAGTCCAGACATAACTGGCGGCCGAAATTTTTTCGGCAGATTTTGACTTAGATAACACCCAAGGACGGCATGGGAGTACATGTTTGATAGCTCAAAAGGTAGATCTAGATAAAGGCATCCCGCCACATAAAGCCTAGAATGATACTCCGCTTGGTTTAGATTTTATGAGTCCAGATATAACTGGCGGCCGAAATTTTTTCGGCAGATTTTGACTTAGATAACACCCAAGGACGGCATGGGAGTACATGTTTGATAGCTTAAAAGGTAGATCTAGATACAGGCATCCCGCCACATAAAGCCTAGAGTGGTACCTCGCCTGGTTTAGCTTTTATGAGTCCAGACATAACTGGCGGCCGAACTTTTTGGCAGATTTTGACTTAGATAACACCCAAGGACGGCATGGGAGTACATGCTTGATAGCTCAAAAGGTAGGTCTAGATACAGGCATCCCGCCACATAAAGCCTAGAGTGGTACCTCGCCTGGTTTAGCTTTTATGAGTCCAGACATAACTGGCGGGCGAAAATTTTTCGGCAGATTTTGACTTAGATAACACCCAAGGACGGCATGGGAGTACATGTTTGATAGCTCAAAAGGTAGGTCTAGATACAGGCATCCCGCCACCAAAAGCCTAGAGTGGTACTGCGCTCGGTTTAGGTTTTATGAGTCCAGACATAACTAGCGGCCGAAATTTTTTCGGCAGATTTTGAGTTAGATAACACCCAAGGACGGCATGGGAGTACATGTTTGATAGCTTAAAAGGTAGACCTAGATAAAGGCATCCCGCCACATAAAGCCTAGAATGATACTCCGCTTGGTTTAGATTTTATGAGTCCAGATATAACTGGCGGCCGAAATTTTTTCGGCAGATTTTGACTTAGATAACACCCAAGGACGGCATGGGAGTACATGTTTGATAGCTTAAAAGGTAGATCTAGATACAGGCATCCCGCCACATAAAGCCTAGAGTGGTACCTCGCCTGGTTTAGCTTTTATGAGTCCAGACATAACTGGCGGCCGAACTTTTTGGCAGATTTTGACTTAGATAACACCCAAGGACGGCATGGGAGTACATGCTTGATAGCTCAAAAGGTAGGTCTAGATACAGGCATCCCGCCACATAAAGCCTAGAGTGGTACCTCGCCTGGTTTAGCTTTTATGAGTCCAGACATAACTGGCGGGCGAAAATTTTTCGGCAGATTTTGACTTAGATAACACCCAAGGACGGCATGGGAGTACATGTTTGATAGCTTAAAAGGTAGATCTAGATACAGGCATCCCGCCACATAAAGCCTAGAGTGGTACCTCGCCTGGTTTAGCTTTTATGAGTCCAGACATAACTGGCGGCCGAACTTTTTGGCAGATTTTGACTTAGATAACACCCAAGGACGGCATGGGAGTACATGCTTGATAGCTCAAAAGGTAGGTCTAGATACAGGCATCCCGCCACATAAAGCCTAGAGTGGTACCTCGCCTGGTTTAGCTTTTATGAGTCCAGACATAACTGGCGGGCGAAAATTTTTCGGCAGATTTTGACTTAGATAACACCCAAGGACGGCATGGGAGTACATGTTTGATAGCTTAAAAGGTAGATCTAGATACAGGCATCCCGCCACATAAAGCCCTGAGTGGTACTCCGCTCGGTTTAGGTTTTATGAGTGCAGACATAACTGGCGGCCGAAATTTTTTCGGCAGATTTTGACTTAGATAACACCCAAGGACGGCATGGGAGTACATGTTTGATAGCTCAAAAGGTAGATCTAGATACAGGCATCCCGCCACCAAAAGCCTAGAGTGGTACTCCGCTCGGTTTAGGTTTTATGAGTCCAGATATAACTGACGGACGTATTTTTTGGCAGATTTTGACTTAGATAACACCCAAGGATGGCATGGTAGTACATGTTTCATAGCTCAAAAGGTAGGTCTAGATACAGGCATCCCGCCACATAAAGCCTAGAGTTGTACTCTACTCCGTTTAGGTTTTATGAGTCCAGACATAACTGGCGGGCAAAATTTTTTCGGCAGATTTTGACCACTCTAGGCTTTATGTGGCGGCATGCCTGTATCTAGATCTACCTTTTAAGCTATCAAACATGTACTCCCATGTCGTCCTTGGGTGTTATCTAAGTCAAAATCTGCCGAAAAAATTTCGCCCGCCAGTTATGTCTGGACTCATAAAACCTAAACCGAGCGGAGTACCACTCTAGGCTTTATGTGGCGGGATGCCTGTATCTAGACCTACCTTTTGAGCTATCATACATGTACTCCCATGCCGTCCTTGGGTGTTATCTAAGTCAAAATCTGCCAAAAAATACGTCCGTCAGTTATATCTGGACTCATAAAATTTAAACCAAGCGGAGTACCACTCTAGGCTTTATGTGGCGGGATGCCTGTATCTAGATCTACCTTTTGAGCTATCAAACATGTACTCCCATGCCGTCCTTGGGTGTTATCTAAGTCAAAATCTGCCGAAAAAATTTCGGCCGCCAGTTATGTCTGGACTCATAAAACCTAAACCGAGCGCAGTACCACTCTAGGCTTTTGGTGGCGGGATGCCTGTATCTAGACCTACCTTTTGAGCTATCAAACATGTACTCCCATGCCGTCCTTAGGTGTTATCTAATTCAAAATCTGCCAAAAAATACGTCCTTCAGTTATATCTGGACTCATAAAATCTAAACCAAGCGGAGTATCATTCTAGGCTTTATGTGGCGGGATGCCTGTATCTAGATCTACCTTTTAAGCTATCAAACATGTACTCCCATGCCGTCCTTGGGTGTTATCTAAGTCAAAATCTACCGAAAAAATTTCGGCCGCTAGTTATGTCTGGACTCATAAAACCTAAACCGAGCGCAGTACCACTCTAGGCTTTTGGTGGCGGGATGCCTGTATCTAGACCTACCTTTTGAGCTATCAAACATGTACTCCCATGCCGTCCTTGGGTGTTATCTAAGTCAAAATCTGCCAAAAAATACGTCCGTCAGTTATATCTGGACTCATAAAATCTAAACCAAGCGGAGTACCACTCTAGGCTTTATGTGGCGGGATGCCTGTATATAGATCTACCTTTTGAGCTATCAAACATGTACTCCCATGCCGTCCTTGGGTGTTATCTAAGTCAAAATCTGCCGAAAAAATTTCGGCCGCCAGTTATGTCTGGACTCATAAAACCTAAACCGAGCGCAGTACCACTCTAGGCTTTTGGTGGCGGGATGCCTGTATCTAGACCTACCTTTTGAGCTATCAAACATGTACTCCCATGCCGTCCTTGGGTGTTATCTAATTCAAAATCTGCCAAAAAATACGTCCTTCAGTTATATCTGGACTCATAAAATCTAAACCAAGCGGAGTATCATTCTAGGCTTTATGTGGCGGGATGCCTGTATCTAGATCTACCTTTTAAGCTATCAAACATGTACTCCCATGCCGTCCTTGGGTGTTATCTAAGTCAAAATCTACCGAAAAAATTTCGGCCGCTAGTTATGTCTGGACTCATAAAACCTAAACCGAGCGCAGTACCACTCTAGGCTTTTGGTGGCGGGATGCCTGTATCTAGACCTACCTTTTGAGCTATCAAACATGTACTCCCATGCCGTCCTTGGGTGTTATCTAAGTCAAAATCTGCCGAAAAAATTTCGGCCGCCAGTTATGTCTGGACTCATAAAACCTAAACCGAGCGCAGTACCACTCTAGGCTTTTGGTGGCGGGATGCCTGTATCTAGACCTACCTTTTGAGCTATCAAACATGTACTCCCATGCCGTCCTTGGGTGTTATCTAAGTCAAAATCTGCCAAAAAATACTTCCGTCAGTTATATCTGGACTCATAAAATCTAAACCAAGCGGAGTATCACTCTAGGCTTTATGTGGCGGGATGCCTGTATCTAGATCTACCTTTTAAGCTATCAAACATGTACTCCCATGCCGTCCTTGGGTGTTATCTAAGTCAAAATCTGCCGAAAAAATTTCGGCCGCCAGTTATGTCTGGACTCATAAAACCTAAACCGAGCGCAGTACCACTCTAGGCTTTTGGTGGCGGGATGCCTGTATCTAGACCTACCTTTTGAGCTATCAAACATGTACTCCCATGCCGTCCTTGGGTGTTATCTAAGTCAAAATCTGCCAAAAAATACTTCCGTCAGTTATATCTGGACTCATAAAATCTAAACCAAGCGGAGTATCACTCTAGGCTTTATGTGGCGGGATGCCTGTATCTAGATCTACCTTTTAAGCTATCAAACATGTACTCCCATGCCGTCCTTGGGTGTTATCTAAGTCAAAATCTGCCGAAAAAATTTCGGCCGCTAGTTATGTCTGGACTCATAAAACCTAAACCGAGCGCAGTACCACTCTAGGCTTTTGGTGGCGGGATGCCTGTATCTAGACCTACCTTTTGAGCTATCAAACATGTACTCCCATGCCGTCCTTGGGTGTTATCTAAGTCAAAATCTGCCAAAAAATACGTCCGTCAGTTATATCTGGACTCATAAAATCTAAACCAAGCGGAGTACCACTCTAGGCTTTATGTGGCGGGATGCCTGTATATAGATCTACCTTTTGAGCTATCAAACATGTACTCCCATGCCGTCCTTGGGTGTTATCTAAGTCAAAATCTGCCGAAAAAATTTCGGCCGCCAGTTATGTCTGGACTCATAAAACCTAAACCGAGCGCAGTACCACTCTAGGCTTTTGGTGGCGGGATGCCTGTATCTAGACCTACCTTTTGAGCTATCAAACATGTACTCCCATGCCGTCCTTGGGTGTTATCTAAGTCAAAATCTGCCAAAAAATACGTCCGTCAGTTATATCTGGACTCATAAAATTTAAACCAAGCGGAGTACCACTCTAGGCTTTATGTGGCGGGATGCCTGTATCTAGATCTACCTTTTGAGCTATCAAACATGTACTCCCATGCCGTCCTTGGGTGTTATCTAAGTCAAAATCTGCCGAAAAAATTTCGGCCGCCAGTTATGTCTGGACTCATAAAACCTAAACCGAGCGCAGTACCACTCTAGGCTTTTGGTGGCGGGATGCCTGTATCTAGACCTACCTTTTGAGCTATCAAACATGTACTCCCATGCCGTCCTTGGGTGTTATCTAAGTCAAAATCTGCCAAAAAATACTTCCGTCAGTTATATCTGGACTCATAAAATCTAAACCAAGCGGAGTATCACTCTAGGCTTTATGTGGCGGGATGCCTGTATCTAGATCTACCTTTTAAGCTATCAAACATGTACTCCCATGCCGTCCTTGGGTGTTATCTATGTCAAAATCTGCCGAAAAAATTTCGGCCGCTAGTTATGTCTGGACTCATAAAACCTAAACCGAGCGCAGTACCACTCTAGGCTTTTGGTGGCGGGATGCCTGTATCTAGACCTACCTTTTGAGCTATCAAACATGTACTCCCATGCCGTCCTTGGGTGTTATCTAAGTCAAAATCTGCCAAAAAATACGTCCGTCAGTTATATCTGGACTCATAAAATCTAAACCAAGCGGAGTACCACTCTAGGCTTTATGTGGCGGGATGCCTGTATATAGATCTACCTTTTGAGCTATCAAACATGTACTCCCATGCCGTCCTTGGGTGTTATCTAAGTCAAAATCTGCCGAAAAAATTTCGGCCGCCAGTTATGTCTGGACTCATAAAACCTAAACCGAGCGGAGTACCACTCTAGGCTTTTGGTGGCGGGATGCCTGTATCTAGACCTACCTTTTGAGCTATCAAACATGTACTCCCATGCCGTCCTTGGGTGTTATCTAATTCAAAATCTGCCAAAAAATACGTCCTTCAGTTATATCTGGACTCATAAAATCTAAACCAAGCGGAGTATCATTCTAGGCTTTATGTGGCGGGATGCCTGTATCTAGATCTACCTTTTAAGCTATCAAACATGTACTCCCATGCCGTCCTTGGGTGTTATCTAAGTCAAAATCTACCGAAAAAATTTCGGCCGCTAGTTATGTCTGGACTCATAAAACCTAAACCGAGCGCAGTACCACTCTAGGCTTTTGGTGGCGGGATGCCTGTATCTAGACCTACCTTTTGAGCTATCAAACATGTACTCCCATGCCGTCCTTGGGTGTTATCTAAGTCAAAATCTGCCAAAAAATACGTCCGTCAGTTATATCTGGACTCATAAAATTTAAACCAAGCGGAGTACCACTCTAGGCTTTATGTGGCGGGATGCCTGTATCTAGATCTACCTTTTGAGCTATCAAACATGTACTCCCATGCCGTCCTTGGGTGTTATCTAAGTCAAAATCTGCCGAAAAAATTTCGGCCGCCAGTTATGTCTGGACTCATAAAACCTAAACCGAGCGCAGTACCACTCTAGGCTTTTGGTGGCGGGATGCCTGTATCTAGACCTACCTTTTGAGCTATCAAACATGTACTCCCATGCCGTCCTTGGGTGTTATCTAAGTCAAAATCTGCCAAAAAATACTTCCGTCAGTTATATCTGGACTCATAAAATCTAAACCAAGCGGAGTATCACTCTAGGCTTTATGTGGCGGGATGCCTGTATCTAGATCTACCTTTTAAGCTATCAAACATGTACTCCCATGCCGTCCTTGGGTGTTATCTAAGTCAAAATCTGCCGAAAAAATTTCGGCCGCTAGTTATGTCTGGACTCATAAAACCTAAACCGAGCGCAGTACCACTCTAGGCTTTTGGTGGCGGGATGCCTGTATCTAGACCTACCTTTTGAGCTATCAAACATGTACTCCCATGCCGTCCTTGGGTGTTATCTAAGTCAAAATCTGCCAAAAAATACGTCCGTCAGTTATATCTGGACTCATAAAATCTAAACCAAGTGGAGTACCACTCTGGGCTTTATGTGGCGGGATGCCTGTATCTAGATCTACCTTTTGAGCTATCAAACATGTACTCCCATGCCGTCCTTGGATGTTATCTAAGTCAAAATCTGCCGAAAAAATTTCGGCCGCCAGTTATGTCTGGACTCATAAAACCTAAACCGAGCGGAGTACCACTCTAGGCTTTTGGTGGCGGGATGCCTGTATCTAGATCTACCTTTTGAGCTATCAAACATGTACTCCCATGCCGTCCTTGGGTGTTATCTAAGTCAAAATGTGATAAACACAATGGTCTTACTTTATTGGAAAAATAACGAAAATTTATTGATTTTTTTTTATTTCCACATAGAATATGTACTGAAAATTTCCTAGTTTTCATTATTTTCCGCGTTACATGCCATTCTGTACAGATTTTTCATTAATTTTTGTGAGCATTTTAATTTAGTCGGGTAATAATGCGCCGCCAACTTTTGGCCGCCAACTTCACACCGGTGAAAGCGAAACGATTCAACTTCGCGTAGAAGCGACAATGACTGCAAAGCTTTGTGCAGGCAAGTGCAGGGGAGTTAATTTCAAGCTGTGCTGTTACTCTTGCGTCAGACAATATTAAATTCAGTTGCATTTTACATTACTAGAGCATTGCCTGCAGCACCGCCCCCGCAACTATCGATATTGCTCTGCTGATTGACTACCAAGTGTTACAGCATTATGATTATTCTATTATACAGGTGTTACAGAAAGGTTATTCTGAGCCTTGAAATTGTGATTCTTTAGCGCATTTTTATTCATTATGTGAGGTCAAAATTGAGATTTCATTAAAAATTATATTTGACAATCGAAATTCTGACTTCACATAATGCACATAGTAAAATGTTACGGATTAATTATAGTATATATCAGCCCAGGTTGTTTCAAGCGATTGAAGGTTTTCAAAGACACGTCTATTCGTCTCGATCGCGTTGTATTTACGAAAGTGGCATGTGCTCACCTATCTATCTTGCCTTACCGCTCGAACGACACGGAACCATAATGTACAGCTATGTTGAACACGACATCTTGGAAAGTAAGTGATGGCTTTTCCTTATAAATGGCTTTTTCTACTAAGACGAGGTCATCTAGTAAAATTTTCCGTAATTCTTAAGACTACATTACCACTAACTACTGTCCTTCTTATCCACATAAGTAATTTGAAAATGTGGAAACCATGTTGGCATTAACCTGTAATTAATATACTTAGAGTTAGTACTTTTATAACCAGCTACTCAAGCCTGCGTCGCGTCGCCGTTCCTACATTGTTCTCACATACTTTAACAAGGTACTGCTCAAAAATGTATAAGATCCTTTAATAAGAGCATACATGGAGATTCTTGCCCGTTCTCCTCCAAAGGCACGGCATTCCAAACGGATGGTAAAGTTGTATCTAAGCTTTTTGTGGCAATTTTGACGTCTCATAATTACTGTACTTAATGGTATACATGAATAAAAAATATTCTGATTCTGATTCTACAAATTTGCGAATTGGTCCCTAGAATTATAGATGAATCAGAGACATATTTGGATGCAATGAAACTGATCTGACAAACGCTTCCCGTTCTGCTTTTGGCTCATAGTCATACGTAATGTGCTCGGTATCAGACTATGCTCGTATAAGGGCGTCGAATGTGCCCACTCCCATCGTTAGTATTCCACAACATCGTTCTGTATCGCCCCTTTTCGCCCGAGGCCCCTTACATCAAGAACCACGTTCGTCAGTGTGCTGGTAGTGAGTACCCTACCGTCCTTGTCGCCATTACAGCTCGCCCAATGACGCTTGAACCCGTTGGTGGGATAAAACGCCCGTCGCCCGAGGAATTGCCGCTATAAACTTGATTGAATATTTTCTCCTGCGCGTTACGCTTCTGCTCCGCTGGCGAGGAAGATTTATGGAGGTCAGAGTAATGTGGTCGTTTATTTTTTTGGGTAGAAAGAAGGTTTACTTTAGTGCCTTAGTGTAGATAACTGGTGATGAAAGTTTTCATTTTAATAACTATGTCGACTGGTCTGTATGGTAAAGATATTCGTCACGAAAAAATTCGTAACGTGATATAGTGAGCGCTGCAAGGGCTAGTAGTGAGACGCCTAAACTTTCATATTTAGACTTAAACTGAACCATTTTAAGAATAAATTCATATGTAAAATAAGAATCTATAATTAATTTAAAAAAGAACCGTTTTGTAGCTTTTCTATACTCTTTTTAAGTTATAATAATAATATAATAATTCCAGCCCTTTTTTTATGTCCCACTGCTGGGCACGGGCCTCCCCTCAATGCGAGGGGGGATTAGGCCATAGTCCACCACGCTGGCCCAGTGCGGGTTGGCAGACTTCACACATCTTTCGTGGGGTTCTCTCAGACATGCAGGTTTCCTCACGATGTTTTCCTTCACCGTTTAGCAAGTGATAATCTTGGTTGAAAATGAGATTCGCACTTGAAAAATCCCAGAGGTGCGAGCCGGGGTTTGAACCTGCAATCTTCGTTACCGAGGCAAGCGTTCTACCAACATGGCTATCACTGCTTTTTTTTAAGTTATATTAGTTTCTAAATATTTCTGGTAAAATAAATTCTATATTAATTAGTAAAAAAAAAATAACCGTTTCTGCATTAGAATCTGAACCGAAAAAAACCGGTTTCTTTAAAAGGGCCTGTTCTCGATGACCTAGTTGGTAATAGCTTAAGGTTTTCTTTAGAAGACACGCCCTGTTTGCTCCACTTGATTGCGCAAAACTGCATGACTCTGAATTCTACGTTATACGATAACAGTAAAAGCGAGTAATAAAGTCTTTAGTGGTCGTAGAATATCTAAATGTGGTCCATAAGTTTTATGTGTAGACTGTAGCGTGGTCCTCCGATGATAACATCATACTGATGATATCGTTACCTTTGTGCAGTCTAATGACGATATGATTCCCACTTTTCTCTATGCTGTACAACAACTGCACACTTTGTTAGTAACCTCAAAAATACAGCCCTTATAAATAAATTGAACTTAATGCAAAAACTGTTGAATATTATTTCAGAATAGGTTCGAATTCAGGTGCACCTACTCAATTTGGAACTCAAAAGTCTAAATTAAATATAATTACAAAGAAAATAACCGAAATTTTTACATATTAAAGATATGAAGAAAATTACATTATTATATAAAACAAATATAAATTAAAAAGAGAATAGAAAAGCTCACCTACATAATATTTACAAAAAGTGTAAAATAATTGACCCATGCTGTACCCAAGATACTGGCCGCATTTCCTCGCTGAATAGCCAAAGCTACTCGCTGAGCGAAAAAAAGCCCAGCCGCCAGGTTGCCGGTTCCGTCGACAATTAAATTAAATAAGATCTAGGAGATTATTGACACAAGATAAATATGAATCTTCATTTGTCGGTGATGACAAACGTTCTTCATGCATACAAAGCTCGCCTCCTCCCACATGCAAAATAGATGGGATTATAGAAGCTGATGATTACATCACCACCTGTACACAATGAGTCGCCTCCCCAGCATCTCTTTGTAAAGGGGTTGTTTTTTTGAAGCAGAGACGTGGCCTACTTTGCCCCATTTACCCGGTATCTCCCGCACCGTCCCCTGGAACCCATAAATCTGCCCGGGGCTGTCCCGCGCTACCCCCGATGATGCGCGATTGTTATGCTTAAGTGTGGGTAGCATTAAATTATAAGTGCTAATAATTTTGGGTAAAGGTTTAGCTGCAGTCTTTGCTATAAAACTATATGTTTTATAGCAAAGTAAAGTCTATTGATGTACCAGACTGGGTGGTGAAATATCAAATAGACCAAGTTCGGTAAAACTTGAAATTCAAATCGAAAAATTCAAACTGTCAGCAAACATAAGAGAAGATTTCTTATATTCCAACTGACATCCCATTCACGTATAAAACAAAACCAAACATAATTACATGCTATGAAGATGCTGTAAATATTTGCTACGTCGTTATTACTTGCCTCCAAATTAAATCTCAAACATAGGAACCTGCAGTGGCTGCAGTGTATATTATTACGCAAACTATTGTTTGGAGAGTGCATGCTCCGGCTTGCGCAAACATTGTACGACGAAATAAACATATTCAAGTGAGCTGAACAAGCGAGTGCGGCGCAGCGCTGCAGCGGCGGAGAATGCAATTGTATTAACATCTGCCTGTTGACGAAATTGCGAGTTTCATCACACCGACCTAGGAATCTGGGCGTATACTAGTGGCTTGCGATGGTACGGTAAAACGGGAACTCGATCATTTTGTCATTTTAGAATTTGGCACTATGTTGTGACGTATTCTGTAAAAATATACGACCAACGTGCCATCTCTTCTTGGTATTTATCTGTCATTTGATATTATTGAAGATTATACCCCTCGAAGCTTACGACCCTAGTAGATCTAGCTATGATTAATTTATAGTTAAAATCATCTAATCTAAATAAAAAATCATCTATTCTAAATAAAAAATCATCTATTCTAAGCATGTAAGTATCTTAGTTTTAAAATTCTGGTAGCCCTCCTTCATCAAGCAAGACACTACGAACTACGAGTCGCATCTACTACGGCGTAGGCGGGTCTGTGTAGCAAAGACATTTAAACTAGAATAATGGGTTCAATACTGAGAAAAATTAATTATAAATTGGACTTTGTTGGCACGATTATTATCTTACTTCATAGGCATAGAGATAGGTACTCTTTGGATTTCAACCTTAAGAACCAACTAGGTTTTCAATGAATGTCAACAATGTTGAATGATGGTGTCCAAAAAAATTTGGGCATTCTGGAAGCAATATTTATCATAAGCTCGGGGTTGGCGCGGCCCCTTTCTGTACAATAAATACAGACGGGAGAATTCAGAAGCGTATGCATCCATGGACCCATTAGGACATGGTCCCGGATCTAGATCCCGGAACATTTTGTAATATATATCAAAATAGGTATATCTGCCTATATGGATGATTTTGTTTTTGTTGTCCAAATTGTACAATGTATTTTTGAATATAGTTAACAAACCAAATACTATATAATAATGTGTTTAGTATTGATAATGTTAGTTTTTCAACATTTCCTTAAGAAACAGATTCACAAAGATTTAGATCGGCTCGGTATAAATCTGGATGCAATATCTATAATACTGTACTTAACGTCTCCAGTGCACATTATTAGATTTCGCCGGACCCCGGCGGCGGCATCTGAGAAATGTGCAACACTACATTTTATCACAAGCGGCTGCCATGTCATACCAATTTCTATATTCAAGGAATTTCTCCTCGCTATTCCGGCACGGCGGGTGCTTTGAAGCTGGGTATTACAAGAATGTACTTGAAAAATTGTATTAAATATTCATAGTGGAATATTACTAGATTTTAAATGCATAGCAAACGTCTCAACTAGTATGAAATAGAAGCGTTCCTTAGGGTGTACGAATGATGCGTTTTTTCTTTCGATATTTCCTTTATTATTTTGATTTTGCATAGATATCTTTGATGCAGCAACAATTAACTAAGTTGTATTCAATGTAGATGGTATATATAGTTAACCCTCGGCAGCCATCCTGGTACAGAATTAGCGAGCTAGCTCCACAATAATAGATATTGCCATCGGTAGGACAGTATAAAATTAAACCACCATTTCTCATTATTATAAAAACGCCCTCAGCCGATACGAGTACTAATGGCGGCCTAATCTGCCTTGAATAGGTGCATTGCTAAATCGAATCTCTCGGAGATTACATCAAAACGGTCTCACCTATACCCGGGCTCGAACAAAAACGCGCGCCCGTTGCGAGGGCAAGCCACGGTGCCATCTCCCGCGTTGCTAGGAGACCGCCCGATCAATACAGCCTCCGCCGGGCCGCCTAATTACCCCGCACGCCGCCCACCACCGCCGCCCTCCACTACCCCACTCTCCACCACTCCCCGCCCGCCCTGCCGCCCTCGCCCGAGGAAACTTCTCGCTCGACCCGACCACACCGCTGTTGGATTTAAATATCCAATGATAGAATTCAAATTCAAATATTTTTCGCTTTGCGCCTTTGTTTGTTTTGACGACGGCTTTTTTTTTGGTAATTACCTTTTTTCCGTTTGCGCGTGTACAGTACCTGCGGGCTTAGTAAATAAATATATATTTCAAGTAGTTATAGGGGGATGTTATTTCTGTGAGTAAATAGTATTACCATACCGTTTATGAATTCTTAATTAAAATTATTGAACAGTTGATAAATATTTACGACACATGAATTTACTTCAACGTACGACTACAATTTTAGAAAAAATAAACGTATATTATTTGTAAACTTTATCTCTAAACGTACCGATTGACCCTTAATATACGTTTGTCCTATCCTTATATAAAAGTGAAACTTTGATCAAAATCTCTGCAACTATGAGACCTATTAAAGGCTTGACATTTTTGGCACACGGGTTCCTTTGAGCTTCTTAGTGTTCGCTAAGAAAGGATTTTACAGTACGCATGGTGCATACGCAATTGCCAGTTGAAAATAAATACAATGAGGCAGAATAAAAAAATAAATATCGTTATAATGTCATCACCCTCGACTCAATTGTTTTAATTTGTTTTGAGACCTACACATAGATATTTGTTGTAAAATGGGTAAGTTTTCATATCATACTATCAATATTGAATCTAGTACCTATATTAAGTTAAATGAATGTCGTCAGCAACTCCGGTAAATCTGTTGTTTTATTTACGCCTCCAACATGACGCGATGAATGACGCAAGCCGAATGATGAAGTCTGGAGACTGTTTACGTTAACGATTAAATAAATCCTTTGTAGAAATATCGAATGGTTTAAGAAACCTCATAAATAGATAAGGCTTATTTTTACTATTTTACTTGCGCTCAATAGGTAGTAAGTAGCTGATAAGAGAATATCAAGCATTACTATATTACCATAGTGATTGTTTGGGCCATTGGCTTGTGGCCCAAGTTATCTTTTTTTGCCACTGATTTTGTATAAAAACTGCTTGCATTCATGTAATTCAAATATATTTCTAGCTATTGTAAACCTTATTTTTCGTATAGGGAGAAGGCATAGAGAATAAAAAAAACAAACGTCAAACATAAACTGACAGTTAGGTACAAAAAGAAGACGATATAAGACCCTGTAGCGACTACTTCAACCACACCACAAGCTACGCAGATGGCACTACAGACGCATTCAGAACAATAGAAAAGTGACGTCACAATCCTGAATCGCGCTATCAGAGTTTTCGGTGCAAGTAACATATATACAAGATCCCGACAATAACCGTTGGGGCATAGCGGCCGCCCCGCCAGGCATACCACCCGCCTGGCTGGAAGATTTTCCCTTTTCCGCTAAATTGGTGACCCCTGACAATGAACAACATCCTTCTGTGAAGACTCAAGCACCCAAGTCATCACCACTCCATACCAAGACATCAACATCGGCATCCAACAGCAAGCAGTCAGTCCCACAGCAAGCCAGTCGTCACTCAGGACCATCACAGCCGACTCACCGCGCTCCTGGTTCTGCGACGTGCACAGCTCGGTCTCGACTCACTGCAGACCTTCGAGCAAGCTTCCTGGCCCTTGCACACAAGACGCTGCCACTCAAAGATATCGACCTCCGGTCTTGGGGGGGAGTACTGTAGCGACTACTTCAACCACACCACAAGCTACGCAGATGGCACTACAGACGCATTCAGAACAATAGACAAGTGACGTCACAATCCTGAATCGCGCTATCAGAGTTTTCGGTGCAAGTAACATATATAAAAGATCCCCACAATAACCGTCGGGGCATAGCGGCCGCCCCGCCAGGCATAACACCCACCTGGCTGGAAGATCTTCCCTTTACCGCTAAAACCCCAGACACATGCACCTTGAAGACAAAACTGCTCACAATGTAGGCGTAAACCGTGATGGTAGAGTCTGTATATTTTTGTTGATATTCTTCGATCAACAATTTACTGCCACTAGTAAATCCAATAGCAGACTTCTAAAACCGTAGACATTGTTGAAGATATAAAAGTAAATGGTTCAATAATGTATTACCATTACCATTTAGGTCATGTTACGGTAACCACGTCTATTATTTAGTGATTAGTCATATTAATAATGCATTACACATCTAACGATATCAGTTTTAAAAGCAGACTACGCAGAGAGATAACGGCGCAAACTTGAACGTAAAGTTGTAAACTTGACAAACTTTCGCTCAGATAGATCATGTTTTAGAATAGTGATTAATCATTCAGAAATTTCCCGTGACATGTGAAGTTTTCCGTCGAGCTTATATAACGTCTGTGACGGGTAGAAATTACGAAATTCTGATCATAATTTTCGCGTAGAGCTGACAGTGAAATGCGAATCCTAAAGAGGTTGGATACTTACTTGTTCGGCGCCGGTCTAAACGAATTACATATTGTATTAAGGTACATATTTAGATAACATTATTTTTTGCTTTTCAGTTTTTTTGCCTGTTTTAATTATACGTTATATTATCATTGCAGATTTTACTATTGGAGATACTATCTTAAGGGAAATGCTCTCTCCAGGACTTAAGAATGGAAACCTTTCAAAATTTTTGATCTAAAAAGCCAGTTGCGTGGAGAAAAATATTTAGCTCCCAACATCGTACGTTTCGGAAAAAAAATCAGCCCGTAGGTACCACGTCTAAAATTAATCAGCGAGCGAGGTAGGAAGTTGGTTCGATCAAAAGGCAGTTCCGAACAAAGGAGTCGATCGAGCGAAGACATACATGTACACTGGTACACAATAACGTGCTAACATCTAATCAAAAAACACTTAAATTTAGACTTAGAAAGACTTCAGATAGAGTCACATTTCTCTATAGTTTTAGTTTGAGTTGAAGCATTTTTGCGAGTCATAGAATACGTGTCCCATTATTGCGCGCCTTTTGTGCCTTCAGTTATCCCGACAAGGAGGGCGCGGAAATTGAATAAGGAAACTATATTTCGCGATGAGGCTTCGCAGATGTGAGCTTGTATGATATTTCGACAGTGACGCTTCAGGGGTACCTACCTAAGTTACTACCGAGAGTTTGTATCTTGAGACTTTTTGGGGATAGTCGAAACGAATGGTTATCAATTTTGTTTTATTTTGTGAAAAATGTGTTTCTTTGAAATATAATGTGTCATTTTGGTGGAATATTAACCATTATGTGTTCATAAACGTGCACCAGTGTAGGAAAATAAAACGAAATAGTAAAAACGTTACCTTACTAGTTCTCCCAAACAATCCGGTATTTTGTCAGTTAAGTATACTCAACTTTACTGATTGGGTTAGGGGGGGGGGGGGGTATATTAGGGTTAGTCTACCGATTAGGCCTGCATATAATCTTTCATGTTTGATATTGTTACAGAACATTCCACATGACGTTGCAAAATACCTACCCAAAGGTGGGTGAGGCCATTATCTAAAAAAAAAAAAAAAATTTTTAAAATAAGGTATAAAACGTTCTGATGACTTGTTTATTTGAATGTACCTAGTCGCACACAAACAAGCACAAAAATAAGAACAAGCACAAAAATAGCTATAAACAAGAAACACCCTTAACAATCAAATAAGGTAATAAAAGAACAATAGAAATTCATTACGCAAATATTTATATGATTTGATTATGGAATGGAAGGAAATCGCATCCACTTCAAAAACTACAAATTTAGTAACCAATTAACTGGGTAAAAATTATAAACAGAACAACAAATACTCTGATTATGTTAGAGGAAATAGTATTTTAATATAAAAAAAAAAAAAAAAAAAAAATGTACCTAGTCGATGGTAATAACTGGGTTTTCTGTAAAAGGTAGATTCTATTATACGATTAATTAATTGAATGGACGTTTATTATGTCCATTGATGATTATAGGATACACATCTTAATTATTGATAAAGGACTCTTCATTTATCCTTTATTATATTCCTAAGATCTGTATCTCAATGAGAAACAAATGAGGTAGGTAGTCATAATCGTGGGACCTTTTCAATCTCGTCTGTCCAAAAAAATAACTAACGTGTACTCCCTGCACAAACTCTTGCGACTTTAAATTATAATTTGCTAACATAACGAGTCTGACATTCACAACAAGTTATAATTACAGCCTGAATAATTTCATAGGTATGACGTCGCGTCGCTTAATTGCCACGCTTGTTTGTTTTAATGTTTTCAATTGAAACCAGTTTTATGAGCACCTTCTGCATGGAATCAGAATATTACTGCATGATAATCATCTTGGGAATGATAATGATGTTAATGACGTACGAGGGATGTATGTACCTATTTTATAACTCGTATTTATAGACAGAGATAACCTGCCTTACTTTGCCTACTTATTATAAATATTATATGTAACGGAGGTCCGGCTAAACTCTATTCTCTTTCTTCGAAACGGAGATTATGTAGAGATCACATTTAATAACATGAGGAGCAAATAATCGTCTTTAATCTACACGTGTTTGTGTAAAATGTAATAAAATAGCCACGCACTTTTGAAAAAAACATGTGCAATATTGCATGACCGAATGACTCGCTCAACGTTTCGAATTCTCCGGGAGATTCGCGAATACAAGTGTATCAACATTATTCAGGGTCTCTATTTGCGAATCAATCGCCTTTGACCGAGTCTCAAAGAAAGGTATACTATCCATCTGATGTTTGGTCTTAAAAGAGTTATCAACTAGGGTTTGGGAGTTCAGACTATTATTTGTACTCCATCCTTTTTACTTAGCTGCTCGTAGTCGGTATAGCGCTACAACAAATGGTAGGGCTATGGCTTTTTCCGCGGCTAAATTTAGTAAGGTTCTATATGAAAAAAATCTACGTTTATACAGTAAGTAATCATTGAACGAAATAACGCATAAAATACTTACTTAACTAAAAATCATTAAGTAATTGCGCGATCAATTTTGTTAGCCTTTTAAAAATATGATTCTAAGCTAAATTGTCCCGAATGATAACACTGATAGATATAATGTAGAGTGCAGTCCCTCAAGCACAACACTTACGTACCATTTCGGTATCTAAGAGTCATCCATCCCTCTCACACCACAGAGTTTATAAATAAGTAAGACAGTGACAGCATGTTTTCTCGATGACGGAACGATTACATTAGGAGTTCCTGCTTACCCTACTGTACGTCAAGTGCGAGATTATTGGTAAGCTAACCGTATACTTTATAGTTTACCGTATATAGACAATTTGTATGGAGAATTGAAAGTTTTGAAAACCGTCCGCTTGAGGGGTTTTTAAATTCTCCATACAAAAATACTTTACTTCCATTTTAAATACGGTAGACTATAAAGTATTCGGTATATATACAGTTAGCTTACGAATAATCTCGCACTTGACGTACTGGTTCTTGTTAGTTCCAGTTGGCAGTGCTCTTCAAATAGTCCCAGCCGCCGTCGTCGACGCTGAAGCAGAGCGTGGTGCGGCGGCGCTTTCAACCGAATCCTTTGACGGCGCAAACGTCAATATAATTGGATTGCTTCGCAGTTTTTAAGTAGACAACCGAGGCAGATCTCGAAGCTTAGGAAATTGAGTCCTTTTTATTTCTTAAATTTGTTTTTATAGGTGGCACACTTCATTTCTGTAGCATTATTTAATAATGATATATCCAGTGGCGAAACTCACCTTCATAAATCTTAGAATACATCTGTAAAAAACATATTTTGATTTGGGTTAGTAAAGTGGGCTAACCTTAACTAAATCACTAAGTTACCTATAGTCCCACTAAAAAACAATGTTTTGCATAATATGATAATCATTCGTACGCTTATAAAGCCGACCCCAATATAAATGAAGACAGTTTCTTTAAGTATTCTAGAAGAAAATAAAAACCTACCATAAGTCCATCTAAACTTAGATCGGCAATAAAGCCCATGAGATAAAATATCGAGACGGGGTCGAACCAAACTCTTAAACTTTCCAGCATAAAGTTCGGTACGTGCCAAAGTTTTTACTTTTAATACCAATGCGGTACCGGACAGTTTAGCAGGAACTCCTAACGTAACATATCGCGTCGTCGAGAAAGCATGTTACCTTTGTCACGCTTATTTATGATGTCTGAGGTGTGAGCGGGACAAAAAGATTGAGCTCAAGCCACCAATGAAGAAACTAGTGGTTTTGGCACCGAAGCTGCGGCGGAAATCCAATCGACTGTCGAATATTTTAGTTCAGTGGAATACAAAAGACTGGGATATATTTATTCTTGTTACCAAAGAAGTTTTAGTTCCTATTTAAGGTTTAAAAATAATAATGTAAAATATTTTATGGTGCCCATCGGTAGGCTATAAAGGTCAAATTTCCGAAAAGAAAAATCAAATTATTTGAAAATAAAAAAATAAAACTTCACTCTTAAGTCCGCGATATAACGGTACTGTCTCGCTTTCTCATTGAAAATCCGACACTTATACAGTGTTGGATTTTATATATGTTATACACAAACGTGATCGTTATAACCTACTTGTTAACCCCTTATAATATTTTGTTAAACCTTATACATATATATTTTTAGGCAATCGATATTGGAATAGAAGGAAAAGTCGGATACTGTTTTAAACTGTTTATAGATATGTGTATAATATAGAACAAAATCTCGCCAAACGGCTGGAAATATAGGTACAAGGTGTAACAAAAATATTGTAAAATAATGGAGTTCACCAATACATAACACAACAACAACAACAGCTATAATAAACGATTATTATTCTTATATAAATCTACCAAAGGAGTTTTTATGATACTTCGCTACTTCACCTGCTCTAGGAAAATATCTTAAAATAAATTGCCCGGGCGAACTTCAATTCCTTTTAACACCCCCGTGTTGTGTTGACAGGACTTGATAAATGCTGTGTGCCGTTTTTCTTTAAAGAAAAAAATAGGCCATGTGTAAGTCGGACTTGCATATCGATGGTTCCACTCTATATCAGCAATATTTGAATTTAAAAAAACTAAATGTTTAAACAGTCTTTACAGGACAACATAATTTAATAGTTACCAATAAAAAAAACTTTAGGAGTGTACTGAGTATTTTTTTTTTGCAACATTAAAGCAAAGCTTAGCTTGTATTGTTCATAACTCTTTCGTTTCCAGTGCGTTGGAGTATGTTGGTTAATATTATGTATGTATATAGTATAAAATATTACGTGATTTTCAAATCCTTATTCATTTCGTTTAAAAGCTTCTGTAAACACGGAAGGACAACGTTGATACTACAATAAGATTCCGTTTGGACCTTTGGGTACGGAACCCTAATAAAGATAGCGCAACTAGGAAGGAGGGAGAGCGGCATTCGTTGAAGAGTGCACGTTAATGATCGATTCATCTTGCTCAGTTCTTTCTTGCGTTTTTATTCTTAGTACTGTTTTAAAGTGTTTTAACCTATGTTCGTGATAAAAGAGGAGGCACCCAATTCGACTTCATGTTTTATATTCTAGTATGTGTATGTTATCGGAAATCCCTGGCGTTTGTGAACCGATTTCGATAAAGTGTTTTTAGTATGATAAAGAATCTTAAGTGTGGTCGCGTATGAATTTATTTGAAGACGCTCGCGAGGCTCGTACCATTTGCTAACTCTTGCTACGAGGTTAGTCTGGCGCTGAATTTACAGTAAATAGGTAGATGCGCGGAAAACGAATGCTTGCTTCAAATAGTATACCCATTGCTTGCTTAGCGAACGACAATTCGACGATGACTGCTGGCAATGGAGTAGGTACTGACGATGTCTGATTGACTCGGGTGAAGTCGGCTCCTATTCGTAGCGGCTTCGTTAGGTTAGGTTCTATTTTTTAACCGACTTCAAAAAGGAGGAGGTTCTCATTTCAGTTGTTTTTTTACTTCAGATATCCTTCAT
Organism: Pheosia tremula; assembly: GCA_905333125.1. Taxonomy (NCBI): domain Eukaryota; kingdom Metazoa; phylum Arthropoda; class Insecta; order Lepidoptera; family Notodontidae; genus Pheosia; species Pheosia tremula. The sequence goes on from HG995397.1 coordinate 3,080,259, forward strand.
TTATGCGGTTCATAATTTGTTTTTTTTTATCCCTATAACAGTTATAAACAGTGATAATTATAAGAAATAAGGCTCGTATATATATATATTTAATTCTCCCTAATCAAATCTAAAGCTTTGCTAGAAATCTTATTCAATAATAAGTAGCTATAAGTTAAATATTTGTCCCGCAACGACTCCCCCTAATGGTAATCCTGAAAAGCATATTTTGTTAAGACGGGGCTTTTCAAGCGTTATTTTTGGTCTCGCGTCACGTTGCCTTTCAAAAGTTATAAAACTATAAAACACGATTATAATGCAACTGTTAAAAATGTCAGAGCAATTGACATCTCTTGCGGCTGTGGATTCTCGATTGCAATTTTAAAAGGCGATGGTAGTTCAATCAGAATAGAATGTTATTAGCCCTTACGTATTTATGCTAAACAATTGTTTGACAACATTGTTGCAGCAACATGTTGTTGTGTTGCTGGCAGCTTGTTGCTGATCAGAGAGCGTCAACATCAGCTTAGACGTACTTGTTGACGTAAGCGGCCGAATGTTTTGATAAACTTGGCAAACACAATAACACAGTACACTGCTTCCTCGGACAATATCTTAACGCAGACGTGCTCTCCGTATAAGAAATGTTGAAATAAACATGGTTTCCAGCAACAAATTTAAGCTACTATCGATTGTATATTACCTGTTTCTTAGGAACCGCTTTCTATGAATATGTAATAATAATAATACCAGCCCTTTTTAATGTCCTACTGCACGGGGATCTCCCCTCAATGCGAGGGGATCAGGTCATAGTCCACCACGCTGGCTCAATGCGGGTTGGCGGACTTCACACATCTTTCGAGGATTTTTCACAGATATGCAGTTCCTCACGATATTTTCCTTCACCGTTTAGCAAGTGTTAATCGTGGTTTAAAATGAGATTCGCACATGAAATCCAGATTCCCAGAGGTGCGAGCCGGGCTTTGAACCTGCGATTCTCGTTACCGAGGCAAGCGTTCTACCAACTTGGCTATGAATATGTAGCTTAAAGAATTTACACAATAGTCCACCATACGGCTCAGTGCGTTTTGGCGAACACCACCTCCTACGAAATCTATATCCTTTTTAACTTTTCAGATCCCGCAATGCTGCTTTCCCCGTTTCAACAGTGAAATCATACCAAATCTATTTTGTAATGCATGTTACTAAAGTGTGTAGCTTTGGGTTGGCGATATTTATTTATTATCAAAAAGATTGTAGAACTCCCTCACTGCGATCCGGTACCTCCAACAATGTCCTGACCTGTTTATATATAAGGAACACCTACATTATTGTTATAGGCGCTATTTACGAGTACTGCTTGGTACCTCAAGTGTGAGATTTTTCGTTAGCTAACTTTATAGTTTACAAACTACCGTATTCGGACATTTTGTATAGAGACTTAAAAAACGCCCCTAGCGGGCGATATCTAAAACATTTGTGCCGAGTGTGAGTTTTTTTCGTTACTATATGTAGTAAACATTCGATCGTTTGCTCACGGAAACTTTGAAAGTTAACGATTTTGTACGACATGCGCGAGTGTGAGTCACAAGTTTACTTAGGCATAATTTCGTACCATAGAGAAACCTAAACCTACTTTTATAGTACGCATAGACATTTTAGGAGATTTTTCATAAGTTAACCGAATACTTTTAGACGTACGAATTGCACGAGTGCGAGTCATAAATTTGAAAGATTTTACGATACGTATCGTACGGAAACGTTCACTTTTATAGTTCGCGTCGTCACTTATGATTTTGTTGGTGAAACCGTGAAACGACAAAAAGTTAACGAAAAAAATGTATTAAGTTATTGATATATCATGTTTAATTAACACCTACGCAACACAGCCATTTCTCTGAATAGATTGTCGGATAAAATAGTTGGTTGTTACCTAATAATACACCATCACGCCTGCAATCTCCGAAGGGGTAGGCAGAGGTGCACTCCTGTACACCCACATTTCGCCAATGGTATTTGGTCCCAATGAAATAGGGGGCGAGCCTATTGTCATTATACCGGGCACATTCCTCAGGCTATAGTCCACCACGCTGACCCAGGGCCATTTGGTAAATCTATACATATAAATAAAATTGGAGTGTCTGTTTGTAATATTAAAATAACCGCTTTTTACTAAATGCATTTGGATGTATACACGGTACCTATACCGAAACAACATTTTTTACAATTTTTGTCTGTCTGTCTGTCTGTCTGTCTGTCCGTCTGTCTGTCTGTCTGTCCGTCTGTCTGTCTGTCTGTCTGTCTGTTTGTTCCGGGTAATCTCTGCAATGGCTGGACCGATTTTGACGGGAATTTCACTGGCAGATAGCTGATGTAACAAGGAGTAACTTAGGCTACTTTTATTTTAGAAAAAAAAATAGGATCTCTCGAAAAAAAATTAAAACCAATGTTGCAGCGCTGCGCCTGATTAATGTTTGATAGCAACAATCTGCAATGCGTCCCGCGGGATCAGAACGCGAGCAGGCTGTTACCAACGGCTGAGTCTTTGTTAAATACCACGCGGACGAAGTCGCGGGCAACAGCTAGTTTCACATAAATTTTGAGGAACGTGCAAGTTTCCTTACGATGTTTGCTTTACCGTCGGTACAGCCAATGATTCATGATTGAAAACGTGATGCGCACGTAAAAATCTGAAAGTCCTAGCGGGAGCCGCGTTTGAATCTGCGCAACTTGTCTCCAAAGCGAGTATTCTACCAAGATGGCCATCACTACTATCGAATGTTCACACTATATCAAGGGTGGAGCTAGGGCATAACCTCGTTGGATGTCGCAGTGCATGCTAGTGCTATCCCACAGCGCCCCAACAAAGGTAGACGATGGTATACCGTGGGGTTTAAGTCGGTAGCAATCCGACATAACCCGCTCGTCTCCCGCAGAGTTGCGGGTATCCATAAGGATTTCTCTACGTCAAAAAACGGCATAACCTCATACTAAGGCTCTTGTTTGCAATTAAACTCAATCTAAATTAGGTAAATATATATTAGAAATCAGTAAAATCATCATCATCTGCCTCACCTTTTCCCATTATTTGGGATCGCCGCAGTATGTCTTTTTCATACATTAATCTCCTTCATATCACTTTATATACAAACTTCTACCACTTCGTGGGTCTTCCTCTCACTCTATCTATGCATATTCATACTAATAGCCCTTTTAGGCGCTCAAAATGCTTCTCGTCTCCTTTGATAACGTGACCAAACTAGCCTCCTGCTTTTTACTTTCTCTGCTACAGGCGCTACTTTTAAACTACCTTTTATATACACACACTCCACATATCCATTATCACATTAGGTCAATGAAAATAAAACACAATGTGAAAATTTTAAGGCATCTTTATTTAGTGGTTTGAGCGCAGGCCGCTCAACTCATTGCACCGGGTGGCGGTGGGTTCGATTTCTATTCAGCCAACAATGAAAATTATAGTAGATTTTTGAATTGGAATGGTGGCAGGATTATTGTCCTGACAGTTTGAATCTACAGTTCTTCCATCCTCCTGAAAATACAATATTTGATTACATAAGCTATTAGGTAAAGAGAGAAACACCATCACGCCTGGAATCTCCTAAGTAGTAGGCAGAGGTGCAGTTCATTGAAGTGCACCCAATTTTATCGATAGTACACTACACACACTTCTCGTTAATATGAGGTTAATTCAGCTTATATTCCACCACGCTGGCCCATGACATGCAGGTTTCCTCAGATTTTTTTTTAGATTTCAGAATTGAGATTTACGCATGAGTATTATTTACGTTAAAGAGAAATATGGGTACTACCTGTACATAAAATAAAGTATCTGGATAATCAACTGTCGCGGCCCGACTGGTGCCGATGGCCCCACTGACCGCCTGCAGATAGGCACCGGTGCAGTACCGGTATACCTAGAACTGGGACTTGACGAATGCAACCACGCATTTTACGGCTTTTAGCTTTTACTTACCGTAGTATACATTTTACCAAGAACTCAAATTGTGGGACATTTGTTTTCATTTCAGAAATACTTAGGCTAGCAAATAATAAGTCCGCTTGTTAGTTCTTGCTCGTGTTCTTTACTTTCAAAACTGAATGGCTTCCATTGAATTAATAAACAATGATGGCAAATTGAAATATGAATATTGTTTTAACCAGAATAAAAATTGTCAGTCATTTGACAACCGACTTGGCTTGATCTCTGTTACTCATATGGTTGAAAAAGAAATAGCTATACAAGAAATATTATTCCTCTAGATTATGTGGTGGATTTATGGTTTTACAGAAAACGTAAAAGCCAACATAACGGGCATAACTTACGTTTCAGTCAATCGAGCATACTTTTGTATAGTATGGGAGCTTACACTCGCACGGTTTAGGTATACTAACAGTAAACTAACAGTTAAGACGTGTTCACGACAATCAATCTGTCAATGGAATTTTGAAGTAAACTGTGAAACGTGGAAAGTCATTGTGAAAACAATATTGATATTAAATCATGTTTAAATTACATAATAACGTACCCAATGCGTAATTTTCTTGGCTAGGGGATGCTGGCTAGTGCTCATAATCAAGATAAGCGAGACAAACACTTCTGTGCAGAGTTTTAATCCTTTACGGACCTCAGCGAAAAATAATTGTGGAACCGATTGGAAATAGCGAAAAAGAATAGAACCCAGAATTAGCTGAAAGAGGAAAAGTGGCTACCTGTAATACTGATTATTTCTTAGTTTGGTTTCTTGTTGGAACATTTAGTGATGTATTTTTATTTTCCAATACTTGTGTTTCTGTGAATTATCATGTGTAATGTTTAGAATATTTCAATTAAAGATTAAGGATTTATCCTTCTATATTAATTATAAGCATCACCATGGAGAGAAGATATCAAGAACATCCCTGGATAGTACCTAATAATATAGTTAGTAAACGTGGCATGCCTATTAAGTTTTGTCGTTTGAGAAAAGAATAAACAACTAGAACGTTATATACATTTTATTGTTTAAAAAGTATTCCCCACGGTATTTCATGCACTTTTCCATACGCTCAAACCAGTCGTTATAATATTTGTTCCACGCCGAAGTATGGTACTCCAAATTGCCGATAAAAAATATTCGACTGCTTCTTCACTATACACCGGAACCGTTGATGTACGGGCTTGCGTTGTCCTGGTGCAGGATGATGCACTTCTATGGGTTGGTTTTCCGAAACTCGATGATAGTTTGTGGTAAACAGACTGTGGTATACCTACCGCTCAGCATTAATTATTGTCCTACGAACCCCTTGTTCAATCGTCACAATGGGACCTATTTTCGCTACGAACGTGGCTACCATTTTCTTTTAAGTGTTTTGTGAGCGAACAACTCTTGTCGGTTTTGGCTCATCCTGAATGTCCCAAACTATTTTCTATAAAATGATATTCTTCTTCTTCTTAGTTATTGGCGTTTGCAGCTAATTGCCACTATAAAATGATATTGTTCCTAGAAATACAATCTTGACATATTCAAGCCTTGACAGTTCTCTGTCTACGATTTTATGCGCTAGTGTGAGGTAGATCGAAGTAGGTAGCATATGCCACCTCCTCTGTCTAATCTGTTATTATGAGCTCCAAACCTTTTTAGCATCCATCGTACTAATAAAGAAAATTGAAATATAGATACCTTATAACCATTAAATAAGCTCACACCAATATAAAAAATATCAACGAAAATAAAATTAAGTCATTCAACACTTTTAGCCTGGCTAACTTACCTTTCTCTGTGTTACTCATGTGGTTGAAAAGGAAATAATATCGGATGAGAATTCTTAGTCTTAACTAGACATGCATCGCGCGGATCGCGTGTGACCGATTTTTTGTTTGTCCTTTCAACTTGTATTGTTGGTCCGAAAAACCAGTCACAACGATAAGGACATAAAACAAAATATATGTATCTTGTCTCATTTAGTCGTATTGTGATACCCAAACGTAATCAGAAAACGTAAAAGCCAACATAACGGGCCTAATTGTGGTTTCAGTCATCGAGCAAACTTTTTGTTTACCAATAGAATACAATTGGTATTTAGACGCGAACGTTTTAGGTATACTGTCAATTCAGACGTATTCACGTCGGACTATATAGTTAACTACCGGAAAGTTAACTATGAATCTCGCACTTGAGGTACAGAGCGCTATTAGCAGTCGGAAGTATGTAGTTATAGAGTTGGTTAGTGGTTCTCAAAGTGACCCCATGCTTCCAAGACAGCTCGTAGCGCTGGCTGCGTTAAGTGACCTATAAGGTGAGTAGGCAAACATGCATGTGAATATATCTTTGAGTAGTAAGCCTATTGCCCGGGTACTGATACGTGAAATGTCACCTATTACTGTAACTGTCAACCCACTGCGTATGGCATAAAGTATAAGCACAAGACTTGATGGAATCTTGTGGCGTATTTATCTTAGTACTGCAAATGCGAGAGTATTCTTAAGCTAACTGTGTAGGTTATAGTTTACGTATTTAGACACATAGTATGGCAAATTGAACAGCGCCTCTAGCGGACAGTACTGAAAACTTTCAATTCTCTATACGAATGTGTCTAATCATGTCGTCTTATAACGTGTTAGCTTACGAATAATCTCGCACCTGACGTGCAGATAAGTATTTTAAGAAGAAGTAGGATCAATAAATAAATTTACCTATTGTGTAATATTTATGAAAAAATAAAGGAAATCGAAAGGTGTTTTTTTATTAAAATTTCAATAATTTTCAATCACATAGGTAAGTATTTAACTAAGTACTAAAATTACCTATTTATCATCTCAATAAAATTATACAGAATAAATCTCAAAATAACAACATAGTTTGGCATACAAATTATTCATTTCCAATATAAAATTTCATTAAAACCAACAATTATTTAATATTTTGATACCTAAATAAATAAACATTTCGCTATTTCGAACTAAGTTAAGGAGATCAGACACTTGTATCAGGTAACAATCAAATAGATAATCATATAAACTAATTTGGTACTGTGGGATTCGTTGATACAGACATTATAATAAAGTTTTTGGAAAATTATGTCTACAATAAATTTTGGTTATTATTTAAAAAACAAATGTAAAAAAGCCAATCCCACAAATATCACCAATCCCAATCCCTCTATCACAATATTATTTAATACATAATTATTGGTATAATCTTTGCATCAGGCGCAGAGGCGGTGATGGCAAAGCCGTACGGCGAATATGACGTTTGCAATTTATAGTCGCTTCGCTATTCATTGGGGCATAAAATGTTCTGTAAACTAGTGGACGCCTTTCGTATATGAAAAAATAGCAATTCTTCATTTTCACTTTGGCTAGTAACATCGTATTCGCATTTTTAACCATGCGGAATGATACAGACGGCTACAACATGCAACGTTGCAAGATGTTTGACGTAGATTGCAGCGCGTGCTGGTCATACAATTTTCACTCGATATCAAATTAACTCAAGTGTATTTTTGCACACATAGAGATCGCAAATAAGAATTTTAATACGGCATAAATCACCTAGTGGGCAATACACGTTACAGAACATTTTAACATGTTTTAAAAAAAACAGCTTGCGCGTGCAATTGTTAAATTATACCATAACATTTAATATTCATAATCAAACATCGTCTTTGTAAATAGATACACCACCTTAATAGATATGTTCCACAAAAATACACCTCTCTCTGTTATCACAGCCCTTAATTTAGCAAGTTATCTTTTAGTACCATTAAATAACACAATTTAAACTATAAACCATATAACTATAGACTTCGTAAGTACCTATTAGATAAGTACAGAACCGTTATAAGACTAGGGGAATAAAATTTTACCCCTATAATTACGGGTCCGAATAACAAAATAAAATATTTACCCGAATTAAAAGGAAGGGTGATAAAAATATAAAGGGTAACACTTATGAGAGCTCGGCTCTATGTTTAATTAACCTCTTTTTTTAAATATTTTTGACGTTAGATATTCTTTTTAAAAATTTTTATAAACTCTACTAAGTATAATGTATGTTTTGTGTGCGTGTATAAATTCCCGAGAGGTTCGAGTTTATTTTTCTCTACCTATCCTTATAAACAATATTTGTTGAGCAATGGTTGTACATTATAGTTACAATTCTGATTACAAAAGGTTCGTATATACATTATACACAAGTTGGACTCACACGTCTCATACATTAATCATGAGGTTCTCTCGGGTGCGAACTTGACCTTTTTCCTTACAACTAGTTTTAACTTACTGAATAGCGTCATCATGACAGCTGACACATAAAATGGTAGAACTGATCAAAGTTCACCGGCTCCAGGCCGTACTCATGTCGGTCGGACCTCTCGAGAAGTTCTGGGTTCCGCTTAAGGAAGTTCCTAACCCAGTCCTCGCCGGCCATCCTCGTGTTCACGTCGAACGGATGGTTCAAGCTGTTGTCCTCAGCGTACTGGAAAGCCAGTTCCCGAATGTCGCGTCTCGATACCCCCATGAAGTACTTCTCCATACTTTTTATGTAGCCAACCAAGTCTTTCTCTTGGCTGTCTGTGAACACTCTCCTGTAGTGGCCCATGAGGGGTTTCGGTTCATCGGGCTGTAGGTAGCGGATCTTGCTGGCGCGCCTTTGTAGAGTTGAACGGGGTATGTGGAAGGTCCTCGCGGCCAGTTTGTATCCCATCTTACCTGACACGACGGCCGCGACGGCTCTCGCCATGTCGTCCTCGCTCCAGGACTGGCGTCCGCTCATCCTCTCGTACCTTCTGACCATCGCCCTCTGGAAAGGTAAACGAAGAGATCATATAAACATACGACCGCCGATAAAGTAATATTAACGTACAAAACTGATCAAGATATCAGCGACCCGCTGGAATGGTTTCGACGCAAAATGATCATCATAACAAATCTTGAGTCATTAACGATGAAAATTATTTGACAGAAGAACAATAGGGGCAAAGTTCATAAGAGTACACAAGATAATTTAATTATACGCAATTATCCAAATATTCAGAAACTTAATGTATTTATGAACGCCGAGCATGTGGAGTTTATTTGAATAAGGTGGCGCGGTGTTCGGTAAAGTCGGTCGGAGCAGCGCGGCGAAGGGTAACCGCAGCCTTACCGGTTTTGTGGACCACGATCAATGCCAACTCGAGGTAAAAAAATATGTCTAAAGACGTTCTAGAAGGTAACGTTGAATAAATAATTATCATTGAAAATTCGAGGTATAGGCAGGCCACGCGCCGTTCGTGCGCTCATATTGAGTTGATTATCGAGCTACACGTCCCAATGTAGCCATTTTAAAAGGTTCGAGATTTCTATTTAGGTATAATTTTATCTTATCTCACAATAAATGCTTCGTAATCAGTTCTTTTTGTACAATACGAGTGCGCTGCCGTTATCTGCAGTTATCGAATTGGGCCCCGGAAACCGTGCTGGACATGTTTCGAGAAATGTAGTTCACGAAATGAAGTCACTTTCAATTTCGAAACCACCTTTACTTTTGTGATGGCCTTGTAAATGCGATACTTATGATAGCTTAAATTATATGGTGGCATAGGTTCTAACAGGTGGTGGTAATAGAAAAGCATTGGATAAAACAATAGGTCGATATTTACTAGTCCACACAAAATATGGATACTTTACCACAACAACCCAAGTCGCCATGCCCAGCTGATAGCGAACAACACGCGATAAAGTAGGTAGGTAGGTACCTATGGCGTGTTTTTCCGACGCGATAACTCTGGAAACACAGAGGCCCCTCGCATACGCGTGTATTGAAACCGCAATGTTACTCAAACACTTGTTCGTTAGTTGCCCGCAAAGAATTCGAATTATAAAAACGCTAATTATTTGAGTCGTTCGGTCGTCATTCCTATGTCATTGGCGGTTCGAAAACGGGAAATACCTCTCGTCAGTGGTCGACCGTCCTTGAATGACCGCGTCATATTTTTTATCTGTCAGAAAAAGAAACACGTCGATAGCAGTCAGCTGTTTGTGTTAGTTCCACAGCGCGTCTATCAACATGTTGTCATACTAAGATAACATCTTATACTCCGATTGTTTTTAATATTACACCGTACATCGCCGGGTTAATTATAACGCTCCCATTTTACGACGCCGTGTAAACGGTAATGGAACGTGTAACCGTCGACGGAACGTGAAATGGCAATAGTATCGATGGAAAACGTGGTAGCGGCGCGAGTACGTCGTGAGTCGAGGTTACTCGGACGCGTGACTTGCAAGGTCCCCGCTGCATTGCACGATGCGCCAAGGTTGACTCGCTTCTCCGCACCAATATAGCCTAGGTTCCATTAATTAAATCATTAAATTATATAAAATAACAACTATCATTAAAATCAAATCATTTAAATAAGTCGGCAGCCCTAGGCGCGTAGGTCGAAGTGAAATCTGCATCGAATATGTTATCACAGTGCATCGTTGCAGTTAGACAATTGCTTTGAACACGTAAGTTTGCAACATAAATGTAATAGGGTTCGCACATTGTAGGTTCACTGTAATTACTCACCAGTGTGTGTGTGTCTCAGGATCGCGTAGGCAGCTGGGAGGAGGGGGGGGTGCGTGGTGGCGCTTAGACGGCAGACGGTGGAGGCGGCTGGTGGAGCTGGCGGCTCGGTAGGTGGCGTGCGACCGGGCTGGCGGCGCGCGCGACACTGGCGCGGGGCCCGTCTTGCCCCGCCGCCGGCCCTGGCGCGCTGACGTCACCTGGCCCAGGGCCCGACTGCGACGACTATTTTTGTCCACGACTAATTACCTAGATCCTGCCTTTGTCCGCCCGAGCGACACTCACGAGGAAACCAACCTGGTTTTATCTTGAAACTTGTTATGTTCCTACTCTCGCTTGTAGTTAATTATTATTGATACGTCACCGGTGTCAACAGTGAACTTACTTGTTCGTCGTCATGCCGACGTAAGTCCCGTATCTGACTCATTGTACCTACTCGCAATTAAATTAATAGATACGAGTGTTAACAATAACGCAAATTTTAACGATTACTGTGTCACGTTAGAGTAAACATAATAATTCTATCGTATGTGCGCTAGCTAAATGAGCTACGTAGGTAATATCCACCACTTGTTTCTATAACTAGCTTGCAAGTGTACATTCAAAACGTTATCAATAAGAAGTGAAGAGCAGTCAGTGAAAGCAATATTTAGGAATACCTGAAAATATTTTGACATTTGTCAAACTTGACCTTGCAAAAGTCATAATGAAATCGAGTTTCTTTACGATCAATCAGTGCTAATAAAAAGTGATGACATTCGTAGTTGCGACACTTGCAATCTTCACCTTTTAGAGCAGTAATTAGAATTCCCTTACAGTTTTTACGCCGAATAGTTGAATGGCGTGCGGCCAAAACTAGTGCGTGTAACAAAGGAGAAATTCCCTGAGATACATTGTGGCCAACATTTAGTGAGTCATCCCGGTCAGAGTCAGTGGTCTCCCGAGGCAGCTAAATGGGCCAAAGCATGTATTATACGGCTATTACCGAATAAATAGGTACTCTTCAACATTCCATGAAAGATGTGGCGTACGTGTGACGACGAGCTCCAATGTGTTGGTATCTCTCGAACCCGTTTTGGATTTAGATAGCATTATTATAAGTACACGAACGAATGGCATGTAGATATTCTTTGTTTCAATACAACAATAAATTCCCAAACAAATTTCTGTTTATACTTATCCCGGTCGTGAAAGATCGCGATACATTAAAATAAATTGGGCGTGTTCACGCGAGTGAGAGCGGCTGAAATTGGACGGATCATGCGAAAACTTTCAATTAACATTCCGAATGTATCTGTAAACGCACAATAACAGTGATCGCTCATAGGAATGATTACACTTTTGACTATAGTTTGTCGGACAACTCTAAACATGAAATGAATGTGACAGACCTTTTAACGTATTTTTAAAACTATTGGCTCTAATTATAGAGTTCATCGAAACCTAAAGTGGGTCGTCTAAAGACACGAGACTAATATCAAAACTGACGTAGAACCATTCGATCATTATATATCTCGTAAAATAGTTAATGTCATCTATGCATAAATAGACCAGTCTGTCCGTCATAATGCAGTGTAACTCTACCTTTTTAACCATTATATAGATGAGAAATGCTCTATTGTGACATTGATCTACTGTAGACGTGTTTTAAAAAGTCACTCAACAACGTTGTTACGTTTGTTGAGACAAATAAGTCGTCAAAATAAAATTCATATAAAAAACATGTACCTACTTAGGCTGAAAAGCACTTTTCAGAATCTACCACCGGTTCCACTGAGAAGAGTAGGAAAGAAACTCATAGATTATGTGTACACTTTTTTTTTCAGAAAATGGTTAACATTATCTCACAGGAATGTCAACTCTGTGGTGAGCAGGCGGCAACATTATTTCCACAATACTACCGAAGATTCAAGCACAAAACAGTAAAGAAACAAAAGCTCTCTAATTTCAAACCTACGTGAGCACTTACTCGAATTAAGTCAATGGAATTAGTATTATAAAGGGCTACATCAACAGGGCTTTGTTATTTTAAGCAAAAACATGTTTACCATTTGCTGGGGAGGAAGGAAAAGACGTGATTGCGTCTGTTAAAAACCAGATTCCGAATAATCAGTGCTTATATGCCATGCATTTCCAAGTGTCTACACTCGGAATGTTGCAATATAATAGGCTGAATCCTAAATATATAATAATACATAATATGTCACCAGAAGACAAACCAATTGTACGGTTCTAAATTAAGCTACGGTTGTTATTATAAATGCCGTACAATAGATTGGGGGCGATTCCACCCAATCTCAAATTACAGTGAATATTTTTTTTCTAATAGTCTAATCCAGGGGTTCCCAAACATATTTTGTCTACTCCTCACTTTGAGAATGAATAATTTTTAGCGCCCACCTACTTCACCTACTTAAAAACTACTATAACTTCAATTTAAATTAATTATTGTAAGCCTCTACCCAACGCACCCCTTTAGGCCTGCAGCGCCCACAAGGGGTTGTTATCGCCCACATTGGGAAAGGCTGGTCTAATCTATCTCTCTATGATGGGTGGTTCATCCGACCGTGTAGAAGCCCTTATATTTTGGCATAGGTATTGCTTAATAAGCAGTTTGCATCGCTGTACTTGCGTGAAAACATCGTCGTGTGCAAACCTTTACGATATTAGTGCTAATGACTAATCGAATTAAACATTAAAATGATTTATTATAAACATACCTGAGCAACATTTAAATTAATGTAATTTAATTATCATTCATATTGCCTCGTGAATATATTACAAATTTTACTTTTGTTTTGCTTTTGATTTTAGCATAGATGTACAGTCGTGTACGTAATATTTAAAATGGAGTTTTTATATCAACTATTGAGCGAATATAAGTTTTTTTATCTATCAGAGATGATGAATGTACATTCTATAACGTGTAAAAGTCCAATCATAATATGCGGTTGAAATTGTAAATAAATCCGTAAATCGAACCTTGACCACCCGATCTAGTAAGTCGTGAAACCTGCGCTCGTAGGTCAAGCACAATCGTTTTACGTAGCCTTAACGTTAGCGTGAACTAGTTTTGTCTCCATCATACTTCTGATTTTATAAATAAGAATGAGAGGGACAGTATCTTTTCACTGGTAATATGACTTGCTTAGAAAACATATCACTAGGTCGCGCTCGTCGTACATATATTTTTTTAATATTTTGATAGTCTTTCCAAGTTTTACAAAAATATGTCCAATATTAAGGTATAGCTGAAAATGGTCATGGTTGTAATGGTCATGTGCTGAAAATGGTAGGACAGTCATTGACTTATTTTAACTGCTGTTGAAGTCTGTTGCATTCAATGTATTTTTTTATATTCTATTTTTTATTATCCTCTTTTGCTGACGACAGTACCTATTAACGACGATGGGAATAGGCTACAATGAGCCAGATAAATATTATTCATAACTAACATTTATGTCTTAGCGTAAAATTTAAAAAATACCTATGTAGGTATTTTTCTTAAAATGTTAAATTATTATCATTTAGTGCCAACCATTCGGTATCAGAGTTAATTAGGGCTGCTATTCGTGTATAAGGAAACAGCTGTGGTGCTGTCGCCCGCCTGCTAGTTATATGACGTCATAGTTCCTGTTTTCCTTGTGCGTATACTGCGTTGATGTCATGTACCTACTTTGTTGGGGAATCAAAAAGTGTATACCTATTACCAATGAGTTTTCTTCGGATCTTATATCAGTCGAAGCAACGTTCGGAACCTGTGATTCTAAATGCTTTTTGGGCCTGAGGCCTGATGCTTATATACGGTGTAACAAAAATTGCGTTAAATATTTTCACAGATGAATCAGTAAGTTGTATGGATCACGTTGATCTATGTAAAATGCGTAATGAACGTTTGATTTTTTTAAACAAGGTGAACCTGCAGCGTTTGGCCATGCGCTCAGTACGATGTGTCTTTTATTTAATTTCTAATAATTTCATTTATTACCTTGGGACTGTTTTCTTTATACACTATTATTGTTACACCTTATATATATATGTCTTTTTTGTTTATGGCATTGCCCACTATTATTTTTGGGTATGAATTATTAATAGAACATTTTTTATAAAAAGGTCTCCGGATATAATAGCTGGGTGTACCAGGTTTGATCTCAATTCTTGTAGAAGTTGCAGGTCTTGCCTAAAACTTACAAACACACTTTCGTTATTATGTGAAGTGACAATTCACTAGTAAGCGCTAAAACTATATTATAATATTAAGACAATAACATCTACACAAACGGCTATACAGCGTACTTATAAGCTTACTGGTGTAATAGTAACAAATAATAATACTAGCCCATTTTTATGCCCTACTATTAGGCCCGGGCCTCCTTCCAATGCGAGGGGGATTACGCCATAGTCCACTGCACTAGCCAAGTGCGAGTAGTCAGACTTCACACTTTTTTCGAGGGGCTCTCTCAGACATGCAGTGTTCCTCACGATGTTTTATTTCACCGTTTAGTGAAGAGATAATCGGTTGAAAATGAGATTCGCTCATGAAATCTATAAATATTAGAGATGCGAAGGTTGGTTTGAACTTGTGATCCTCGTTACCGAGGCCGGTGTTCTACAAACTTGGCTATCAATGCTTTTTACTGCTGTAAATTATGCAAATTGATAATGGCAATGTTGATGTAGAGTAACGACAACAAGATGCAGAAAGTAACTGGCAACACTAGATGCTGAGATCTGGAGATCGAGCGACCCAACATAGGCAAACATTCCCGGAGGCTTATTTCCAGTACTGAACTTCAAAAGGCTAATGATGATGATGCTAAGAACTTTATTGTCGCAGACAAATTAATCATTTGATATTGGGTCTAAGAAGTTTCACGTTGCAGCGAGGGTGGCTGATAAGATAGCGATATCAGTCGTATATATACTGTTGTTTTATTGTCGGCGGAGATATCTCTCGGGTGACTCTGGGTTGGGACACTTTTACCTTCTCCAGAGTTTTTCCTTTTATAAAATTCTGTAGCACCCCACGTGTTTTTTTTCTAATTATTCCCCGTGCATTGAGCAACCAAGTTAGAAACTCCCAAGGAGGGTTTCCTCAACACGCAAGTAACGGCGCAACAAATTCAGTGATTTCGGCAACATTCCGATGTTGTTGACGAGCAAATCCAATTTTCCAATTCTGCTCGCACATTTCGGCGTCCTTGTTAGTTCGCAAAGTCTTCCACGAAATACTCTTCCCGCAACTCAGATTGAGTTTCGTACACCGATTAGATTACTACGAAAGCAGGCTCTTTGTACACCTAACAAATACCTTATCATTTGTATTGTCCACTCTTATTTTGCAATTAATAATTGTACTGATCTCAGCTGTGAACAGAACTTTAGAAAACGGTTTTTTACTTGTGCCAATGAATAAAAACTCGTTTTTTTTTTCGTTTTGCTTTTAACCGATAAATTGTCTCTGCACGCTCTGAAAAAATATTGAGGAAGCATGGCCAAATAGTGGATTCTTTGTACCGTCACGCATCGGCTGAAACACTGAACGGCTGAAAGACCTGCTAACAGTGCAGAGTAGCTAAATCTACAATTATTTGTCGCCATTTTTTGTTCGTAACCAAAAAGTCTAACAGCATTGTTACAGCCTATTTATTCTTTGGTAATATTTGAAAACTGCGGTCTTTTTTGCGTAAAGAATTTAGATTTTTACTACACATCTTTTAGTTGCCTCTCCTTTCTTTACTCGGAATGTCGAAACAAATTATTTACGTAGAGATAGTCACCCGAATTATTATCTAAAGTAAAATCATAATCCTGTTTGTTAACATAATAAACTAGATAAAACATAGAATCAATTTGATCATTTTAGTGACAAAATTATCAAAACAACCATAGTTTTCTTGTTTTTGATCATTTAATCATCATTTGTTTTCAATAGCCGCTTTTAAACATTCTTTACCGCATTTAATAAATTATATCGCGCAGAACAGTGCTCGTGAAAAGATAGCAAGGAAAACGCGAAATTTACCTGAAGAGTTAAGCCTGATGAGCTTATAAAATACAAAGACTCCTCTTTAAAAAAAACAAAAGAGAGCAAACGTATGAGAATGAACAGGATTAAAACAAGGAGCTTTTGTGCGTTCAACCGCGCACATTGCGGGACAAATCTAGTCCTAGGTAGTCGAATTAATAAATTGATTTTAAAAATCGGCTCTTAAGGGTTAATCAATGCTCTGCTGTGGGGTTTATTCCTTGACGATCTGATTAGCTCAGTGGGTAGTGAACCTGCTTTCTGTGTAGCGAGTCCCAAATTCGAATCCTGGTATAGGGACAAACTGTCTGTGATTGTCACGAATGTTTGTACCCGAGTCATAGATGTTTATTATCTATATAAGAATTATATATTGAGTTCGCCCTCAGTTCATTGTACGGTGTATGTAAATAATACATGTGTAGGAACGTATAGTTGGTGTTTTCGTCTGGCAATATTTATTATCTTAAAAAATATTAAGATCGATTTGCAAACGCCGAAGATATCGACATAAAAAAAAGAAAATTATATTTTTTAAATACATTCCCCCACTATATCCCCGTACATGCTAGATATAGAAACGATAAGAGTAGTCCGCCAGGGTCTCCTTCATCGTAACGGGCTCAGTTGCACAAGACTCGAGCGCAGATAAAACAGCTGCATTTCGGTCACGTACCGTACGTGACTCCGCCGTATCATTGTTGTGACCAATCGACACGGGCCCGGCTGATAATGGTAAATTAGGGCGATGCCACAAAACGGAGCTGTATTGTACACAGCTCAGAGTAAAACATCTTACATGGCCAAACCTCACGACTCACACCCAGGGGGTTGTCTGTCAGGGGACAATCCAAAGTCATATCGTTATCAACCAATCGTTTAAAAATAATAAGTTTGACAGATCCTAAGTGCGTAGGACACACCTGGACTTAGACCAGTTGTAAGAGTCTTTTTTCTGTGAAAATTTGTCTACCCGATCTTTTTTGTCTCCCGCTTTGCAATGGAGGGGAGTAGACAATTTTCTTCCAACTCCTCCTATTTTTATGTTTCGATTAAATTTGTGCGGGTTCCAGGACACTTAACTTTATCCCGGGACTCGCAGAGGGTCAAACCTCGGTGTCATCATTGGACACCACTGTAGATCCTGGCTTACAGGAGTAGCAGTGGTGGGAGTGTGAGATGGGCTTGGTAAAAAAAATGATCCTAAGCGTATATACTTTCGTCAGTGATCATCATTTTGTGACACGTAAGGCACGTCAGCTTACGTGACTCAAAGCTTTGACGAACGGAACGTACATGCAACGCAGCTCACTCAGTGCCATGTGCTCACCCTTACTTAGAATACATAGCACTTTCATTTATATTGTGTCTGCAAAATCAGAACTCATTATATTGCACGGATAATTAATTTTACGGATATTAAAAATAAATTCGACCAACTATGACACTTATTTTTTTACAATTCGCACGGATATAATTAATTTTGTGGACAATATGAATTAGTACGCTGAAGTATGAGCTGCTATTATACCAGCGTGTAAATAAAACACCAAAGAAAACTACAATAATTTAATTGTTTTTCTTAGACTACCATTTTATTTGAATTAAAGGGCTCTACATAGCGTAGTTAATCTAATGTGTGTGTGTGCGGTAATAATAAAACAGTACAGGTAATAAATAAAGTGTTTGATCTTTGATACTAGCTTGTCTAGTTTTTGTTTTAATTCATTACTTTTTATGGAATACCCAGGACCAGTAAATAAATCTTACGGCGCCGGCGCAGATTTTAATTAATTCAAGTAATAAGAATCAGCATAGCATAAATAAATGAACACGTACTGTAATGCCTATGAATCTGAGATTTGAGGCTGGTGATTTCTTTTTCAGGTATAGATAGATAAGTAGAGCCAAGGAATAGATAGATTGATAGAGATTGTAAATTCCATGAGATGCTGTAAATAAAATAACTAAATAAGAAATATGATACCTATAAACATAAGCTGATCCATAGCTTCTATAAAATAGATGCTCTAAGCTAAACCGGGGCGAATAGCTTTATACGCGGTGTCCTTCATCTAAGGTAAAATAAGATCATGTTTCGTTAGATGCTTGGGTTGGATAGAATATTTTACTGCGAAACGACTACTTCTTTTCCATACCACAACAAAAAAAGGCAATCGAATTTAAATCATATGCACAGTCATTCGTAAGTTATTAATGGACCTAATTTAGAGAAGCAAGGACTCCCAGACTTATAAATTGCGACCTTATAATATTAATCCACTTAGGTATATTATTTGAATACGTATTTTGCATATTGAAATGAGTCCAAAATGTCAGTCTGTGTGTTTTTTCTTTACTCAGTCATTGTACTCTTGACAGAATGGTCGTAGTGTCAGGGTTGGTGCCACGCTTGAAGATATGACTTCCATCTCTCTCTCGCTGACGTATTTCTTGTACATTGGTGTTAGCAACACTTATGGTGGTCTTAATTTGGTCGGTTCATCTCATTTGATTGGTGACCTCCCCGGTTACTGGTGCCCTCGACCTCTGCTATAAGGCGCAAGACGCTTCCCCTTTGGCACATAGGCCAAAAAAAAGTCAGGATGCGAGATAGAACAATTGAAGATAAACCCTTGGACTGGACTGCGTTGCGATGTTGTTTTTTTTTAGGATGACAGTGTTTGGGTAAATTTTTAATAAAGTGTCCACAGCTTTACTGATAAGTAGGTAGGGCGATTCATTTCATCATCGTCAATAAATACTCGACACTGCTGGCTCAATAAAATTATGTACCGATTGTCAACCTAAAAAATGAATAATGATGCGTTGTTATCCGAACACAGGAGCGTCTACTTCACTCATTTACTAACTTTTTTTATTCCTCATGGTTACGTCTTCACGACTGACCTGAATATAGGCATACTAAATTAAACCACCGTAACGGTTCAATAAAATCCGGTAATAAAATGTAAGCCATGTTATGTAAGTAGGTAACTGTTTAGAAAAACATTACAGTAAGTTAAGTTCTTTGGCAAATATTCATTCGAGAAACTTGGCTTGTTTTCCTATAGCGCGAATATGTAACAGTGTTATCAATAGCTGAGTGGAGGCCAATTTGTGACAAGCATTTGAGCGTCTACCTGAGGTGATGCTCAAAGATGGGTTGTGTTGTGTGTAGTGTTCGGTTGTATTTGTCACAAATAAATGTTTTTTCTTTCTTTCTTCTTTCAATAATGTTGAATACGGTTAAAATGTTGCACATAATTTTTCATACCTATACCTATACCTATACCTTTAATATATTGTGTGTCACGTGGAGTGTCACGAACTATATCGAATGACAAAAAACCAAGCCGATTTGTGTAATACTTAAGGACGGAATTTGTGTGAACTACCTGCACAATTCGGCTTGGTTTTTTGTACTTCAATATATTGTCCGCGGCACTCTGTCTATATTTTTTTCGTCTGAGGATGTACCTTATATAACTTTTACGAATCTATGGTATTGCGTTTGCACAGTGGATTTATAAGGGGCGCCCTAACTTTAGCGTATGGCGTTGGTCTAGAATAGCCTTTCCCAAAGTGGGCGATAACGCCCCCTTGTAGGCGCTGCAGCCCTACATGGGGGCTTTGTGTAGAGGCTTACAATAATTAATTTAATTTGAAGTTATAGTGGTTTTTAAGTAGGTCAAAAAATGGGGGCGCTAAAAAATAATTAATTCTCAAAATGGGCAGTAGACAAAATAATTTTGGGAACCCCAACCCCTCTCTAGAACTACCTGCGATTATAGCTCGATGATTTTTTTAAAATTCAGTATTTGGTATTCTGTGGTGTGGGTACACACAGTTAATGTCGTATGCACTGACATTGAAGGCAAGCTCTAAAGACTAGCAAACACCGCCTCGCAGCGTCGCTATCATTGCCGACCTTGGCGTGTATAAATGGACACATCTGTGAAAACATTACAAATGTAGGCAATGATGACATTCAGCGTAAAATCTTGCATTCGATAATGAGGTCATAGCCCAATCAATAGTGTAGGTACATACGAATTGTTTGTGCCATTTGCGTAAGGTATACCTAATAATAGTTACCAACGCCAAATGACACCCTCTGATAATTAATTAATTAACTTGGAATTAAAATAATAAGACCCTATTATCAAACTACAAATTATAATCAAAGCGTCTCGCATGGCAACACACTGGAGCTTAATTTGTTTATTTTTTTTAATAAAGTGTTTAAAAAAAATGTTATAAAAGTCAAGCCTGCTGAGTTTCTTGCTAGATCTTCTCAGTTGAGGTCGCTTTCCGATCCGGTGGGAGGGTTAATAAATAAAATATTAAATGACAATTTGTAAATGCCCCCATAAGCCTATACGAAATAAATGATTTGACTTTGTTACTCAAAATGACTTTAGCTACAAACTGGTACATATAATTGATCGTCTGATACATAGAATCACGGCTGTAATCGCTTAAGAGATAGTCAGAGGTACGTTGTTGTACACCCTTATTATGCCTTTTGTATTCAGTTTCAAACACTGCATCGGGAGACTGATTGCCATAAACATAATGCATTTTTTTCGGATTTTATCGCGTTTATTTTATGTATTTACGTTCGAAACGAAAGAACCATAGTTTTATTTCAATGAGTAGTATTCGCGTAAATATAATAAATCAATTTGCCATAAAAAAGTTCAAACATATGAATCGGTAAGTTATACGGATCAGGTTGATGTATAAATCGTTGTGTAAATGATGTTAAATTTATTTAAACAAGACTAACCAGTAGCGTGAGCGCACGGCTAAGCTCAGGTTGTAATTTCTTTTCCATGTCGAATAATTTTATTTATTTTTTTGGGAATGTTATAACCTACTATTGGCCCTGGTAAAATATTTTATAAAGATTGTTACACCTTATATATTATCTTAGTAATATTTTAACGGATCATAAAATAGGCCTGTACACACACATTGACATCTTATATAGCTCCAATTATTACTGCTTAATGGTGGATGCTAACTCCTCTATTACGTCACTTACACTCATGGGTAAGAGTTGACGCATGTGTCTGACGTCATGCTTAATCGTAATCACGGACAGGGCAAGGGATAATTCAATATATCAGACAAAATGTCAGTTGAAATAAAACTATTTTTAAGGATTCTATCGCGTTTATTTTTCGTTTTTACGTTCCCGCCGTTTCGGCTGCTTTACAGCAACCTTAAAAATAGTTTTATTTCAATGTGTAGTATTCGCGTAAATATAAGAAATCAATATAAAATGTCAGTTGTTATTGCCTGTTTATGATAATCCGTAAAGGATTGTAATCTCCGAATGAATCGTGGCTATTAACGATTTACATACTTTTAACGTTATTTAGGATAGTTTGTAATTAAACTCTCTTTATACAAGTTTTTATCAATATCAGAAGGAAAGTGTTTTGCATTACCATTGTAAGTGCACAAAAACTTTCTTAAAAATGGAGGGTATGAGGGTAATTATATGGTAAACTAATATAAGGCTTAAAAAAACAGTGTAAACTATTATATGGGCAGGGCTATTATGAGCAAGCAAGACAAAAATAACACCATTTTGTAGCCAATAACAAAAAAGAAACAAATATTATTTTTGACTTTTTAAACTTTTGTTTTTGGGCCGAGGGTTTTATTATTATTGCTAGACTAGCTGTTGCCCGCAACATCGTCCGCGTGGTATGTAACAAAGACTCAACCGCTGGCAACAGCCTGCTCGCACGTTCTGATCCCGCGGGACGCATTGCCGATTGTTGCTATCAAACTTAATCAGGCGCAGCGCTGCAACATTGGTTTTAATTTTTTTTCGAGAGATCCTATTTTTTTTCTAAAATAAAAGTAGCCTAAGTTACTCCTTGTTACATCAGCTATCTGCCAGTGAAATTCCCGTCAAAATCGGTCCAGCCATTTCAGAGATTACCCGGAACAAACAGAAAGAACAGACAGACAGACATTTTTTTAAAAAAAGGTTGTTTTGGTATAGGTACCGTGTATACATCCAAATGCATTTAGTAAAAAGCGGTTATTTTAATATTACAAACAGACACTCCAATTTTAATTATCATTGCAATACGAATCATTTAGGTGAAAAGTAAATTGATTCGTAATGCTTAAGTTATGCAAGTCTGCATAAGCAGCTAAACAATGAAGCACAATGACCCACATAGCTGTGCCTCGGGAAGTGCGCACGATTCACTTGTCCAATATACTGATATGTGTATCTTTATTTTTACACGGTGTGTTTATCAGACTGTGTATGCATGTATGTATGTATGTATGTATGTATGTATGTATGTATATAGGGGTCGAGTCACCTTCGTCCGTAGGAGAATTAAGTACCCTCGAGATACCCTACACGTGACCCTGGGTGTTGCCAACTAGGTGACAACTCTACTGGTGGTAGGCTTCGGCCGTGGTTAGTCACCACCCACTGAACAAAGCCATCTCGCCAAGCGGCCTAGCCGTGTTCCGGCATGATGTTTGGTGTTGCCATTCATGGATGGCGGGTCAGATCAGCTGTGCTGCATGTGCCTAGTGAATGTAGCGTCTCGATCTACTGCCGCCTTCCTACCTAGGCAAGTATGCTCCATCGTAGATCTGTTCATCACTTACCATCAGGTGAGATCGAGATCAAATACTTGCCTATAATGTAATAAAAATAAATAAAAAATGTATGTATAGGTACATATACTTATGTTTGTTCCTTTGTGACGCTCTCGAGGGAGACCAAATGCGTGATCCGATTTCATGAGCCTTACGTCAACCAATTTTTGTTAATCTTGCGAGTGTCATTAAAGCCATGACAGTAATCAAAATTCAATATGGCGACAATCAGACGCCGTATTGTGAAAAAGAAAATATATAAGTCGACGACCTATGTTAACTGGGCTATCATTGAATAGGTTTCTCAAAATCATTTTAGGTTTCAGTTATCATTTCTAATAACCATTTAGGATCATCAATAACGATTTAAAGTTGGCTGGTAAAAATGTTATTAAAATTTTCAATACTTACTTATAATCATCCGATATAATCGCGGTCTGATTAACGTGGAAAATAATTATAATAATATATTTCAATATAAATAGGTACCATTTTATAATACTAACTTAATAGTGAACAATAAAAAAATGACGTAGTCGAGATTTAGATTTATTTTTTAAAGACTAAAGTGTTTAGACCCCAAAACACCTATCTAACAACTGGACGAAGGCGTCCCCTTAATTTCTACTACTATTATTGCTATTATTATTTACTACTGGACAAACCCAGCAGTGCGAAAAAAAATATTATTCGTAAAGTTTGTGGTTATGTAGGTTTTTTTTTGGCTTTTACGTATACATAGTACACAGCACATTTTCCAGACCCAACTATGAGCTCCTAACATGAAGTAGTCGCGCTACAACGTAACACACATAGTCTTCTGATCTATTGTTCTTCTGTGTTCTGTCTTCTGGTACGTAGCATGAGTCGGCTCTTGGCATTCACCGCGTGCCTTATGATTATAATGTACACATAATGGCTCCGGCAGTGAACGCAAGGAGGTGGACCGTCTTCTTATTTTCTTCTCTTTTCTATGCTCTTCTGATGGCTTGAATCTTCAAATTTGTTACTCTTCGTAGCTACTAACATGTCAGCTTAAATTTATAACATGCGATTGAAATAATGTTCACCCCAAAAACCTTCAATATTAAAATTAAATTTGAAATAATAACGTTCCTTATTCAAAATTTAACACACGCTTCTATCCAGTTCGTGCGTTAGTTGCTACACGTTTTTAATAGGCGTTTTTTTTAATTGTGGTAACTTCGGTATTATTATTATTTAGTGTGACGATCGAACGAACAGTCAACAAATAAAAAAATACAGAATGACGAAACCAAATTTTGCTTTGGTAGGTACCGCTGCCCTTGACTCAGCCAAACTACCCCGACGTTATTAAACAACAGCCATGGGCGTAATGAGCTGCGAAAGGGCTCATCGTAGCAGGTTACTAAAATGTTTAATTATGAGACTCCTAACTACGTACGGAGGCTGGTCGTCGAAATAGTCAGAATATTATAGATTTTGAAACGAGAATCGAGGACCAGCTTTACGTGCCGTAACGTCCCAGAACACAGTCGAGATTTCCACGTATGTTAATAATTATGCCATTTTATTTGCGTTTTACTCAAAAGACGTGAAGAAAAGTTACTAGACAATGCTTTGTAGAAAGTCCAAATCTTTCGAGCTCACAAGATACTAGTTCTACCATATAGATTGTCAAAAGTAACAAACAATAAAAAACATTGGTTAAAAGAAACAGCTCTTCATAGTTGAACAAACTATCAATGAAAGATTCGCACGTCCACGTACCAATAACCACACTATTTGCCAAGTTAATTGAGAATAAATGATATTTAACGTCAGAAAGCCATTAGCCGCGGTGTACCTGCCATGTTAGCTGTCAACGCGTTGAGCTTTTAGCACACCTTGTAACAATCCAATCGTACGACGGAACGATATGTTGTTTGTTATGTAATCAATTTACGTGGAAGGAATAAAAAGGTTACACAGTTGCCGAACTCAAATAATGTACCGTTCGAGACGTTCGAAATTTAAATTGTTTGAGAATAGTCGGTTATAATCCAACATTCACGAGGATTTGTGCAATATTTGGGTCTCCACTAATGTTCTAAATGTTATAGCCGTTTTAATCGTTTTTTAATTTGGCCATTTCAATTACATAATTTTTTTCTCTTCCATTCTTATGCATTGAGTTTCGAAAATGGAAAACCGTTTTAAGATTATATTACAGTACATAAGTAATGGAGAAATTAGCGAATAACAAATCTATTGTAATTTTCATTGTACTTACAAAAGAGAGTGACTTGGAAAATTGGACTAGGTGTCTTAATCTTTTCGATACTTTGGATCCAATTGTGGTGTTAAGAAAACAAATAGTGTAACACTTCATTTTGGTCACGGCAAATTCGTCTTTCGCTGCAATACAATAGTTGCTCGCGGATACAATCAGGCGCGGTAATGCTTTAAAAACTTATAGCAAATTATTTACGAAGAAATTCTTTCTATCACGAGCTAATCTAACTATCGAACTCTAAACGCGAGGGTTGTCTCTCGAGCTTGCACACAACACTATCCCTGGGGTTTCGTTTTCACTGAACGAAACAGATAGGTGCATAGTTAAGTAGCACTGTTGCATAGACCGGGGGCATTCGGGGGTGAATCGTGGGGACAATAGGCGCAGGGCTGCAGCTGGCGGGCCTTTTGTCACAAGGAGAGGGGTGGCCCGACACGCGCGCGACCCTACTGTGTTAGAAGTTATTAAATTCTGTGCACTGTAATGTACCTAATGTTTCTGACCGATGTGAGGGACTTTCTACATTGGAATGCTTTGTTAGGAAATTTATTTTAGCATCTAACGTAACTGATCGCTCAAATATCAATATTTATAATGTTAAAGTGTAGCGTGTGTGCGCCTCGCATGGCAACACACTGGAGCTTACTTTTCTATTTTTATATTTTGTAAAAATAATGAATTTAAAAAATAAAGACATGCCCGCTGAGTTTCTTGCTGGATCTTCTCAGTTGAGGTCGCGTTCCGATCCGGTTGTAGAGTAAAGAAAAAAAATGTAATGACAATTTGTCAGTGCCCCCGTAGGCCTTTACAAAATAAACGATTTGACTTTGACTTTAACTGTAAATAGCGAGAAATTCAGGAGAGATAACTTACTGCGTGAAATAAAAGCTCGTTTGCTCGCTCGAACAAATAGTGATTATAACAGGTAATGGCAGACGACACGAAGGCGATTGTAATACTTGGCTGTAACGTATTACAACAATTGCACTCGTCACGTGGTGAATCACGTATCGATCGGGTGATAACATCGGGACTGTAACCAGATGACTGGTTTTCATGTATTTCAACCTTTTCATTTAAAACGCTTACCGATTTAGCAGTTTGATAAAAAAAAAATGTAATACCCACTTAGTACCCAAACAAAATACTGTTCTTTTTTGCCTCAGTGCCACCAAATCAGGAAAAAAAAACTAGGCGCTTGTAGGACTAAAATCGCTTCAAATTAAAAGTTACCCCAAAACTACTTTCATTCTTATTTAATGGCTACCATACACAATTCCCACATTTAAAATCATGTAAGTACTCATATATACACTGTAGTCTGTTTACTGAATATATTAGAAAAAATCTTAAGAGACATTATTTTTGATGAGACCGAATCCGCAATTTCTGGATTTTTGTACGTCTATGTTTGCGCATCACGGAAAATCTTATGAAAAAAAAAGCCACGGGTACTTGCAAAGTCGTGAGCACTGCTCAGCCTAATGTGACTATAGGCTATTAGGGGTAGCAGTAATAAAAAATACTAGCAGCGTTGTCGCGAGCGAGCACAAGGTAGAGTGGCAGTACCAACCGCGGACTCTGACGCGATTCCTGCCAGCCCTGCCACATCAATCACTGAATTGCCCTTGAACTGATTTGGGATTTATAAATAGACTAGCCATATAGAAACATTTAGGAGTCGAATTTCCAAAAATCCCTGCTCAATACATCTCTAGGAATATTTCCTCTATATTTCAAATGTCTAGCTCCTCTGCTGTGCTTAGTCTGTCAGTCGGTCAGTGTTAAGAATTTTATTAAATAAAAGAAGATCATGCACTAGTATTTGTTCATGCACAAGTTTCTTGTTTAATTATGGCATATCGACGACGCGCGTGACCCGAGTCACGTCAGGGCATTTCAATGGGCAATCTACAACCTATCCATTGCCTAATATTCTTCTTTATTTAAGGGTAAGACCCTTGTTGGTGTAGCTCTATCCACTTGCCTCTATCTAAAACAGGTAGGGGTAAGAACAAGGCTACTCACGCCGTCATTATTCGAAACCCTTTTAAAAGTTGTAAATTTAGAATTGGCTAAAACTATAGCAAACATATTTTTGATAACGACAGGCGTATTCTGAAACCCGCTTTTGTTTTTTTGATTTCGGTTACAATAAATTGATAGACCTTTAAAACGAATACACATTTGGAAATCCACTTCAGACTGTCGAAAAGTTGTAAATAGTCAAATGACGTGGTAACGAACAAGGTGTAGTGATTGATCGGTCCGGCCCCACAAGTAATGTTGTTGCACTCACCATGGTGAAGGAACGTAAACACTGGACGAGCGTTCACCTGCCCACCCCGAGCGGGGAGGGGGCGACCACCTGCTCGTTACGTGGACTTATTCATAACTTTGTGTCCATTTTTGGACAAGGTTCACTATCGGTTGAGTATTTTATTTAGACGATATTAAACGTAACATGGGTTCTGGCAGGTTATAAATAATTGTATTTTTTTTTTATTCGTTGTGAACGGCATTTATTTTGCTTTGAGGTTACTACTGGTATGTTAAAAAAAAGCAGCAAGCGCCCCCCCCTCCCCCCCCACAAGGTGGACCGAAGATATCACAAGCGTAGCAGGAAGCCGGTGGATGCGAGTGGCTGAGGACCGTGATTTGTGGAAGACATTGGGGGAGGCCTATGTCCAGCAGTGGACGTCTTTCGGCTGATAGCATAAAAAAGCATTTAAGCAAAGATTTTTCAAGAAACGGGGATTTAATAAAATAAACTAAACAACGTAGTAACTAAATACCACATAAATTTGAACGCCTAATAAAAAATAGTTTGTCAATGTAACGCGAGGGACAACGATCTTTCAAGCATCGAATGGAGTAGGTAGGTACTTATGACGTCAACGGAAGCGCCAACGCGGGGCTTCCCTCTTGACAGCCCTCCTCACATAAAGTACGTTGCTTGTAGCAGGGCTGCCAGCAACCGATGTTTGGAATATATTAACTAATAATATACAAGTGGTATTTGACCGATGCTCAGAAGTCCAAACTCAAGGTTTGTCAAAGGGCGATGGAACGCAGCATGTTGGGAAACAGACCGAACTAACAGCCTATTTGCTAAACCACAATACGATCTAAAACGGGTATTTCCGACATAGGGGGAAAGCCTGATATACTGAAATAGGATGGGTGGGACACGTTTGTTGGATGGGACCGAAGGGATTGGCAATAGGTGCCTGAAGATGGGCGCCGCGGTGGCCGAGGCAGGCCCAAGAAATGTTGGCGTGACGACCTAGATGGATGGGAAAATAATTGCCAAGAGATAAGCAATGACAGAGAAGCATGGTGGGTTAAGGGGGAGACCTTTGCCCAACAGTGGGATGCTATAGGATAACCAAAAAAATGGTACAAGCAAAACCAGTGTTCAAGCAGGCATAATTAAATTAAATAAAACATTAAATTCTAGATTGATCCAACAGCTATCTTTTTAATAGAAGTGAGTGACCTAATCTTTTAATGACTTTATTATAATTAGTAACTGAAAAAACGAACTATTTGGCCTCAAGTTTGACACATTTGAGTCATAATTGAATGATACTTGCAATGTATCTGTCAAAAGTGATAATTACTTGACATACAGTGAAATAGCCACGTATAAAGAGGTGGCAACCCTAGTTCAATGACATGGCGGCATTTTAATCGCCACTTTACACCAGCGTCGCGCCCCTGCTATTTACATATTATTGACAATTTTGACCAAATGTTAAGTCTTTATAAGGACAGTTGAATGTTTTATTAGCATCGCTGAATATTGATATTAGCACATATATAAATAGATGTGGTATTCTATAATTCCTATAAATATATATCAACTCGTACAATGTAGAGTTCTAACTTTTTTATAGTGACCTATAATATACAATACGTATATAATATCGGCAAATGCAACCATAATGCTACCACGGCATGCAATTTATAGTAAGACCAAAATTAACCATAACTAATCTATAAAAGTACCAACATAATAATGCAAAAAGTTGAAATATTTTAAAAAAGGAACACTCAAATGCCGATCACAATTGCGCAACACAGATTTTTAAGCGCTTTTTTCAAATGAATAATTATATTTCACCGTTAAAACAAGACTGACTAACTACTATACAGATAAAACTAAGAGATAAAAGGAATGTTAGATGTGACCAAAATAATTTTGAAATAATTAAAAAAAGCACCCACTCGCCAAATTTACCAGAACAGTACGAGTATCTTACCTATACATATTAATGGCGTGTCCTCCATTAAGGAGATTATAATTCGATCACACACTGCAACCGGCTGGAAGGTTCAACGTCCTGGCCGACACGCGACACGCAACCCTTCGTTCCCAACCCTTATTATTACTACGAAAAAACCTAAATTGTGCTAAGGTCGTTCGGCCCACAATGAAAGGGTCCCATAGAATTTGCCATTAAAAAATTTTTGGGACGTATGAGGACGATTTTTATTGGGTGGCAATCCGATATGGGGGTTCGGAGCGAGGGTGTTGTACTCACGGTGTTACTAGATGAAAAAACTCAATGGGAATGCTCGTAGTTTCATGGATGGTATTAATTTTACTGCAAAATATTTGTGCTTGTTCTTAGTACTACTAATTAAACGTTAAACTAGACTTTCTCCAGTTCAACGAACCGACAATTTGAACAAAGGCACATTTTTTTTTTACTATGTATATATTGATGACTAAAAAAAGATCAATTACTTAAAATACATTTACTGTTATATTGACAGCTTTCCCAAGCATATTCGTTTACTAGAAACATGATGAATAAACGAGGGCATAGATTAAATTATTAAAAAAAACCTATTCTTTGAATCTGTTGCCATGGCGGCGGCTAATTTCATAAACATGTGTGGGGAATACCTTTATCGCAGCAAGCTGTTTTGTAAAGGTGGCTTTTATAACATTATTATCGTTCGAATTTCAAATAGCGTTACCAGTTTTAAAAATAAAGTTTGTTAGATTTGATATAATTGTGTGATAGGGATGAAAGGATCCCATTAAGGTTTGCACCAAAAACATTTTTTGAACCGTATTTTCTTTTTGGTCATAAAACAAATTAGAACGTATTATAAAAAACAAAACAAAAGATTTTTTTTTTTATAAAATATATAAGCTAAATGCCTCTTACATTTTATGTTTCAACATATTATTTTCATATCTTCAAGTCACATCCATAATTTTATGTATATATAATGTGTATTTATTCAATATGATATCGCTATTAATTAATTGTCATTGCCAAATAGTTGTGGTTGATGCCATATTCATATCTATTTACTTTAATTTCGTACAGAAAGAACAAATTCAAATGAAAAGAAAATAAACCACTCCAAATTTAAAATCTATTCCAATTTAAAATTCGAATAAACTAGAGTTGCCAGCACTTTCGAAAACTGGTCTTGCACTATTCTAATAGTTAGTTGTCAAATTTGGTCACGGGAGCTTTACAAGGGGTACCGTGGGAGATGGGACCCTGTCATAAGTTCCACCGTGGTCCCACCCTGCGCAGCTGTCGCGATAACTTGTGGATTCGACGATCGATTGTTTGATTCACGACCTCTTTTGTTCCTATTCGATTGTTTGCGATGCGAGACTCTTTGTCGCTGATTCTTGTGTGAACGTGACGTATCAGTGATTATTATTAAACTACGGAACCGTTAATGGGCGTTTATGAGTCCCCATATCGAAAATGTGCGTGGATTATTGCGAAGATTTTTGGGTATAATAATAGCAATGGGCTATTGATTTATAATGGAACTATAACTGAACGGATAACTGAGACATATTTGGTGTATGGAAGCATGTTTTTATGTTTAAAAAAAAATATGATGTAAGTAGGACCGATAAAATGTGATCAGTGCTCGCTATACTTACTCAGATAAGCCATAAGAAAACAAATATACCATAGTTACAGTAAAACTTCCCTGAGTTTTTTTTGTGACTAAACTACAAAGACGAAATATTTGAACTACTCCGCTCTGAACATCACCAGTTAAGTGTACAACAATTATCTAGTCCTGTATGATATTTTAATGGAATTAAAGTTTAGTTGCCATATTGTATTATCTCCACTAAAACTAATTTATGCACAAAAACCCGGTCATAAGTTCCTAGTTATAATATTAATTACAACATATTTACAACCGGCCAGCGGATTACACGCATCACCGGGAACCGGTCGTATGCAAACCGTTCACAATGGACGAATTTTAATGTACTCTATTAAGTATGCAGATGAGCTGCGCGTGCGAATAATGCTAGAGGTTTAATCCTAGACAAAGCGCGTTGGATTAATCGTCCAAAATATGGGGTGTTTTTAAGCGTGGGGTCGTTGTACGCAGCTGTGCAGGCGCGGATCAAATTGATAGGACGGTGCATATGTCGCGGGCGGTCGGCGTGCGCGTGCGGCGCGGCGCTGACGTCACGGGGCAAGGAGGGTGGCAGCGCCGGCGGCTGATCCGTTATCATTGTTGCGTTTTTGCTTGTATAAGCTTTGGATATAAAAATAAGTTATAATGTTGAGAAGACAGCGTGGCTGGCAATAATGGATAGTGAGGTAAGGAACTATACCGTATGGTATACGCTATCAACCTTCAATATGCCACACTAAAACTTTTTTTATTGAAAATGTTTAATCGCAGTTATTGGTCAAGCAATAGGTTCGAGAATTGGATGTACGGAACGCCAAGTTTAATCAGTATGCTGTCCCAGCGAACTGTGTAACGCCTCAGAAGCAAATGTGTTTTTTTCCGTTATTATGATTGTTTATTCCGCCATTCGGGGCGGACACAAATTCAAAAAATCTAAGTACATAAATATTGGCCCACTCGTTCTTGAGTTATAAATGGTGTAACTAACACAACTTTTATATGTATTGATTGCGTAACATTTTTTTTTTCAGAAAAAAGTTGTTATATTTTCATTTGAAAAATGTTTTTTTTTATACAAACTAAAGTACATAGTCCAATGATTGACCAACAAACGATATTAACTTTTCGATTCGTACGTTGAAATGTGTAGGTACAAAAGTAACACAAACATCGGACAACCTATAGAATAATTGCAAAGTATATCTAATCATGCTCGTATTACCCGAGCCCGTCGAGTGATAAGAGATAAGCTCCGCGGTGACGAGTGTCCCCCCATTGTATATACAACGTGTAATTTAAATAACACAAATCCTGAGACACCACAATTGATTTTAAGTATAAGAACTTGACTATAATCCTTTTTTTTATGTATTATCGTAAAAGTTACACGGAAATTTTGACATTAAATTGCTCTTACAGAGACATAAGACCAGTAATGTACTGATAACAGCACAAAATTATTGTACCCTTTGGAATGGATGGTAAGAACTCACTAGCTATTATAGATAGACTGAATGAACAAAATAAATAAATAAAAGGCGAGCCTTAATTCAAAACTGTGACAGCGATTCTACTCTTTATTCCGAACCATTTCTGGTATATATTGCGTTAATTTAGTTACACGTTGTATAATAAATACGTTGCATATCGATCGATGTGAGTTGAACACGCAATCAGCTGTACGAACTAACATGATTATAAAAGTTTAAGCATCAATTTATTCGTTGGAAATCGATACTAACTCATTATTTGTATAAAAGGTACCTTCTTTCATACTGCTTACAAAGTATACCTGCCATTTATGGATATAGCAAGATAATACAAATTGTAAAAGTTAATTAGTTCGGAATTGTGGGTGACTGGAAAATATATTAAGCAATTATAAAATATATTTTAACTATAATTACTATAATAAACTGTTAATTTAATTGCTTAATTTTTGAATGTTTATTTGACATACCTGCATCAGGAGATCCGTATTGCTTTTATTTTTATTTTATTAAGTAATAAAAAGTTCAACAGTATAAAGTTTGACTACCGCTTTTGAAAGGCATTATATTTTTTAAACCAGAAAACCTTTTGTCAATTTCCTTTTGTTTCCTTAAAAATTACGTTATTATTAAAGTTCATAAAGTTACGTTTTCATGTTAATAAACCGTTATTTCCACATTGTAACCACATGATTGCGATCGGTATATCGCGCCCGCCGCCGCCGTGTCGGAGCGGCCGTCCGCGCCGCGACTACCGTAGTCACTGCTACGCGCTACAGGCTACGGGCTACGCGCGAGTATCGACTATCATAATACTAATAATATGTATAGATATATCATATCTACAATTGATACGCGCGATAAGATACAAAAGTTTTATTGCAAGCTTAAATTATTTATTATTTTTAGATCATCGCAATTTTTAATATAATATCACGTTTATTATTTCCGTGAGAGCTCGAATCATTATGTCGGGTATATTATTGTTTTAAAGACAACGCTGATTTTAATTATATTTGAAAAGTAGAATAGCCTTTGAAAATTGCACAATCTACATATAAACAAAGTCGAGTATAATAAAATCGGGGGGCCAGAGCTTAACATGAAAAACGCTATATCGTGAGTTGGGGGAGGGGGTGGTGGGGTCGGGAGGCTGGCACGTCGCCAGCCGGCAAGGTGAAGTAGCGGCGCCGAGTGAAAGTCCTCGCCCTCCCTTCGAGCCATCTCGTACCCGCGCGAGATGCTATGCCGAGCTACAATATCGTGATCTATGTACACAACTTTCTGTTAAGCGGCGTGAAACCGATGATGAAATATGTAGAGCTGCTTCATATTCGCAGAATAATCAACCAAATAGTCGTAGACGTGTGTAAGTTCTATAAAAACTATATGCCATAAGGAGAATTTTATCAGTTTTTTTTTGGTAGAGTTGTTTGAATGAATCTGATTATATTTACGATCGAACTAAGCCAACCATAGGTACATACTTGAAGTAGCCATTTAATCAACTCGAAATGTAGAGCTATTTCCTACTCTATCGGCATTTCGTCAACTTTATGCATGATGTGAATATAACTGGGCACGGTCCAAGTTTTTCGGTGAAATTATTTGCAGACATGAAGCACACTTTACTTCCTATTTACTTTTACTTTTATGGTAAATATTTAAATTTTACTAAATTGAAATAAAATTAACTTTTGAAGTAATCTAGAATTTTCAGCCACTGTATATATATTAGAAACGCGAAACGCGAAGGTATAAGTATCATCTGAAAATAATGATGCGGTACAAAAGGAAAAGGATAAAGAAGGAAATAGAACCAGTAACTCGGAGAATTTGCTAAAACATTTATACAACATCGATTAAATAAAAAATAAAGTCGCCGATGATTTAATTAGTTTAAAATATTGTGTTCGACCAGTAACTTGAAATTAAGTGTTGTTATCCAATGAGTATATTAAATAAATACAAGTTTCAAGATAATATGCCCCAGAAATAGTACAATTATTGGTACCGGCAACTCCGCGAGGAATCCAATTAATTTAAGTATTCAAATTCAATTCAACCTTTTTTTTATATTTAAGTCCCGAAAATAGTCGACACACGCAGTTCATGTTTAGTCAGATCACATTTCATTAAACTTTATTATTTCAGGCAAATAAGTAAACACATAAAGCGAAACATCTTATAAAACATGCGACACAGAAGCGATTGCGTGTTTAATGTTAATTCAAAATCGAGTAAACGAACGCCAATATCGAACAGAAAACCAACTTGTGTTAATACTACACAATTTTTTTTTAAATGAAATAGAATTAAATTCAAATTTTAAACCGAATGTTTTAAAATTGTACGGTGAACACGGGCACTCTCAATTATCAATTAAGTGCGTCACGGGTCTGTAACGACGTGTCGCAGCGAGCACATAAATGTCGCACAGGCTCCGATGCATGCGTACGTACCTCGGCAAGGGACGGCCCGCCGCCGCCGCCGCCGCGCCGCACGGAACACTCACAGCACGACTGACAGTCCGACACTCCCGGAGCGCGCGCGGCCAACGGTACGTGCAAACACCAAAAGCAAAATGGACATACCTGAGGGTGGCGGCTGGCACGGGGCGCGCTCGCTACTTGAATGAGCTCCCGGGGCGGAGCGGCGCGCGCAGGGGGCGCGGCCAGCCCGCGTGGCTCCGGCTCCCGCGGCCCCCGCCGCCCGCGCCGCCTGCACCGCTCAGCTGAGCCCTGATTAGCCCCCGGCCGGGCTATTCAATTAAGGGTTGTTCGGTGCATCGCCGATGTGGGCCCGGGCGGCCGGGCCCGGAGCCCCGGACTGATGCCTTTGAGTGCTCTTCATTAGGACGTCTCTATCACCCTTATCATTTTTGAACCTTAGAGCTCAACTTTCAAGTCTGTCGGCGAGATTTAATTGGTCAAAATCCACATTTTCTTAACAAAGAAATTGCGATTAATTTTCATGTTGTGATTATTAGTTGTACTAGAACGCTAATTATATGCCTTTTTTGTACAAATTTTAAATGAAAGATATCTTGTATAAGTATAAATATCTCGAAACTCTTTTCGTAATAACTCCGAGCTTTTTACATTTCTTTGTTCTAAGCTCATGTAATGATGTTATGGTTGTTGCTATTTGCATAGAGAATGAAGCAACAATGCGAGTAAGAGTAGGCCCCGGGGATGCAGCCCGTTATACACGGCCTTGTGAGACTTGCCAGCAACCATTACCGCTTAATTCCATATACTATGTAATTGAATTTAGTGATCGACGACGCCTTTGTTCAATAACCTTTCTTAACAAGCTTTTTTAATTTGTTCATTACTTCATTATTAGTAAAAAGTGGGCAGAGCGGATTTTAAGATGATATGAAATGTAAATTTACAACAACACATTATACATAATTTTATTTTTAGAGCAAAGTTATCCCCATTTTCGACGTAGCAAAATTAGTGTACGTTGAAATAATTTTCTTAACAATTTCTCAGCGTCGTATTTGAAATGCTAATGCGTGTTTAGCCTACGTCTTGTGAGATAATGCTACGACGTAGCGGCGGCGGCGTAGCATACGAGCGGTACCTGTTCGGTGGCTTTACTGAGAATTTAATCCCATTTTTAATCTTCATTGGAGTTAATTCCTTTTTCTAATAATATGAATAGCTTTATTAATGCATTAACCAGTATACATCTGTTAGTTATTATATAAAGAAATAATGCAGCAAGACACTAGAATTTATACGGACTATCGAAAATGCTTTCAATGTACAGCATTAGTTAAATTAATAAAAAAACATAATATGTTCAATAATGTTGAATTTATTTCTATACTCATTAAAAACACGATTTCATAAAATATACGCCTTACGTCCTATATACTGAAATTACGTCACAACAGTCATTTCCTCCGTTGACAGTTTGTTTCAAGTAAGTGTCTATGCAGTGATGTAACGCGCTGCCTTAGATCACGTGATATCAAGTGTAACTTGGACACGCCATTTTCATTTCTTCATGTCACATCCATTATTTTATTTATAATGTGTATTTATTGAATTTAATATTGCTATTAGTTACTTGACAAAATACCCGCTAAGTTGCGGGTGAGACCATAAGTATTTATATCCATTTCATTTTGTTAATCCAAATTAACATGTTTCTGTCTCTTTCTATTTTGACGTAGTTTAATCTGTCATATTTTTAATTGTCTATTTTTGTTTTTATTATCTGTTACTTCTTCAAAAAATATGGCGGTCAGGCGACACGGTGTGTGTATTATTCAATTTAATAAATCAGTTTAAAAAATCAGTAAAATTCATCAAAGTATTTCATTCATCATTAAAAGCCACCCAGTAATGTAATTCAACACATTTCGTAAAGAAAGAAGAAGAGTGTACCTTTTTTGTTTTTTTAATTTATTTATAGGCAATAACAATATTTTTATCCAAACAATATTGGTTGTACTGTTTGCTCTGTTACGTGGACCAACAAATAATGGCCGAGCTGCGGTAACCACCTAAATAATTTCGTAAACAATCGGCTTTGTGTGCTGACTACCTTTGATCTTAATTGCTCTGGGTATGAGTACGTTTAAGTTTTGTTAGCGATATTCACTTTGAGCCAACGTGACCTTAAAGTAAACGTGTTGGTCCTGCGCACTGATGCCAGTGAAGGCATACTTTCTCAATGACGTTAGGAAGGAACGTTTTCAAATTACGTAATATTGAGAAATCCCGCTAATATTATAAATGTGAAAGTTTGAATGGATGTTTGTTACTCAATCACGCCAGAACGGCTGAACGGATCTGGATGAAATTTGGCACAGAGATAGATTATAGTCTGGAATAGCACATACGCTACTTTTTATCCCGGTAAAATGTATGGTTCCCGTTGGATAGATTTGTTTTAACAGCTAGTTAATAATAAGACTTTTTATTAGTAAAAGAACCTTATTTTTATTAGAAGGGGTGTAAAGTTTTAATAAGTTTACATATTGAATATAAAATTTTCGTAGTTATCTTAATTATAATTTCATTTTAAATCTTAGTGGTTTATTACATAATTATCCGCATATAATTACTGCAATGACTTAGCCGAGGACTGGGAAGTATGGAAGGGAGGATTGTTAAGGGTCATTAAGTCCAATTTGAACCGTATTACCACTACTGCTAAGTTCTTCGCGAGGTGTCCTCTTTCTTAATGGTTAGCACATTGCCTTTAGATGATATGATGTGGTAAATAATAAAATGAATGAGATATAATAAATTATTTATTGAATTTGTATCATAATTTACATAAATAATTAGATAAATGTGTTACTTTAAAAATTGTGTGTATTACTGTAAACATTGTTTTAATTAATTTATATTAATAAGTTAATCAAAAGAATTATAATTAAATACAGTCAAAGTTGACTAAAAATAGAATTATAATGACACTTATAAACTATAACTTATAAACTATTTTCACCATTCACTTAACACAAATCGCTTAAACTGAATTAACTAAAATATATGAGGATACCATAAGCTGTAACGGCTTCAAAATGTATGTAAATTTCGGCCATTTCTTAATATATAGCCTGAATTATGCGCTCCGTTCTATCGATGCACAAAGCGTTGCTTTTTCTGAACAAATGGGACAAAGCTATCGCATTACTAATACTCCTCCAGTATATTTGATAGCACTGTATTGGCGCGGTGCCAATGATTGCCAACGAGCGCCTTAACATTTCCTGATAACTGGGTACAAGTAAGTCGACCATACAAAGCAAGTTTTCACCAACCTGCGCGCGAAGTGTCCGCCGCCTCCCGCAACTCGTTGCGCGACGAATCGTGAACTCATTCGAATTGAATTTCCGCATTTGAAAGGCGGAAACTGGCGGCAAACGAATGTCTAAAACTGGCAAAAAGCTCGGGCTACGCGAGTCCGATGCAATCCGCGAGATGACTGCCTCGCTTCCGATGCAGTTACAGTCGGCTGCGGACGGGCTTAACGAGTGTTTCCCGGCCGCTGCCCCGGACGGTGGAGCTCGCATCCTCGTTGTCACTCCGCTGTATAGTATGCCAAAATGAAAAGCTACACGTCTGATCTAGGTTGCCTAGGCTCAAACATCAAACTCTATATTTTATGCAATAAAGTTGTTAATCGAGCACGGTATGCTGGTGCAGGTAGGAACGTGTGCGAGCAAGCGTGTAATGTTGTCGGTGTACGTCGCCCTTCAGCCAGGTGAAGCTGCGTCTGTGTGCGAGACAGGTGAATTAGTGCGCGTCCGGGCTTCCCAGGACGGCTGTGTCCCGGGCGAGCTGCGTCGCCATGGCGACAGCTGAAATCTAATATAGATGCCAGCAAATAAAGGGAAAATAATACAAACACTTCGCTACAGACAACATGAGTAGATACTTTTTAATTTGAATTTATTTAAGGAGTTTTAATCAAAGAACGCAGACATCATATATGTTGATGACGTACTTATGAAGCCCTTTATTATGCGCTATATACACCTTATTTAGTGTAACTGTATGTAGAGTGCTCGGCGTCTCTACATACATTTACAC
This sequence comes from Pheosia tremula, assembly GCA_905333125.1. Taxonomy (NCBI): domain Eukaryota; kingdom Metazoa; phylum Arthropoda; class Insecta; order Lepidoptera; family Notodontidae; genus Pheosia; species Pheosia tremula. The sequence continues at coordinate 3,119,699 of HG995397.1, forward strand.
TGTATTATTTCGATATTACATACGTGTACTGTAAAGACTTCGCTTCTGGTAAATATGTACTCATTACAGCGTAATGTATAGAGTACAATAATAACGTTACACGGTAGAGCCTCGGGAGAGCCGAGAGCGTCACATAGGTACCCTCGTGCATGCTCTTCCGCTGTAATGAGATTCTTGTTACAAAATTAAAAGCTGTTTACGAGGGTACACTTGACAAATGAGCGGAGAGCCTCGCTTAAATATGATTAAGAACGAGGTTTGAAGACGAATGATAATGAAGAAGTAGCGTGTCTACTTAATTTGGGGTAAAACAGGATTTTTAGTCAATTTTATTGGGAACTAGCATTTGAGTTTGATGAGATAGAACATTTTATTTGAGAAGAAATGTGGATATAGATTACGCGGATGTTAATAAAGTTCTATATATTACGACAAAAAGTACCATAATGTGAACATTTTGGTAACACAAATGTTAGAAAAGCAGCATAGGTATATAAACAATATACATCTATGATTTAATAAAAGCACTTCCCACATTCCGATGAATGTGGAAAAAATTAAGACCTGCATAAACAAAAGAGACTAGGAAACCCTTTCACTCAGTTAATAGCTCTATCTAAAAGGTATTGCCTGCTTACCAACTTTATCTAGGTAGCTCTATTAAGTAAATTTTAACACTGAATATAGAAACCCCTCAGTCTCCCCCGCTGCACGGGTGGGAGGGATATAAGCCGATTATTGACTGACGTCTGTCGAGTTTTAATAAAGAGATGAGATTCTAAATAAAGAACTCTTTTCATGTTGGCGGTATCTCTTTAATATTTTTATAATTCAATGATTCTAATTTTGACTTGTGTGTTAATATTTTTTCTGTGATTTATTACCTTGGCGCTATGATCATGCTAAGTTTTTCCATGGTGCTTGTTTAACATATGCCATAGCTCCGAGATTTATATTTATGAAAAAAGAAAAGTGGCTGGCCGGAAAATCGGCAACATTTTCTACTTGGATGGTTAAATATCAATCGTTCGAAAAAAATAATAGGCCGTAGGGCGTCCTCGTATAATCAGTAATATAATTAATGGTCAGGGGGAGATGAAAGCGGAACTTGATAGGGATTGTTAAAAAGCTGTAGTGGCAAATTGTTTTATGTTTACCTGTAGGTAGAGAAATGCTTTGTGAAGGGTTACCATAGCCGTTCATACGTTCATATTCTCTCTGTATAGGAAGTGTATGGAAAATAAAAAGCTATTATATAATATGTCTATATTAAACTGATTAGGGAAATGTTCATTACGAACACTTGGGTATAACTGAAGCAAATAAATGTATTCGTAGTGAGCGCGCAAAGTTAACAAATATACGTAAAAGGAAGAGCACAACGTCGCATATGCTATAACATGTATGCTTGTACGAAATTAGAATATTTAAGTGAACCATTTTGGAAAAAAATGTATGAAGTTACTCTATTTCAGGGAGGAAACGTAATGTTTGCTCAAGTTATTATTTCATCAAAAATGTGTAGGTATATCTTATACATAGTTATACGTTTGCTCCCTGAAATAGGGTAAGTTTATACTCTTCAATCCAAAATTACATCAATAAAACGTGCCCCCAGTAAACGGCTCCAGCCAATCTAATAAAGGTTGTTTGGTCAGCCTCCGAGTGGTAGACCATGAAATGCGTGTGCCCATCCGATAAACGCCAAAAGCTATACGCCGCGCCGCTGCTGCTGTGTCGCAACGTCACAGGCTTTTAGGGCTGCCTCTAGATCGATACTCGATTATTGGGCCTTTGTAAATGCCACTGTTAGGGCTGAGGCTTATTTTATAGATACCTAATGGTTCTAAGGCCATTGTCTATACTGACTTATTAGGTGTTGGTGGATCTCGGAGTTTTATTCTGAAATATAAGTAGTAAATTTAGATAAAAATAATGTCTCACAACATCATGATTACACATTACCCACCGCATTTGGCGTAGTAAGGTGAAGAGTAAGTAGGTAAATTCAATTTTTGTCTGGCATCGTCGCCTCATTTTCATAAAAAAATATTATCTAAGGTTGTTCTCAATAGGGAACATCTGTATTTATTTTATTAATTAAGACTTATAGCCAACCCTACCGATAACTAACCCCCTCTAACCGTCCTACTCCCACGCCCAGCCGCCCTCAGCCTACGCGTTAAAAATAATAATTAGGTACGTCAAAAACCACTGGTGGAGAGCACAAAGAATTTGGTACAGCGCCGACCTCCACCGTCTGCCCGGTAATTAGGGACAGCAGTAACACTCGCCTAAAATTCGTGTTATTTTTTCAGAGAATGCTGGCAATGTTGTTAAAGCGAGGATTATCTGAAGCAGCTAGAATAAAGTTTGATTATGTTCGCAGCTAGCGATAGAGCCGCCCAGTAACTATATAGATTTTAGACTATTGTATGAAATGTAGGTATATTCCAATTGGTGTGCAAGAATCATAATCAGAACACTTGGTTCGGCCTCTGTATATATGAGTGAAGCAAGTTTCTGTATTATGAAATCATTGACGGAACTTGACGGCGCTTAAGTTTAAGAAAAGTTTGAGTGATTCTATAATACGGGCCTATTTCGCAACGTGCAGCTGATAAACCTTAGCAGGGACTTATTTGACAGATAGCCCCTATAAATGATGTCAAATAAGTCCAAATTTCTTCTTTCTCGAATTCTTAAAAAACGTTTGGTAAGGAACCAACTAACACAATATTAAAGTATTTGTACACTGTTGACCTGTCAATATTATTCGCATACAAAAAGTAATGGTTGTATGTTAATGGGATATGAAAGAGCTGTATGATTAGAATTGCAGAAATTAACACAATGTGTTGCCAGGAAAAACAGTGTTGAAAATCGAAAATATAAACATTCTGTCTAGTTCCTAGCCATATTATACTAATGCCTTGTCAATTAAGCATTAATCCCATTGAGTCCCAGTTATAGGCGATCACTTATAGCCCCTAACTCCCAAGTTTGCGGCCTCATTTTGCTTAATAATATAGCCGGCAAAGTCGGTCCGTCGCTGGAGCTGACATGCATCGGAGAACCACTGAAATGTTAAAATTACTCGGCCGGAAACCACCCCTCATCCCCGCATCAATGCTCGCACACATACGGAATGTGCTGCAGTGTTTTTAATCATTTAGCAGCATGCACTCGCAGGTGAGATGAAATAAAAAAATACTGAGACATTATTAAAAATCAGTTAATGCTTGGGAATAATTTCGCTTAATCACAACCAAGGTTCCTTACGAGACTGTTGGATCATTTCTATAGAAAATGCTATTGTATAGTTTAGTTATATCCTAGAAGCAAGTTCCTATACAAGGCTAGTGTCAGGAAAGATGTATTTTCATAATACAAGCCTGCGCCACCTTGTTCGTGCATACAATATGTTTGGTCGCGAATATATATCATTGAAAATATTAAGGAAATAGGAGCCATTTCCTTAATATTTTCAATGCCACCTATAATGAAATAAGAGTATATCTGTATGTCGCCATATCTGAGAGCAGTTGCCTCTAGTAACGTTAGTCAAAATAGTAGCTCTGAAGGTATACGTTTGCTGCACGATAGTCAACCTTAAATGGGTCCCTAATTGCATTTCGTGACTGTACACGTAGAGAGCGTTTCATATTTCTCGCGTAACCTGCGCGGTTACATTAGTTGCTAAATTATTTTTGTAATATTATTATCTCGTTCTCTCTGATAACTATAAATACCTATGCACATAATATAAAGCTTTACAATACTCAAATAAATACTCCAATAGCCAATTGTCAGATTCCCAATCCAAAAAGTCTGTTTAATTATATTCATTTTCAACAAATTATAATCGTGTTTAACCTACACACGCTTCATGCACTTGTCATGTATAACCTCTCTACATAACAACCTCCACAACGCACGCGAAACTTTCGAGTTCGTGTACGCTTCTCGTTTTTTATTCGGCAATTTGTAAACACCGTTATTCTGGTGAAACGTGACCACCCTTTCGATAACAGAAATTTCTCGTATTTTCTTACGATATTATATTGTTTTACGACACGATCGCTTTGAGTGTTGCATAAGTATTATGTATTGCGGTTTGTTATTTACGGCACAAATGTGCTGCCTCGTGCTCCGGTTTAACTGAAGATATTATAGACCGCCATATAACGGAGTCCATACACATGCCTTACATTATTTACAGTACAAAGTGCTGAGACGGAAACCATGTAAAGTCTTGCTTCGATGTATAAAAATAATAGGTAGGGAGCTTTACACTTACGAGTTTTTATATTGCTTGTCCCGCTTTTAATAAAGGGCTACTATGCCTAGGGCACACGAGTACATATATACGCAAAATATTTAATATCACAAATTAGTCAAAGGCAGTGAGGGTTCTGAGGGTAGTAATATTGAGAAGGCCGGCGGCGTCCGGGGCGTCCGCAGACAAAGTTGACGGACGGTCCGCCGTGATTGAGTGGATCCCAGCTCGATACAGGCTCTAATGGGTCCCTGGTTGTCGGGCGCGGGGGTGTGGGCCGGGGGTCGCGGGGGTCGGCGCTGGGCGTAAGTAGCGCCCGGGGACAGCTTGATTGCGATATTAACAACAGATTACGTACGTACTATTCCGCTTTATCGCTTGGTTATTGCGAATAAATTAATTGATTTATGCCTAAATAAAATTAGATAAAGAACATATAAAGAACATCATAGAGGGAAAGATTGAAGGAAAGCGTGGAAGAGGAAGACCAAGAATAAACTACATGAGTCAGATAAAATAATGGATGGGTGTCATGTCGTATAGGGAGGTGAAAGAAGCTGCTAGAGACAGGTGGAAAGAGCTTCATCAGCTACACCGACAAGGGTCTAACCCTTAAATTAGAAGAAGCAGAAAATTAGATAGTCCCTACAGCCGTACAAAATTGTGATAAAACGACATTTTCTAGCAATAATGGTCAGATCAATGTAGTATGTGGCCCTCCTAGTAGTCGATAAAAAATACCCAGTATTTAAAACGAATGTTGTAGCCTATTGTCTTTTAAATAAATACATGCCAACTTTTAAGCGCCAATGTATCAAATCAGTTAATACATGATTTTAAGTTAAAGCAAAATACCCTCTACTAAAATTAAACTAATCATGGTTTGATGGTTTAAATTTCACGAGTTAAACGACTCCAAAGAAATATTTAAAAAATACAGCACATAGCCCAGACGTGTACCTGAGGTTCTCATGACGCGATGGAAATTCGATTCGCGTTTTCGTCCTTATGTAACGTTTATGGTAATAGGCTGTTGAGAGCCGGGACGCGACGCTTATTCCGAGCTTATAAGGATCATTACTTTACACTACATGTGAAAAAAAAGGGGATGGCTTCATTAACCCATGGGGTAGGAGATTAAAAGCAATAAAATAAAAGTTTTGTGACATGGAATACGGGCGTAAGCAACTACCTAATTCAATAATTTACTTGCCTAGAAATGCTACGAACCTATACTGCTACATAAAGCTACAGTTACATACAAATAGTACAAATTACATACAGCACAGTTTAGGAGATATATATGGTTGACACATATCCATCTGCCAATTCACTGCGTTACAAACGTAATAACTCTATATTAAATGCCAGTATTAAGTATGCCTACTTAATTTTAGTGCATTAATTGAATGGTTAACTTGGCGTGAATCTACAAGTGCTACGCACGTCTACGGCGTAGCAATACATTGTAATGGCGCGGCGCTACGATATTTGTAAATTATATACCTAAGAAAGGGAATGGTTTAATAATTATGTTTTAAATGTAATGAGATTATTTGAAATAAATCAATGGATTGGAAAAAAATATTTGCAGTCGATATTGTTTGCAGGAAAATACACGACAAATATTTTTAACATACCTGTTGAAATGGTTCACTTATTATAAAATAACAGACGAGTCTTAACAATAACACCTTTATGAATAATAATCATAGATACTTATATTTTTAAATACAGTCATTATCTTTTTATAAAACACGGCGAGATAGTAATGTTCATAAATTTTCCGTTATTAAAATGTTCTACACAAAAGCACCAAAAATAATTAATCCAATTTAACATCAAAAATACCGACAAGGTATTTTTTTAGAGAAAAAAGAACTCTTCAAAGGGCTTTCCAATTATGGCGTCGATATGGAACAACAAAAGAGCTATGAAGTATAAAACACGGTATAAATAGGAGCGGACGGGAGCGGATGTACCCAAGTGCTGGGTTTTTCTCAAATAATTTTAATAGATGTCCGGGCGAGCCACCCGCTGCCAGGCCGCGGGGGTGGGGCACGAAATGAGATTTCCTTTGAGTCAGAGAGCTGACCGCGACACCCAGAGGGTGAATCAAGCCCTCATACATCATGCAACTCTACGTGTAATGTGGAACAACTCTGTGTACGTTTTCACCATTAATGTGTAGCTTTTCTAGGCTATTTTTTGAGTTCGGTTGACGTCTGTATTAGTATTTTAGTTTTAGTGTTAGACTTCGAATAAAGACTTGTTTTTTTTTATTACATTATAGGCAAGTATTTGATCTCGATCTCACCTGATGGTAAGTGACGATGAGATCTACGATGGAGCATACTTGCCTAGAAGGTACCTGTTCACTCTCGACTTGAAAACACCCAGATTGTGTTTGCTACCTATGTATCAGTATGTAGTTGTAGCAGGACAGATTTAGGTAGTGGAACTAACGGAGGGTGCATTTTACGGACTATGATGTGGACTTAAATAAACGCTCATTATTTTACTTAATTTAGATCTATTCTTGCTACACAGCTGAGAGTATTTACGCACCAAAATGTAACAATATCAATAACATAGTAAGTAATTTATCAGATTATTGACTGAGCAGTTATATTATAGCGGCTCTTCCATGCTAATTAAAAAATGGGACTTTAAAAAACCAACATTAAATCCTGTCAGTGTCTCAAATAGCTTCAAATCGTTTTGTTACCTTGCTTACTACAATACTCAACCATGAGACTTTATAAAGCAATACCAAAGAGAACACAAAAACGATTTCCCTTTTGCCCAAAGTAAAAGAGTATCAAGCGTGTACAAAATGAAAAGTAACTAGAAATGCAGAAAGCTTTTCACAGACGCCAATGTGATAGCTGCCGGCCCTCGATTTTAATTTTATCTAACACAACAGGCTACTTAGCACCGGGCCCGCTACAAAAAGGAAAGCATTATATACTATGCAACTACCTATACCTTTTATCTACATACCTAGGACTACTACCCCACTATTACAAACTGTGATATAAATATCGTTGATACCTTTTCGCTGTTGAAGTACCTAAGCATAATAAATTTGCGTACGCTCAAGCCACGCGATGTTATTCTTTTTTTTCTCGATTCACTGAGGATTCAAAAAGCCGTTCTATTTATTTCATTTTGTGAATTTACGGATTACCATTGCTGCTATTAGGGAGGTACCTAGATAAATACATACAGTTTACACTCATATTTCTTTAATAATCCCCTCCACATGCGTTACGTAACGATTGACAATTGTATCTATACGGGCCTGTGCCGATCCACCGGTGATCCATCAAATTCGCACCCTCGACGACTTCCATTATTCGATGGCCGCGAAACAAATGATTACAAATGAATCGGGCGCTGGGGTGCGCGGGGCGCGCGGGGCCGTTGCTATAGCTACCCGAGACGATCGATGCGTCCCCCGCTCACCGCGCCGCCCGCGCGCCTCCAACCTCCACCCCCGCACCCCTCAATTAAACAATGATTCACACGCTGGGCGATGGGATGACGAGCACGCATTATGCTATGTTCGGAGCAGAGGTTATTTATTGAAATAATGGGTAACGCATAAGCTTAAGTACTTATGTCAGTATGGATTGACTCTTCTAGCACAGCATTGTGTCTCTCTCTGCACTGTGCTACTGGTGTAATCTGAAAACAAAAACTTCATCATGGTTCTCTGTAGCTAAGCCCTAGCCGACCATGGGTTATATAATCCCTTCTCCGGCGTCGATTCGTGAAATCCGTCATGTGTCCATCATAGCAGCAGGCAGCAGGTAGGTAGCAGGATATATTTTACTAAACCTATCTCTATAAAATAGGTAGGTATATAATCAACGAGCTAATTGTATGTACCTTACATTGTTATCATAAGGATCATATGGAACACACGACTAATAACTCTGTTCACAAGTAGTTGGGGTAAAACCGGTCATTGATATAGACCTTTACCTTAACAGAAAATATACCGAACGACGTTTCCATTTTCATGCAACTTGAAAATCAGTGGAGTGGCAATCGCTTTCGCAAATTGTTAACAAGTTTTAAAACGCTGCGAATTGAGACCGATGCAAATAAAGCGAATGTTACCGTAGCACCGGTGTGCGCGCCGCTTAACATGAGTTTGGTGCAAAAGGGACAGAAGGATAATATTTCTTTGATAACTTGCATTATTTGCACAAAATTAATTTCATTCGTCCATTTAGTCCTTGATGACCCAGTGGGCTCCGGGACTTTGTCAATTAGTAGAAAATAAACATAAAAGGGAATATTAGTGGATTCATTGAATCGTGAAACATCGTTCAACATTATTTAATGTTTCTAAAATTATATACGTAACCAATTGAGATTCGTATGCCATGTAATATGGACGCGAACGTGCATGAATTCATAGTGTATGTTGAAACCTAGAATTGCCCAATAAAATAATTGCAATTAATTTGTAATGAAAAAGATTGTAACCAATAACAAATACGAAATATTTCCTATCCCTATGTACTAACATTACATCATTTATAAGTATGTAAGACTTGGTACATGTGTGTGGATACCATATCCAATTGCAGTTCAATTAATTTCAATATGAAATAGTCGACCGAAACCACATTTTAAAGCCGATTTTCAGGCCGAACGAGCTTTTTAATTACAACAGATCAACCACAACTCTCATTATACCATTAAAAAGCAATATTTATTCGAAATTGGATCGTGTAGCGGGTGTTTGAACAAACGGGGCGGCGCGGCGGGCGCGCAGCGATTTCATTTGGTTCAGTTCCATAACATTAAAATTGGATGGCCGCCGACCGAAAGGCTTAGCTTCCAATCCCAATAAGCGATTGGGTAGGCTTTGTGCGCTGTTCCTGGCCTTATAGTTACAAGCCACCCAAAATAGCTCGTTTGAATAGGAGCGACCGTCGAGCTTTTATCGGATCAGACAGTCCAACCTCATTCGGTCCACTCGAAATTAACGGTCCCTGTAAAAAGTTAATGTGTTTTGATATTCCACCGAGCGAAGTTCAAAGGAATGTCGTCTGTATGAAATAGTATCGAAAAATGACAAAGCTGAAGAAGACTAAGGTATGTATATCATTTAATTGAAAGGGGTGTATCATTTTATGGAAAGGATCGACAAGATCAGTATCTCTAACGAAATGATAGCTTCAGGGCATGCTGACCGTACCGTGTACAGCTATAAATTGACACAATCAAAGAGAAAATTCGATGAAAAAGTAAAATATATTTTGCATGAACCCTTGTTGAGTTACGACAATATTTTCCCGATCCCTGCAGAAAGCAGTAGCAGGCACTCTACATGAATAAGGTGATTTAAACATACCCACTCATCCTCTTTTGATTTGCAATATTTCTTTAGGATTGCCAACAGAGTTTACTATGTTACATGCAAAATAATCAATAAAAATATAAGGGATATTGTAGGTAATTGTAACTCTATTGACAGGCTATCACATCATGTACCACAAATATAGGGATAAAATTTAGAGTGAGATAAAATTTAGAGTGAACTAGAGTTAGTACCTAAATTGTCATTTCCCTATCACGGGTTTCCTAAGATAAAAATTCCCTACCCATCTACTTACAAAATCTAGTTCGTTAGGCGTCGCAAAATTTGTTGCTCTCATGAAAGACCTGAATTTTACTTAAATTCTCAACGTTGAGAGATGACGCCGTATGCCAAACAGCTTCTTTATTTTAAGTACCGTTTCTAAAAATTAAAGTCATGTTGCCGAGCGCCTCCCGTGATAATCATAATGCTGGCTACATCTCCTCTGTACTCCTGTACAGAAAATTAACGAAAGAAAAAGACTCTGCGCATCCCCAAATAATCGGCATAAAGGAAGATATAAAATGGTTCAATTTGGTAGCTGTATAATTTTATCTAAGAGATTTCGCTACGTCTCCTCGACATTAGAGTCAAATTGAGGGCAAATGTTCAAATCTCCTGCTTCTTACTTCTATATTACAGGCTACGTTTATAACAAAAAAAGAGTCCATAATAAAAATAATATAGATTAACACAATAAACAATAGCAAGTGTTGTGCACAAAGGATGAAAGGTGTCGCCGTTGGGCGGCATCGGCGTGGGTCTGACATGTTTCATTATTCAATCGTATTGGACGCGCACCTCGGTGGAAATCGACAATTATTAAAATCACTTTGAACCCTAACATGATGATTATACATTGTATATTCACAGAATGCGAATTTAGATATATATTTCAAGGGTACATCTTATAATGAAAGTGGTATTTTACTTTTTGGAAATCTGGTGATCTTAGCATAGTTCATAAAAACGCCTTTAGGATTGGTGCGTGCCTCGGTCGTACCTTGGATGGGATTTCAAATTATAAAAACTGACCTCTTTTCTCGTGATGGCACGTTAAGATGGCTGTCCCGTTTGTTGTTGTAGTTATAAATTTTCACAGTCATTTCAAGCAGTCAGAAAACTGCAAATTCTGGCAAATGGTCTCACAATTAATTTACCGGTAGTCCCACTAGTTTAAGAGTTAGAGATGGAGAGAGAGAGACCTACATAGAGAATCTTGAAGCCGACCCCAATGCAATAGTTACATGGGATATTAAAATGCTACGTAAAAGATATTTGATTGATTTCAACTATTATTTACCAGGCGCATTTGTAGACGCAGGAGTCGGGGTCCTATTAGTCCTCACAGTCGGCCGGGTACGAGTGCAGGCACAGGGGCACCGCGACAAAGACTAACAAAAACAAGGGTCTTAATTACGATTAAATTGCATAAAGTTACAGCACACTCATTCAAAATCACAGCCTTAGTCTATTTGTGACGATCTCATAAGCAAAGGGGCTCAATAGAGGCTCCCCGGGAGGCGGCCCTGGGGCACCCGCACCATGTCTCTCGTCATAGCAACGCAGGATTTACAATGAACTCAGCGCTACAACAGTTGGCACCTGACAGGGGAGGATACGGGTGGGGGGCTATAATAAGGTGACTATAAAAAAGTAGTTAGTGCTGATATGGGGAGAATCTCTGTAAATATATCCTTATTAGATTCACAACCGAACTCCTACCGAAATTTGAGGGCCAGTATTTTGAAACGTGTGATACAAAAATGTTATGGAACGAGTGGTCTCCAATTAATGTTTTAATTGTTCTAGCAACGACGATTTTACGAGTTATTTTCAATTTTTATCAAATAATTTAAGTTCACATAAATTTATCAAATACATCACACATCTCTAGTATTCCGTAGCTCTCGGTAAATTTGAATTAATCAAATCCCGGACAGGGCTATTTGCATGCTTGCGCAATGTTCCGCCTGTCGAGCAGACATGTTCGGTATTCGAGCACATGGCGGCATTGTGTTAAAACCACTCTACCGTACTACGAGTATATATATAATATAATAAATAATATATAAACTGTAGAAAAATATATATTAGTGAGTAAAGTGCGCTCCACACCACAGGCTCCACACAACGCCTTGTCTCTAAAAAAACATGATAATATACGCCAGAACTATGATTCAATGTGATACCTTATCATATCACAATGTCAGCTACAGGCTTCTTAATCCCATCAGTGATTTTCCTCTACTGCCATTTTTCCGTCAAATAATTGGAGCTAAATATTTTATTCGGAAGCATTAGTAGACACAAATATAGATAGCAAATATTCTATAGATACAAAAGGTACCTATAACAGTTTAAGACAGTGTGTCACAATTTTCGGCATATCGGGGTTAGGAGCGGCATGATTATAAAGCATAAGCGAAATTTCTTCATCGGATTACGTGGAGTATGTAGTGCGAAATGTAATAAGTATTTGTAGAGGGTGGCGCGCGGTGTGGGCCGATGGTGGCAGCGGTCGACCGGCAGAATCAAGGGCGAGCGGGGCGCGGGCGGGATGCTGCGCGGGCGGCGCGCGCAGATCAATATCTCGCGTTGCCGGGGCGACGCCGCGCCAGACCGAGTGCCTCCCGTACTACAAGCCGGGTGGTGGCCCGCCGCCCCCTCCCACTGCTCGCTTATTTAATACATGCCGTATCTGGGATGCGAGCTTTTTCGTGCTAAATGACAGGGCAACGTAATACGCCGATTCGTAGAGTCACCGCTCTCGTAACGGTCGCGCCATAACTATAGAGATTTGGGCTCTCTGCCGATCATAAAACCGCGGAACGATAACGATGACATTGACCCCGTTACTCGGAGAAAACTTCCCTTTTCATTGCGTCCCAATTTATAGGCTGAATGTAAGAAAAGCATCTTTGAAGCTTAACATATGCCTCTATAAAATGCTCCAGACAAAGGAGTAAAGCGAGAGCCGTCTAAGAGTATTATAAAGGGATTATTATGTTGAATATGTAACTTGGAGTTGGTACTTGTTTTAACTATACCAAAAGTTCCGTATATCACAAACATAACATACGTTAGTCAATCAGAATGGTATTAGTCTAAGTCTTCGCCAGATGAGGAGACCCAATAATTGATAGGATGCAAGTAAATAAATAATTAACACATGTATTTATGTGCACAACATAAAGTATTTCTTACGACGTGTTAATTGCGATTAAAATAAATGTTACAAAGTAAATGTAACTCTGATATAAGAACACAATATCACGCATAACACTCGATTTTTACACATTCTACATTCAGTTGGTTTCTGGGGTATCCCTGATTAGGGTTGCCCAAATTTATCGTTGATTCATCGTCAGCTTTGCTTTCGCAAAAAAAAACACGTCTGATTTATATTTTAAGTTAACTGTCCCTTAATTGATGGTATCTTTGAATTGTATGCCTATGAACGTGCCCAGGATTCCTAATCTTTTTTACTGTAATTTTTTTTTTTAGAGACTCATTCGCGTCTTCTGTTGTAGGAATCAGATTCATTTTAATCGGAAGATTTCACCTGAAAACAGCACTAATGTTTAAATATTTTCTAAGCTTAAGGTTAGGTAATTTTCTTAACAGTATCCATCGCAATTTAAATACTTACTTTGAGTACATTTACGAACAACTTTTTAAATCTTACCTTTTTTAACACGTTGACTGCGTTAGGAGGTCTCAAAGATCTCTAACGGGACTTTCAGCTGGTGCGGCGCCAAAAATCGTGTTCTCCACCTCTGTGCGGGAGGTCGTAACTTCTTTATTTCTATGTGTTTGTCAGAAACAAATATACATACCTACTTCCCGCTGCGAGTTTGATTCAATAATGTAATAAAAAAATTAGGAGATGGATGAGGTCTCTAACGCACTGAGTTGTAATAATATACATCTGTTGCGTGAGGAGATCTTTCGGACCTCCTAAAACACAGGCGTCGTAGACGCAAGGAGCGGAGCGCGGGCGGCGCGGGTGCCGTTAGCTCGCACTCAGTGGTGTTCAAATATCGATAATGTGTACCTGCGCACTCCATGTAAAAAAATACGCTCATATATTTTGTCAGCGTGGTAACAAAAAAAGTCGTTGCACAGGCTGTTACAGTAAATTACGGCTCACATTTAGTAGCACAGATGCATAAACAGCCAAACGAATAAATACACTATGTGTGCAATGCGATCAACAAATGTGTTTACCATGCTTCAATGAGGAACATTTTTCTTAAATATATTTTAGGTCACTATGTTTATTGAAATAAAACGAATTTTATGGATTATCATAATTCATTATTCACGGAAAGACAGTCACCATTGTTAGTCCTCCCGTGACCATGGTTGCTGTAAAACAGCCGAAACGACGGGAACGTAAAAAACAAATAACATACACGATAAAATTCGTAAGATTAGTTTTATTTCAATGTGTAGTATTCGCGTAAATATAAGAAATCAATATTACTATGTTTAAATGATTACTTCATAAAAAGTTAAGCTATCGATAACTGGGGTTTTATTTTAATCACATCACTAGTTACAACCCAAACTGATCTATCTTTAGTTGCGATGCGAGATTCAATGGATACCTAATTATTTTTTCGTTATATCTCATAACCCACTTTTCATATCCCCATGCGTAGCAAACTTGAGATAGAACAGTTAATTCTCTATTATTTACAGAAAGACCATAGATTGTATCTTATTTTTTGATAAAGATATGAGTTTTTTTAAAATACCTTATTTGATTTAAAATACCTTATGAGATGGATTGGGTCTCATACGCACTACAGTGAAGTTCGGTTACGAGGTCGAATAGGTCTCTAACGCACTGGCTGAAAGTCCTCTGAAAATGGCACCGCACTCAACGTGTTAACTCCCGTGCCAACACATTCTTTATCTTTGTCCAAATGACCTCAATTTTGGCTTCTTCAAATTTCTTTGCAAATGTCTAATAATACTTGATAGCTCCTTACTTGCACACCACGATGTAGATAATTCTTATATGTGATATCTGCTACATGCTCGAAGAATTTTTCAAGTAGGCGTGCATGGCTAAATCCGAAACTATAGGGAATATTGAAAAATGCTAAAAGTACTCTCAAGACCGATTAAGATGCATGAACTAAAACTGCATCATTCGATTTTTGGAAACATACATTCCTAAGCCAGGAATTGAAACTGTTGATTTTGAAAAAAGAAAACATACTTTATTATTGCACCATCCGATAATGTTGCTAATAGGGATCAAGTTCTGGGAAGTAAGACATGTATCATCCATCTAGCATTTTTCGATAATGCCTATAGTTTTGGATTAGGCCATCCCCGCCCACTGGAAAAAAAACATTCTGTAATTATTATTCTGTGCCAAACATATTTTTCTTTGGTTGGCATCGTGACGTGATTCGAATACGCAGTTTTTATCAGTTACAAATTGTTGTCCTTACTTTGACGAATCACGCTGCTACCAAGGGACAACGATGCTGATAATTTCGAGGACAATGCTTTTTTAGAGGTTGTGGTTTAGATGTGTTTGGCCTATATCATCATTTACCCTATATCATCAAAATCAACGTGAATGCATTTATTGATTTCATGGTGTAATATGGAGACGTGGAAATAAAAAAGCAACAATTTTTAATGCTTTTATTCGTAAACATAAGTTATACATAGAACAAATAATAAAAATAAAATTATTCTAATTATTAATGTTACATAATTGCATATTTTTTTTTGTTTTTTTTTTATCGGTGACTTGTTTGCCATACAATACAATGACTTTCTATTTGTGAAATGTAAATATTTCGGATAATTAAATCCCATATTGTGTTATTAGTTACTACCAACTAGTTTAAAGACAATAAAACATATTGTTTAATAGCTCGTCTGTGATATAACCTTTTGACCGTAATGATTTAGGAATAGAGTGTTTTTTGCTTTATTTTTAATTAACCCAACCATCATCATAATATAATATGTTACTTCTTTAATATACATACTTAACTGTTCCAGCTGATAATTTTATTCAAAGTAAAAATATATCTATTCAGAGCGAAAAACCAGCGACACAAATATGTTATAATGCCGGTACACACAAAACACAAGCAATATATTGTGTAAATTTAAATAGAACGACCTCATGTCGACACCTTCGCAGAATCGCGACGGCCTACTCCGCCCCAATTAAAACTTTTACAGACGAGATATAAAATAGCGGAAATAAATATTCAACTACCGAGTGGACTACTCTTTTTATCCCACTGGAGAACAATTGCTTGGAGCCGAGACTTCAAATGTCTAACGGATTTTAAAAAACGTTATCTACCTTATTGTAGTACCAAAACCTACCACATAATACACAGGTCGCATCATGGTGCTTAAAAAGGCAACTGCGTGAGTAAAGCCACTCCCCTCATGATCCAGTGGTCCGGCTCCTCGTTGGTGGAAAGGCGCATGAACAGGATATAGTTGGTGGAGTGGCCCGTGGTGGACAGCACGCCGCGCCGCTCGCCGGTCTTGTAGAGCGGGCAGTTGTAGAACACGTCCGTCGGGATGTCCTCGCGCTTCAGCGGAATCAACCAAACCTAGCAAAAGATAATTTAAGAATTATAAATCTACATTTAAGTATATCTACCATCACATCCCGACCTAAATACTTGACCAAAGTGGCGTCTGGAGCTCCTGGCAACATTAGGTAGGTGTAAAAGGTAACAATAGAGTCTTAACGCTACTGAGACGAAGACCTTGAGAGAAAAAAGTTTGAGTATAAAGGATACTGGCCCTAGAAAGGTGGCTCTGAATAAAATACTTCAGATATCCTCAATTCAGAATAAATTAAGTCCATTCTTAAAGAACTAGATTTGGTTTGAGAGGCATGTGAAGATAAAAAAGAAACAATTTATAAATGAGCTAACCGGTGGAAAGTCGTCGTAAAGTATCTTGGAATGCGATTCGTCGATGCACATCTCATCCATATTCCAGCGAGCGCCCTCCATGAACAGCCCATGAACGTACACGCCCTCATCCGGTAGCTCGGTTATCACAAAGTTTTTTTGTACCTACGTACCAAAGAAAACACGCTAAGTAACATACATAGTGATGCTGAAATATTGTTTTCATATTTAAGAAGGTGGCTCATTGAAATTCCACAACATGCTAAGATAAATCTTGCTATCTAATAAAAGATAAGCATTACTGAAAGTCTTACTTCGTAGTGGAATGCGAGCTGATCGATGGGTATCTTGTACTTGCGCGCGTAGCTCTGCTGCGCGGCCGTAAGGAACGCTTGCGGGAAGTAAAAACCCGACAGCCAGAACACTATCGGTGGACCGTGTTGGTGCCAGTGCTGTCAAAAAATATATAATTGGTATTAATTAAATGCTTTCAACGTTGACTTTAAACTAAGACTGTTCACGTGTTATGGTGGTATGGTTATACCTATGAAGTGTTTTAAAAGAATAGGAAACATTGGTTAAGCAGTTTGTTACTCACCTGTAAGAAAGCTAGTCTAGCTAGTAGGTCATTAAAGTAGGCAGCGAGCGGTTTGAGCGAGGGGTAGCTCTTGCCGGCCCACAACGCGGGGATGCGTCCACGCACCATGCTTGTCAACACCTCCTCCGTAACGTCGGTCAGCACACTCACACCTAGAACCAAGTTTTTAATTATTAACAGATTCATAGGTCATATTTGCAAAATAAATTGCCGATTTGTCAGATGCTTTGTACCTTGGACCGCGCCAATGACAGCCCGAGCGCTGGACCTGACAACGGTGACGAGGCGCTCGTACCGGGCCGCCTCCTGGATGACGACGATCGACATGGGTGTCATGTCAGCCGGCCTTATATCGCCCTCGTGCGACGGCCCCGACAGGATTTTAGCCGGTAGCCGCGCTAAGATGTCTTCCGATATCGCCATCGCTTGCTGTTCTGGCGTAGCGCCTGCACCGCCAGCAGCCATTGTATCCTAAAGAGGAGTTTTATAATCGGCTCGCTGTAATGCTCCAAGGAGATCCTCAATGACTTTGGTTTTTGTAAGTACCTGTGTAAGTATAGCAGTGTTCAGAAGTTCCTCGGCCTCCCGAAAGTGCTTAGTGATGTCAGCATTAGGGTGGAAGCCGAACACGCCCGGAGGGGTCGCCACCGGCAGCGAGCGCGCGAAAGATATAAAATCCGAATGCTCCTTCAAAGTTGGGATGTAGTACAAACCTAGTCAAATAACACACATACAATATGGTTACTTTACGTGTTTGTAGAAGATTCAGTTGGTGGTTCCAAACCTGTAGGATCCAGCGTATACTTCTCAGCGCCGATGGTGCGTGGGTTGTAGAATTTGTATAGTATTGTGTTCAGGCAACGTCGGTCCCAGTCGTCTGTGACTCGACCTCCGTAATTACATTCTCCGGTTAGGTAGCGTAAAGCTACGAATTGGACGTCCTGCAAAGACCCAAACAAGAAATAAAACAGAAAAATAATATGAAAGGCTATTTGAATAAAATTTGACGATTGCGAAAAACTAAAGACTCTTGGTGAAATACTGACATCGTATTCATTGAGGAACATATATAACTGCGTGACGCTGATCTTGAGGTCAGTCTCGTTGAACTCGTAGCGAATGTTCCAGCCGAGCGGGCCGAACTGCCGCCGCTCCTGCGCTACCGCGTGGAAGAAGCACAACGCAAACAGGAGCTTCTTGAAGCACTCTGGTTGCTTGTTGCCTTCGAACCACTCTGGGTCGTTGATAGGATCGCTCTGATAGGAGCGCGCTATATTTGCTCTTAAACCTATGTTTTTAAAGAAGACGGAAAAAATTACTTTGGCAGCCTGTTTTCCGGTGTGATATGTTAAAGTGGCCCGTAAGATATAAAACATAATATGTTATATTATAACTACCTTAAACAAACGAAAAAAATATCTAAAATTAAAATTGTAAACAACGAAATTAACAGTACGAGTAAAAGTAACAACTGACTGCCTATGTATAATCTTTGTAAGAACTAGATCTAATTTTATCGAAATATCGAATGCCACTAAAATACTACACTCTTTGTAAAACACTATGGCAAAACTGCTCATAAGGATTTGGCAGAGGGGTATGGTATGTGAGCACCGGTATGAATTTACCTTGAGGTGGTTCATTAGTCATCTTTACACCATTTTGCAGTACATAAACCGGAAAATGATCAGCAGGGTATGAGGTTAGCCAGAGCCTAAAGTCTGGATTCGTGTTATCGGGGGTTAGTCCTTCACAAATCTGAAAAACGTCGTTTAGTTGTCCCAAAACTAGATAATTTGTTCTTAATCAATTTTATGTAGATAACATACTTTCTCAAGCGTCGGCATCCAGCTTTTAGCTAAGTGACAATTCTGCAACACCACCCACGTGCCGAAACGTACGCCTTCATCAATCAGTTTCACAGCAATAGGGCCTTGTCCTTGGCCCAAAGATAGAGAAAACAGTCGAGAAGAACCTAAGCCCTGAATAAAACAAAGTTGATAATCAGATGTGGCCCATACCTTAGTTTGAGATTTGATATAGTACGACTTGAAAATGTCTACCTGATCATCGGCAAACTTGAGTAATGTTCCCATGGGATCTGAACCAGGTGTCAGAACGAACAGAAGTGGGATACAGCAGTGAGAGTCCGCGTACGACGAAGGCAGATCGAATAATGGTGGCTCAACGAATTGCCGGCCCATTTGAGCTGAAAACGTGAAAAACAAAAGATTATATTCTCATAGTTCAAATATTTCAGAAATCCATTACTATCAAACCTTCAACATAATCTTGAACTGCAGGCACCATCATATCTAATCGCATACATCGCAATACCATCATTTTCTGCAGACAAAGCAAAGCCATTGAGCGTTAAAGAATTAGATAAGTATATCCAAATCGTGTCCACCTATTGTCACAACAAACGTTGTTACCTCAAACCCGTCAAGCTTCGAGTTCCAGGGCGCAGGCAGCGGTTGGTTTTGAGGGTCTGGCGTATTGCAATAATTTTCCCACTCTTTAATATGTGCCATAAAATGGTCAACTATACCCGTGAATTTTTCCAGCTCATCAATACTGAAAATTAGATTTTGTCATCAAGACTGCAATTTAGGGAATGTGTTAATTCAAGTGGCTTAATTACCATGTCCCAAAAAAAATCATGACTGTACCTTTTAGAATGAATGAAACATAAAAATGGTTGCTAACCCATTGAATTCAGACCATGCTTGCGGGCTGAGGAAGTGCACAGGATTAGGTCGCACGTGTCTTGGCTGCGCGCCTCCCATAAGAAACAGTACGTGCGCCTGGTCTAAATGACCCTCGGCTACTAGAATTGTGACTGTCAACAGTAGTGAGAACACCATTTTGTCCTATTAAGAAGAAAATATTGATTAGGTTATCTAAAGGAGTAGCTTTAATATTTAAGGATGTATAATTTTTTGACCTTTTCGAAGAGACTCCTGCAGATATTAGCATATAGAGAATAGGTGAAGAAAGCGCGAAGTATAGCAAGTCGCTCCGGAATCTCATCCACTTTTTCTGTATTATCTATGGATGCTGTGAATAGGCCTTCGAACCAGCCCAGTGAGTATTGGTACATCGGATCGATGTTCGCTAAAGACGCTGTAGCATATGTAATATAAATTAATACCGGGGCACACTACGTGCTGATTTATTGGGTTTGAATAATGTTGCTCATTATTACCTATGAGGAAGAACAAGTTAGTAGAGTGTATTGCAATCGGCACGTAATCATTACGGGCCACGTCAATGGCTGCCTCGGTGACCATGGCAACCTGTTGTTTCTCTTTGATTTCGTTTGAGGTGTCTTTGGCCGAGTTCAAAATCTATGAAAATCGAAATATTTATACCGTAATATTGTGGAAACGTTAATAATTAATTATGATTTCTCCCAACACTACCTGAACAGCTTGTTCATCTTCCAATAAATGTTCAGAAGTTGACAATACGTTTAGAATCTTCTTTTCAATCTCCTGCAAAAGCCTTCTATGCTCTGCTCCTTGAGTGGTGAGCTCTAATTTGGCTTGTTGCAAATCTGGTCTTTCACGAGCTACAACACGGGCTAGGAGTTGTGCTTCCAAGCCGTCTTTGGCTAGCATGAAGTTGACTAATGTAACACGCACCCCTACTTCGGGTAGATAATGTGGGTTTGCAAGTTTGGTACTTATGTACAGTCTGTAAAACACAAATACCTTTAGAATTATTAGTATTTGATATAAAGACGAGCTTATATGTACGTAGTAGTAATATACATGTTGATCAAACGCTCGCTTAGGAATTAAGGTGAAATCCGCAAACCAGACGAGTGTGGTGGACTACGGCCTGAATCACCTTTGCATTGAAGGCTAGCGTGCAAGGCGTAATGGCAATAAAATCCCTCCCTATTACGTTAGTACCAAAAACCATCGATAAATATGAGTACAATGCAGTGCACCTCTGGCAACCTCTTCAGGTATTATAGGTATAGGCGACACAGTATTTTTAAAATATATAGGTACTTACTTGAAGTCTTTGTTATATTCCACTATAGTATCGCCAATTTTGATGCAGAGTGCGCCACCCTGACGGAATGTTTGTTGCTGAAGTAGTGGCTCCAACATGGGGTCTAATTCTTCTAAAACATTTTCAAGCAGGACCTGAAAATGGTTTGATTGAATTCCGAGGTGGCTCAAAATGTAGACTTTTAATTAATACGATTGATAAGTATGCACTACAATAATGTACCGGTTGTCCCATAAGCACAGCATTTTCCAACACACGACCCAAGTCTGCTTGTGTCATTCGTACGATGGCAAGATTGTTTGGTTTTTCCATATTTTTTATCCAGCGGTTAGCCTGCCCTTGAGGATCAATCATCAGAGGCCACCGGCGTGCTGACCTGTACAAGTCATCAAAAATATATGGCCATAAACATGCTTATACGAATATGTATAAAACTAAAATATTTCCGTAGGTTTTTAATAAAGAGAATATTTAAAAAAAAAAAAGAATATTTTTTAAAATCATAATCACTATAGCCTTGTAATGTCCCACTGCTTGTCATGGGCATCCACTCAATGCGAGGAAGTTTAATAAATATAGTGATAAAAATAGCCCACCAAGCTAGCTCAATGTGGGTTGGCGGACTTAGCATATCTTACAAGAACTGGTCAGGTTTACTCAGACATGCAGGTTTCCTCACATTATTTTCCTTAATCATTTGAAAATGAGAATTGCACATGAAATGTAGGCTAAATCCCAGTGGTGAGAGACGGGGCTTGAACCTACGGCCCTAGGTCCCAAGGTGAATGTCCTACTAACATGGTTTTCTCTAGGATCAAGAATTGGTTATGAACGATCAAAAACGTCTCACATGATGATGATAGCGCTCTCAACGCTGAAGTCGTCTGAGGGTAATCCGGCGATGTTCCACTGCTGGATGGTGACGGGCTCGCCCAGCGAAGTGATCAAGCTAAAGTTGAGCGTGCACACTATGCCACAGTCGTGACACGCTTGTGCCCACTTTTTTACCTATTAATTATATAGCAATGATGTAAATCTCATAATAAAAACGTTATGACAACGTTACTAGCAATAAGTACCTGTCCTAGTCGAAACATAGCCGTGAATGGTCCTAAGTAAGCAATTATTCCAGAAGCAATCAGAATGTCGCCTGCAACAAACCACAATTGATGTCAAGCTTTGGAACACTGACAATGTTATGAGAGACGTATGTATGTGTAGCTAACCTGTTAGTGTATTATACGTTGCACGCAGATCTTTCGCGATCTGCGTCCATCTGGTCTTCTCGCCGCCTAAACCGGAGATGAGCATCTCAGCTCGCTTTAACTTATTGCTACAGTCCATCACTTCATCGTCTAACAACTTCTGCTGACGGCTCTGTTCCGCTAGGATGTCTTCCAATTTTTGTAATTTCAATTGGATCTATTGAATTTTAACTCCAATTAGTATCACATTGTTATTACTAATTTATCAACTAAAAGCTAACCTTCAAATTCATAGAAACTTTCAATTCATTTTCTATTGCATTACTAAGCATTGTTTTAACTATAATATAATCTTATGTGTAATATAATACGTATTTCTTGTTGTTCTAATATTATTCATTTATTTGGTGTTCCATAAAATTTTATACTTACCTCTCTGAGTTGCGCCTGTTTGATGGCGAGGGCAGCCATGGCCTTGTCGTACACGGCTTGAGCAGCTGCTAGCCTCTGCTTCTTAGGCGCAACTACTTTAGCCACTTTGTCATACTTTGTCATAGCAATAACCCATTTACACATGCCTAAAATGAACGCATTCATATGATTTTTATAGTAAATAGTAGGCACATGAAATTATTGTGGAATAAATTTACCCTCAGCTGCAACAGACACGGCCCTAATCTTTTCTGGCACGAACCCATCGTCTAGCATCACGGTGGTCATCAGCTTCTTCATCACTGGAGGTGGAATATTGTCCTTGTCGTAATTCTGAAGTCCTTCGAGGAATTTGATGTCATTGAGGATTTTTTTCGACGGTCCCCAGTAGTCCTCCACTGTGCCCACTCCTGACGGATTCGGAACTTTATCTGGCTTCATATCCTATGGGATTATAGTAAAAGTCGATTACTTATTTCCACCACTGACTAAATGATTTTTAACGACACCACTGCAGTGTTTATAACATAAATGGTACGAATATAAGTAGCAAGCTTGTCTATTTTATTTTATCTGTAATGTCGATTTTTGAAATCACGAATGTGTGAGGATTCGTCCTCTCAATGATCGGATCTCGAAATCAAAGAAGATACTTACGCAATTAGTTGCCTACACTAAATAATTGAGCATCGTTCTAACTAAATAAAGAATTATTATGTTTGTACTTTTTTTGTTTTGATATTATAGTAAATGGCTTGATTACACAATAAAATAAATATGGCTTATTTAGTGACAAATTGTCATCAGGGACTATTGTTACCAGTTTGTTAACCAGTTGATGAAACTAAGTCCATATTCAAACCATAATTTATTTCAGAGAATATTAAATCGTCAAACCTACCTTCAATATACAGATAGCCTCCATGACAAGCTTGATGCCTCTGGGCGGACTCTTCATGGTCTTGATGAAGGTGATATCCTGCGGGGTCAGCGTGTCGAGCGCCGCCAGCGCAGAGTTCAAAATCGGCATGGCTTCCGCCAAGTCCGCGTCGCACTCTTCTTTTATACCTTGGGCTTCTGCCGCCTGAGACAATCATAGAGACTATGACAATGAGTTTATTGAGATTGAAATACAGTTAATTTAATATTACGCAAGTTAAAAATATATTATATTTAATTCCATGAGAAAGTACTACTACCGCCACTTGCCTGTTCTTGGGCTGCAGTTTGATCAATCATGACTTCAGCTTCAACCAGCGCCACTCCCTCTTTCTCTTTTTCTACTTTAGCAGTCGTTTCTGCGACTGCAGCGGCTCCTGCTGCCAGTTTCGGCTGAAGGATTTCTAGTGCTTCCTGCAATGCTGCCACTGATTTAGCCGCAATCGCAAGTTGATCCAGTCCAGTTATGTAACGTTTCTCTCCCGTAAGTAATTCTCTGTAATTATTAAGTTATTAAAATCACATATAAATTTTACATATATAAACCCAAACCTATACGGCAAACACCAATATCCATTTAAAGAATATCTATCGTGTAAAAAGATTGGCTAATAATATTACTTACTGACGTTTTCTGCTTAATAAAGCTTTAAACATGTTAATAAGCTCCAAGTACGCGGTGGGCGTGACGTAATTATATCTTTTCATCCTGAGCAGGAACTGGCGCGTGAGCTCCTGCGTGTCCGTGTGGAACACCTGGCACAGCTTGATGGCAGTGTCGCGCTCCAAGTCCGTCAGCTCAATATCTTTGAGGAAACGAGTTGCGACCGCTAATAGAGCGTCTGGCGGCCATTCCTAAAATCAGAACTCAGGGTTTAAAAGAGATAAGTCCAGTTATTTATGTATCAATAGCAAATTATACCCTACACTGACATTTTGATAGACCTAATTTCTTGGTAAATAAAACTACTATTACTACTAACCTGAAACCAGTCAATGGTACAGCAATTGACGAGTGAGGGGAACTTTCTGATGCGCGTACGCAGCGAGGTCCCTGCGGGTGACATGGCCAGCACGATATGCAGCTGGTCGCGCACTATCGACACGAAGTACGCGGCCAGCGCCGTTGGGCTGCCGTCTGTCTGCAGTGACTTATCGCGTTGGCGATCGATCTAAAGCCAAATTAACTGCGTATAATATATAACATTCCTAATGACCTTTTAAAGGCAATAATAAAAAATAAAAAATACCACTCGCATCTTCTCACACAATTCTGCTTTTTCATCAGCGCCGAAAATATTTGGCACTTCTCCGGAGTTCAGCATGTTGTTGACATCCTCTAAGAATCCTTCTTCTTTGATCTGTCAGGACACATATCGGGAGGTTCAATTCTGTTTAAAATAAAATTTGAAAATACCATACCATACGGGCAAACCATAGTTATTTTACCTGAGACTCAATAAATAAGAACACCATATGCAAATCCGGAGTGCTGGACTTTCTCAGCAAAGTTTTTAAATCTTCTCGCCATTCCGTCTTGCCGTACGTTCTACTCATTTCAACCTGTGAACATAAATCTTCTGTTATCATTTATCTATTTAAACATGTATGTACTGGATCACTACTAACAGACAGATGTGTGGCACCTGGAACAGGTCGTACTCGTTGATGTGCGCGGCGAGCCGCGTGAGGGACTGGCGGCCCGAGCCGCCGAGCCCGACCAGCAGCGCGTGCGAGCGCGGCTGCGTCAG
Source organism: Pheosia tremula (assembly GCA_905333125.1). Classification (NCBI taxonomy): domain Eukaryota; kingdom Metazoa; phylum Arthropoda; class Insecta; order Lepidoptera; family Notodontidae; genus Pheosia; species Pheosia tremula. The sequence goes on from HG995397.1 coordinate 3,145,226, forward strand.
CACGCGGCAGATGCGCGACACGTGCTCAATTGCAAATCTAATTTTAAATTAGATAATATCAAAAATAATTTCAAAGTACAGGAAACGTGGTAAGTTTGATATTAAGAAGTCAAAGCAACACCCCAATATTTCAACTTACCTAAAAAGCACCAAGTTCATTGGCTTCTTGGACATGCTATTGAACTCAATAAGAAAGCCATCTACTGTATTGTTAAGATGTTCCATGTTCGTAGTCTCCATGTAGTAACTTGTGTCCACTTTTGGATTCGCAAAATCACAATAGATCAAATTTCGCAGGTGGTAATCGGTGATCTGTTGAAATAAAATGTGTAAAGTTTCAACCATAACTATCGGACGGTATAGTGGTATATATGCCCTTTTTGGATGGTCAAACTAGAGGTACGTAACGGAATATTTCTCATACTCTTGTGGCGCTACTTAGGAAAATATTCGCCTTGTGCCATGCTTTCACTCACCCGCTCAGTAAAAATCGTACCTAAGCCTTTAACGCGGGCAATAATAATACATCTAATTTTTAACTACTGTTACATATAACAGACTTCCTTACCAAATCCTTGGGATTATCGAGTAGTCTTGATAGCATTTTATCGAAATTATCGTTAAGATGCAGTGCAGTGGCTTCGCGGAGACAAGTAACCAGCCACTGACGGTCTTTGTCCTCTACCAACCGATCGGCAAATACACGCAGGCATTCGTGGACCCACAGACGTCTCATGGATTGACGGTCTGGGGTCACTGCTGGTACCGAGAGTAGTACTCCCTGGAAGGGGTTTAGACATTAATCTTTTAAAAAAGATGATGTGCAGGATCCAATTGAAAACCATTCCATCAATGGCCTAAAGATATAATTGTATGAGCTTAACGATTAGCCCATTGGTACTGTCAAAATATTTTACACCATTATTGTTAGTTATGCTATCATTTTGGACGTAATATTTAGGTTCTTTGTGTGAAGAGACGAAATAAGTAACTGATTTTATTACCAGAATCACTCTAGAAAAGTCACGCAGGTTGAATGTGTAGTGAGACTTAGCAGGCGTAGGCAGCAGGTTCAAGCGGCACTGCTTGTATACCTCAAGGGTGGCTTGTACAATTTCATCTATGCAAGGGTCAAACTCTTTGGAGAATCCTCTGAAAGATCATAATATGGTTATACTATATCCAACGTTCAATGAGATGTGATAAATCATTGCACCGTGAAGTATTTAAGTGACTGTGACTATAATGTTTGTAAAAACAGAATTTAACTTTACGTACCTTGTGTCAAGATGCCACAGCATAATCCTACTGAAGATCACGGTAAGTGTTACCTCGTCAAACTCATCAATACAGAAGAATGCAAAGTGTCGTGAAAATCTAGGAGTGATAAGCTTCGCACCAGGAGTCGGCTTACCCATCGCGCACATGAACTGTGATTAAAAGGTTATAAAAAGTTTCCTAAAAAAAGTATCTGATACTGTATGGTGTCTGCGGAAATCTCACCTGCACATCGATGAGGTACATGGGCACGTTGATCTTGCGGTCGTACCAGAGGCCGAGGTCGATGCCCTGGCGCAGCACCTCGATGGGCGGCTGCGCGCCGTACGTCTCCGCCTGCGGCATGCTCACGTCATCTACGAAGACCACCGAATAGCAGCCGACGGGCGGACCAAACACACCTGTCACAATCATAAATGAATAACTTACCTAATAAAAAGTGTGGGTGAGGGACAAGAAGACCTGGAATGCTATTAAAAGTAAAACATATTAAAAGTATAAGACAAGTGTCAGGGATTAATGACATCGGACACTACCCTAAACTACCTGTTGACTGAGAAATGCTAAGCACGACTTTTATTTACAGATATATTTAAACCTTTTCTCCTTTTGTCCAGTTTTCCCATGATTATATCTTGGGTCTGATTACAATTAGTTTGCGCCGAGAAAGCCATAATAAGAGCCTTGTATACTTTTGTGTCCACTCTTTTTACGAGGAAATCCTGAAACCGCGTCACTTTGTAAGCAATATTTGGTCACACAGCAATATGTTCCTACTGTATGCCTTCCTTCACTTACAATAATGTACGAAGATTTTCCCGTTCCGGTGGGTCCAACCATCATACAGGCTTTTTGGTGTGTCACCAATAGTCTGAAAAGCGCCAGGTAGCGCACGCTGTCCAGCGTTGTCACTAGGATCTGGTTTGGAGGAGTGTCTTTGCTGATCGGCGGAGCGGACACTACATCGTCTTGCCAGGGCTTCCATTTGCCTTTGCCCTACAATAAAGTTAGAATAATGAGAAATAGCAGACTGTTTTATATATATTTCTAGATATTGAAAGATAATGTGCAATGAACAAAAGATAACTATAATATATTAGCTACTTACTTCTTTAATAAATCGATAATCATACACGAGTCCATCTTTTGGTAGAGTAAATATATACGGTTTTTCGGGTTTCGCTATCTCTTTCGGATATCCTAATACTTGTAAAGCCTAAAAAGAATATAATTTTATTACAATAAAATCAGCGCTACTAATAATGTAATAAATAAAATTTACTTTTTCAGGGAATTCTTTTTCGAGAAGTCCTCGGAACATCATGTCGAATTTTGGACGACTGTCGGCTTCCAACGTTGCACCAAGTGACCAAATACATGAGAAGAAGAATACACCCTAAAAATAGAAAAAAAAATGTAATTCTTATACATTTTTGCACAATCCAAAATAATTGTTGGATAAATTTGCTTACAAATTATTAAACTAATTTGTACCTCAAGTTGGGCTCTGATATCAAGCTCGCTCATCTGCTCCACATATTTATCATCATAGAAGTCATCCATGAAAGTGTCAAATATATTCATGCAGGCTACGAGGAGGTTACTGCGAGACGTAACGTACATTTGCTGGAAGGAAAGAAATTTACCTATTGAACGGACATTCAAGTATCACCAACAGGTGGAAATGAAAAATCAGCTATCATTTATAACAGTACCTAACCACATAGTATATTTTACAATCCACACTGAAGAATACCCATAAACATAGATATACAATTAAAAATTAAACATTCTTTCAATACCTTAGTTTTTCCCGAATATTCGACGAGCCACAGGAGCGGAGACGTGAACCTATAGAACAGGTTTAGGACCAGATTACGATTGCAACTGCTCAGGCTGGGCGGCAAGGTGTTGAGCCAAGAGTCCAGCAGACACTTCCAGCCGAGACCCTTTGGCTCCATGTAGATCATGCCGCAACGTGACACCTGCAGATCAAGATATTAACTTAAAAATAAATATATAAAAATAAGTATCTTTAAAATAGTTCTTGGATTGCAAACGATTTCCAAAGTTAAACTTGAAAAAGTTTTTGGATTTTTTTTCAGAAAGACTATATTTCTGTTAATCTATCGAATATCTGAAAGGTCTAATACAGTAGCTGGCGAGGCAGCCTCCAAGTCCATTGGCTCAAAGATTAGGTTAGTAGTGGGAGCCAGCTGAATGATCTCGCCGCTCATCAAACACAGCTTCTTGTTGTCGTCCAGCACAGTGTTCAAATTTTCAATCCAGATGGCATCCACGGGACCGTCGAACACGAGCCACTTTCTGAGTAAAACAATATGGCGGTTTTATTTATGTGGCGACCTCAAAAACCATACATTTACCGATAAATAGATTAATTGAATTGAACCTGTTATCGTTCTGGGATACAGCAAAAGCTCTGTAGCTAACAGCAAGGATACCGTCGGACCACTCGTGTGACACAGGGTCGAACTGACCATACAGCTGGCCCATCGTGATTGACTTTGGATTTATCACTGTCCACTCCACTGCGTTCTCAGCCATTAATTCCTGTTAATATAATATTTTAGGCCAAGCAGCAAATTGGTGTACTGTTCACGATTTAAGTATTATTTCATAAGACTTGTAAATTCATGTCATACCTTTTCAGAAACTAATCCTAATGCATGCCCAAGTGCATGGTAGCATTTGGTTTTGCCGGAGAATGGGAAGCCGACTAACATGAGACCGTGTCGCACAAGGATCATCTCATACAGTTGGAGCACCTATAGAGAATAGAGAATTTCCAATAGAGAATTTTTACATCCAATATGTGTTGAAAAAATTCTAAGCAATCAAGATATGATGACTTTACCTTTTCAATAAAGAAATCGTTAGCTTGTAAGTTCAGTGGACCGCAGACTTCCTTAAGACATGACACCAAATGTGGTAAGCCAGCTAGCGGCAGTGGCAGCCCAGGGAACAAGTCTCCAATAATACCCTGCGTGGATTATAACGTATTCTTTATACCCATTCTCATCAGTTTCTTTTAAATCGTTTATTGAATTGATTATAACATTAAAAGTTTTGAAGGGTTGCTTTAATATCTCTGGCTGTAGTGATGACTGGGATGCATTATTATCACTTGTTGTATAATATGCAATAAAAATTTCAACGAGATAATAAGGGGAAAATATATTTTCGTATTTCTCCCCATTTTGGGTATTATTAGGATCAGCCGCAATCGTTGCAATGTACTCATACTGAAAACATTGCTTTGGTTGTGAATATTAACTTGGTGTTGAAAAAAATATACAAACCATAAACAAAGGAACATCGTGTTCCAGAAATTTGGGCAAATTGACGTCCTTGATGGAGCGCAGCAAAATAAGGTCTTCATCTTCATCGGGATAACGCAGTTTGAGCGCACCAGCCGCGCGTAGGACGGATTTTACTGCCCGCATACCTATATTTAATTCCTTAACCTTATGAGATCTTGTTAAAATATAACATATAAATTAATTATATGGATTAGAATCTAACTTCTAGTAACAATATGTTTTCTGTTTATCATTAATTTGTATGAACAAACCATAATCGTAGTGGCTCTGCGATGAGAGCTGCTCCGAGCACAGCTTGTAAGTGGCGACGATCTTGACGGCGAGCGGCTTCGCGTTCAGATACCCAAACGCGTACAACTCTATCTCAGAAATCAGCACATAATCCGGCACCATCATGGCCACCGAACGGAAAAGAGCCTGCAAACGAAATTCGCTTCATTATTAAAATCACGTCATCAAGAAAATATTAGCCGCAGCTACGAGAACTTGTGTACCTTCAAATTATCTGGCAATTCAGATCGGCCCGCATATCCCGGATTCATGGTAATGAACACGGCGCACGACTTGTCAAGTTGTAGCAAGGTGCCTTCAAAGAGCAGCGTAGTGGAGCCGGAGTTGATGCCTCGCTGGATGGAGAGGATCTGCTGTGCCACCACAGACAACACCTCCAGGTCGATGCGGTTGAACTCGTCGAAACACGACCAAGCACCGCATGATGCTAAGCCCTATCAAAGACTAGATTAGTTAAAAATCCACGGCGTGAAGTATGAAAAGCTAGAAAATGTACTAAACTGCCTGGTTAAGTACCTTAAAGAACTTGCCGAGAGCCAGATAGTCAAGGCCGTCGGAGCAATTGAATACCACACATTGTTTGGCTACAGCTTTTGCTAAATCTTTAGTCGTCTCAGTTTTGCCAGTACCAGCGGGGCCTTCGGGGGCACCACCTACGATACAGTAGTAATATATAATATGATAACTGCTTCATTAATTTTAGTTATTTCAATTACTGTCGTAATTTATTACCTAAATTCAAATGCAGAGCTCCAAACAAAGTTCTGAAGCATCTGTCTGTCAGCGGTGTAACGACGAGCCGGCCTGTGTTGCCGAGATATTCATACCCGTACATAAGTTGCGAGTTGATCATGCGCGTTGCAATCTGCATTGTAAGGTCTTCTTGCAGCTAAGAATTAATAAAACACAAATGAGAGTGATTCGTTGAGCATTACTGAACAGGAATCAAAATTTATTACGTATTACCTCCCAGTAGTAACGTATCTGCGAGAGCCAATTGAAATCATTATCCTGTTGCACGTTACATTCTATAAGTACCATCAGCACGTCTCTGGCGTGTACGTCCAATACCACCAACGCTCCTGAATTGGTGACATGATTTCAAATGTAGTGGTGGCACTCCGACTCAAACACACAAAATATTAAACAAGAATAGAAATTAGAATTACCTAGCGTGATCCTATTCTGCAAACTCAGTTCACCGCGCACTAAATCTACTATTTTCGATATCTGATAGTTACACTTGTCCCAATATTTTCTCATAGCCGGTACGTTTATATGAATTGCATCAGTCACTTCTAACGTCCAGAAAGTCATAGCTATACATTGAACCTAAAAGATGATGATATATAAATAAATTCCCACCATATGTCTCCAAACAGCGTACAGATTTATATTAATATACCAACAGCCTGTCCAGGCCAAACCAGCACCCATTGTTCTCTTGGCCGCTCCAAATAGTCGTCGTAAGATTGTGCAACTGCGTGGTGAACGGACGCCTTCATAGCGCCTTCTAATTCTAGAAGCCATTTTTCTACCTGTCGATATGAAGGACCATGTCACTTGTGTGAAATAAATAGAAAAGTAGCTAAATACTAGCTTTTACCGTAATCTAGTACTTACAAATCTATCAACTAAATACAGAATGAGGTCATAAAAAATTACAATAGGTATTTTTATGAGTTAGGAGTTCTCACTTGTCCCTTTGCCTCCTCAGTATCGATCGTAATAGTGAGCAGTACGATCTCGCCTTCAGAAGACCTCATGTGAGTTACTACCATCTCCGGAGTGAAAGCCAGCTTCGAGATACCCTCGAAGCATTTTTTCAGATGAGGTTGCACACTGCATATGGAAATTAATGTCTTTATCCGTCGGAATATTACGCCTTGATAACTTAAATGCTTAATCATTTTGTAATATTCATTTAATTTGTTTTTAATGTTTAGTATTGGCAGTAGCTACTGTAGTTCCAATTTTTTTGATGCATAAAAATATACCTACCGCATTGGATCTTTTGTCTCCGATAGGATCTCGAGGAGCTCGTCGTTGGATAGGAAGAAGAAACGTGGGAAGTAGAGGCGCTTCTTCTCCAGGTAGGCGTTCAGTCCGCGCTGTACCATTTCCAGCAGATTATTGGACTTCCTCAATCGGTCCAACATCTTCTCAATCATAATCACGTCTAGTACACGCGGTTCGGTGAATGCAGCTTTCATTATTTCGCGCCACGTCTGATATAAGACAAAATCTTGGAGTTATCTATATAGCTTACGTTTGTGTTATTGTGTACGTGCTGTTGACTAGTAAGAGAGTTCGAACTTCATAAACATCTAGTTTACTTTTGCAACTTTTGGTGAACAAGTTTTTATTTCTGATAATTCTTTCAATTTTGAAATAAACCTTCTTTTACAGATTGTATCGCGTTTAACTTTCAATTATACTTAATTTTTTACCTGATTCTAGATAGTTTAGACTAGAACGTGCAAGATACCTTATCTACAGCACTGAATCGTCGACCTTCTTCTGGGATTTGTTGCTGAATATCGGGAGAGGAGAAGATAGGTTCTAGATACATCCAAGTAGCTTGCACCTTTAACCATTCGTCTAAAATATCTTGCAAGAGGACCAATTTGTATTCCCAATCACTGGAACAGTATTAATATTAGTATATTTATTACACTCAGGCATTGCTGTTCGTAATAAAAACATTGTTTAACTTACAAAATAATATCTTCAAATGGTTTTATGTAAGGCGAATTCTTCATGGTCTGAGTCTTCACAATATGATCGTCTAACAATAACTGTATTTCGTCTACACTCGATAAGATGTATGTGCCAGTATCTCTGAGAATATATTATGTTTTTAGATATGAGACAATGGCTAATGACATTGAAATCTTAATATTTATTTAATGAAACATCAAATAGATGATAGAAAAAGAGTTTTCTGCTATCACTGTAGACTGACCTGTATGGCAAGATTTCGAATCTAAGATCGGCCCATTCTTTCATCATCTTTTCTAGCGCCTTCTCAAGATTATTCTCCTTAGTAGCAGCTTCCGATATGCTTTCAAACTGCTCGATGAATTTTTCTAGCTTAAAGTCAATTACTTTTTGTAAAGACATCTTATCATCCACGATGATTGGGAAGCCAACAATATCGGATATCTTCTCCCAATGTCGTGGCTTCATTCCAGGGTTACCGAGAGTTTGTACAATGGGCATGTTTGTTTTGAACGCATCCATCCTTTGTCTATAAGTATTATTTTCTAGTTATAACCAACATCAAGTTGAAATAAATAATAATGGCAATAAGTTAATATGGAACTCAATAAGTTAATACCTCACAGAGTATGCAAGGCGAAATGCATCTGGCACATCTTGAAACGATTTCTCCAACTTGTACACGATTTTATAAAAATAACTAACGTCACCTTCTATATCCTCAGGATCGTAACTACCAACCTGAAATTTGAACACATCCCATGCCGTACTATTAAAAAATGGGTTTGCTTAATATGAGCTACAATAGACCCTAGCGATCAACAATTTTAACGATTGCGTACCTTTGACGTCATCCAACTATTAAGTTTCTGAAGAAAATCGTATCCTGCGTCAAAAAGCTTCTTGAATGGGACCAGTTTATCGTACACAGACTTTCTCTTGGGATACTGGGAAAGCTCATACCCAAATGAGGTTTCTTCTTCATTGAATTGGTCAATCTGTGCCAACGCTATAGACAACCTGTACACCAGTAAATCACACTTATTGCAAGAAAAGGAATCGTCGGGTGCATTAAAGAGACGGCACTAACTTTTCATCCAAGCGGCGTGAACGCAGTACATATTTCGGTAACTGTTCAATATCTCCCCAGTACTGTAACTCATTGCATTGAACTTCATAAACGTCTAAGCTTTCAATGAAGGTACCAATGCGAACCTAAAATATTAAGCTTGATTTAGAACGAGAAAGCACTCGCAGCAAAGCAAATTTAAATACAAGGGTAACCATACCTTTAATAACTTTTGATATTCAATTTTTTTATTCTCACAAATAACCTTGGATTCTTCAATAATGCCCGGTAAACGAGCGTACCTAAACATTTAAAAAATAAATACGTACTGAAGACAAATGTTTATGAAAATATACAATGGCAGTCAATTGGTATTTTAATATCTATAAATACCTACCAGTGGTATGTCTGATTGTTGGCCTTCATCTCCAACGGCGTAAAAAGGGTGTAGTCTGCCAGGAACAAGATGTACTTCATCACGTCCCGCAACTTGTCCTCCATGTCGGTGATCAATACGGTCTGGGCCTTCTTGATATATTCGATCAGGCCCATTAGTGCGGCCGTGTCTTCAGGTTCAGTCAGTAGCGTGTTTGATATCATTGCGTATTCATCATAAATACTGGCAAGAATGAAGAAGCTCGCTTTGTTTTTTATCTCATTTTAATATGCCTAAAACTGCCCGCTTCTTTGTTTGCATAGATTTTGTTATTTAACTATCCAACAGGAAACTATTTTATCTCCGTAATGTCTTAACCACTGGCAAAGAAGGCTGTCTACATGCCTAGTTTCATTGAAATTCATTTACCGCTTTTGCCATCATGCACGCGTCGAAATCAACAAAAAAACCATCATTACAATTTATTATGTGGGTAACATGAATGTGAGTTGAATTTGTAAACAGGTACTCACTCTTTGACTTGGTTTTGATAATCTTCGGTCATTCTCCTCAACAGCATATTAGAGAGCCTTGTAGCGGCTCCTCTCAAGGAAGTGATAAGCTCTCCCCTCTGCATTTCAAACATGCCAATAGTGATAGTCCCCTCCAATTTAGAGGGAATATCTCGGGCCAGCTCCACGTATTTTATAGCTTCCAAACCATACTCCTCAAAGGTTTTCTCCGGATCTGAATTGATGAATGCCTCCACTTGGTTTACTGCCTGAAAGATAATGCCAGAGTGTCTTTAAAGGGTACTTAAGTATATAAACCGAATACCTTCTAAAATATTGTGTACACAACGCTTGCTTACCTCGCCATTAAGTAAACAAACGTAATCGTCAAAATCCCGGATTCGCTGTTCAGGACCGACTTTTTGTTGCGCAATCAAATCGGCTATTTGTTTTTTATATGTATCAACAACGTCGTCATCGATGACCGGCTGAAATGTTTTTAGAATCATGCCATTGTGTACATCCTTACTACTATATGTAGAAGGTGTTACAATATACTACTCAAATATATAAGATCTTGTTAAAAAGAACAACCATGGAGTTTCTTGCTGGTTCATCTCCTTAGGAACGGCATTTCAAACAGGTGGTAAAGTTGTAGCTTAGCATTATGTGTCATTTTTGACGATACATATAAGTACTTTACTTAATTTTTTTACATGAAAAATAATATTCTGATTGTGATTCTGTGTTACAAAATAGTGTAACATATTTTATAAGTTTTACGCGTTAGTCATATCGATCCCATGTATCATAAAATAAATGAGTTAACTGTCTTAGACTAAGCTGTCATCATTAATTTAGTTAATTATAGCTTGGTACCCTGAGAGTAGATCTCTGAGAAATGATTAAATCCGGATACAACAGCGTCTCTATGCGCGGAGATCTTCGACATTCTTCTGTCATTAAATCAAACAAAAGATTTATTTGGTCTCTGAAACTCTTGAACGTAGGCTCAAATGCTACTTCATCGCTTTGATATGCACATTTTATTACGAAACCTTGATTCATTCCCTGCAAAGAATTTAGCAATATAATACATAATAATTTTAAATAAAACTAAACATTTGTATACAGCTACCATTACAGGTCAGATCCCAACGCGATAGCGTAATAATTCTACATACATACAATTCACATTTCAAGTACCCTTGTAAATTTACTGCAAGAATTAGAGATTTTTCATTTTTGAAATAAAACTTATTTTACAGCGTGTATATTACGTTCCCGACATTTCATCTGCTTCACAGCATCGATCGGTCACGAGAATTCTAATTATCTTTTTTTTTTGCTTACTGCGTTATGTGTATATATGGTGCGCGTGAGCAACACTTTTGACAATAGATTAGTTCTGGGCGCGACACCGCCAGCGGCAGCGGCCTGCGCCGGCAGCCCACAGCACCTTTACACTATTCGTCATGCTTACCGAAACATCCAGAATATACTCTGTAAAATCCTTCATCGATTTCATACATAAAGTTTGAAGATGGTAGGCCATAATACTCGCCAAACAATTATAGTAATGCTTTACTTTCTGCATCTGTTTTGGGTCTGGCAATTGCCTCTTTTTCTGGCACTGAAAATGAGATTGGCTCACACATTATCCGTTTGGTTTGCAAATAAAATATACTTTACTAATAATGCTATACAACACCTGAAGAAATACACTTCTAATTTGTGTAATCCAGTCGGAACTGAGAATAAAACCTGTAGCTTCTATGTCCCTCTTACAAGTGGAAGAAAATTCTTGCAACACGAACGCCTCGTGAGATGCAATTAATTCTTTTACATTGATCAATCGTAAGTCACTAAAAAATAATAAAACTGGCGCATTAAATCTTATAGTCAGGGCCCCCGCCGGCAACTTCTAAATGTTAAACCTTAAAAAAAAATTATAAACTACCTACAACACTTGTCCTACGCTGCGACTAAAATGCTAAAATTATTGCAAGTATTTTGTAACTTAGCAACACGATCATACATAAAGTCTGTCCACCAGATTTTCAACACCTCCGAAATGCAAGGATGGACGCAGTGCAGATTCTTGCCTATGAACTTGTGTGCTAAAGCGTAGCGATTCCTCCAAGCATCGTCCTTCATGGCTAACTCCTGCTTGAGGGGCGTAATTTCTTCATCTAACGCCTCTTCCTGAAATCATGAGTTAAGTTAAGTTGGTGTTTCTACTTAATGTGTTTCCTCGCCTACATTTACAGGCGGAAATATTTTTGTATTAATCAGCACTGTATTAAATCTACGAACAAGTTGTGATTGAAATAAATATTGTCCCCTGACATTAAATACGGTGGGTTTGACGTCATCTACAAGAGAGTCAAAATAAACAGAACGAAATAAAATTAAAAATATCTATTGGTAATATACCTATCTATCTTACTCACACACAAAAAGGGGCCGAACTGCGTATGTAACAGAATCAAGGAAATAAACTCATTCCAAGATTAACACATTCACTGCGGCTTGAGGTTGATTCAGCCTCATGGTAGACTTTACGCTGGTGCGGCGCGTAAAACTGTGTTTTCTCTCTAGTGCGGCGGCTGTTTACACTCAACCGTATGAGGTATGACAAAGACAAATATAGCTTTCTTTATATCTGCGAAGCATTGACTCAATATTGTAAAAAAAATATTTGAGGTCGAAATACGCCTCAAACGCACTGATCACAAAATTATTGAATAAGGTGCGGGTTGAGGCCGATTTCGACCTCCAGCGGCGGGGCGCGCGGGCGGCGTGAGAGCAGGTAAGTCGACTTTAGTGACGCTACCATAGTCGATACTGGAGCACGTGTCTTTGCGCAATCGTGTTAATTGTTTGTTTTATATTTTTGTTAAATTCTTTTGTTTATTTTTTTTTTGTGTGTGTTCAGTTATATATTTATAGAGTGAGAGCCCGTGACACCCATACCTTAGTTATATTATAAAAGCTGAAAATTTTAACGAACAGCATGCAAAGTAATATAGAATAAATTAGATGAACGAATAGTTTGTATTTTATTTAACAACACCCCATACTTTTATGCACAATACTATAACAATATAAAAAAGTAATAGAAATATAACATAGACATGGACATTCATCGATATAAATTCATTCCCATCACTAATGCCGCCCCGATTTAGTGCGATGTGTGGTCTAAAACGACCTCAAATATATTTTAGGTGTTTTCTCTAAAACTAAAAATCAGAACCTGGGGCGAAGCTAGGTGTACATAAAACAATACCATGCAAGTAATTTTAGCATAAAATTAAACATCGAATCACGCTCCTGATCAAGTTACAACACATTTACCAAATGATTGAAACATGAGGCAGAAAAAGCCTCAACCGCATTACAAGGAAGTTTAGCTTGGGGCTGATTCGACCTCAGCCGCACCAGCTGAAAGTTCTTCAAAATGTGGCCCGCAGTGAACATGTTAAGAAAATCATTATATCACATTATTACAATCTCAACTGTAAGATCGAATCGATGAGCAGTACCGTTTTTGGTATGGATATAGTTTAAAAAGATTACGAAACCTAACTTTTGTAGGTATACAAGCAAGTTGGCGACAAGACAATTCACCAATGGGATATTCGAATATAGCCATAATAAAATAGAAAGAAAATAGTACCGTATTAGGATCCTTCAGAACAAAATCCACAATGGCCTTCTTCATGCTCATCATGAAATCCTCGCGCATCTCATCCGTGCATCTCACTAAGTTCTCTTTCCAATTCTTCAATTTTGGGGGTATAAGGTTATGAATACTACAAAACACCAACAGAAGATATTCGCAATCATTAATTTGACTGACTTGCGTTCATTAATTAATTGATGAGGGGTACTCATCAAATCAAATCAAGTAGTGAGCGGCCTTCTTTTCTAGGGGTTCCGAAATTTAATTTGGGTAGGGGCAAACTTTGTGTGATGAGCATAACAAGTCATGGCAGTACCTACCTATAATCCAAGCATTGCTTAGTTTTGAACCGTACCATTACTGTTTGTCAGCGATATTATAACGTATTATGTACCTATTTGATAAAATTACGAGTATAAACATGTCTTTTTGGCTAGTGTAGTGATATTGTGGATAGGTGGTATCAGGTATAAAACCTGTATTTCTGACTATCCAGGTTCCTCTTACGGCGACAATAACTGTCTCAGACTACCTTAAGAATAAATTCCCTTTACAGAACACTGGCCCAGGTTGTTTTTATTAAGTAGCTGCTGAAAAATGGCAATTTTGGTTTGTGTGTGATGTTAAATTAGGTAAGAGTCCAACTCAAGTAGATCATCTCTAAACATAATTCATATTACTTACCGTAACACAATTTTGTCATCTAAAGGCGCTACATGTATGCTATCGATTCCGTAACGAAGGTAGTAATAATATCGAAGCAAATTCTTATCTTCGCCTGAAGGTGTCGCATCCTCGTCATCGTCAGGAGTTTGCTGGTAAATCAGGTTCACCAGTCTTAGTCTGAACTCTTCGCGAGCTTTTCTCATAGCTGTGAAGCTTGCCAACACTGGAATAATATAGATTTCTGGTAGTTTCTTTTTGTGAGACCACAACAGCGGGAATGCCCTTTTATACGAGCTGCAAGAGACCTTTAAACAACGGCACAATGGTATACAGCCGACACTGAAACGACAATGACTGATCGGACCGTGGTTTCCATAGATTTATCTATGCTGGTATAGCAATGAAGCCCTAAGGCTTGATAAAGTTTGTAACCTTGAATTAAACTTATTCATGAACTGAGGTCAGTACACACTATAAATAAATGACCGTATGTCGCTAACAAAATGTTGAAACCTATAAATTATAGCTGATTTCCGTAAACGTGCCATCTTTAAACTAAATTTAATCAGCAAGGTTTCAATGTGAACGTGGTAAAAAATCGGCATGATTTTTAGGCTCCAAATTTTGGCTAGCGAGATTTGGTCAATATTTGTACTTAGACTAAGTTTTCCAGTTATGAAGGATATTAGAAAGTATAATATAGTTAAAAGTTCGCCATAAATTATAAACTTACCATTGGATTTCTTTCGCGTAGGTACCGGTTTCGACGGCTGCGCCTTGCTAGCCCTAGCTCGTGCAGGTAATTTTAAAACTTCTTCAGGCAGAGAAAATAACGGTCGTGTTCTGATTTTAAATGTGTGAGGTGGAGATATGATTGGTATTTTAGGTATCTTAGCCCTGGATGTTATTGGCATCGGCAGGGTTTTTTTCTTTATAGGTTTTTGGCTTGGTTGCATTTTGGTGTCTTCTGAAAATACGCTTGCAATTAATAACTGTTCAGCAAGAGATAGTGTCATGAAATTGGTATGTCATTTCCATATATCATACATCTTACCTCTAGAAGCCTAAAAATATAATGTTATATATTATTCACTAATATATACATGTACTCAAATACATAATTAACTTACACGGTACTAGTAACTTATATGATTCATATTAAAATGTTTTAATATAATTATTCGCTTTCGCTGAAAATATTATTTTATTCACAGAGAAAAACCGGCTAAGTGCGTGTTGAGTCTCGCACAAGGTAGGGTCCCGTAGCCGTGAGAACTTCAGATGTAAGATTGGGGATTTGCAAAGGCCATTTAGAGCTTAACATTTTGAAAGACATTATTTTGAAAAAATATCAAAAAAATCTCATTATCATTAAAATATTCAAATGTATATTCAATGAGACACATCTCGAGTTGGTTCATGGTATTTTGCCGATTAATTTGACTGTAGGGGAGCCACCCTATTTTTTTAGGATTATACTCACCTTTTCATTGGGTATTTTTTTCATAAATGTGCCAAATTTCGGCCTTATATTCTTAATGGTCTCTGAACAAATCGCTGTGAGCTCAAAGCCTGTACTGTAATCGGATTATTTCTAAACTATTTATGAAACATCATGGTTTGTACATAGGTACCTTTTTAATAAGACAATTTTAATATCAAAAAAAATATATATTGATCACAAATCTGTCAGTGTGCTATGTTTTTGCTTAATAGTCCCATTTTACAATTCCTATTGACTCTCAATAAAATGGCTATGACCTGAACAGACGGTCATACCGAGAATTATTCTTCGGAACATACGGATGTGGTAAAACTCGTTGTCCGTGGTCCTATGGTCCTAGCTTGACTACGAAACCCTAAAAAATACTCCGATTTTGAAGCACTTAATTTGAAGGTTTTTTTAAAGACAATTAGCTGCCAGCATTGTTTATTTTTTATCATACAGCGCACATTGTCGCGCGTTGTCTAGCAAACAGGTTGTATATCATTAAAATAAAATAGTTATCTATTTTAATCTGCAATGCATGAAAAAGAAAATCGTTTTGTCTTGCAATTAAAAACATGAAGTCAAAATATGAAATGAATTTATTAAAATATGACATTTATTTATTTTTAATACACATGTAATTATTAAATAATAACAAACTAGCGAGACAAGATAAGTTGAAATAAATCATCAAGTACATTTTGTATTTACAATAATAAATGATTACACGTCATAATTATATTTAAAACTCTTATAACAGTTACATCATGATATCATAAGCTGATGACCTTTATATAAAAATAATGTCGCTAGCAATATTTTTAACCGAATTCATAAAAAGGAGGAGGTTCGCTATTCGATTGTTTTTTTTTTAAAGCCACAAAAACATGCTGCATGCCTTGCACGCCAGGCAAAAGAAGTCATGTCACGAACTATGATGCACCGAGTCATTCTCTCATGAGACAGATTGGAACTGTCTCACATTTTGTCTCGTCACAGTGGGCCGGGCTAGGTGTATTGATTTGCGTATAGTATAGATACGCAATTTATATTCATACCACATAACACATGTTCACACCTTAACGGTAGCGTTCAGAAACGCTTCGTCTTAGTAAATACACACGACAAGGTTTGGATGTGTATGTTTGCGTGTAGGAAAAGTAATAGGAAATACAGATATAGTAATAGGAATAATCTTTTGGCTTCAAATTTTGCTTGTGACATTTGTATTTTTTTCCTAGACTGATAAGCTTGGAAAATATATTCTTCAGCCCGTTTTATGTTTAGAAAGGTAGTTGCGTGAGTAGAGCAACGCCCCTCATGATCCAGTGGTCGGGGTCCTGCTGGGTGGGCAGGCGCATGAACAGGATGTAGTTGGTAGAGTGGCCCGTGGTGGACAGCACGCCGCGCCGCTCGCCGGTCTTGTAGAGCGGGCAGTTGTAGAACACGTCCGTCGGGATGTCCTCGCGCTTCAGCGGAATCAACCAAACCTGCCAACATTTCATTCAGAATCAGAATCACAATATTTTGTATTCACGTAGACCATTAAGTACAGTACAGTACTTATGAAACGTCAAAAGTTGTAAAATATTATGAAATATAAATTTCTCTATAAACCGACCACTGCATGTCGGACCACGCACATTTGTAGGATGCCGTAGTTATTGCACGGCTTTCCTGTCGTAACTCAAGTATGTGTGATTAAAAAAATTGTAAGGATAGTTCCCAGCCAATATTAAGCATAATTAAAAAACCGCTGTGAGAAAGACGTTTTGCCATAGTGGAAGTTTTCACTATTTTCAAAGAAATACACGTTGCAAAAATCCTTGAACTTTATTAAATTTTATGTGAAAATGCCAACTGACCGGTGGGAATTCATCGTACAGAATCTTGGGGTAGGACTCATCGATGCACATTATGTCCATATTCCAACGGGCGCCTTCCAAGAATATACCGTAGATATACACTCCCTCTTCAGGCAACTCGGTTATTTCAAAGACTTTCTGGACCTGCATTTGAATTTTTGATTTAACGATAATGGGTATAAGGTCTTAGATAATGTAAAGTCGAAATCAAAAGTTTTTTACCTCGTAATGAAAGGCGAGCTGATCGATGGGTATCTTATACTTGCGCGCGTAGCTCTGCTGCGCGGCCGTGAGGAACGCTTGTGGAAAGTAAAAACCCGACAGCCAGAACACCGTCGGTGGACCGTTTTGATGCCAGTGCTGTCAAACATAGTGTCAAATATGATTGTTGCCAAAGGAATACAAATGCAAATATCAGATTATATCAATGTGTATGAGTACCTGTAAAAACGCGAGCCTTGCGAGTAGGTCGTTTACGTAGGCAGCGAGCGGCTTGAGCGACGGGTAGCTCTTACCGGCCCACAACGCGGGGATGCGCCCACGCACCATGCTCGTCAACACCTCCTCCGTCACATCGGTCAGCACACTCACACCTGATAAGACCCATATGTATTGTGGCGTATAGAATTTAATTTTGCAAACTTAGTGGACAATAATTTGTACCTTGTACAGCACCAATGACGGCCCTAGAGCTGGACCTGACGACGGCGACGAGGCGATCGTACCGGGCCGCCTCCTGGATGACGACGATGGACATGGGTGTCATGTCGGCCGGCTTGATGTCGCCCTCGTGCGACGGCCCCGACAAGATCTTGGCAGGGAGACGAGCCAAGATATCTTCGGCTATCGCCATCGCTTGTTGTTCCGGGGTTTCTCCTGCGCCACCAGAGGCCATTGTATCCTAAATACAATTTAATTTGAAATTTTTAACATTTTCTTAGACGATATTGAAGGCAATCTTGATCGATAGCAATAGGTATAAAGGCACAAAATTTAACAGATCTCTGGAATAGGGTATGTATGCCTATATTATTTAACATCCAATCAGATGATGTTACACTTATATGCAGCGGTTAATCTTGCGCGAATATCTGCGGGAGACTTTCGCGTCACGGGCACCGACGCGATTTCGTTTTCTTTCTTGTCTATCTTTACACACGTCATTTCTCCCACGAATGCCGATTCACGCGGTAATGAACGTACACATAAGGGTGGCTACTCATTCAATAATCACTACGAATATACCTAAACTATTGACAGTCAAACAATACACAGAAGCACATCAAACACAAATTTACTTACCATGTATTGTTTCAGGAGGTCCTTAGTGCAAAAAAATAATAAATGTATATAAATTTATCATGTCGTTTATGTTAACTAATTGTATTACTACTATCAATATTGTCTTACCATGCGGTCCTAGTCCAATGAGGCAAATGTTGGATGAAACATAAAAAATGATTAATACATGATACCAAATTATAAGCTAGCATCACTAATATTCACTAACTAGATAACAACTGTTTAAGCTCAGGCACTCTAAAATTTCAAACGAAATGGTTTCATAAAACATTATAAGTACTTAATGATCAACTTTACCATATGATTCTGAAGATTTTGTCATAAATCCTACATGATAATACATTAAACTTCTCGATAGTATCCTCCAAACCTGTGTAAGTATAGCAGTGTTTAGAAGTTCCTCGGCCTCCCGAAAGTGCTTCGTGATGTCAGCGTTGGGGTGGAAGCCGAACACACCCGGAGGAGTCGCCACCGGCAGCGAGCGAGAGAAAGCTATAAAATCGCCGTGCTCCTTCAAAGTTGGAATGTGATACACACCTAGAAACCAGTTATGAATCAATTAATAGGAGAAATATAAAGAAAACATTCATCGGAACATTCGACCGACCTGTAGGATCGATTGGATAGTTTTCCTCCTGTATTGCGCGTGGATTATAGAACTTAAACAGTATAGTGTTAAGGCACCGTCGATCCCAATCATCTGTTACTCGTCCTCCATAGTTGCATTCGCCGGTGAGGTAGCGCAATGCTACGAATTGGACGTCCTTAAAAATAAAGAAAAAATATTGAAACGCCGAAATTTATTTCTCACGTTCAGTATTTAGGTAGAATCTCACATCGTATTCATTGAGGAACATGTAGAGCTGCGTGACGCTGATCTTGAGGTCGGTCTCGTTGAACTCGTAGCGAATGTTCCAGCCGAGCGGCCCGAACTGCCGCCGCTCCTGCGCTACCGCGTGGAAGAAGCACAACGCAAACAGCAGCTTCTTGAATACTTCTGTTTGTTTATTGCCTTCGAACCACTCTGGGTCGTTGATCGGGTCACTCTGGTATGAACGTGCTATATTTGCCCTCAATCCTATGTTACAGAAAAAGTAATTTATGGGCCATTATTAACTGCCGATGTAACAAAATTTTTGAATCCAAGCTCAAATATTCAACAACACGACCTACCTTGCGGAGGTTCATTAGTCATTTTGACACCATTTTGAAGCACATAAACTGGGAAATGGTCTGCAGGGTATGACGTCAACCAAAGTCTGAAATCTGGATGAGTGGTATCTGGAGTCAAAGCTTCACAAACCTGTAAAATGATAAAGATAATACAAAAATTATCGAAGTTGAATTAAGAGGTTTTCATAGAAATATACCTTCTCAAGTGTAGGCATCCAACTCTTGGCTAAGTGGCAATTCTGAAGCACGACCCACGTGCCGCTCCGAACGCCTTCCTCTATCAATTTTACTGCGATAGGACCTTGCCCTTGCCCCAAAGACAAGGAGAATAAACGTGCTGCTCCAAAACCCTGAATAGAGAATTGGTAATATTATTTACAAGGGGCAAAAAGGCATTTATAATTATTTAGGTATCTGAATTTGTATAATTTGTTTCTATAAAATATTATGTACCTGATCATCAGCAAACTTGAGCAGAGTTCCCATTGGATCAGAGCCAGGCGTCAAAACAAACAGCAGTGGAATGCAACAGTGCGAGTCCCCGTACGAAGACGGCAGGTCAAACAAGGGCGGTTCCACAAACTGGCGACCCATTTGAGCTGTGAATATCTTGTATGTTAGAATTTTGATTTCATACTAAATATTTAAAAATAGGGAACCCACCCACCTTCGACAAAATTCTGTACTGCAGGCACCATCATGTCTAAGCGCATGCATCTTAGAACCATCATTTTCTGTTAAAGGAACATAATCAAAGAAATTTGACACATAATTGCTATGGTAGACATATTCTTTTGTGTGTACAGTTATAATAATATATTTATTTTGGATAACCTCAAATGAGCTAAGCTTGTCCTTCCAAGGGGCCGGCAACGGCTGGTTTTGAGGATCGGGCGTGTCGCAGTACGCCTCCCACTGGGGAACATTTGCGATGAAGTGCTCTACGATACCTTTGAACTTGTCGATTTCATTCAACCTAAGTAAGTAAAAGTTTTGCTGAGGAAGGTTGCAATTATGGGGTGTATATTTGACTGCAAATATCTTCACACTAACCCATTGAACTCAGACCAGGCTTGCGGGCTGAGAAAGTGCACCGGGTTGGGTAGCACTTGTCGTGGTTGTGCTCCGCCAAACAAGAACAACACCTGTGCCTGTTCCAAGTGGCCTTCTGCCACCATTATAGTGATAGTCAGCAGCAGTGAGAATACCATCTTATCCTGGATAGAATACAATATACAAATTAAAGTAGACATTGTCTATTTACTTCACAAATATATCTGTCGTCTTCTCAGCTGGTTCATTACTCTACCTACCTTCTCAAACAAACTCCTGCAGATGTTTGTGTATAGCGAGTAGGTGAAGTAAGCGCGCAGGATGGCGAGCCGCTCTGGTATGTCCTCCACCTTCTCTGTGTTATCTATTGCAGCTGTAAAGAGACCCTCGAACCAGCCCAGCGAGTACTGGTACATAGGGTCGATGGCAGCTAACGACGCTATGATCGAAAAATAACCATGTTTAAGTTACTGAAAGGTATCTTTTAAAATAAATAGTGTTAACTGGTTTACATAACATACCGATAAGGAAGAACAAGTTTGTGGAGTGAACAGCGATGGGTACATAGTCGTCTCGGGCCACGTCGATCGCCTTCTCAGTCTTCATAGCCACTACTTGTTTTTCTTTAATCTCGTCTGATGTGTCTTTCGCGGAATTCAGAATCTATCCCCCAATTCATAGAAAATTTAATACAAATTACTAAGCTTTATAATCTGAATGGTTAACAAAAATATTGTTAAAGATTAAGCGACCTGTTGATTATATTCCTTAAATATTTTTTTTTTTTTGTTCAACGAAATCGAACTTACCTGTACAGCTTCTTCGTCCTCCAACAAATGTTCAGAAGTAGACAACACGGTTAGAATCTTTCGTTCAATCTCTTGTAAAAGTCGCCTATGCTCCGCTCCTTGTGTAGTCAGGTCAGATTTCGCCTGTTGCAAGTCAGGTCTCTCTCGAGCAACAACGCGCGCTAACAGTTGGGCTTCAAGACCGTCTTTGGCCAACATGAAGTTGACTAAAGTCACTCGCACACCTACTTCCGGCAAGTAATGAGGGTTCGCTAATTTTGTGCTTATGTATAATCTGTAAAATTATAAATGTAAAGTAAATTGGTCTCGCAACTTATAATTTTTCAATTTCACTGTAACATTGGAATACAATACGAGAACTTACTTAAAATCTTTACTGTACTCGACAATAGTGTCTCCAATTTTAATGCAAAGCGCACCACCCTGTCGGAATGTCTGTTGCTGAAGTAATGGTTCCAACATTGGGTCTAACTCTTCCAACACATTTTCTAATAAGACCTAAAATGGTAAAAGTGCAACATTATGGTTTACGTTCTCTATTTGATATATGAATAATTATTTTAATAGATATAATATATATCAATTAAATATATCTATACCGGTTGGCCGAACTGCACAGCGTTTTCTAGTACTCGTCCCAAATCAGCCTGAGTCATTCGCACTACACACAAATTGTTGGGCTTTTCCATATTCTTGATCCATCGATTGGCCTGTCCTTGAGGGTCAATCATCAAAGGCCAACGTCGAGCTGTCCTGTATTCAAGAAAACATCATCCTGTAAATTATGGTACCCAGAAATTGAGATATTAAAAGATATGTAAATATTGAAGTTATCTCACATGATTATGATGGCGCTCTCGACGCTAAAATCGTCGGAGGGCAGTCCGTCAATGTTCCACTGCTGGATGGTGACGGGCTCGCCCAGCGACTTGATCAGACTGAAGTTGAGCGTGCACACTATTCCACAGTCGTGACACGCTTGTGCCCATGCCTTTATCTACCAATAGTAAACATTGCTTTAACCATATATGTTAAAATTATGCTATAACAGAAAATTGTATAATAACTCATACTTGTCCAATTCGAAATGCTGCTGTAAACGGTCCAAGGTATGCAATTATTCCAGCGGCTATTAAAATATCACCTGAAATGGATTACCATGTAAATATACCTACGATAAAAAATGGAGGTAATTCTCTAAAATAAATGTAGTTCTACCAGTCAGAGAGTTATAAGTCTCTCGTAATGTTTTCGCGATCTGCGTCCATCTCGTCTTCTCGCCTCCGAGACCGGAGATAAGCATCTCAGCTCGTTTCAACTTATTGCTGCAGTCTATTACCTCGTCGTCCAACATCTTCTGCTGACGATTCTGCTCCGCTAGAGCGTCCTCTAAATCTCGCAATTTCAATTGTACCTGGAATACCAAATCTTTTTATCAACTACGTTAAATTTTAGTTTTTTCTCTATTTGTTTAAGTTCAACTTGTCAATCCTGATGTTATAAGTAACTCTTATGATCATACTAACTTCTCTGAGTTGAGCCTGTTTGATGGCAAGAGCCGCCATAGCCTTGTCGTAAACAGCTTGTGCAGCAGCCAACTTCTGTTTCTTAGGCGCTACCACTTTTGCCACTTTATCGTATTTCGTCATTGCAATCACCCACTTGCACATACCTGCCAAAGGGTTTTCAAAAGTCAACGTACTTACTTAAGTGAACTTGAATCTCGCATCTTAATCATGGGATTCTAAAATATGTTTAGCATTCCTTTGGATATTGAGAAAAACATAATGACATTGAATTTATTTTAAATAGCTTATACCTTCAGCAGCAACAGATACAGCTCTGATCTTCTCTGGCACAAAACCATCGTCCTGCATTACAGTAGTCATCAGCTTCTTCATCACCGCAGGCGATATATTGTCTTTATCGTAGTTCTGCAGTGATTCCAAGAACTTGATGTCGTTGAGAAGTTTCTTTGAGGGTCCCCAGTAATCTTCGATGGTACCCACGCCTGAAGGGTTCGGGATTTTGTCGGGTTTTGCCTCCTATAAATACGACATTGAAAATCTCAACCATAGTGAAATTCCATTAAATAAGAGTTGTTGTCAAAACTGATAAACCTCTTACATCTGGCTATCTTTACATGTTCGGTAAGAAATAATTGATTTCACACATTATTTAATGAGTGCCATGCTATTTTTAAGTGCTGACTTTTTATTTTTAAAGCTCATTGTGATGCGCGAGGCTTTCTAAAACACTATTTATATTCAAGACATGTCAATCCAACAGTTTCAATACATACATGCACATGCATTAGTAGACATTGCAGTGAGGATAAATTATAATATAATATTTATATACAAGTGCAAATTTATACCACGGCATCTGGTTATTTAATTTGTCATGCACTCGAGAAAGAAAATGAACTTACCGGGTCATCCTTTCGTAAAATAAAAAAAAATACATTATTTAAAGGTAATATAGTCGTAAGTGTATGTTTTAAACACAACATTAATAATGTCCCTTAATCTTGTAAGAGTTTGTTGACTATTTCTATTAATTTAATTTTTTTTACGCGTCTACATCGGGTACGTCATGATATACTGCAGTACTCACAGTAATTATCTAGAAACCTAGAACGCAATAGCTTAAAATACTAATAAATAATACAAATTTTGTGGGAAATATACATTATAACGATATTCTCACATAAAAGCATTGTCAGTAAATAACGGAACACTGGATAACCTGAGTAGTTTCATAAAGTTACCTTCAATATACAGATAGCCTCCATGACAAGCTTGATGCCTCTGGGCGGACTCTTCATGGTCTTGATGAAGGTGATGTCCTGCGGGGTCAGCGTGTCGAGCGCCGCCAGCGCAGAGTTCAGAATCGGCATGGCTTCCGCCAAGTCTGCGTCGCACTCATCCTTAATACCTTGAGCTTCGGCCGCCTATAAAATTGCATGGAGTTGTTTTTTTTGTATACAGGATAAATTGAATTAGATATATAAACTTAAACAATATAAGTTTGCATTCATTCATATTATTCTTTTAATGGTAACTTGCCTGTTCTTCCGCAGCCGCCTGGTCTGCCAACACCTCCGCCTCTACCAGCGCGACGCCCTCTTTCTCTTTTTCCACTTTAGCAGTGGTGACTGCGACCGCTGCAGCACCAGCCGCCAGTTTGGGTTGAAGCACTTCTAGAGCCTTTTGTAAAGCAGCGACTGATTTAGCAGCAGTAGCTAGCTGGTCGAGGCCAGTGATATAACGTCTCTCTGCCGATGTCAACTCCCTGAAAATTTTATGGCAATCCCATCACGATCAAATACATTTCGTACGTATTTTCGTATTTCGTATCGTATTTTCGCACATCAAAGCAACTACTCTTACAAAGTCGAAATTGTCGATAATGATAGCAATGAAGTAGCAAAAGTAGAATAGATTAGCCACTCACAATCTTTTTTTATTCAGTAACGATTTAAACATATTGATAAGCTCCAAGTAAGCGGTGGGCGTGACGTAATTGTATCTTTTGACCCTGAGCAGGAACTGGCGCGTGAGCTCCTGCGTGTCCGTGTGGAACACCTGGCACAGCTTGATGGCAGTGTCGCGCTCCAAGTCCGTCAGCTCTACGTCTTTTAAAAATCGTGTTGCTACCGCAAGCAGGGCATCCGGTGGCCATTCCTCGTAAGAAAATATATTTATGTCAATCGCTAAAAGCTTCAATTCTCAATTGGAAAGCGTCATCGGCCATTAAATCTTACATCAAAAGTATGCAGTCGGTAAAATACCTGGAACCAGTCAATGGTACAGCAATTTACGAGTGAAGGAAACTTTCTTATGCGCGTACGCAGTGAGGTCCCGGCGGGTGACATGGCCAGCACGATGTGCAGCTGGTCGCGCACTATCGACACGAAGTATGCATACAGCGCTGTCGGACTACCGTCCGTTTGCAGTGACTTGTCGCGTTGACGATCAATCTAAAGCCAAATTTACTGCATATAAACAAGTATGTTCTTAATGGCCTTATAAAGGGAACAATAAAAAAAAATTAAATACCACTCGCATCTTCTCACACAATTCTGCTTTTTCATCAGCACCGAAAATATTTGGCACTTCTCCGGAGTTGAGCATGTTGTTAACATCTTCCAAAAATCCTTCTTCTTTGATCTGTTAAATTTAAATTAAATTATATTTACAAATTAAACTTTATTTTGATTAATCCATCCAATATATTTACCTGTGACTCGATAAATAAGAAAACCATATGTAAATCTGGTGTGCTTGACTTCTTAAGCAACGTTTTTAAATCTTCACGCCATTCGTTCTTGCCGTACGTTCTACTCATTTCAACCTGTGTACAAAAATGTTCTGTTACAATGTATCTATTGAGACACGTATGTACTGGATCACTACTAACAGACAGATGTGTGGCAGGGTACCTGGAACAGGTCGTACTCGTTGATGTGCGCGGCGAGCCGCGTGAGGGACTGGCGGCCCGAGCCGCCGAGCCCGACCAGCAGCGCGTGCGAGCGCGGCTGCGTCAGCACGCGGCAGATGCGCGACACGTGCTCAATTGCAAATCTGTATAAATTGATAATGTATATATTTAAATTTTTCAATGGTGGCTTTGCAACAACCATTTAGACCACTAAATGTAGAAATACAAAACATAAAGATACCATATAAGATCAGCAGTCATGCAAATTTACCTGAAGAGCACAAGGTTCATAGGTTTTTTGGACATGTTATTAAATTCAACGAGGAAAGCATCTACGGTCGAGGTTAGATGCTCCATGTTGACAGTCTCCATATAAAAGCGGGTGTCCACTTTCGGGTTAGCAAAGTCACAGTATATCAAATTCCGGAGATGTTGGTCCGTTATCTGTGGAAATAGGTATCTGATTATTTACCTTAACATCCACTTATAGCTTAGATATCAAACTAATAAAATAAATCATAGCTCTAGCCTTATCCTTAGCATTGCTGAGCAGTCGTGACAGCATCACGTCAAAATTATCATTGAGATGCAAGGCAGTGGCCTCACGCAGGCATCCGACCAGCCAATGTCGGTCGTTCTCCTCCACAAGTCGGTCTGAAAACACTCGCAAACACTCGTGCACCCATAGCCGCTTCATTGACTGCGCGTCCGGAGTCACTTCCGGAACGGATAGTAGCACCCCCAGGATCACTCGAGAGAAGTCCCGTAAATTAAATGTGTAATGGGATTTGGCAGGCGTTGGCAGTAAATTAATGCGACACTGCTTGTATACTTCCAATGTTCCGAAAACTATTTCCTCGATACATGGGTCAAACTCCTTGGAGAATCCTCTAAAAGAAAACTTGCTTGATTAATATCGCAAATTGCCTATAACGTCACTGGCTATATTATTCTGAGACCTTACTCACCTGGTGTCAAGATGCCACAGCATAATCCTACTGAATATAACCCGAAGGGCTTCATCTTCAAACTCGTCGATACAGTAAAAGGCAAAATGCCGTGAGAACCTCGGTGTAATTAGTTTAGCACCTGGAGTCGGTTTGCCCATTGCACACATAAACTGCATTGGAAAAAAGCATTAAACACCAAAATATAAGTATTTGGGACGCAGATCTAAGGAGTTGTTCCATTTGTTATTCACCTGCACATCGATGAGGTGCATGGGCAGGTTGGTTTTGCGGTCGTACCAGAGGCCGAGGTCGATGCCCTGGCGCAGCACCTCGATGGGCGGCTGTGCGCCGTACGTCTCCGCCTGCGGCATGCTCACGTCATCTACGAAGATCACTGAGTAGCAGCCGATGGGCGGGCCAAACACACCTGAAAAATTTTTAAATCCAGCTAAGTCAGTAAATAGTTGACACAAAGGGGGAGTATAGTTCATCCTTACCCTTTCTCCGTTTATCCAATTTACCCATAATTATATCTTGGGTTTGATTACAGTTTGTTTGCGCTGAGAAAGCCATAATCAAGGCTTTGTATACTTTTGTATCAACTCTTTTTACTAGATAATCCTGAAAAAAATTACTTATCAAGTAACTGCAAAAAACCTAGTCAGTAACTAGATTTTTCAGAAAAAAGCCTTACAATAATGTACGATGATTTGCCAGTGCCAGTGGGTCCAACCATCATGACCGCTTTTTGGTGAGTTACCATAAGCTGGAAGAGCGCTAGGTAGCGAACGCTATCCAAGGTTGTTACTAAGATTTGATTTGGTGGAGTGTCTCGACTGATGGGCGGCGCGGATAGCACGTCATCTTGCCACGGTTTCCATTTCCCTTTACCCTATAAGAATGAAGGTATAATTGGTATATTTAGCAAATAAAAGGATGGTGGTCATTCGGCATCCGCCTTATTTGCTTTAATGTGGTGAAGGAATACTATGGGTAAGTATTTAGTAATAAACTGAACTGTTTCAACACATTTTAGTACTTACTTCTTTAATATACCGATAGTCATAAACTAACCCATCTTTTGGTATAATAAATATATACTGTTTTTCTGGTTTGGCTATTTCTTTGGGGTAACCTAATACCTCAATGATCTGAAATAAAACAGTTAAATAAGTGAATGTTTTACATGAACAAAGGTTACATTTTTAAAATAAGATTTACCTGTTCTGGAAATTCTTTTTCTAGTAAACCTCTGAACAACATGTCGAACTTGGGTCTACTATCACCTTCCAGCGTTGCGCCAATAGACCAGATGCAGGAAAAAAAGAAAACGCCCTAAAAAAATAGTATAAGGGTAACAGGTGCTACAAAAAGCTTACCGAATATTCCCTTACGCATTTCAACTAACCGTACCTCAAGCTGAGCTCTTATGTCAAGATCCGATAATTGTTCGAGATACTTTTCATCGAGGAAGTCATCCATAAATGTATCATATAGACTCATACAAGCTGTAATTAAATTACTTCTGGACGTCACGTACATTTGCTGTAAACAAAAAGAACCCACTAAATTTGAAATATAAATGATTCTCTTTCTCAAGAACCAAGGAATAGTTAATAATCAGACCAAGATCCACGTATCCACAAAAATAAGTACTTATTAGATATGTAAATACCTTAACTTTCCCAGATAATTCTACAAGCCATAGTAAAGGTGACATGAATCGATTAAAAAGATTTTGGATGTGTTTTCGGTTGACGCTATGCAAAGTAGCTGGTAGCATATTAAGCCACGAATCTATCAAGCATTTCCAGCCGAGGCCCTTAGGCTCCATGTAAATCATGCCACACCGGGATACCTGATAAAAAACAAACCATTAATTACATAATGTCCCTTATAATTACACCAGATTTAAAATGTACTGAGGTTGATTTGTTGAATTGCAAACAGTAGATGACTCATTCAACATCTCCGTACTCACGGTAGCTGGGGAAGCAGCCTCCAAGTCCATAGGTTCGAAAACCAGGTTAGTGGTGGGTGCCAACTGAATGATCTCGCCGCTCATCAGACACAGCTTCTTGTTATCGTCCAGCACAGTGTTCAAATTTTCTATCCAAATAGCATCCACGGGACCGTCAAACACGAGCCACTTTCTGCGTTAACAAGGGTGGCAGCTTTATTTATGTGGCGGCATCATAAGGCATACACTTATTAATAATCAAATTAATTGAATTGAACCTGTTATCGTTCTGGGATACAGCAAAAGCTCTGTAGCTAACAGCGAGGATACCGTCGGACCACTCGTGAGACACGGGGTCGAACTGACCATACAGCTGGCCCATCGTGATTGACTTTGGATTTATCACTGTCCACTCCACTGCGTTCTCAGCCATAAGACCCTAGATGGAATGAAACAAATTTCGCAAAAGACATTGGTCAGTTATTATTTTGTAGATACATTTTTCTAGCCAATTTACCTTTTCTGAAACCAATCCCAAAGCATGACCAAGTGCATGGTAACATTTCGTCTTTCCAGAAAATGGAAAGCCGACCAACATGAGACCGTGGCGCACAAGGATCATCTCGTACAGCTGGAGCACCTACAACATACACGTTTTATTATTAACCTGTCAAACAATAACATGCATATAACTCATCAATAGTAGGTATTTCAATAACCAGTATTTCTTACATTACCTTTTCAATGAAGAAGTCATTAGGTTGCAAATTTAGTGGTACACACACTTCTATGAGACTTGCCACTAAATGCGGCAATCCAGCGAGAGGGAGTGGAAGCCCAGGGAACAAGTCCCCAATAATACCCTGAAATTTCAAAACAGGTTTTTAATTTATGAGATACAGTTGATTATTAAATATACTCAGGACTTCAATAAAGATACGAACCATAAACAATGGCACGTCGTGTTCGAGAAACTTGGGCAGATTGACGTCTTTAATGGAGCGCAGTAAAATGAGGTCCTCATCTTCGTCGGGATAGCGCAGCTTGAGGGCACCAGCTGCACGCAGCACTGATTTTACAGCTCGCATACCTGGTATCAAGAACCCGTCATAATTTGTAGACTGAAGTTTAGAAATTCGAATCACAGAAGACTGTTCGTCTGAATAATTACCATAATCGTAGTGGCTCTGCGATGAGAGCTGCTCCGAGCACAGCTTGTAAGTGGCGACGATCTTGACGGCGAGTGGCTTCGCATTCAGATACCCAAACGCGTACAACTCTATCTCAGAAATCAGCACATAATCCGGCACCATCATGGCCACCGAGCGGAACAGCGCCTACGTTACACAATATGTAATGTCATGACGTTAAAGTTCATAATAGTACGAAATACTTCGATAACTTTAGACGTCTTACCTTCAAATTATCGGGCAATTCAGATCGTCCAGCATACCCAGGATTCATAGTTATAAAGACAGCACAAGACTTGTCAAGCTGGAGCATTGTGCCCTCAAATAGCAGTTCCGTTGATCCGGAGTTGATACCACGCTGGATGGAGAGGATCTGCTGTGCCACCACGGACAGCACCTCCAGATCGATGCGGTTGAACTCGTCGAAGCACGACCAAGCGCCGCACGATGCTAAACCCTATGTATCATAGGAATAGCTGCTAATACCTTTATTTGCTAATTTTATTAATCTTTTAGACGGTAAGAACATACCTTAAAGAACTTTCCAAGCGCAATATAGTCAAGGCCGTCGGAGCAATTGAATACCACGCACTGTTTAGCCACAGCCTTAGCTAAATCTTTCGTCGTTTCAGTTTTACCTGTTCCCGCAGGCCCTTCAGGAGCACCACCTGTAGCATGAATTGTTGTATGTTACCTATATGATTTTTAACCGACCTTATACGCATATTTTAATTGTATTTACCTAAATTCAAATGCAGAGCTCCAAATAGCGTTCGGAAACACCTATCAGTTAGCGGAGTGACGACAAGTCGGCCTGTGTTGCCGAGATACTCGTACCCATACATCAGCTGCGAGTTGATCATGCGCGTTGCGATTTGCATCGACAAATCTTCCTCTTGTTCCTGTGAGCATTTTTCTTTTATAAGTTGGCTGCAATAACTAAATTAGGTACTTTATTAAGTTAGCTGCAAAAACTACATTTAATCATTTTACCTCCCAATAGTAACGTATCTGTGAGAGCCAGTTAAAATCGTTATCGTGTTGCACGTTACATTCTATAAGTAACATCAGCGTATCTCTAGCGTGTACATCCAACACCACCAACGCTCCTGAAATGATGAGATCATATTATTAAATTAAAATATTTATTTCGTACAATAAAAAATATTAATAGGATTGAGTGTGACCCTCTCACTAGACCTGAGTGAGGGTTCATCGTGAGGGTTCATATAACCTGTCTGTTACCTTTTCTTTTACTTAGCCATATTATTTCTGCCTGCAATTAATTTAATTTGCCCAGTCTTAGAAATTATATTGTTTAGACCTCAGAAAATGTATAACGATGTATGTTCATTAAAATTGCTTAAATTTAACTTGCCCAATGTGATCCTATTCTGTAGACTCAGCTCTCCACGCACTAAATCCACAATTTTCGATATCTGAAAATTGCATTTATCCCAATATTTTCTCATAGCAGGTACGTTAATATGAATCGCTTCCGTTACTTCCGATGTCCAAAACGTCATTGCTATGCACTGGACCTGTACCAAAGACAGTGTGTTAAACATATTGAACCTTAGGTCTATGATACAAGATTGATTTAAGTATACTAACAGCTTGACCGGGCCACAATAGCACCCAATTTTCACGTGGTTGTAGCGAATACGCGTCATAAGATTGGGCTACCGCATGGTGGACTGATGCCTTCATTGCTTTTTCTAACTCTAAGAGCCATTTTTCAACCTGTAGCATTATAATTAGATTAGCTGGTTTGAAAAAAACAAATACATAATTCCTTAATTAGTCAACTTTAATATCTTTGTATTCTGTGGTGTAACTTACCTGACCTCTGGCGGCCGCTGTATTGATGGTCATGGTGAGTAATACAATTTCTCCCTCCGATGATCTCATGTGTGTTACAACCATATCTTCAGTGAAAGTTAGTTTTGCAATACCCTCATAACATTTCTTAAGATGAGGCTGCACACTACGAAGAAAAATGACACATGTTTTATATCGAATAATAGACGTCACTTCTTAGTAAATACATGAGCTATAAGCCTACCGCATCGGATCCTTCGTCTCCGACAAGATCTCCAGGAGCTCGTCATTGGATAGGAAGAAGAACCGCGGGAAGTAGAGGCGTTTCTTCTCCAAGTATGCGTTCAAGCCGCGCTGTACCATCTCCAGCAGATTATTAGACTTCTTCAATCGATCCAACATCTTCTCTATCGTAATCACATCAAGCACACGCGGCTCGGAAAATGCAGCTTTCATAATCTCACGCCACATCTGTTAATCCGTTATTATAGTTAATATTTTTTGCTATATTATATTAAATTAGATATATACCGATCAAGCGGCTATCATATTATGTGGTCCAACCTTATCAACAGAACTGAATCGCCGTCCTTCTTCCGGAATTTGCTGTTGGATATCGGGAGAGGAAAATATAGGTTCTAAGTACATCCACGTAGCTTGAACCTTTAACCATTCGTCTAGTATCTCTTGTAAGAGGACCAGTTTGCCTTCCCAATCACTGAAAAAAGTAATTAGATAAGCACCTAGCATTTCTTATACCGACCAGTAATGTATAATTTATGCTGGAAGGACAAAAGATCTTACTAAATAATCTCTTCAAATGGCTTAATATAAGGCGAATTTTTCATCGTCTGAGTCTTGACAATGTGGTCATCCAATAAAAGTTGTATTTCATCAACGCTTGACAAAATATAGGTTCCAGTGTCTCTGAAAAAAATAGATACATATATATATTTTTACAACTCTCAGTTAATTCTTCATGACTTACATTAATTTTCGATTACATGCAACTAAATTATTTTTATTTAATTATTACTCATATTACAAGAACCACTCACTTGTAAGGTAATATTTCAAATCTGAGATCAGCCCATTCCTTCATCATCTTGTCCAATGTCTTCTCAAGGTTGTTCTCTTTGGTGGCAGCTTCCGATATGCTCTCAAACTTTTCGATGTAGTCCACTAGATTGAAATCAATCACCTTCTCTAAGCTCAGTTCGTCATCTACGACAATTGGAAAGCCGACAATCTCTGAAATCCTTTCCCAATGTCGAAGCTTCATTCCAGGATTGCCCAGAGTTTGTATGATTGGCATGTTTGTCTTGAAATTATCCATGGTTTCTCTAATTAACAAAATAACTTTAGAGGGATCACGACATTATGTTTTGCCTACTTATAACATTATTGTCGTAAAATAAATATACACATTATATATCAAAAATATCAAATATAAATATATCAAAAAATACCTGATAGAGACTGCCAAGGTATGGGTGTCTGGAACTTCCTGGAATTGTTTCTCCAGCTTATATACAATCTTGTAGTAATAGCTGACATCACCTTCTATGTCTTCTGGGTCAAAACTGCCGACCTAGCAAAACATCAACTTATATTTATGACAGGATAAAGAGGTACTGCGTTAAAATAGGATAAATTACTATGTTTACTTACCTTAGTTTTCATCCATGTGTGATGCTTCTCAAGGAAATCATATCCTGCATCAAAGAGTTTCTTGAATGGCACAAGTCTATCAAACACTGCCTTTCTCTTGGGGTACTGCGATAGTTCCCAGCCAAAAGATGATTCTTCTTCGTTGAACTGATCAATCTTAGTAAGAGCATTTGATAATCTGGGTATAACAAAAAAAATATAATAAAATAAAAAAGTAAACTAGTCGTCCTTATTTAGATGATATGATGGTCGTAGCATTTCTTACTTTTCGTCCAAAATGCGTGCTCGGGTTACATATTTCGGCAGCTCACTGATTTCTCCCCAATATTGCACTTCCTCACATTGAGTTTCGAAGATATCCAGATCATCAATAAACTTAGCAATTCGCACCTATATAGGTATTCAACAAACGTTCAGTTAGTATTAATTATACAAAATGTATGTACAATTTAACTAAACTAAGTATTAATTTACCTTCAAAAGTTCCTGATATTCTATTTTCTTTTGATCACATATGACCTTTGATTCCTCTATGATACCGGGCATACGAGCATACCTAAAAGATTAAAGACAATGTAGCCTCGTCTATAAATTCAAATTTTTCTCATGAAGTCGAAAGATCTTACCAATGAAACGTCTGATTATTAGCCTTCATCTCCAAAGGTGTGAAGGTAGTATAGTCTCCAAGAAAAATAATGTATCTCATGACGTTACGCAGTTTGTCCTCCATCTCAGTAAGAATGGTGTCCATCACCTTTTTGACGTACGCGATAAGATCCATAAGCGCTGCTGTGTCTGGCGGCGGCGTGAGCAGCGTGTTGGCAATGTTCGTGTATTCGTCGTAAATGCTAAGTATTAGGAATCGAATATCAGCTTGTTGCACAAAGGTATGAAGAAATATTCATAATATCACATCGTATAATTTCGACGTATAGACATACAGATCTATTTAGATAATACCTACTCTATAAGAATGTTTATAGTACAAGACCAAAATTAGCACTCATAACATGTATGTCACTAATGTGACTATTAAAAAATAAATAATAAATCGTTTATTTCAACTACAAACAGTACAAATAGCAACGATTGTGGCCTTCTTTTGGGTATTGAAAAAATACTTGCGCCAGAAGACTTCGCTTTTCCATAACAATCTTCCGGATTTGTATGATTAGACCACATAAATAAGCTTAAGGATAAATAAAATACAAAACAAAAGAATCTTAGTTGAATAAACGTACAAAATAATAATGATCATGATTGTCTAGTTGTAGCAATGATCACACTTTACCTTTTGATCATTGCTTGATAATCGTCTGTCATCCTCTTCAACAATCGATTGGCGAGCCTGGTTGCAGCCGCGCGCAAAGAATTTATTAGCTCGCCCCTCTGCATTTGAAATATACCAATCACAATAGTTCCTTCTAGTTTTGAGGGGATCGCACGAGCTATCTCGACAAATTTTACAGACTCTTCGCAATATTCTTCGAACGTTTTCTCTGGACGAGCATTTATAAATGATTCCACTTTACTTAAAGACTGCAACATAAATAGGCACGCTATTGATATAAACTTCGGATAGCATGTGTGTATGTTAACAAAAGACTAAGAGATGATTAACGTACTTGTCCGTTCAGTAAACAAACGTAATCATCGAAATCTTGAACCCTCAACTCAGGACCAATCCTTTGGTCTGATATCAAATCCGCAACATTTTTTTTATAGTTTTCTACGAGACTACTGTCAATGATTGGCTGAAAATAAACCCAAATCATTGTACCATATTTTGGGATGATTATCGGACATTATTCAGTTTTACCTTAGATACTGTATGCGTATTGTTATTACCTTAAGCGTTCCTCTTGAAGGGCACATGTAATCCTGATACAGCAGTGTTTCCAATCTAGGAGCCTGTCGGCAGGCGTCTATTAGGTAATCGTATAAAAGGTTCAGCTGGTCTCTGAACTGCTTAAAGCTAGGCTCAAACTCTATCGCCTCATTTTGGAATGTTAAGTTTATAATGAACCCTTGATTACTGCCCTGCAATTAAATAATCATTAGACTTTTAAAAAAGAAGATTTACAGGTAGATATTGTAATTCGCATAACATATAATGCGTATTATAATTTACCCCAACATCCATAATGTAGTCGGTATATTCCTTCATTGATTTCAGGCATAGCGTTTGAAGATTGAAAGTCATAATACAGGCCAAGCAATTATAAAAGTGTCTCATTTTTGACACTTGTTTAGGTTCGGGTATCAGTTTCTTTTTGTTGCCCTAAAAGTGAACAGACGATGATTAAGTATCTCAGAAGAAAAATTATTGCAAACCACAAGTTATATCTCAGTACTACCTGAAGGAACACAGCCTGTACTGTGGGGATCCATTGATGTACAAGTACGTTGCCAGCAGCTTCGATGTGCCTCTTACAGACGAAGCAAAAGTCTAGTAGCTCATACGCCTCCTTGGTCGTCATGATGTCCTTCATACTTATCAACCTCAAATCACTGAAACAGCCAAATCACTAAACACCGCATATTTTATCATGCAAAGTTTGCCCCTTGCCAGGTGTACAGGAGGCACGGTCACTACCAACTTTGATAACCGGGTTATCTAAATGTTAGAATAGTTGTTGAAGTATATTGATGACTTACTTGAATTGCTTCCACCATATCTGCAACACCTGCGCAATACAAGGGTTGACGCTGTGCAGATTCTTTATCAAGTAATTGCGTGCGTTTGCATACCGAAGCCTCCAAGCGTCGTCTTTCAAAGCTAACTCTCGCTTCAAGGGTGTATCTTCGTCTTCTGTTGATTCCTCCTATCGTCATTTAAAACTTAATTTTAGCTGGAAACTGGGTAGCACTTATTTTTTTAATTCAACAATTTTATCACTTTAAAGTAAAGTGTTTACTTTAAACCTGTGTGTACACAGGTAAAGTGTTTCATATTAGCGGGGGTCGGAGAGCCGTTATTCTGTTCCTACACAAGTATGGCTAGACTCGGTCTTAAGATACTGTGGTGTAAATATAAAGTAAACGAACCGTATTAGGATCCTTTAGAACAAAATCGACGATGGCCTTCTTCATGCTCATCATGAAATCTTCGCGCATTTCATCGGTACATGCAAAGAGGGTGTCTTTCCACTTCTTAAGTTTTATAGATAGTAAATTGTGGACTCTGTAGAATAACATCACCACATAGGAACGCATTACTTAATTTGATAATGATAATGAAGTCTAAAAGGGTACGTCAAGAGATCTTCGTCTTCTTTATGATGAGAATTAGCTAGCTTATACGTTTACCTCTATAAATATGCCCTTAGATAATTATTTTACTACGTCGCAAATTTACTACAATCCCAGTTATCCAGAAACTTTAAGCGATGATTTCTATTCTTCTTCTCTTCTTCGATCTTACCTACTTGATAATCTTAATTTTTATTATTAATAATAAAAAAGACATCAAGCTTCAGAATTGCTCGAAGGAGTTGGCAAAAATGCACTGTTATAGAGACACATTTGCTCAATGTTTTTGTTCCCGTAGTAGAAAGGGACGAGCACATTGCCATTTACATACCTAACGAGCCAAGGTAACACAGTTGAATAAGTCGTTGTTATAGTTGAAGTAACAATCACGATGCCATTGTCATTGCATTTAAATTGAATTGTTTTAGCTGACATGGAGCCCACACTATATGATTTATAATTGCTGTTTTCATGGAATCAAAACTAGGGCCAAACATGAGGTGCACCGAGGCTTCCTTACCTAAGTATAACTTTGTTGTCCAAAGGTGCCACGTGTATAGTATCTATTCCGTAACGTAAATAGTAATAGTAACGCAGCTTGTTCTTCTCTTCATCAGAAGGTATGGCGTCTCCGGCCTCATCGGGTGTGGACTGGCATATCAGGTTCACCAGTTTAAGCCGGAACTCTTCTCGAGCCTTACGCATGGCTGTGTAACTTTGCATCACTGGAAATGTAAGTTTAACTAGTTATACACCTACTCAATAATATATATAAGATCGGGAGAATTTATAGAAGTGTGAATTTGTTTGTAATGAAATTACAGAGGCATTTAGTCGCCGAATACCTAAAATTGTCAGACTCATAAGCTAACAAAAAAATGCACTAGACCTCCTGATCTTTACACAAATAAAAACATTACTAGGGAGCTTATAAAATAAATATGTTCGGTTACCACTTGATTTTCGCCGAACAGGACCAGCAGCCTTGGCTGCTTGAATTTTCGCAGCTTTCGATTTTGGAGGAGGTAATTTCAAAAGTTCCTCCGGGAGAGAAAATAACGGTCTTGTCCGAATTTGAAAATCATCAGGCATTTTAATTTTCGGGATTTTGGGTAGCTTAACATCGGAAGTAGAAGGGGAGGGCTGGCCTTTTTTCCGATTTGGCTTGTTATTTCTCTGCATTTTTGTTTTCTGTGAAAATAAGTTTTGCCTAGTTATGATCAGTAGAATTTTTCTAACGCTTGATTTATATGAGGACACTTGCTACTTGTACTAGCGTGTTATTACCGAGCATAAGCGCGAGCCGGTGTGAAGTTACAAAAAAGATACGTTTATTTGCTCTTGATCAGCAGTAAGTAAACTAAAAAATAACTCATGAAACTACTATATTTTATATACAAGCGACTCAAAAACTGAAGTATCTATGAGACTACTTACATCTAATTGAACTACACATAATCTAGAGTACCTACGCAAATAGTTGTAATACTGAGAACGCGATGGTTTGTAGCACTAACTAAACGAATTTATTTTATGCTGTTTGGCTCGACTGATTGTCAATGTCAAGTGAACTACTATACTATAGTACCTATATTTATTCGTCGTAAGAAAATTGAGCTACAGTATAATTACTACACAAATAAGGAAACAACTTATTAGGGTTATTTTGCTAATATTTTACCTTTAATAGACCGACACAAAAAGGTTAGTAATCAATGTTTTCACTTTTAGGTTAGCACACAATTTCTATATTTGTACCACTGCTTACATATAAAGGATAAGTAACATTTACAACGAAATGGAAGTACCTTTTATCAATAACTCAAATGTCCATCAATCAGAATATTGTTACCGTTGGTTACTGTCAGAAATCAATAATTTCTCCATGACAACAAAAGCTGATCCTCATTTGTTTTGTATTTTAAAACAATACTTTTTTTAAGTAAGCATGTTTTATTGTTTTTATAAAAAAAATATCTTAATCTGTCTATGCAATAGCTGCACGGCGATCGCCGGATTAATTTCTCTGTGGCAATAGCTCTCTACCATAGCCCAATATTTTGTAGGTTACTTATAGCATCGGTGAATGAAGCTCAAAATTGAATCTTATTCAAAGGTAACTGATACTAAAATAATTAATAGTGAGGTTATCAGATACTAATCCAAACACAACCATGCTATATCATAGCTATAGAGTTGTTTGGCCTTCATTAAGAATAAAGGATTCTTTCCATCTTGCTCAGATGATGTCATACTACATAGGTATCTTCACAGTACACTCGCGCGCCGTTAACTCGCAGAATAATCTCTAATTATTTAATATTGTTTTTATAATTACCAGATTCAAAGTGTAAATGGAATATTGATTTTTGTGAGTGCAATTTTATGCTTAAGACTGCTTCTGATCTGTATATATTTCAATTATATAATCTAAATAGCTGGTGAATGTGTTGATTCTATTAACTATTGCCTGAATTCAGTAATGAGCTACATTATTTAAACATTAAGAAAGGATTTTTTTTTGTTCGTAATAAAACAATATTTTATCAATAATTCCAGATGATATTACAGCTAGTCCGGCGGCTTCATACTGGCCCAGTGTGCAGGGCGGCTGAATCCTCACTGCTTGCTAAACTCAGGAAAAAGACTGGCTATACTATTGCCAATTGTAAAAAGGCTTTAGAGATGCATAACAATGATTCTGAAAAGGTCAGGTATTATACAAAATTTTTATATCATGTTGATAATTTAATATATACTCATCAACTAATCCTTACTATTATTAAACTTTAATTAGGCTGTTTGTCTATTAAAGATATTAAAAAGAAATTGCAATATGCTTTTGAGATATTTCTAAATCCAAAATAAATATAATTTTTAAAATTATTTGCGTGTTCAAGCATCTAATAAAAACAACAAAACTATATATCAATGAGTATTAGCAATTGGATAGCTAATGGTATGAATCAAAAGCTGGGGCACATATCCTCATGCTATGTCAAGTTGCTGATCAAAATAAATGGTAGTGCCAAAAGCATTAGCAAAAGTTACATCACAAAATAAAAAAGAAAGCATTAAAATTAAATTAAATTACTTTATGTATTACTTCATCAAAAAGGCAATAAGGTATAATAAGGTTTTTATGTGAAGTTATTTATAGCTGTGTATTAACAAGTTATCTAATCATCGTCTTAATATAGCTAGTATTATACTACATTAATATGTCTAAAATCTTAATTTTATATTACAGGCCGAGACATGGCTCAATGAGCAGGCTCAAGCGATGGGATGGGCAAAGGCCACCAAGCTGGCAGGCAGAGCTGCCCTCCAAGGCCTCATTGCTGTCAAGTTTGACAAAAGCCACGGTGCCTTGGTAGAACTCAACTGTGAAACGGACTTTGTTTCAAAAAACGATAAGTTTCAGAAGATGATCGAAGATGCCACTATTGCTTGTTTTAAGTTTGCTCACACTCATTTGACAGCTAAAGGGCCAATTACAAAGGTATTGTTTCTTATATGGTCTAGTACTTAGTAGAGTAGTATTTGCAATAGGTTTATTATTTTATCTTTCTTGTCTATGGTCTTCTCAAGGCATGATTTTATTATAGTCCAAGTTGACAAAAGTTGGGCATAATGTGACAAGATGTACTAAGTAAATTAACACATAGGGCATCAATGATGTAGATCTTAGATTTAATCATACAATTTAGGAATATGACTACTATAAATAAGTTTATTTTAAAAACATACTTTTGTTAAGCTGTTGGACGTCCATAATAAATAAATAATCTAGGACCTACAGGATGATTTTTTCGAGTGAGTGTTGATAGCCAAATCCGAAACTATAGGGATTAGCTAAAATTGCTTAAAGGGCTCTCGAGAGTGAGTATGATGAAAACTAACCAGGAATTGAACATATTGATTTGAAAAAATCACTCTGGATCATTGCACATACCTGTTTTCCTTGATCTATTTTAAATATTTATGATACTTTAATATCCCCTTATGCTGTAAGAAGCAATTTAAAAAAAAAAATTATGTTGAGCCTTCACCGCTAAAGAACCTAGGTACCTATAGCGTAATTTATATGTATATTGTGCCGCAATGTGTGATTATTGACATTGAAACTAATTTAAATTTTGTATTATATATTTTCAGATGGAATTAGATGGTGAGCAACTAGCGAACCTGCATACAGAGGGTGGCAAGAAACTATCGGATGTGCTTGCACTATTCATCGGCACTGTCGGAGAAAACGCCGTTCTCAGACGCGCCGAGTGCTGGAAGGCTAATAATAATGACGTGAAAATCTCCGCGTACACGCACCCGGCACCCGCCACAGTGACCGACTACTCCGCCGGCAAGTACGGCGCCTTGCTCGCCTACAAACAAGCTCCCGACACCGAAGATGTTGGCAGACAACTTTGCCAACATATAGTCGGTTGCTCCCCAAGAAATATTGGTGACAAACACAAGGACAAGCCAGCCAAGAACTCTGACGACGAAACGTGCCTCATTTTCCAGGAGTACCTACTGGACCCCTCATATACGGTTGAGGAGGTGTTGGAGCAACACAAGGTTGAAGTCATTGATTACGTAAGATTCTCGTGTGGAGAAGCCGTTGAAGCGAGCTTGCCGGGCGTGGAGAAGCAGCCATTAGACACAGTCCAAACCTTACAGTGAATAAAAGTAAAAGTTATGGCCATGTTATAGCGCGTGCCGGCTATTTTAAATAGTTGCAGCATTTTTAATTTATGTTAAACAAAATCTGTAGCTCATAGTAATGTTATATTTTTAAGGAATAAACAGCTTAAATACTTTATAAATTTCATTTATCAAATTTAATTGTTATAAAATATGAAATAAATATTCTTTATTATCATTTTCTATGGGACTCTGCGTGAATCACTTCCTTCATTTTGGCTTTGCCTTTCCATAGGAACATTCTGCAATCCTTTTTCCAGAACATGGCTATATGATTTGGTTCAAAACAGTAGCCATGATAGCTCAGTACTTCTGGCGAGACGACGTGGAGCGCCAGTGTCTTCTGTTCTCTCGTTCTGAAAGGGCCGGTTGTGGCCGGCCGCAGGAGACACCCGCACGGGCATACTGCGGCTATCTTCGGCCCTGACATCACGTTCATTCTGTTACATAAGTTCATTCTTTGAAAATTCCCACATAATCTCAGTTCTTCGACTGCCCCGGTGAACGACTGGGTGGCTCTTAGTGCGAGGGGTCTCGCGCTCTGATTTTCAGGATTATTTCTGAAGCCGACCGTTGACAATGATTTCTTGGTAACGTTTGGACTATCTTCGGGACTTCTGTCCTCAAATTCGCTTTCTTTATCAGAATTATCGTCTGTGTACATGATTGCCTTTAAAAATTTAATTTCGAAATACTACTAACACAAATTTGAAATGACAATTGCCGTCGTTTGTTTCCCGCGCTTCAAGGATAACAGAAACCGTCCAGATGATAAATATTAATTTATGAGAATTATCAAAAAGGTTGCTTTCAAATTTTGAATGATTTTATTATTTTTCTTTATTTATTACTTGCAATATAATCAAAAACATTTAGCAGAAACCTATCTCCTAGACTTAAAAGTATCGTGTTCATTTCTTATATTTACGCGAATACTATCTACACATTGAAATAAAACATATTTTATGTTTTTACGTTTCGTTATGTAGGTACATTGTATCTACAAAATCTGTAAAATAAGTTTTACTTCAAAGTATGGTGTACGTACATTGGTACGTTGACCCGTAAGCCATTACCACGCCAAGCAGGTATTTTTCAGTAAAATTCGCCCATTCAATTTTGTGAAACAGATTTTCGGCTATCCTTCCATCCTATATGTTGACCGGGTTTATAAGCTGTCACCATGCGAAGTTTTATCAAAATTCGTCCAATAGTTTTCCCGTGATGCGAATTTGATTCGGCCTGTGTCGAATATAATGTCCCATTTTATATTTCTTTTTCAAAACGTCTATCGTACGGTCACGACCAATTAAGTCTCATTACACGAATAAAGACGATTGTAGGTACTTTACCCACTGTCATATATTGCATCGTTCTAAACGTGCTCTAAAATATATACGTTCTCTACCATATCAAATCAATTCATGGTCGCGTCATTAGCAAAGGCGTAGCTAGTACTGATGCAGATAGGTTTAACACAGACATAACGGTAAGCCTTTATAGCGTAAAAGTTTCTACAAATGACACTCAAGATTTTACTGACTATTCGAGAATAATAAGTAGGTACATTATATTGATTTCTTATATTTGCGCGAATACTACCTACCCATTGAAATAAAACGATGAGGGTACCCCAGTTCAAACTATGACACTAGGACGTCAACCACCTCAGTCAGTCCTCCCTTACCATGGTTGCTGTAAAACAGCCGAAACGCCAGGAACGTAAAAACATAAAATAAACACGATAAAATCCGAAATAAAATGTTTTATTTTAATAGGTTCATTGTTATACATCTAGAATCATATTATATAGGTATTTTTTTTCTTATTGGCCCATTTCTATTGAGACTATGCCCAATACGATTCTGCCAATGTCAACCTCGTAAGCTAAGACACGCAGGAGTGTAAATTATTATCCTAGACAGAATAGTAATTCTAAATTAGATTAAGTACCTACCTACCATTTAAATAAATAGGGCATCCTAAACCCAGTTATGACATACCTGAATACCCCTAACGGTATTATTGTTTCTGTAACTGGACACGACTGTACATGTAACTACCTAAAGTTGACACTTCAATGGGATACAATACTATGTAGGTTTACAGGCAACATATAATGACCGTGTATAAATAACAAAACGAAAGTGAACGTTGAAATAATGTCACAACGAACAAAGCGAGCGTCGGAGCGTGGATCCTGTGGCAGAAACTGGTCCAGCATCATGGCGAATCCCACATCAGTGTGCGTGCAGCTCGGCCCTGGCGCGCCATGCAGTGACTCGCTCCGTGGAGGCTTGACGAACGATATAATTGATAGTGATCCGAACATTCCATGAACATTGCTGTTCAAATGAGAAAGTGAGATAACATTGAATCATTATACCGTTGATGGACCAATATCAGGTGCATTTGAATTATATGCTCGTTTAAAAATAATTTAGATACTTACTTACCTATTATTTAAGCAGTTAAACAATGGGTACCTTTGTACCATTATCGTAAATAGTAGATTTTTTACGTTTCAAATGTAACTTAAGTATAATTTGTAGATCGATAGGTACCAAAATGATTTAATAAGATGCTACTTATGGACAACTACATACAGTAAATAACTAGATCGAAAAATTAACTAATCAAACATTTAAAATGAGCGACGCTCCCCAGAGCGTCTTAAGAATCTTAAGAAATAACACATTGATAAAGACAACCGCAGTAAGTAAGTAATTCCGACACAAAAATGTATCTTATACAAGTTGCCGATAGCTCGAGATGAATATGCGATTGTGGCTTATACAGCCACGCCACACATCAATGCAAGTTTCCGCCAAGACTTTCGCGGGCTAATTCATTCGCAGAGTTTTAAAACATGTAAACTCGAGCAGCGTGAAACAATTTTCTTTTTCTGGTCGAGTTTGTCCGATGGTAGTTAGTCTGTGAGGTGTGTATGGACGTCGCGGTCGCGTCGCCGGAGCTTGGTC
Organism: Pheosia tremula; assembly: GCA_905333125.1. NCBI lineage: Eukaryota > Metazoa > Arthropoda > Insecta > Lepidoptera > Notodontidae > Pheosia > Pheosia tremula. The sequence goes on from HG995397.1 coordinate 3,189,831, forward strand.
TTAGTACACAGCTGTGCCGCGGCGGAGCCACTGCGCGGACCCGAGCGGTTATGGAACTAGTCCGACCCTGATCATCGACACGAAAATGCACATCCTGGAAATCGGAGCCGATCAAGTAAACGAGCCTTCTGTGATTTATGTATATAAACAGTGAAATTGAAAGTGTCGTTAGTTGAACGCGATGTGTCTCATTCTCATCATAATAACTCATGGACTTTATTACAATATGTTTTGTTTGTATTGGTTTGTCTGCATTGAAATCTCTCTATACGTTTTGTATTTTGCCCCATAGTTACCTACGTGCTTTATGTGGGGTATAGTAAAAAAAATCTAACTCAATATTGTTCCATAAGTTCCTTATCATGGGTACCCGCATGAGTGTATGTTTTGTAATCTGTACCTTCTATACAAAATAGTCGTAAAAACTGTATACACCTACCTCCAGGTACATATTTTGCGATCACTTAACTATATCACAGTTTCTAACCACGATTCATAAATAAGCCAATTTAATTAACATTACCCCGAAATACTGTTGTAACGGTTCGCCGCACCCTCAGGTCAACTGTGTTGTGCAGATGACCTATTCTCCATCTTTTGTCCTCCAGTGGGTGGGCGCGGCTCGCCCTTGAGACGCTCCTACTCAGCAATCAGCCCAACCTACTTTTATTGCATATCTGTGATGGGGCTCAACAATCTCTATCATCTATTGTGTGTGGAATCGAGATTGCTTTAGTCATCAATCGATATTATAGTCCACTTTGTGTCCAAAGCCATTCTATATTAAAATAGTACTCATTCGACTGAGCCTAATGGGAAAAAAGGGTCCCGTAAAGTACGTACGTATACCATTAATCTTATAAAATCACTTAGAACCATAATACCTACTACTTATATACTTTTATGAAAAACATAATAAAGTGCGGTTAATTGAATATAAACATAATTTCCCACTTAAAATAAATCCGCATTATTGAGATAATAATAAAATAATAGTTGACTGTAGGTACCTATTTGTGTTATTTATATGCAAATTAAGAACTCTGTTATTCATGGTTCAAGTATTGTAATCACACTTATTGTTTTATTCAGGAGGATGAGGGTGGCAGCGCGCGCGCAGCGGAGGCCGCGTTCCGCACCGTTCCGCGAGACCACACTACATTCCTCATTTGGAGAATTACAGTATGTAGCACTATAATGTAACCCTACAACTAATTTTAAGCTCTGGTATGTTCAATGAGTATGACTAAGCTATACTCCAGTGGCTGACGGAGCCAGTTTCAGACTCCTAAGTTATCCATAGTATAGGTGACTTAGAGCAGGTACCTACGCAGTAAAATGCTTATGTATTCAGATCTATCAGGGCACCTTGAACTTAACAACTATCGGCGGCTATTTCAAGTCATAGAGTAACTTTCTTCTAGCCAATATTTCGGCTAAATCTTATAAAAATATTCAAGTCTTATCAAACTGCGAAATATCATTATATTTTTATGACGCTATAAAATCAAGCAGTTATTAAATGCTGCACTAGTAGCACAGCCGGCTGTGGCAAGACAGCATGTGAAAAAAAAAATATTTTGTCTCTTTCCCTTGTATGAATTAGGAAAGGGAGAGATTCAGTGCTACATAGTCCGTGACATAGGTTTTCTCTTGACCCGCGTGCTAGACCATCAGTTGCATTTGAATATTCGAATCGATCTTAAAAAGCAATCTTAATTCTGAGAGGGAAGAGTCCGCGCCCTCTTGACGTGTTATTTTATACTTGAATGACATTAGAAATAGGCACGTTACTAACGCTAAGTTGTGGGTGAGGCCATGTTCATATCCATTTTATTTCATGGCATCTCATTTCGTAAAGAAAGAAGAAGAAGAAAATTGTTCTCATACTCGATCCATTTAGTTAATATATAAAGCAATCTAAATTCTGACAGCGAAGCGTTATCGGTCTAAAATACATGTAAGTAACCGAAATTACCGACTTATTTAAGAGTAAGGTACCTCAGTTAGTACCTCAAAGTGATGATAAATAAGTAAGTAACTAGTTATACTTATACTTATAACATCTTATTCGGTCTAACAAAAGCGTCCTTGACTTGATTGCGTTTGTAAATATCACGGAATGTGTCTCGTATCACGTTTTCCCCGAAGTAATGCCGAACCGAAATTGACCTATCACGCAAAACCTGCACATTCAATAGCAATTACATTTGATACATACCAACACGCCACGGGGTTCGTAGACACGATAACACGAGTTTCGCTTTCACCCATTCGAAGACAAAAGTTATTATTTAAGTCATCATCTCGGGTGCCCACTATGTTTATTCGCGAGTGTACACTGACTTTTTAATTACGAATGCTGAATGTGAATCCGGAAATAATAGGTTGTACTTTCACATTGTACATGTATACCTACAAAAATGATGCATCGTCGCAGTAGGTACCTAGTTTTTCAAGACAAGTGGCGTATTCTTCAGGTAAACCTAGCTACTTTTTTGTGACTAAGACGAAGAAATAATATTGATCGACCGCGAACAATATATTGTAACAACTAAAAAAACTAAGCTGTTTTTTTGCTGTACACCCTAATTTCGTACTTACGTACACGTGATTTTGCGCTAGATACTACACAAATCGGCTTGGTTTTTTTGTATACATTATAGTTCTTCGTAGACTAATGTACACAAAAATATAAGTGTCCATTAGTCACACTAGTGTGGTGTGGTTGTCACACTAATTTACAATTACATGTGTAAATTAGTGTGACAACCACACATTAGTGTTTAGTTCAGGATAAACCTTTAACAACTACATTAGTACGCTCCTCAACAAATAAGTTATATAGTATACCAAGAGAACTCTATTGTTGTAATGGATAAGGCGTATTGCTGGCCCTGCATTTTATATAGCACAATGTGTTAGTAACGACACTAAAATAATGCGTTATTACCGCTTCCCCAACTCAGCAGTACGTGTGAAAGGTCAAGCAATGTTTTCTCAGACAACACAGCTACTGCCGGATACAATTGCGGTTGCGCTGAATTCTAAAATGACGAAATTGATCTGTAGATCCCAGACAAAGCGTTCTCTTTACATATTTCCAAATCCTCTTTTATATAACCAGACGAATGTAGCACTTCCGGGCTTTTGTATCGTCTTCTTTGCTATACAACTGAGGTTATTACTTACTTACGTATAAAAATCGAAACATAACATTCTATATACGGTCGCTGATCGCCTATATAACACGTAAATGGCGTGTTATAAATAATAATAACATAAAAAAATATTCTGAGAACATTAAATGTATATATAATGTAGGGTAACAAGTACAATAGAAATCACCTTCCTATAATCTTTGCAAATTGTATATCATTAAAGAAAATTCAACTTTCCCCAAACTGCTGTTTGGACTTCATACGATATGTTATTTCAGCTGTTGGATACATAATTTTCATGAGTACAAAGCGACAGGAGAAAGTATGCAGTTGCTTAAAGAATATAAGCGATAAATTACAGTGAGATGCATGTTTATCAACGTCAGATGCGCAAACGCAGCGCAACATGGATACACGCCCGTAAAGCGATTTTATCATCTAGTAACACACATTTTATTTTTTTAATTAGGTATGTAATCCATCAAAATTTTCCACTCATGTTGTCTGCGGTTTCATAGATGTTAAATTGCTCATACTTAGTAATTAATTAGTAACAAGAATAACGGTTTGTCTTTTTTGCGCCGCCTACGTTAATGAGTCCTCTATCCACCACTCACCATCACCCACCTTTACTGGGTAGGATAGGCTGTGCACGTTGACTGTGATGCCTTGCGGACTTTCCGACACACTTTGTTAAGAAAATAGAATTTCTCTAAATCCAATACCGCAGCACAGATATTCTATTACGATTTCAACTCAATCATTATGTTGACTGTCGACTAATATCACATATTTAGTTTTGATAATTTTTTATCCGTTATTTAGCTATTGCTTGAATACCTAGTATGAGACCAGAATACGGTATTCCAGCAAATATCTATACATATAAATAAAATTGGAGTGTCTGTTTGTAATATTAAAATAACAGCTTTTTACTAATTGCATTTGGATGTATACACGTTACCTATACCAAAACCACATTTTTTACAATTTTTGTCTGTCTGTCTGTCCGTCTGTCTGTCTGTCTGTCTGTCTGTTTGTTCCGGGTAATCTCTGAAATGGCTGAACCGATTTTGACGGGAATTTCACTGGCAGATAGCTGATGTAACAAGGAGTAACATAGGCTACTTTTATTTGAGAAAAATAAAATGGATCTCTCGAAAAAAAATTAAAACCAATGTTGCAGCGCTGCGCCTGATTAAAGTTTGATAGCAACAATCTGCAATGCGTCCCGCGGGCTCAGAATGGGCGAGCAGGCTTTTGTCAACGGTTGTCTTTGTTAAATACCACGCGGACGAAGTCGCGGGCAACAGCTAGTATCAAATAATTACAGTATACAGCGAGGAAATGCAGCCAGCATTCTTGCCACCATTCCACGCGGACAAGGTCTTTTTGATACATAGTTTGTTGTCATACTATTTTTATGTTTTTTTTATTTTCCTGTTTGTAAATATTTAAGTAAGTACTGTCATCATACCAAAGCCTAATTCTGATTGTCCTATGTACTATCGGCCAAAGTTCCGCATGACCAGTCTAAAGGCGATAATTGTATACACGGCTCTCGGCCGACACTGCAAAGACAAACGCCCTCCGACCAATAGGATGTGCTAATATCCTTAGCTGTGTGCGTGTGAATATTGTAATGATTTTTAATAATGTGGCGCATGCTATTACTGTAAACTTTGCTTGTGTGTGTGATAAGTTCTTGGAATGTGAAACATGAATGGGAATGGCTCATGATTTTTACGTATTCTTCCCATGTTGTTAACATTTGGAATTCTTTTCATACGCAATTCATATATTTAACTGTTTCGTCTAGCAAAATGTATTATCTTGGTTTTCTAATATTATTCTTGATTATGTATTTAATATATGTGTAACCAGAGATTATTCAATAAATTATAAAATACTGTTGAACACATATAAATAAACATTTAAAATAAATCAATATACCTAAGTGAAAAATACACAATGGATTTAAACATACTTACTATAGTATTATACACAAATATTTGCATTGTTTGTAGAGCAAACTGTCCAGGTAAAATTTGACTACTTCAATGTGTAATTTGGTTAGTCTCATTAAAATATACTAAATTTTCAATTAAAAATTTTTAAGCTATAGATTTTTTTTTTTCAAAGTAGTAATTATTTACCATAATTATAACAACAAAATAAGCAAATAATACAATATAACTCACTTGCTAGTTATGAAAATGCACTTTGATGGTTTTGCTATAAGGTTGAACTTGATATATTTTTAATTCTGGCGACTGGTAGAATATAGAGTTGTTTTAGTTGTAATAATATTAAGTTGTAAAGATGGTAATCTAATACAATAATCGTTGTCCTTTTTATACCTTTATCGACATTGTATAAGACACCCTGTCAGGCGATACTATGCCTTTAACAATGTAGATAAGGTTTTAAATGCAATGTAATGTTCGCTTCCATTTCAATCGCAATTGACTTATTTTAATTCTTTATCGGAACCATAAAAAAAAATAAAAGCTCATAAAATAGGATTGAAGTGGGGATGATTTTTGAGGATTCGGCGTATAAAAGAAAACTATTTAATTCATTTAAATAATAATTTACACACGTTATTGTTTATTAGTGTCACAAACCATTTTAAATATAACACATTGTTTTATCGCATACATTTATTATAAATCAAATTCGTCCTCATTATCTAACTGCGGGTAAACAATTTAAGAACATAAGTATAGTTTATATAACGCAGGTAAATATTATTTTAAAAAAATCATAACAATAATTATATAAACGTGCTTGGTAAGAAAGTTAACATAACATAATTATAGTTCATACAACGCAAGTAAATATTATTTGATAAATTATGTAAAAATAATTATGTAAATGTGCTAGTTACAGTAGGCGCTATACGCATTCAGTGTAGTAGCAGAGAGATCGACAAGACGGCACGGACGCGGTCGTCAAGAACTCCTTCCTGCCGCACCGGTTGATCGCTGCAAAAAATGTTTTGTTTCATCAGTCAGACACAATTGATTGCAAGCCGCTCGTCACTTATCATTATTATTGCACCTTAAATTAAAAACAATAATGTGATTTGGAACATTGATATTTTCTAACTGAAGGGTAATAAAAGCGTCGGCTGTTACAAACAAAATGTGTTTTCGAATGCCACCACATTTTTTTAAACAAGGCATTGTCGGCAACTTTATTAGCCCATTATAAATCTTTTAAATATAAACAATGGCGCTTCTGTTCGAGTAGATATATAGAATAAGTGGGCTGCAGATTTCATTATGAAAGCATTAACGCACTTATTGGGGTGAAATAAAGCGTAAATTTGCTTGGTAGCGTTATACACCGTGTATGTGATCTAAGGAAAAACACATTTGTTTGTAGTAAATTCCATTGCATTTAGGGTTATTTTAGAACAGTGGTCGTTATGTTATAAAAAACATGAATAGAGTTTGATAAGAACATTCAGGATATAAAATAGTGCAAGTTTCTAAAGTAAATATTAATAATGATATTCAAAGACTCGGTGCATATTTTTTATATCATTAAAAAAAGATATGAAAACGTAAACGTATTAAACATTTTGCGTTATTAATACGGTATTTTACAGTTCACACAAAATATATTAAAGAATTTAGAGGGTTTTTCAAAATGCAATGATTTAGTTTGTATAGTAACATTACTATAAAACAAAAAATGGATTATAAAACAAACCAAATGATAAAATATACATATAACAACTACTAATACTAAAAGCAATTTATTTATTTAAACAAAATAGTACTTACTTGCATATTTAACTCCACTGCTGTCCGATGGATATAAACAGTTCGTAAAAGCAAAAAATGGCGATAACACGGGACGCGTCAACAATTAGCAGGCGCAAATAGCGACTGTCTAATGTTTTTACGCAATGCATTCACACGAACGTGTAACGCATCTGATTGGCGAAAATCGGAATGGGGCGTGGTTTATCACCTGCTTCGCTTTTAAGGGAAAAATTTCTTAACTGGGCATGCTTAACTTTGGCCGATATAAGTACGGTCGAAATGCATCTAAACGTGAAGCCGGACAAGCTAAATTTAACCCAGAAACACGTTCCATAACATTAACTGTGTTAAATCCAATAATAAAAGCTTTTGTCTGTCGGTTTTCCGGTATGTGAACAATTTCTCTGTAAATTAATTAACTGGGTTGCTCGGCAGAGATAAATGGCCGGCCGCGAGACATTCACACCATGTACATTGTAACGGATGATAATGCTGGCACAGATTGGTATTGCTTGGTGCTTACACCAATACATACTGTACCTAGTATTGTGTCTTTCGTGGCAATGGTTCAGGTAAAGCTATAACTGCCTATGCGCTTATACATGGACCGAAAGCGTAGAGTTCCTAGAACAAACTAATTATAGTGAACAATTCAACAATATTTCCTACCCTCGTAATGTACTTAGTATCTATTTTATAAGATTCTTATAAAGTGGGTAATAGTTTTAGAACCAAAATATTAAACGTATGCCAAAGAATAAACGCCATCATTAACGGAAAGTCAAACTAATTAATCTTGAGTAAGTAGGTAATCAACAATAAAACAATCGCGATCACTGTGACACCCATTATTATTGTATTTTTTGCTGTTACCATAACCGAACTATCATGACTTTGATCCGATTTCTACTGAACAAAAAAGTAGAGGTAAATAAGTCTAAGCGTAGTTACTGATTTAAGAAAAACAACATTACGAACTCAAATATCATGTAAGAACTGTAGTGAATGAAAATTATCTACACCTTGTATTTAGAAACCATAGAATAATTTCGCCATCGGGCATTGCATGCAAAGTTATTGTTAACAAGCGTATAAAATATGATATTTATTGACCTAGGTGCTATTACAAAATATTTTTTATAAATAATAACTTTCTATCATTTTGTCATGGATTGAAATAGTAAATCCCAAAGTACCTATTTCTATCCGCTATTCTATTTAGATTTATTCTCGTTAGGTGTATAAGAATATATGGCTTATCCTTGGTGCTATAGCTTTCTATTACAAAATATATTTTTGAATAATAACTTTGTATCATTTTGTCATGGATTGAAATCTCAAACTACCTATTTCTATCCGCTATTATCTTTAGGTGTTTAATTGTTTCAGAATGTTTATTATTTGTGTTAGGTGTATAGCATTAGATGACTTGGATATAAATGGCACAACTACATAATTACCACTAGCCAAGTATAGATATGTACTTAACAAAAACGATTTTGATTGTTTTGTGCAATATGCCTCTTATCATTATTATGTCAATGCTGTGAAAACCTTACCTACTGCGTACGAGCTGTAGAATAACTCGCAATACTACTGCGCCTTCATCTGGGTACTGGCGGTACCGCTATCCAGCCGAGGAGCCACAGCCAACAGACCGCGACAGAGCTCATTCCAACTAACAGATTAGCGATCGGCCACTGTCGGTCACGGATTCGAAATTCGAGTTTGATATTGATCCCTGGAAAATCGATTTTGATTGAACGATTTATTGATTTGTAATTGGTTAACCTTGGAAACATCCTTGTTTGAGTGTAGCTACAAACAACTATAAATTATGTTTTTAAAAGCGTGGATCTTAGTTCTAATTTTACCCCCAAATTCAGAGACGTTTATAACTTTATCAAACATCTACAAGGTGCTGCTGCTGCTGGTCCAGTAGACAACAATAATATAGGTTTTAACTTGAGACTAAATGAAAAGGTAATTCGTGAACTGCACGGATTTATAACACGATGGTCGGCGGTGGATGTCTTAACAAACCGAATAATTAATATATTATGGTAATTATGTAACTTAGTAAGTAGGATGAGTTCAATGAACGCTACCAAAAATCTTCGTAACCTAAAATGAATTTAAGTATCCATTGATGAATTGGATTGTCCTGCTGTTTGATTCATCTATTTAATTGTTGAAATCCGACAACACGGATTTATCACGTCATGCGCAAGATAAGAACAGACACATGATGCGGATAAATGGTCGAAAGCGCCATGTATTCATAAAAAAATATGAGTAATTAAAAGTCGTGTATAATTATTGCATTGCTGTACATCACCGCGAGATGCGCACGCGCATGCCACAGTAATTGTACCTCTGTATGCACGAATAACCACTCTGTGGTCAGGCACGTCCCATTCGCGAAGTACATTACATTTTCAACTCACTATAATCATTCAACACTAAATATATTCTTGAAATATATTTATATTCCATCATTTATCTTCAAAAAGCATAGTATACTTAAAACTAAAACTATCAGTAGGTACTTAGGCAATAAGCAAAATCGATTAAAAAATTCGCCATTGTAATCGTAATATTCTCGTGAGTAGGTGTAATCGATTGAAATATCGCACCGGTAATAACAGTAACAAAATTATATCGACTGGTTTGTTCATTGTTTATTTTTTCTGTGATAAGTAACGGTCGATGCGCCCGCGCAGACAGCGGGCTATTCGACGAGATTAATAGCCAGAAATCGGTCGATGATTTTCTATTTATTTTGCGTGTGGCTGCATGGCGCCGATTTGAGATCGATGACCCGACTATGATCCATATTAGACAATTATCTAAAGCCAATTGGAAGTTAGAGCACATGTATAATTAGGTACAACATTATATAAACATAATAAATACCAACATTCATGAGCTGATAGGTAAATTTCATTAACTTTGCATAAATACTAGTATACCTATTTAAAACTAATAAAATCAATTCCCTTTCGAGCTTTAAGTTCACCACAGAGCAAGTACTCTTTATTCTGTTGTCCTTACGACAAATTCTAGTATATTAAGAACTTCTTGCAAGTACTATACGTTATCTAGTATAAGGTATCTACTTACTTACAATGATCCAATATGCAATTTCTAATAGACGGCCCACTAATAAGATTTCACATAAAATACTTATTACTTAATGATAATTAAAGTCAAGTAGCTACGGACAATCATAATTAGCTACCGAGTTTATTACACTGTAATAAAATATATCTAGTTCAAATAAATTCACATTATTTTATGTATCGTCTGTTAAACAGGAAACTGGCACGGAACTGCTACCTCGCACACACTACGGTACATTTTATGATGCGGAGGCTTACTTGGTGTACTCCTGTTCCCTGCCAGGGCAGCCGGCGGGACCTGATGTTATAGTAAGCACCTATTTATAATCCTAATGCTCCTACTCCATCTGCATTAGTGGTAATGTCAAAGCCCGTGTCAAAATATCCCTTAGCGAAGTCGTTAGAAGTGAAATGAGTGTCTTGGGATAATTTTTGTTCATGGTTCTGCTGCCACAGCGATTTTCAATGCTCATCTGAGTTATCGTCTAATGTCTAACAAGTGTAGGCCAAAACCAGTGGCCTGTACTTCATACGCGTGGACTGTAGTTTTGATGGGTATCCTGAGGAGTCGCTTCTATTTTCAAAGATTTTTTTTATTACATATTGATCTTATAATTATACCAGGTATCGCCATGCCATATTTATCAAAACCTGTTATCCAGTAATTTTCTCATTAACAGACAGATAATTCCCAACATTGGTAGACTGTTTCTGTATCGATAATAATGTCACGGAAGATTTTTTTTTCCAAAATATTTAATCTGTACGTACAGACACGATTAGGATACATCTCATCTGATCACATGTGTAAGAAGATCAGTGTCTCACTAGTAGGAAATAAAGTTTCCCTCTGTCGACTCCTCTGCTACCTGTCTATGACTGGCTATGGAGGACCTTTGAATCTCATCAGAAATCTGGAGCTCACTTATTTCTAGCTAGATCTCATAAATCCCCAAGGTATCCCAAAGGGAAAAGATGCCGCATATCATATGAAGGCCTCTAAGAAAAACACAATTTGACTTACAATCAGGAAGGTAGGTACCAATTGCCATGCCAATGACTAGCTAACTGCCTTGTCATGCCAATCGGTAGGGACCGATCGTAGAGGCCTTAAGTACTTGTTTTACCAGCGGCGGGAAATAAAGGAGAACGGTAATGGCGAGTTTGCGGAGCGGCACATCCACTCCTGGGGCGGGCAGGGCAGCGGGGCGCTGGCTGCGCTTGCGCTGCGCAGAGGGGGGCAGCTTGCCGCGCACCTGGCCGCGCCCGCCGTCCTGCACCGCGAGACCGCCACCAAAGAGACGCCGAGACTTCTGTCTTATTTTAGAGATGGAATCAGGTTGGTTAAATAACAATGGTAGGTAATCGTTCCCATACTGTCAAACGTGACAATTACGATGTCATTATCGTGCCATTGCAAGTCGATAGTGCTAATTGATTTTGGGCCCTAGATGTAATAATTGCAACAAGTAGGCAATAGCTGTATCTGTATGGTTACCAGCAATAATCGAAAAGTCCTGCCGGTGGAGCAGATCATACTAAATAGGTATTTACCGCCAAATTTATAAAAGCTGTCATCAATTTACAATGACTTTACAAAGCATCTTTCTAATATACTATGGCAAATAGAGGAAAGATAATATAAAAAAAATGTTCTACTAATAAAAAGGGGCATTATAAGTTGATCCCTTTGACATCAAATTCCAAGATTATTCCATTGTGGCAGGATCCTTCGCAACAGCACCAGCAATATGAACGGTGGCGCGCGGTTGTACCGCGTGCGCGGGCGCCGCCCTGTCCTCCTGCAACTGGAGCCGGTGTCCTGGTCGCAGCTCGCCGCCGACGGCGTGTTCCTGCTTGACACCGCCTCCCTACTCGTACTCTGGCTCGGCAGGACCGCCAACCTCGTAGAGAAAATATTTGGAGCCAAGGTTCGTTTAACATTCAAAAAAATTCCGCCGTCCAAGGCAACAGAATACCTACTGTGAAATTTAATTGGCTTAATTCATCATGGATTTTATTAATTTTAATTATATCCTGTCTAGTCTTTCCTACCGGTTTATAAATATCTGTAAGTGCTCGTCACCGTTCTAGTTGGATTCACAGAAATGGTTTTGATGAAAAAAAAACCTTAGTCAAATGGTTGTACACATGCAATAAAGAAAAGGTATGCATTTTTTTAGTTTTATATCATAATGACTCAACTAGATACATTATTTTTTGTCTTAACTACTTTGATCATAAAGAATTTAAAACAGTTAAGTACATAATTTCGAAGACATTTGAATTTGGAAAGGGATTGCGATGGCGCTCTTTCTCTGTTTAACCCGTACTCACTTAAAGTGCGGTGACGTCACTTGACATTGCAATGTATGAGTATTAACATTTATCGTATGTCATTTTAGAGTTATTTCAATAATTGTGCCAATGTAAGTAATATTAACATTACATTATAAACATATGTATTTAAAGAAATACGCATACTTATTCTTTATTACATAAAGTTGTATTTTCATAAATCGTACATAAGAGCCAAGGTGTTTCTAGATCGCGTACCGCATGGCTCGAGGGTCCGATAAGGGTATGATGCCGCGCCGCATAGCGATCGCCCACGACGGGTACGAGCAGACCCTGCCGGCCGGCGACCGCGCCCTGCTGGACACGTTGTTGGAGCTCCGCGCCCGCGCCCTTCGCCCCGCAGCCCCGCCCGTTGAACCCCCGCGCCCCGCGCGGCTGTACAAAGCCACGCAACCCCCGAGGGTCTCTCCGATCACCACGCCCTCGCAACGCCCGGCTGCGAGACTCGAGGAGGTGAAACGAGCCCCGTTGTATAGAGAAGACCTTGCTGATGACGTAAGTTTAAAAAAAATGTCCAGTCCGGTACCCGCAAGTTCCCTTACATGATATGCTATCTTACACAATATATACAGAGTGTTTTTTTCAATGATGTTTATGGCCAACCAATGAGCTCTTCTGTCATTACTTCCCAGAACTTGATCAGCGTCGTATAATTGGATAGTGCAATTATACAATGCGTTGGTTTTTTTTTTTAAATCAACGGTTCCATTCACGGCTAGGGAAATAAAGAAGTTTGCATTATTGTGTTAAGATTCATATTGCTAACAAAATAAGGGAAAATTGTTTTTTTTTGCGATTTGTGACATTTTAATAACCAAACCTAACTTGGCCCCTTAATAAAGCTTTTTAAACGTTGTTGAAAACAGGATCTATTAAGTATTTTATTTTGCAAATGGTCGTTTTCTCGCTGACTGATTTTTTTATCTGTAAATGTCGATAACAGTAACTTGAACGACGATATTTGTGATTTTGTAGGTAGCAGCCCTTACTGACCCGTCCACCCTGTATAGGTAAATGATTTATCTTATCGTGCCCACGTTACTTTAAACACAGGGCGTGTACATAGTGGACAGCGGGACCCGTGGCGTGTGGGCGTGGGTGGGTCCGCAAGCCCCAGGTCCCGCCGCGCGGGGGGCGCTGGCGGCGGCGCGCGGGCTGGCGCGGGCGCGGCGCCTGCTGGTGCCGGTGAGCGTGACCCCCGCCGGCCGGGAGCCCCTGGAGTTTGCCGCGCTGTTCCACGGCTGGCGCTGGTGCGACGCCCGGCGGGACAGCCGGTTGCGCGCCGCGCGCTCGGCGACCACGAAGTTAGATGCCGTTAGCTTGGCTTCTAACGCGTGGCTCGCTGCTGAAGTTAGTATTGCATTGATCACGTGTACGCTATTTTATTCCATGTTATTTTTTACAGGGTATATCTTTATCTGCATCTAAATATAGGGTTAAGATTGCAGAAAAGAAGGGCTAAGGAGGATAGACTCGAAGATAAATGCTAAAATAAATGGAGGGCGGTGCCCTCCTTAATCGTACTTGACGCGAATTTATATTACTATCCGCTATTAACTATACAGGTTTCTATCTAAATTCTGACTTAAAAATATGCGTTAAAGAATCCCATGTTCAGGGCTTAGTTTACCCTTTCTGAATCAACCTGTATACTGGGGACACCCCCACTCCTTTGTTCGGTACGCATAATACAATCGCTGCTTAGTTTGTGACCGTACTGTTGGTGTTTGTCTCACGATATTATTATTTAACCAATGACCATTCATATGTTGTAGACCCAGTTGCCGGACGACGGGTCGGGCGCGCTGCGCGTGTGGCGCGTGCGGCGGCGCGGCGACGACGCGGAGGACGTGAACAAAGAGAGCCTGGCCGAGGTAGAGCGGCCACAAGCCGCGGTCTTCTACGACAGAGACTGCTACATCGTGCTCTACACCTACCACGCGCCCACCGGCGACCAGACCGTGCTCTACTATTGGATGGTGAGACTCTACACATCCAGAAGAGAATCTTATTTCCTTTCACAACCTTCAAGAACCATACCTTGCTGACTAATTATCGGCTTTAAACGAACTTTGTTTTTGTAGAGTGACTCTTCGTTATAGCCTTATACTATTGTACCGTGGGACGCCCAACATTCAGAAGGGAGTCTTTTTACCTACCAAAAGCTTGAAGAATCATCCCGCTCACTATGATCTACCTAAAAAGGGGACATCGAGTTTTATTGATTTCTACTTTTTATTTTGCAGGGTGGCTCTTCGCCCAATGATCTGAGGAATTTGGGTGCTAAAGAAGCCAAAGATCTCTACACCAGATTAGGACGTCTTCCTGTTCAGGTACGCAGAATCAGTATATCCAGAATAAAGAAATATATGTGGGTACCTACACAGAGATATTTGATACTTTATTCGTAATTTTAGGCATGGGTATATCAAGGAAAGGAACCGGCTCACTTCCTTCAAATCTTCAAGGGGCGTATGATTACTTACTCGGGCAGCGCTACAGATTATGATCGTGAGTATACTTTTTTTAATTTTTTATTACATATTAGCAAATTTTGATCTCGATCTCATCTGATGGAAAGTGATGATGAGATCTACAATGGAGAATACTTGCCTAGAAGGTACCTGTTCACTCTGGACTCTATTATATACTCATTTGATTCTTGGCTGGAGTACCCATACTTGTATCTTCTATGCTTATGTCTTCTACCTGAAATTCACGGCGCTTAGTGTGAGTTTTGGTAGTATTAAATACCGATCGAGTGATTCATTTCGTAGCAGCGCCTCTAACGGAAACATCCAGCTTTACTGGTGATTGTATGGAAACATTTACAATGGCACTGCTGACCTGGGTGGACTTGATAGTAGCATCCTTTGGACAGGAAAATATTAGTGTCATTCAGATGATATACAAAAACTATAGTTTACTGAGGTCGTGTTTTACGATGTTGATAAGCCCTATCTACAACTTATTTGCCGCTTCGTCCACATCGATTCTCTCTTCGTTATCAGATGGATAGGTTTTATCAGCTCATTTTAAAGCAGACCTTTTTCTTGTCATTCTCCAAACTCATGGCAATTATTTTTTTTAACATTTGTATCTTTGTTCCCTGACAGCTACGGGTCGGCGCGTGCTGGCGCCGTCTCGTGTGCTGATCCGAGTGTCGGGCCAGTACGCGCGCGAGGCGCGGGGGGTGGAGGTGCGGGCGGGCGCGGGCGCGGGGGTGGGGACGGCGGCGGGCGCGTGCTGCGTGCTGCGCGAGGCGGGCCGCGTGTGGGTGTGGTGCGCGGCCGCCGCCACGGGCGACGAACGAGAAGTTGCCAAGAATATGGCCGCTACCGAGCACACGCTGGTCATGCAAGGTGAGTGTCGCAAAGCCAAGTTCTTGCGCATCAATGTGTGCCCTTCAGAGATCTGGGAACCCCTCTAACGTACTTAACAAAATGTGTAGAAAAAGTTTTTTCGATTTGTGACTTATGTATTTATAGTAAACTAACATGGCCCCGTAGAACCCTTTGATCCTTGTTGGAGACAGCATGGATTATGAATTTTATTTTCGAACATCGGCATTTTATCGCTGTATTTTTATTTTTCAAAATTAATAAATGCCAATAGCAGAAATTTAAAAAGCAAGATACATCTCCTCAGACCACATTCTCGATGCTTAAACCCTTAAGATAACCGCCCTTAATAAAACCCGTCTAAAATGTCCACTCTGTATTTTTTTAATAATACGAAACAAGGTAAGAGAGCTAACAGCTACAGTCTACTCCAGTGCAGTCATGTAGAACAATAAAAACCGATAAATTTGTAACCAAAAAAAATATCTATCTGAAGCTCCCATTGACTAAGTTGTCGGCCTGTGCGCTTTTATTCTGTCAGGCAAGGAGCCGGCGGAGTTCTGGTCCGCGCTGGGCGAGCGGCGCCAGCTGCTTGCGCCGGCGCCGGCGGCGGCCGTGCAGCGCCCGCTGCCGCCGCGCCTCTTCTACGCCTCGCTCGGCACGCCAGGACACTATTCTTGTGAGTAACTACTCTAACACGAATTCCTAAATACTGTTAGGTTCATGCTATTGATTTTTTATTGCATAATTGAGGTCCCGATAGGCACTGTTGGAAGTGACCCTGAATTCTGGGCCAAGGGTCCCTGTGTCTTGTGGGTTGAATCCCCGTAGAGGCAAACTTGCTGTGATTAACACAACTATCTACAACAAATCTACAAGGCTGTGACATCAGCGCAATGTTGCAGTGTGTAAATCTGGAATAGGTACTTAAGTATAGGCGTTATACATCATAGCAAGTCTCAAAATTAATAGCATATTATCATTTATTTATAATATAGTTCTGGTACATATTAACAACTATAAAAATTTTGAAACTACCGCAATCTGTGATCATAAATAGAATTATATTATCTAATTTATATTATCATATAAATTCGACATCCTAGATGTATGGCCCTTGAGCGTACTCAATCATAGTTATAAAATTAAAAGGACGTAAGACACAAGTGCAAGCTGGCTCCTTATGTGTTGTATTGCGATGTAGTCGAGGAGATCGCGTCGTTCAGCCAGCTGGAGCTGGCGCCGGAGATGGCGGGCGTGGTGGACGCGCACGGCGCGCTGTTCGTGTGGCTGGGCGCGCACGCCTGCCCGCGCGCCCGCGACGAGCCGCGCAGGCTCGCGCAAGCCTACCTCGCGCAAGGTACCACCAACTTCTTACATCTATATCCATATCTTCCTAAGAGTTGGAGCGATCGGTTCAAGGAGAAGGAAGTTTCATTTTAATAGTAACAAGAAATCACGCGTTGAACGTGACTCTTGTTAAAGGCAAATCTTGCTAAAGGCAAAGGTTTTTAGACTTGTGCGCAAATTTCTTTTTACGTTGCCCTGAAGCTAATTCCGCCTAAGCTCTGATACAAAGGACAGTTAGTTGGAGATAAATCAAGGCGGTGTGTTTGTTCGACTTTAACGTGGCAAGGCCGTAGGCAGAGGAGGTTGTTTGCGGGTTCAAAACCCTCCCCCCACCTCTTCCCTCCGAAATGCCTTAACCAGCCCACCATTTTAAACATTAGTGACTACTTACTATGATATTTTGACTCCTTTTTCGGATTGTTGTTGTTATTTAGTCTCTGGTCCAGAACTCGACACCCCCACCCCCCCACTCTCCGAAGTGAATTCGTGGCTACGGTCTTGACAGGTGGATACTAACAATACCATTTTACAGATCCGGCCGCTCGCGACCCTGAGACGCCTATACTAGCCATCAGCCAGGGTCGCGAACCGCCACATTTCACAGGATTCTTCCCGCATTGGAAGCAAACTATGTGGAAGGTAAGGAAACGCTATAGCATGGGAAACACGTCATTTACAAATTATAAATACCGCAGATCTCCACCCTCGCAAAATGGCTACTCGGTCTACAAATGCGTACACATAATGTCACAGAAGGATCAATTTCGTAAACTAGCTATTTTTTACAACGCCTAATTCGTAGTAGCCAATTTTCCATAAGCCATTATTTTTAAATTGCCAATTTAAAAAAAAAACAGGAAAAAAACTTGAATCCAAAAATATATTTTGTATGGACGAAGGCCGAACGCAGAATTACTAATCATTCAAAAACTATTTAGACTTGCGTGAGCATGATAAAATCCACTATAATAAAATCTTATATAAGGTGCATCAATTCTGTGTTGCAGGGTCACAAAACGTTCGGTGCAATAGTTAGCGCGTTGGAGGGCAAGGCGATCGTGCGCGGCGGGAACA
Source organism: Pheosia tremula (assembly GCA_905333125.1). NCBI lineage: Eukaryota > Metazoa > Arthropoda > Insecta > Lepidoptera > Notodontidae > Pheosia > Pheosia tremula. Next base: position 3,208,013 of record HG995397.1, read on the forward strand.
GCGCGCTGCAGAGCGGCAATAGCGCGAACCGCTTCGACCAGTACGAGAAGTACCCGCTGAGCGTGCTGCGCGGGCCCCGGGAGCACCAGCCGTCCGACCTCGACCCGCTCACTAAAGAGGTAGGTACATACAACACCTAAAGCTATTGCCGACCTTATTACCACAGTAATAGTATTAACAGACGATCGAACTTGAAGCGGGCCGGACCACAGATTTGGTCCGTTTCGTACTGTATTATTCACAGAGTACTCTCTAGATGAACATATCTGGTACGGAGTGGACCATGTCCGTGGTCCGACCGGCTCGTACCAAGTTCGAGTGACTCTGTATCTTTGGTCCTGGGCTCGAATCCCGGTAGGGGCAAACATGTACGGGCGTAGCTATGTAACCGAGAGCCCCGGGGCAAAAATGAAATTGGGGCCTTTTTAACCTAAACTAAATGTATTAACTACTTCGTCAACAGCTCCTTAACGCCCACGGCAGGATATTAACCCATGTTTATGTTCTGGGGGTGGGAGATATTTTGTGATTTCAGTACGAGACGTTCGAGGTTTGTTAAAAGTCGAAAACTCTTTATTCAACTAGCATATTATATAACTTTTCTCGTACGTCATTCATTGAAGCCGAAGGGCCCTTGAGCTATTACCCATATTTTATTTTATCCTTCTCCTTTTCCCTTATAGGTCTGGAAGAGATCACATTTTAGTGATAAGACCGCCATTTGTACTATCTATCTGTTGTCTTTGATTATTGTTATGTTTATTTCTTTGGTGTTAAAAAAAGCGTTTAATAAATAAATATTGTTTTGTTTCAGCTGTACTTGACGCACGATGACTTCGTGGCCACGTTTAGCATGCCGTACAGCGAGTTTCGGGCGCTACCCGGCTGGAAGCAGAAAGACCTAAAGAAGGGAGTCGGATTATTTTGATCCTTATTCACTCGAGCAAAGGGGCAGTATTCAATTGTCAGCGTTATATTTTGTGCACAATTTATGATACAATTACTCGCATTTAATGATATAATATATTCGTTATCTGTAAAATAAATAATAAAGTTCAATTTTCCTACCAAAAAAACGAAACGTCATTGAACAAAGAAATATCGATTACAGAATATCTATACTTTCCTTCATACTTTTTAGTTTACACAGAAGGCTCCTTTAAATGGGTTGTTGAAAGTTACAATTATTTTTATCCTTCGAGGATCGAATGTGTGTATGTAATACTGAATACTGTCGAATTTTAAACGAAAATACATTTTGTCATTTAATACTCTACAAAACTCACTAAATCAGTCACCGAATTACATTCATGATTACATAACTAACTCGACCGACAACGATGCTATTATATTCTATTGTTATTTTTTTTAACGGACCTATCTCCACTATTTCTTTAAAAATCAATAGTATTATTTATAAACAGTGGGTCTTCGAAGGCTTGCAACTTAAGCATGTACCTTTATTTATTTATCTCTGATGTTTTATTATGTACGCATTTAAAAACTTATTTAGGCTTACAACATGTATATTTTTAGAATTTATTTTAATAATAATTTCATGAGATTTCTCATGTTCAAAGATTTGCAAATATATTAATCGATTACATACCAATGTACTTTAATGTTTATACTCATTAAATGTTATTTTTTAATAAAACAATGAGTTTTAAAATGTTATGTTTATTTTAGAAATAGCGCTTATTATCTAGGAATTAATTTTACCTTAAAATTAATATTCTTTACAATGTACAAATGTTTTAAAATCCATTTAATATTGGTTGAATTGAAAACATATTTACATTAAAATAATTGATAGATATTAATTATTATAATGCCTACGTGATATGGGGTGAGCCGTAGCTAAGGCACGTCGTGTTAGTTATTGCGTGCGAGCGCGGCGCGCGCGCGCCCGCCGCCGCCCCGCGGCGGTCATTCAACTATATACCCAACGACAACTTCATAAATACCATAATTCAATATTATAAAATATGTTCACTAAACGACAGGTTGTCCCGAATGATCAGTGAAAGCTATTTGAGAGAATTTCTTTACAAATGAAAAAAGCTAGTTAGGAACTTACAATTTTAGTAGATAAATAAACATTACAAACATAAATGATGTAATTAGAAAATAAATAATTTACATAATGGTTTTATATTATCAGTTACTATAATATAAGACAATTTGGGAGTATTTCTGCAGCCGCGGCGGTTTACAGAGGCGCGGCTCTGGAGAAAAATACTCCCTAAAAATGTCATGTCTAGTCATAAAATCAGGTTATAAGAATTATGCTTAGTAAATAACAATAGTATTATAATCATATGGAATATTATTAATGACAGGCGTGGAAAGAACAATGCGGGCTAACAATCTAATCCAAAACAAATTGTAATATTGTTATTAATCATTCTGCAATTTCTTTGGTAAAAAAAACCGAACGTATTATGAAATATCAAACATATTTTATGATACAATATGGAATGAAGTAACACGTGCAATGCGTAAGCTGCCGTTATATAAAAAAAATCATTTCAAAAATAAGCGTACACACTACGACAAAATTGCAATTCCTCAATCTTAAGTACTCAAATTTAAATTCGCATGTCAAAGTGAATAAGAGATTGTCTCGTACTTACATCTAAAAAAAAAACAAGCAATAACTGGGAGCTTAGTAAGAGTTTTGACAGCATCAAATACAGATCGAGCGATCAAATCTTACCATTTCACAGAAGCGCCCTAAGCGGAAGCTTGCACATTTTCTTATGAATACAATGAAAACTCGATCGGTATTTGAATACGTGCAAAACTAAGGGCCCTGGATATGCGACAGAACAGAAACTTCAGTCAACATAAACCTAAGAAAAAACAAAACTCAACATAATGTTCGTTGCAGGAATGTAAACAATGTGACGAGCAATACTTTAAACAGGGTGTTTTATAATATTCAACAAGAACTAATAGTAACAACAATGCGTCGGAGGCCTGCATCCTTCTAGCACCACGGGTGTTGGCGCCCCAGTCGAACTACATCTGCCGCCTGCACCGACTCGCGGGTACCGTAGCACTTGATAATATACAACCTATTACAATATAAACATAACTAAGCATTTCAACAAATGTCTTTTTAGTCCCCTGTATTTAAAAAAAACCGATATGTTATAGAAAAAAAAACTACCGAAGAAGCGGTGAGTAATGTTCGTTTCGACTGGAGTACAACATAGACATGTCTATTTATCACAGCTGGCCAGAGCCTTCACACGTCACGCGATCGGTCGCCTGTTCCTCTCGTGTCAATCATTTATTTATAATAGTTGCAAAAACACAAGTTCTTTGATACAAAACATTTAAAAATGTACTATTACCCACTGTACTCACATAAATACATTCACAATTCTCTAATAATGTACTATTGTGAATACAATAGGCAAAATTTTCAAAATACTAACTTCATGGTTGAGTCGTAACATTCTAGAAGAATAGTTGTTAAGTCCCCTTTCTACTTTTGTACTTTATAATCACGACTAAAGGACAAATTAATTGTACACAGCTTTACATGGCCCATAATGATTGGTGTTTTCAAGGATTAAAGTTAAGACACATTCGAATGCTTAGGCCGTACAATAAATTGTTTAGAAAATAATGCCTCTAAATACTAGATGCATATTGCTGATTTCAGTTTGGCACTTTCTCCGAGCCGTACCAACATTTTATAAGACACATAATTATTGCCACCGCGTTATTTTAGTTTCACTCGGCAAAACAAATCCAACATGGACGATTACTTCAGACATCCTTATCATATTGCTTTATCTAATTATTTTAAATTAAGCTCAGTAGCAAAGCGTTGCCTACTTCGCATTTCTAGAATAATTTAATTTCGTGATCCGAGGAAGCCCGTTCTGAATTTTAAATATTTAAGTAACGTTGCGAAATGTTGTAAGAACAATACATTTCGTTTTTGAGCAAATATCTGAAACGATTTACTACAAACAAAAAAACACCTATGGCACTGTTTCTTCGTTAATTTGAAAACACTTAAGCGGCCAGCGGGTTTATTTTAAATCATTCGAAATCGCTTTCGGAAACGGATTCAAAAAAAAATCCGATGTTGATGCCGCTCACGACGAGCTGTCAAAGGGCTATCTTATATACCGGTCGGACAACAGTTCGAAAAAGTCCGATCGCAGAAAGACTGTGCATATACGCAAACTGTTAATACCGATTGTGGAAATCCGTCTCGGGAAATGAAATGTTTTTCCATTCCGTTTCCGACATTGGTTTAAAATAAACCCCGCTGCACTGTCTTACATCTGTAGGTACTTAGACTAATGTTAAGGTTCCATGGGTCGATTATTATATTAAACATTGGCTACATTTAGTCGGTTAGTATAATTAACTTGATAAACATTTATCTAGGCATTAAACAGCTCATAAAATAAGTCAATTCCTGTTAGGTCCAATTCCCGTAACTACAAGTTATGTACTGCTTTAATAGAGTACATGCTGCGCAGTTAAATCATTCTTCGTGGCGCACTAATTTGAATCGCACCAAAGTATAATTTGATATTTCACTTAGCGCATCGTAGGGCTTTTACACAAATCGATAATTGTAAAAACAATCCTAAAAAGTATAAGGATATCAAACGATAGAAGTATGTACATTTTTGATTGCATTGACTGGTCGCTAACAAAGATTACTTTCTCGAGAAGGAAATGGCGTTACATGCGCAGTATTGGCGCACTTGAGTGTTCTTACTACAACCGTAATAAGATATGGCGTTGATATTATCTATCTCATGTTATCCTAGGACTTTTTCGGAGTTACTCCGAGTTAATTATATTATCATTCGTGTCTCTAATTAGTGAAAGCCTTTGTTGCGCATAATTTAAATATAGTATTGGTGCAATTCACACTGGTGCGGTCCAAGTAATGCTCCGTTATATCGTGAGTTTATAATATTAAGTCTATCACGAATCTAAATTGAATATTTCATGATTACTATTTTCCTTTAATGATAACAGTTAGTATAAGGATAACTGATAGCGTAAACGTGTCATGCTACAATAAAACATAACAAAATAGATTATTATTAAAAATGCTCTACTGGTTTAATATGATGTACAAAAATAAACAATTTTCTCATTATTGTGGACTCGCACCGTGAACTGATAATGTGCAGTGGCTCGGCTGTGCAAGCACAAATTTATTTCCTGATAAATTTTAGGTTGCATTCCAAAACGCGTTAAAATCGATAAAATCGATATCGATCGTGAGTTCGACTACGATATGCCGTGTGTCGTACAGGATGACGGCATTAAATCCACCATCTGACATTGACTTTGAGTTTGACTTATGCTGCTAAACAAAATCACCGTGAGCGCCGCTGTCACACTCAAAAGTGACGTCTGTGTTGTATTGAATTAGATTCTTTTTAACATGACTTTTCATGTTAATATAGACGACGAGTCTAACGTTGCTAACCGCATCAGAGCAATACGACAGGGATAGTTTTTGTACGCGTAGCTGTTGTTGTCGAGAAAATTAACGGATTGAGTTTATGAATGAACACGGAGCGCTCTAACGAGCATTCCGATTCATTAACAGCGCTCAATCGTCATAAGCGCATTTACAAAATCAGAATGCAAAATATCAACGTGAACGCTGCCAGCGATATTAGCGCGTCTCGGAATGCAATTTTAATAACTTAATGAAACGTAATAATGTTAGAAGCACGATTCGTCGCCCCGGCCGACCGCGCTCCAGACGCGTCTAGTGTCGCCGCCCCGCTCTCGACCCCGCCAAACATGGTCACCGCACGCAACATATAACCGTATCCACGATATAAGTAAAATATAAAATCATATTATTAATATCAACACAGTAACTAATATTTACATCAACCAAACGTATAAAAAATTATAAAGTTATTTTATAATGTAGTACATGATTATAATATTGATGTTCGCGTGCTGTAAGGTCCGAGGCTCACTGGCGGGACGGCACGGTAAGGGATCCCTCGGAATCCCTAGATGTAAGCGCACTCCGACGGCAACTATATATCCCGAGTGCTGCCGATACATCATCCCTTTGTCACAGTGGATACGACCATTGTCTTTTAAATTTCAACTATAATATTATTATGTTATATCTATACATATAAATAAAATTGGAGTGTCTGTTTGTAATATTAAAATAACAGCTTTTTACTAAGTGCATTTGGATGTATACACGTTACCTATACCGAAACAACATTTTTTACAATTTTTGTCTGTCTGTCTGTCTGTCTGTCTGTCTGTCCGTCTGTCTGTCTGTCTGTCTGTCTGTCTGTCTGTCTGTCTGTCTGTTTGTTCCGGCTAATCTCTGTAATGGCTGGACCGATTTTGACGGGACTTTCACTGGCAGATAGCTGATGTAACAAGGAGTAACTTAGGCTACTTTTATTTTAGAAAAAAAAATAGGATCTCACGAAAAAAAATGAAAACCAATGTTGCAGCGCAGCGCCTGATTAAGTTTGATAGCAACACCTGCAATGCTTCCCGCGGGCTCAGAATGGGCGGGCAGGCTGTTGTCAACGGTTGTCTTTGTTAAATACCACGCGGACGAAGTCGCGGGCAACAGCTAGTTATAATTAAAAATAATATCAGCCCTTTTAATGTCCCACTACTGGGCACCGGCCTTCCATCAATGCGAGGGGATTAGCCCATAGTTCAGCACACTGGCCCAGTGCGCGATGGCGAACTTCACACGTGTTACGAGGGGTTCTCTCAGATATGCAGGTTTCCTCACGATTATTTCTTTCGCCGTTAGGCAAGTGAGAATCATGGTCGAAAATGAGATTAGCACATGAAATCCTGCGATCCTCGTTACCGAGGCAAGCGTTCTACCAATATGGCTATCACTGCTTTCTAGATGATAATTAGTCTCCTTAAAAAACCCGCTTCCGTGCCGTCCCGCCAGTGGGCGCCGGGACCTAGGTTCACTACGCCGGTGCATAGAATAGCACCTTTACTTTCTGTTTGCGAAATGTCTCATCGTAGATTTTTCTATACTATTGTTTTATTATACAGTAACGGAATATTTCGATAAGTACAACATATTAATATTTTCAATAACTATCACAGCAACCATGCCGAAATCTTATTAAAATTTGGACAAAAAAAATACTTAAAACTTATTTAAGACTAGCTAATTTACATAATTATTTGATTGAAATTTGGGTACAAAAAAAAATTAAATAAGATTCAAATTGCAATAGTGTCAAATACCAGATCAAATACTATCGAGCGATCCACGCGCAGATGTTCTCCCGAGTCTCAATTGCCGGCGCTTCAAGTCTGTGTACTCATTGGAAAGTACGACAACCGATTGTACGAGCCAATAATTTGGAAACAACTCTCGCAAAAAACAGATTACATTCTAGGTCGCATAGAATTGAAAAACCATGAAAAAGTTATGTTAGTACAAAAATTAACGCACGGTGAGCGTAAGCGTTTAGAAATAGAGTAAAAAAAAAAAAACAATACGCGAAATGAATAAGACTCAAATATTTTAGCGATCGACCGTTGTCTCGAGGGAGCGGTGGTGTCGGTATACGATACGGGGCGCGGGCTCGGCGTCGGCTCGTGCCTGCGGTCACTGGCGCGGCAGCGACGCGTTGGCCGGCAGCGTGGAGCTGCGCTGCGACGCGTTCATGTACGCCGACTTCAGGTTCGACCGCATCGAGTCCCTGCCAATTAAACATAGCATCATTCATATGCCACAACACTGAAGCTACAGACTGATTTGGCGGTAATAAAACATACTACCGGTAGTTCTTGCCAGATTTTCTCAGTTGAGGTAGCATACTGACTCGATTAAAGTGTAAAGAAAAAAATTATAATGAGTGCCCATTTTTTTTTCAGCGCATTTGTAAACACTACGTGAAGTTGCTATGTCGATTTAATTATTGCCAACAAAATAAAAATAGTGATATATGCATTTTTTTACTTTGTTTGAATCAACTTGTATAAAAAAAAAACATTACTTCTAATTTGCGGTAGATGCACTAGGGGTCCCCAAGCCATGGATAGCTTGTGCTTACATGACTTAAGGCCAGAGCCTGTCTGTTAATGATGCGGGTAGTGTGTACAGCAGGTAGTTGTTAGGGTGCGAGTGTCACCTGGGCGACAGCTTGGTGTGGTCGTGGTTGGTGTGGTGGTGCGCGCGGTAGCCGTGGCGCTGCACGCGGCGCGCCAGGCGCGCGACCCAGCGGCGCTGGTCGGCCGCGCCGCCCGCCAGCAGCAGCAGCTCGCGCGCGCGGTCCGCGTGCAGCTTGCACGCCGCCACGCCCTCGCCCTCCGACACGTGCTCCGCGTGGATCTTCATGCGGCACCCTGCGCCACACGCGACCGTTATACCACGTGCCGCGATCATGTAGTCGCCACCCATCAGTATGGGGCCGCAATAATGCCGACCATGTTAGTCATGCATTTATAGCATTCCACGCTATTTATACACTAGTATGCCTTATGGCAAGTTCACATTAATTTCTTTCTTCAACAATTTTCTAAATGGTTGGCATTATATGCGATACTCGTAATGTACGGTCGCGAACATACGGGACTCTAATATGGGACCTATGTTCTTAATTTCCATGATATTTATATACAATAAAGTCGTATATCGGCATGTAGTCATATCTGAGAGCATTTGTCCCTCGTAACGTCAGGCAAAATATTTACTCCTAAGGTATAGGTTTGCTGTATGATATTCAACCTTAAATGGGTCCCAAATTAAAGTTCGAGACTGTACATCCGCAAGAACCTACATAAGGAAACTGATGTTTAAAAAAAGGATATCCTATCATCATCCAAGCAACCAAAATCCAAGTTTAATTTTGAACTAATCCTTGAAATAAACAGAATTATTTTTTGAAGTTGATTTGAAAGGACATTTCCGAAACTATAGGGACTAGCGAAAAATAATTTCCCGTTTTTTTTAAATAATAATATCTTAAACTGCTTTCATTTATGTTTGTAATACTTATAAGCGAAGCTAGGTCAAAGGCTGATGTTGGCACTTACTTCGGCACTCGTAGGCCTGCGGCGGGCGGAACATGTGCCACAGCGGGCGCGTGCACACCTCGCACGCCGTGGGGATGTGGTACGTGATGCTCACCAGGTCGTGGCCCTTGTGCTGCACCGTGTTACCTGCCGCAACACAACACTGTACCGCACACCTTCTATACACATACGCTAACAACCTCGACGGGATCATTTAAAATTGGTGCAAATATAGAGCAACGTATTAAATTCGAATTTCGCTTTGATCAAATTTTAAAGGTTTATATATATGTGTGTGAGACTTCGTATTGGTTGGTTTTATAGAATTGCATGTTTATTTGTGGCGAGTGGTGGGGAACGAAACAGAGACAGCGAGTTCCCATACAATTTGAACCGCACGGAATATCTATCATGATCTGTGGTTTATACGTTTAAAATGAATAATGGTATTGTAATGTGTATAAGTATTTGAGGTGGAAGAGCTAGATCAGAGCGCGAAATTCAAAATATCGACGGTTTGTAACATAGACATCGATTACGGCATATTGTAATGCATCTATTTATCTATATAATTTGTATAACTTTAGAGTAATGAGCCACATGTGAAGCAAGCAGTCATGTAAGTCGGTCACTCGTCGATCCTACTGCGATAAATACCTACATCGCGGTGTACCCCGGCGGTCGGGGCCGCAACGCTCTTGCCAGAGAGTTACGTGCCAAAAAAAGAAAAGAGCATAGTTACTTTTTTCTTTTTTAAAACGCATAAAATGCAGCGGTGTGCGAGTTTAGCGGAAAAGGGAAAATCTTCCAGCCAGGCGGGTGGTATGCCTGGCAGGGCGGCCGCTATGCCCCGACGGTTACTGTCGGGATCTTGTATATATGTTACGTGCTCCGAAAACTCTTATAGCGCGATTCAGGATTGTGAAGACAATTGTCTATAGTTCTGAATGCGTCGGCAGTGCCATCTGTGTAGCTTGTGGTCGCTACATTAGCTGTAGTGCACTAGAATAGTTTGTATCGAGAGTGGCGTGTATATGTGTTATGTACCGGCGTGGTCGGGCTGGTCGGGCGGCGCGTCCTGCTGGTGCGCGCGCGCCTCGCCCTCGCCGGCGTACAGCAGCTGGAAGATGCGCGGGATGTCCTTCGCGTCCGCGCGGATCACGTCGCCCTGCGTCACCGAGCGCACGTGGAACACCTTGCTGCCGTACAAACAACAATTCATATTAGTGCAATTATATTATCGGTTATTGGAAATTCTAATTACGAATACTCAAAATAATATCGCCAGACGAACACACTATACCAGGGGCTCTCAAACTTTTGATGTCTGCCCACTGTGAGAATGAATTATTTTTAGCGCCCCCATTTTTCAGCTACTTAAAAACCACTATAACCTCAAACTAAATTAATTATTGTAAGCCTCTACACAACGCCGCCATTTTTTTCTGGGTAGCTTATCTTCCTTTTAAGCCTGCAGCGCCCACAAGGGGGCGTTATCGCCCACTTTGGGAAAGGCTGCGCTAGACGGTTCCACACTAAGCAACGCTAACGCTACGCTAGCTACGTGTAACGTTATGGATGCCGTACAATGGACTGAAGGCGAATCCAGTATATAATACTTATATAGATATTAAATATTCATGACTCATGTACAATCATACGAGCTCATCACACGAAGTTTGTCCCTACCGGGATTCGGATCCGGTACCCTCAGCGCAGTAAGCAGGGTTACTACCAAATGAGCTTATCAGATCGTCGTGAGAATATGACATACACTTTTGAATCGGAGACTGTCAAAATCAAATTATTAATATGGGTGTAATTTTTCTGGGGTTTTGAGAAAAATTACATCGATATTTTTTTTACTTCCACCATTTTGGTTGTCAAAATGGATTACTTAAATACTTATTCGTAATGAGCATAAATACTCCTTGCACATACAAGCACACAGATACATGATTCGAATTTCAAACAATTTTTTCAACAACCGCCTATGTACACACTTTTACAGAAACTTATACTTATTTTAATGTTACAGTCACACACAACTCACCTCAAATCGAGAATCATGACGGGATCCGTAGTGTTCTGCTTGTCGTTCTCGGTGTTATAGAAAATGATCTTCTTGGAGGAGACGACGACGTACTGCTTCTTCCAGCCGTGCCTGCGAATGTTCTGCTTGAAGGGCACAGACAGCCAGCCCTCGAGCGTCTGCTCGGTCTCGCCGTCCTCCGCGTCGGCGGAGGACTGGGACGCGGTCTCGCTGGTCAGCGCCGCCAGCTTCTCTTTCAGCTGCTCGATCTCTGCGTCTTTGCTGTCGACCTACAATATATATACGTATCGTTACCACCAAAAAGTAAATCACCGTTAGATTGGGGCTATATTCAGACTAAACTAATACTGATTTCTTATATGTACGGGTAATGTAATTTAGATCGGACTGCAAACAAAAACTAAATATGAAGGCACACCCCTGTTCAAACTGTGACACTAGGACGTCAAACACCTCAGTCCTCCCGTGACCATGGTTGCTGTAAACCAGACGAATCGTCGGGAACGTAAAAAACATAAAATAAACGCGATACAATCCGTAAAATTAGTTTTATTTCAATAAACTAAATACTTTAAACGTGCAAAACTACTTCATCATCGGCTCCTTATCGCCCACTGCAGGGCATAATAAAGCATAGTTAGTTAATACCAAGTATTATGTGTGAATTCATTTCAAGCTCTTCGGTGTTTGTTGGTCAGACGCTAAAAAGCTAAAATTCTACAATTCTTTATTCAACTAGGATATCATATAACTTTTTCAAACGTCGTGGGGCCCTAGCCCTACGATAGCTACACCACTGTTCCGAGTTGGCTTGGCTTCGAGAGCTGGCGCGGGTATACTCGAATGCCAGCGGTGGGAGCAGGATGCAAGACGCGAACGCGACTGCCGACACCTTTCCGAGACACAATCTCCCTCTTATCATACGTCTTGTTCAGCGCAAACATACGCAAATCACGTGGGCGTATTCTAATGTGGCTCTGGTATTCGTCCTCATCATTGGTACGGGCCAACAAAGAGCAGAGCGTGGTCAGGAATCTGATATTGAAAAGGAGTCCGAATGGCTATTATATACGTAGCAATATTGTTTACCTCCATGGCAAGCCGCAGCCTGGTGGACTGCTCGTCGAGGAGCTGCTGCTGGCACTCCTGCAGGTCGCGCTGCAGCTTGCTAATGTGCTGGTCGAACTTCTCCTTCTCGCGCGTCAGCTCCTGCTGCAGCTTACGGTAGTCCTTGTCCTTGCGGACCGACATCTTACTCTTGTTCTTTGTGGCAGCGGGGTTCATGTCTTTTCTGTAAACAATTAATAATATATATTACTGGCGGAAACTATAATTTAAGCGCAAATGAACCAAACACCAATACAAAACATCAAAGCTGCAATAGTTAGGCCCACGTCCAGTAAAAATCTACGCTAGAATAAATTCGCCACCTTCACATAATTTAATTTTATGCAATGCACTTTACGCATATTCTACTATCAGAACCTACGGAAGATTATAAAACAATTCGACATCAAAGGTTGCTGGTTGTGTTACCTGTTCATGATCTCGGCGAGTTTGTTGACGGCCTGCTGCTTGAGCATGATCTCGGAGTTGAGCTTCTTGTTGAGGCGGTCCACGTCGTCCTGCAGCCGCTGCAGCGGCGCCACGCGCTCCGCCAGCGCCGAGCCGCTGCGCCGCAGCTCCTCCACCTCCTGGCATTCAACAACTTTGTTAACTCCAAATCATAACCCTCCACGCTTCTGTCATCGGCTATCTTCTGGTGTGGTAGGGTCGAGGCGAGCGTTTGTGTGCGCGTGTGTGTGTGTGTGTGTGTATGTGTGTGTGTGTGTGTGTGTGTGTGTGTGTGTGTGTGTAAACGTGTGAGTGTGAGTGTGTGTGAGAGTGTGTGTGTGTGAGAGACTGTGTGTGTGTGAGAGTGTGTATGTGAGAGAGAGAGATAGTGTGTGTGTGTGTGAGAGAGAGAGAGAGAGTGTATGTGAGAGAGAGAGAGAGAGAGAGCGTGTGTGTGAGAGAGTGTGTACGTGTGTGAGTATGTGTGTGTGTGTGTGTGTGCGCGTGTGTGTGTGAATGCGTGTGTACCTTCCGCTGCAGGTCGATGGTGGCGCGGCTCTCGTGGTCACGGTCGCGCAGGCCCTGCACGAGCGCGTCGCGCGCCGCCAGCTCGCCGCGATGCTGCGCCAGCGCGTCGCGCATCTCCAGCTCCTTCATCGTCTTCTCCTTCTCCAGCTCGCCCACCGTCTCCTCCGCGATCGACCTAGACCATACGCTACACCGTTATTTACGATCATTGGCGTTATACAGAGCCAAGATTGAATCTATGCAACTTGTTACAGCAGTCTGTAGTTCCGTGAGCATTGTTCTTTTTAATTTGAACGGTACAGATTCAGGGATATTGCAAGCCGTTGCGCTAGTGCTAAGTATTGCTATGGGAAAATGAGCTTAAGGTGTCCAGGCAGTAATGCCACCGGTAGTGGGTTGTGAACCTACCTGGCGATGGCCTCGGAGTCGGCCCTGGCGATGGCGAGCTGGAGCTGGTGCAGCAGGCTGGCGCGCTCCTGCTCAAGGTCGCGCGCGGCTCGCGAGCTGTCCTCCAGCTGCGCGCGCAGCTCGTTGGCCTGGCTGCGGTACACGTGGCAGTAGTGCTGCTCGTTCTCCAGCTGGGAGCGCAGCTCCTCGCTCTACGGAACACGAGTCGCGTTAGACTCCACAACATACTCCTTTACATTGACGATTGACGACCGGATTACCACAGTTGGCGGTGACCCTAATTCTTGTATTGAAGGTCTCGGGTTCGAATGGTCGTAGGGTCACACATTGGGTGATGATCACGAATGTTTGTACCTGAATCATGAATTTATAACACGGGATCGCCCCCAGTCCATTGTATCGTGCCCATAATAGAAGCATTGCAAGGTTTGGTAGCTGGCAGTATTTATCATATAATGATAATGATATGATAAACATTTCCAGTAGCTGAAAAAAAATGCACTGCTCTTTTTAACATAAAAATCTCCCAATTCTGCTAAGGCAAACAAAACGATTTTAAATAAAACCGAAAAAAAAAACACCTAAAAGTCAAACAAACATTTTCTTTGCTGAGATCAATTGAAAATCAAGAAATATTGTTAATTTGTTTTATTAGTTTAACTACAAAATCCGTCTGAAATAATTTCAATCAACCCAGTACGATTACAGACAGACAGGTAATAAGATAAAACCATCATTTACGACCAAAAAAATGTTATTTAAAAAAAAACATTATTTTTATCAACCCCGTGTAATTTAAATGAAACTAATTTTAAGGATTTTATCGCGATTTTACGTTCCCGACGTTTCGGTTGCGTTACAGCAACCATGATCACGGGAGGACCATGGAGGGAGTGAAAACATATAACTATCAGCCGTTATCATATAAAATCATAGTTAAACTATAATAATCTTGCGGAATTATATAATTTATGATCGTGGCCCCAGTTGAAGATGACCAGGAAATGAACACGACAATAATACATTTCTGTTTATTAATGTGTGTCATCATAATGGCAGAGGTTTATAGGCATGTCTTTATTGCCAAGGTTTTGTTTGTTCAGCACTTGTGTTCGCAACATCCATAACTTTACAATGAATCAGTTATGCGTTACTATGAATGATTTTTTTTTCGATTTGTATTTCTGTATCCCTTTGACAATATGATTAGGATGATTAAAACGTATTCAACAATTTATTTGAATAAATAATTGCAACAAATCGTAACGCTTATTCGGAATTCTATGAACAGTATTCAAACCATTGACAAAGCATGTATTTACTCTTTTCTAAGAAGCATCTAGCCGTGTATAACGATTGCATAGGTTTCCTATTAGAATTCATCACCTTCTACAGTAATACGAATAAAATACATATAACATTAGCATGTCCGCACGCTTATTACTTTTGAAAAAAAAAAAGAAAGTAGCAGTCGTTATTTTCGACAGACTGGATGGGTTCCCGCGGGAAAGTGTACTAAAACATGGCATGGTAATTGCTTTCTTGCATACCAGGCAAAATGTGTCAAATAAAATATTTTTTTGATATAAAAATCTAATATTTGTAGTAAATGGTGGTTATAACTTATAAACACGGTTAGGCTCTAAACGGCTAGCAGCCAGGGCCAACCAAAATTATAAATATATATATATATATGCATTAATTCCACCGCCTGTCCTACTGCACGAATTAATCTACTACGATTTATTTGATTGCTGTCAAAATTTTGAAAAAGTGCATTTTTTTACAGCTAGTGTCAATGTTGATTTTACAAGTGCTCGAATTCATTTGTAGCTGTTATGTTCCCATTACAATGGCAATTATGAAACATATCAGACTCCCTTATTTGAAATAAATAGAATATTTTTTTTATAAAAAATATTTTTTTTTCTTAATTCAATAATAAAAATAAAACACGATTTAAATCAATCAACCCTGATACCAGGACATACAATTTTTTATCCGGGGAAATGGAGGAGTTCAACGGGATAGCGAAAATATAAAAGTTCACGCGTTAGTCGTTGTTGGTATAGCTAGCTAACAAAACATAATCTGAAGTCCAACCGATCTTAAATCTTTGTGTCATAAATATCAAGGTCAAAGAAGAATACCTACTTTTCATAGTTGGGCAATCCGTGCGGCAAGCCGTATGAGAATGCAATAAAATATACTAAACATAATATTCTATCTAGTATTGTACCAGCTATGCTATGAGCGAACTTTGTTATATGCGATCGTACTTCAGATGATAGCACGCGCATTTGATAAACAATTATAGCTGGACACATCAGTCTAGTTGGTGTCAAATCAATTAATCTTCGCAGCTATTTGATCTAATTTTGAAACAATAACAACATGTCCCTCACTAAGTTATTTTAATGAATACAAGTAGAAACATTAATTCTCCACAATTAGATTCCATGAACTGTAATGAATAAATATTTCTATTAATTGAGCAGATCGCATCATCATCAATGAGCAAAGCATTCAACGGTAGAAAAACCGCCGCGTCTACGTAATCGTGTTTATTTATTTGGAGAGGAGCGCACGCGCAGGTACATGTCGTATAAGGCAAAAGCTGTGTGTGTATGTGTGCATGTTTGCCGTCCACAATGAGTCACTGTGTTGTAACGCCGGAGGACAGTCTATATCGGCGCGATGAGATTATGATTAATTCACAACAAACAAGTCAGAGCCCCTTAAGTGTCTCTATCAATATGCCACCTATATGCTTTTATACGATAAGGCATCTACCGAATGCTCCCAGTAGCTCCCTCCATCCATTGTGCACCCCCTGATAAGATAGTGCGATGATGACACATCAATTATATAATGTCAAGTCGTCATAAATCTGCCTACATCGGCACCTATCTCACATCCAATTTGCATACCTATTGTTATGTATACGAACAGCCGACAGCAAAGTATCATTACGGAAAAATATATAGAACATGTAAATTCTGTAAGTTGACAAACCCTGGTTACCTTGACATAGGGTAACCGCACATATAGAGATCAAATATTGAATAACTTAGTGATTAGTGTGGTCTCATTCCTAATTTACCCAGCTGACCAGTTAGCATTTTCTTTTTTAATTGCTGTCGACCCACAGCCCATCAAACTCATCCCCATCTCACACACATCACTGGCAGCTGAAATGTAATCTGGTCAGTAGTTCTGAAGTTAGCTCGAACAGAACGCCACCAACAGTAGTCATAGTGATTTTGCTACAGCATGTTCAGAATTTTCTCTCAAATCAGGGTATCATTAAATCCACAAATACTGGTAACTCAAACTCTAGATCTTGTATTGTTATAAGAGGGGTCACTCACCCTGGCATAGTGCATGTCCCGCTCGGCGCTGGCCGCGGCGAGTTTTTCGGAGGTGTCGTGCAAGGCTGCGCGCGCGGCGTGCAGCTCGCGCACGCGCGCGTCGCGCTCGGCGTGCGCGGCGCGCGCAGCCGCCTCCGCGCCCGCCGCGTCGCTGCCCGCCGCCAGCCTGGCTGCGCGCTCCTGCTCTAAAGCTGCCGCTAACCCGATCACCTGGCCCATATCATTACGTCATATTAATGTAAACCTTAAAATGACTGAATTTTAGGTCGCATCACAAAGAGTTGATTCATCTGCAATGTCGGTTTTGTACACATGCCTACTTTTGTTTTTATTTTCTATAAGTTTATATGTAGATTCAGCCTGAATTTATGATAAACAGAACAACATTTAGAATTATCGAAAATCATAATATAATAATTAAACAAGGATAAAGGTGTTCATGACCTCAAAACCATAAAGAAAAAAACCACATAATAAATCAATTAAATTGATTGTATTATAATTATTCGGCACATGATTTACCTTCTCACTTTCCTGGCGGTACTCGCCCTCAAGCTTCTGCAGACGTTGTTGCATCTGTCTGTAATCAACGCTGAGCATCGACTTCTGGCGGTCTTTCTCTTGGCACATGGACTCGGACCGCTGCCGTGCAGACTTCTCCTCGTTCAGTTTGGCTTGCAGGTCTGTCGCAACACGATGTACTTACAACAATCAGAAATGCTTGCCCCCACATGTATCATTGTGAGGATCGGATCATCATATTTACATGATAGAGTTCGAGGTTATGGGGTCATGATAATTAGTAATCTTAAAACAGCCTGTAATATTCTTTACATAAAAAAGTAGCATCCACAAGTGCACTTGATAAGATATGGCGATACAACACAGGGATATGCCGCAATGATACATATGTGAACAAGTCTTGAAATGTTTAATTATCTTTAACAAAATATCTAAGTTTTATTGGTGAATACGAGTTTTCTGTTATATTAAAAGGTGACATTAAATAAATCAAATGCCTCATATGTATAACATTACACATTCTTTAAATAAATATCACCATTTACGGGGAACAGTATAAGGAATGAAAGTGTTCCTACATAGATCAAGAGTGTATTAGCAAACAGAACAATACCTTTAAATATCATTTCCAATGTTCCTGAAGCATGCAAAAAGTGAAAAAGTGAAGGTATGAAATATATTTTTGGGAGCTTACACAGTTTAGCTGTCAAATATGAGAAGAATTAGCGTGAACTAAATACGAACGAGTCCATTTAGAAAATAATATATATACACACCCTTGACTAGCTCCACATTTGCTTCTTGTTTAGACAGCAGCTGCGAGCGCTGTGTGTCCTGATGCGCGCGCAGCTCCTGCTGGTAGAGATGCTGCGCGGCACGCATCTCGTGTGCAAGCGAGGCACACTCCTTCTCCAGTGACGAAACTCGCTCTGACAACTGTCTATTATCCACCAAGATGTGATTGAGCTTCGCGGTAGACCGTTCTATTTCAGCGTGAGCTGCATTCAACCTGCTCATAGCTTCTGCCACTGCTGCATCGGAACGCTGTTTAGCCGCCTTCACGGCAGCCAGCTCTTCAGACAGAACGCTTCGTTCTCTATCCAGCGCGTCACATTGGGAGCGCAAGTCCGCCACCGTGCCATCATTAAGTGCAGCGGCTGCGGCCTGCGCAGCTGTCAGTTCCGCTGCTTGTTTCCTTGATTTAGCGGCGGCCTCGGACTCCTGTTTTAATTTCTCGCGCAACTCCGATAGCTGCTTTTCCAAGCCGTATATTTTCTCGTTGTAAATCTGTAAACTACTAATTTCTTTTGCCCTCTTGCTCTGCTCTTCGTCGAGTCGCCGCTTCGCTTCATTCAAATTCAGTTCAGCTTTTCTTCTAGTCTCACATTCTATATCAGTCTTCCTTTGCATTTCCTTTAAGTCGTGTCTTAGCAATGCCAGCTCTTTGTCACCATCAGCTATAATTTTTTTGTTTCTAGATTCCCTCTGAGACAGCTCTTCTAACTGTGTACAAAGTGTCACTTGGGCATCCTCTAACTTCCGCCTACCATCTCTTTCTCTTTCAAGAAGTTTCTCTAGCTGCAATATTGCTTCAGATCCAACATTATTAATGTGGTTATTAGAGATTGTAGTATCTACCACATCAGCTGCCTTCAGTCCTCGACCACATAGCTGATAGTCGCCATTGTAAGTGAACCCTACAAATGGCAAATGATTGCCAACAAATGCTTTTGGCACTGGGAAAGATTCATCTAAAGCATCAGACTTGTCCATATCATCAAAATTCCTTGTATCATCATCACTAGATAGCTCAGGAACTACAGGAGGTACTGAGTCCCTCAAATTTTCAAAACTCCATTGATCATTGATGAAAAATGGATGTTGTTTTATTTCATCTACACTATTTTTGCCCAATCTTTTAATCCTATCTGTTAAAAGGCCTCTGATTAGGGATTTGGCTTCTTTTGATATCTCTACATCATCAGGAAATTGAAGTGAGTTTCTATGGTCCATGATCTTACCATAAGTTCCAACTAAACTGTCAGCATAGAATGGAGGATCACCTATTAACATTTCATATAAAAATATACCCACAGCCCACCAGTCACACTCCCGACCATACACTCCTTCACCATTCTGTGACTGCAATACCTCAGGTGATATATAATCAGGGGTTCCTACTGCATTGCTGGCACGCACAAGCCCATCAGGTCCCATTCTCATACAGGTACCAAAGTCAGCTAATTTCAAATGACCATATTTATCAATCAACATGTTATCTGGCTTTACATCCCTATGTACAAAACCCATGCCATGAATAACATCTAAAGCGAGGACAATTTCCATTGTATAGAATTTTGCCCATTTCTCAGGTATATCATAGTTAGACATAAGACTAACGAGATCACCACCTGGCATATAGTCCATCACCATGTAAAGATATTTGTGGTCTTGAAAAGCAAAGTGCAGTTTTAGAATCCACTCAGAATTGGCATGTGCCATGATGTGCCGCTCCTCCCAGAAGAATGTAGAGTCTGACCTCTTGATCATTTCCACCTTGCTCAGCAGTTTCATTGCATAAACCTGATGTGTAGACTTATATCTGACTAGTTGTACTTCACCAAATGCACCACGCCCAATCACTTTTATCAAATGAAAATCTGCTGCCTTCAAACGCAGATTTATAATTTCAGAAGCAAATTCTTCATCTATAACAAAAGATATGTAAATTGTGATATCATTGTGTAGAATCTCTCTAGTTGGACTTTAAAGAAATTTAATGAGAGAACAAACAAAAATAGAATAACAAAACTAGAACAACACTAAAAATATGAGCAATGATAAGAGTGTAGAAATTTTATAAATATTTACATTAACATAATTATTAGCTATACTTATAGGTACAATAAAATGATTTTATGTTAAATTTTTTTTTTATGATGCATACATTTTATTGTAGTAACTTCAGAATCTTCCTAATAGCACTGATTATAATTAAATTAAATTAATGTTTTAAAAAACGAACTCTACTAGGTAATCTGCTAGCAGAGTTCGTTTAGATTATATTAGACCCAGTTGGGGCCAGATTTACTTAAATGCTCAAGTACTTTGTTTGGTTACATTCAAGTAAAAACAGCTGTGAAAGAAATACAAACAATTGTAATGTTGTACTCACATCTGCTTGTGTAGGCCTCAACATTCTTCATGCGTCGAATGGCCGGATGGTCGCAGTCGGAGACGAGGGCGGTGACGGTGTCGAGCAGGCAGTCCACGTTGCCCGTGGAGCGCGGGTCGCACAGCTGCTCCTCCAGGGCGCGCAGCCGCCGCAAACGTTCTTCGTCCTTCACAGCTTCCATGCTGTTCCCGATATCTGACGTCCACTGCCACTGAGGCTAAACGCCACCGAACATTCTCCCGATTACTGCTCCGTGAAAGAACGCCACTCTCATCACGACACATCAACGCCTGGGTACCGTTTTGTTACTTCTGTGTTAAGTCCAGTCGATAAGCTACCGTTCAAAGGATAACTTATGTTTCATTATAGAAAAATTCAGTTGCTACTCAATGACAGTAGATAAAGGTGGTTCTCACA
The DNA here is from genome assembly GCA_905333125.1 of Pheosia tremula. Classification (NCBI taxonomy): domain Eukaryota; kingdom Metazoa; phylum Arthropoda; class Insecta; order Lepidoptera; family Notodontidae; genus Pheosia; species Pheosia tremula. The sequence continues at coordinate 3,229,083 of HG995397.1, forward strand.
ACAAAGCATATGCACGTTTGCAAACACAACAGAATGATTATTTGAGTATATCAGTGTCTACTGACTTTAAAACAATAATGAACACAAAATTACAATAACGATCGGCACAAATTTGGAAAATCAAAGTAAAATTACGAATTTTATTATTCCACCGCTTGATTGATGAACGATGGATGCACAGAGAAAAAAATCATGATGGAAGATCTAACAATAAAGTGAAGTTAGAGGCAGACGCATTCAAACTTTGAAAAACTTAGGAATGGCGCTGGTAGGTAACTTAGGGTATTGATACATTACCCAAAAATAAACAAAATAATGACAAAGCTAGAACGTCTTCTAACTGTAGGCTTTACCACTCAATGGAGAGAGATGAAGCTATGACCATATTGAAAGGCGCTCCAACTGCCTCTTTTTTCTCATAGTGCTATCTTTTCTTTGGTTGGGTGCTTTTGGTTGGGATATACGTTCTTCACGGTGCATGTTACTACTACCTTAAAAAGGAGTTTTCCAAAGATTTCCTGAGTAAGTTGGTCTTGTTCTTAATTTTAGGTATTCGTGTTTATTATATAGGAAACCTTTTTGAATGGGTTTTATTAGGCTTGGCGTTTAACTCAGCCGAATCAAAGATACGGTAAAGTAAATCATCGAGAAGTGATTAGTAAATTACATTGATGGATAAATATAAGCATAAACCATGAAAATACTATACTACATATCAAATCTGCCAGCAGTTTAGTTTGGGTTCCGCGCCTTTTATGATTAAACCGATAAAACTGAGTGAAACAGACTATATATTGCAAAGTAGAAAGCTTATGAACCAATTTTTTATGGAGTTTTTGAAAGATTAAACAGCTTGCAGATTGGACTTATGACCTATTTACAATGTTAACTTTTTGAAAGGGCTTTCCTATAACACGATGTAAGTTTAAATGCGGCTGTTAAACACTAACCCCATATTATGCACACCTATGGCACCTATGGTTGCCATTTCCAATAGACACTTGTAATTTCGATTCAAAACCCAGGAAACCCTTTCATAAGGGAAAGTAACATTTTTAGGGAATCCTAATGAATAGGGTAAATTATTACCGACTGTGGCTGGCTCAAACGACGCTGAACAGCTTGTCTTCTTATTTGTCTGTGCACTTAACGACTTGTCCGGGCCGGCCCGGACCGTACCAAATTCGATCGTCTACACTGACCTCTATGTATATCATGGACGTCAGTGATCGTCTATGAATACTTTTATTTTGTCTATAGTATGGAGCTAGTACGTTCATAGTTCTAGGTTTTGTCTGTTGGTGATCATTCGTTCAATTTCATTCGATTCGAATGGAACATGGCGGTGCTTGGCAGGATGTGCATAAGTTTTTGATTTTTGCATTTATTATAGGACTGCTTTATACCTATTAGCTATTTCATTCATTTATATTACTTTTAGTGTGTATAAAATATTTGATAAAGTGCAAAAGTTATTTGGTAACCATATCTTCTGGTCTCGACATTTAATTTCTGCAATGAAAATTATTAAATCGTTGGTAGTGTAAAAATTATTGTGACAAAATATAACACACATCTCAGGTAAATCGTTGTTTTATATACCATTATTGTAGACCATGTTCAATGCATTTGGATTTTCATCATCATTGAACACAGATACTATAAATGTATGCAAAAAGTTATGGGTAGGTGCCCCATTTTGGTTCAAGTTCACTCTCGTGTTATTTTGCTCATCTCAAGAGTTTGTATTTTATAATAATATTGATCAGTTATATCCCATTGTTATTTATAATAGATATAGCAAATAAAAAAATGAATACGCATTTTTTTCGATTTTTACAAGGGTATATTTTCTTTGTGGTCCCTAATCACGTGTGATTCAGGTCGTTATGGGGTCAATAACTGCAACCATACAATTATTTTTGTTTTATTTATTCTAGTAAATGTATAATACATTATTAGTGGCTGTTGTACATATTAATAAACTATTTAGGTCTGATGAGCTTACATCTGTAAGCTTGTCTCAGTGCAGCACAGCGTGCAATACGCAGTAGGGGATGTAAATCGGCATGTGCATGTGCAGTGCTAATCTAAGCGCAGGGCGCAAGATGTAGACAGGACGTAGGGGAGGGCGGGGGCGTGGTGGTGCGCGGGGCGGGGGCCCGTCCGGCAGTCAGCTGTGCAAAGTGTCATGTCGCGCAGCCGCGCCGTGCGTGCCGTGCCGTGGGAAATGGCCTAAATTGTGTCCCTCAATTGAATCTCCAAAAAATTTGACTATCATATTTCTGATCATTAAAATCAGTAAATGTATAATCTGAGTCAATGTATCATACAAAATACAAATAAAGATCAAAGTGATTAAATTGGGTGTAGGACATTTTTCTTTGTTACTTTCAGTGATATTTGTGTTTGTACAAAATAAGCTAGGCCTAAATCTGAAAGGTAGGTATATTGTGTGTATCTTATCAATTCAAATCTCATATTTTGTTGAGTGTTGACTGCATGATGATTAATGCTGTATCTAGATTAACCATACAGGGCATCTGATATATTTGATCTCTTGATACTTTTATATTTGATCCTAATATTGTTACAGTAGGCATGGTCTACCTCAGTTGGATATCAATGTTCCACACATGGTACGGATGATATTATTTCTAAAAAGAACTTGTTTTATGTCATAAATTATTACTATTCGGTTTTACTTGGTGAAATTTTAAATGGGTAAATTGAATAACCATTGCTTAATTATGGTAAAAGTGTGCTTAGTGCATAACATTTTCATTGTTTCATATGTGTTTGCCATTTGCCATTGTTGTGCAATCAACAATTTTCAATAAAGTTCTTTATGGTTACCGCTGGTGACTGACGATAAGAACTGCAATCACAGTTTTCTTGCTCTCAATTTACGAATTTAATCAGTGTTTCATTACAATTGTTGATTCATATCCTGTAATAAAACATTTTTAATGGAATATTTCATGGTGGTCTTTATTGTTATATAATGACATATTTCATTTTGTAGTTCCAATATTAGTTTCTTAAAGTAAATACATACTAAGACATATTTTTGTAAGTTTTTTAAATACCTACTAGCTGGTATGCATGCCACTTTTGTACACAAGGTTTGTTTTGGTCACCCCAGGGAATGTGTTCATTTTCATGGACAATATTTTTTAAAGATTTTGATCTTGTTATCAATCACCATGCCACCATTGAAAGTCTAGCACCTAAAGCTATTTAGCCAGTTGTTATCAAAATCCTTCTGATAGATATTTAGTGATGGGTAAACAGAGAGACAGATGTATAAAAAACACATACTGGTGAATTAAGCTTGTTTTTCGAAAATAATGTCCCCTACAATATTTTGTTTTTCCTAAATATTAAATTTCGAATCACATCAAAGCTATATTCTTATCATAAACATGTACTTTGTGTTTATATGATGTGATCACAAGTCTTCCTTCATATAGTCTTGTTTATGAAAAATTGGTGGGCTAGTGCACAAGAGTGAGGGTCAAATATCTAGTTACATACTTGCAAGGAAACTATTTATAGAATCAATGTAAAGTATCTCTTTACAAAAACATTTTATGTGCATGGTTGTATAATGATTACATACTTACTGCATGATAATTAATTTTGTGAATGTTTATTCCAATTCAGTTCAGTTATTGACTGATGTTCACAAAACTAAGTATCTACACCTATATAGGTATAAAGATAAGCATAGTAGGTAATGAAACATAATAATAAAAATGTTTTTGAATATAATCCCAATATGCTAATTTTAAAATGTACATCAGTGTCATGTAACTGCTACTATGTAATTGCAATAATTACAATCGTATATGTAATGGTTGTTCTTATTACAGCACGCCGTGGTGGTCATGGCTACGCTCATCCAGGAGAATGGTATCAAAGAGCTGAGCAGCACGCATGGGGTAGTTGGGAACCACGGCATATCCGCTCACAGCGTGGCCAGCCACATGGTGCCCGACCACGAGTACTGTGAGGCGGGCGGCGCGCCGCCGCAGTGCGCAGACGCCGGCGCCGCGCCCGCCGCCGCTGCCGCCGCCGCCGACCCCGAGGAAGAGGAGGAGACGCCCGAAATAGACATAATGATAAACAATGTCGTGTGCAGTTTTAGTGTTAAGTGTCATCTGAATCTGAGACAGATCGCGTTGAACGGTGTTAACGTTGAGTTTCGGCGCGAGAACGGTATGGTCACGATGAAGCTGCGGCGGCCGTACACAACCGCGTCCATCTGGTCGTCGGGGCGCGTGACGTGCACGGGCGCCACCAGCGAGGACCAGGCCAAGATCGCGGCGCGCCGGTATGCGCGCGCGCTGCAGAAACTCGGCTTTCAAGTTCGCTTTCGAAACTTCCGCGTAGTAAATGTATTGGGCACGTGTCGGATGCCCTTCGGCATAAGGATCATATCCTTCTCTAAGAAATACAAAGAAGCAGAGTAAGTATTTTAATCGTAATACTTTTCTACTTGCATTATTTGTCTCTTATTATGCGCCAATCATCCAGCGAGTCCCATCCCACACAGGACAATTTATCTAGAGGCAATTTGTAAAACTTCTTTCTAAACTTATCCCACAAATACCCTGGAGTGTTTTTGAATTTTAATGAAACGTAATAATTCAATACGCCACCTACCTTGGCCGCTCCAATTTGTCGGGTCTTGCGACACCCAGGTCACTAGTCCACCTTGGGGTTCACCAATGGTCTCTTCCAGTTGATAATGATCATTATCTTTTACTTTGAAGTGCAGGAAGGTGGTTGTATGCCTATTTTCTTGCTTACATGTCGTATGCGTAATAATATAAACGCGTATGTGCGTTTATTAGTTTGTAATTTTGACTGAGTGTCACAAAAACAGCCTAACGGATTTTAATGAAATTTGGTACAGATTTAAGTTATGTTCTTGAATACCATATATAAGCTACATAAACTCTCCGTCGTGCCTTACACCTGGACCTAGGCCAGCTGTAAGAGTCTTGCTTCTATGGAAATTTGTCTACCAGATCTTTTTAATCTTCCGCTTTGCAATGGAGGGAAGTGGATAATTGTCTTCCAACTCCTATTTTTATCTTTCGATTAAATTCGTGCGGGTTCCAAAACAATTAACGTTTTCCCGGGACTCGCCGAGGGTTAAACCTCGGTGTCATCATTGGACAACACTGTAAATCCTGGCTTACAGGAGTAGCAGTGGTGGGAGAGTGTGGCGGGCCTAGACCCAAAAAAATAAAAATATAAGATACATTTAACCCTCAAAATCTATATCGGCGAAGTTGCATGCAAAGCTTTATGTTTCAACTAAATGGGAATGCTAGGTATGTATGTGTGTAGTATACTTTTTAAACGATAAACTCTGGTTCATTTACCTCATAATAACAAACTGTAATACAAATTTTACACTGGATAGATAATATAAGTTTGTTTACCTCAAGTCATTAAATGTTTCAAATTACGATTGAGATTGAAAATTATTCCAAATACCTACCTATTTAAGAGTCCACAAAGGGGAAGATGTTTTTAAAATTTATATTATTATTTAGACTAGTTGTTGTGTGGTTAGATCAGTCGAAATATGTGCGTAAATGTAATTTTTACGTTTTCTTTCAGCTATGAACCAGAACTTCATCCAGGGGTCACATATAAGCTGTATAATCCTAAAGCAACACTTAAGATATTCTCCACTGGAGGCGTGACAATCACAGGTATGAGAGTGTGAAAATAGAATGTAAATCATTCCCCCCAGCGAGTTGCGACATTTTTTATTGATATTTCCATACTACGCAGTTGTTGATGCATCTCAAAATGGGCCACTGAATGAATCACACGCCCATCAAATCTAAATAATATTATTCTGCTTTGCTCGGCTATATGATCAGACTTCATGGGCTGGTAAAGTAAAGATGTAAGGTAAACATACCTACATTCTGTGGGAGAAATTACATTTTGAGTCAGACGCCAGTCAGTTTCCAACAGTAGGACTTACTGAGCTACTAAGACTAATGTTCTTAACAATACTCGGACTCCTTGGAATGTACCTCAGATCAGAACATACAGAATAATAGAATAAAATAGTTGACTCAATTACTAAACTTGTGACTATGTTACTCACATACTCAGAACCTAGGATTTTCTCGTGGCGCAGTAAAATATTGAAAGTTAGTGGGTAGACAAGTTAGGTATAATGTCATTATACCACATAATATTTTGCTAACATGTATGAATGTGTGTGCAGCCCGGAGCGTGAACGACGTGCAGTCAGCGGTGGAGCGTATATTCCCGCTGGTGTACGAGTTCCGCAAGCCGCTGACGGCGGCGGACGAGGAGCTGCTGCGGCAGAAGCGGGCGGCGCGCGCGGGCGGCGGGCGCGGCGGCGCGCGGGGCGGGGGCGCGGCCGCCGCCAGCGCGCCGCCGCCGCCGCCGCCGCCGCCGCCGGCCGACGACCCCATGCGGCTGGTGACCATGTCGGACGACGAGGCCGACGCCGACGCCGACGCGTGGGAATGACGCGCCCGCGCCGCGCACTGACGCTCCCGACGCGCCGCCCCGCGCGGGAACGGTCCGGACTCTACGTTGGCATCGAAGCAATAACTGTCGGTTGTTAGTGCGATCGTGTGTGACTCGTCGGCGAGCTGTTCGATTCATGCCAAAGATATTTATTAGGGAGGTGCTTCGCGGCCGGCCCGGCCGGCGCGGCCGCGGCCGCCGGACTCGGCCGAGCGCGCCGCGGACCTCCCGCGCTTCTTTACCCTTCGTCTGTACGAATGTATCGTTTTTGTGATGACCTGTGACCTCTTTAGTTTGCGTAGATGAAGTCGAATCGTTTAGGTTATAACCGAAATTAATAAAACGAAAAAAAAATGTTCAAAATATAAATCTCGATAGCGATACTCAGTCTCGTTTTCATTTGCCGTTAAGATTGAGAATTTGTAGTGATAATAGTGTTCAATAAGATTTGTTCTAAGAATGAAAATGACTGAACGACTAGAAGTTAGTGATTGTAAATATGGAAGCTTCGACATTATACGTTTCAATAATAAACTCGTTTGTTTTATTGAGTATTTAATATCAGTCGAAATTGTAACACAACCTTGTAATTCCCATTCGCTCGTCCTACGAGTCGGAGTCGTGCGTGTCGTATTCGTCGCTGGTGAGCCTGGGCTGCGAGGGCCGCGGCGGCCGGGCGCGCCTCATCTGTGGCACGTTGAGCCGTTGATTGTTGTATTGAGCTGGCGTTCGGATGTATGCACTCATGTCCACCACGGCGAGGCGGGGTGTTTTTACTGCCGTTCCTATAACACAAGCGATAGGCTCAGTACCTCCTATAATTACAAGAGCTACGTGTACACTACGTATTTTTTTTTTTAAAGCAAATACTACGGAATGGGCCTTGAAGTTGTTTTATACTATTATTGTTACCTTATCCCCCGAATTTATATACGTTTTTTAACTTTATCAAACGTCATATAGTATTGCGCAATGAGCTTTGCTTTGCGCAATTCTGTACGACGTTTGATAAAGCTATAGAACGTCTATAAATTTCGCGGTATATGTCTAGTGTATTTTATCTAGAAATTCAGAGCTCACCCGTTATAATTGGAAGGAGATGTTCGACAGCGGTGACAGTCCGCGGCCTGGACCTCAACACGGGGCGGCGGGAGAGCCTCGCGGGTAGGGCCTGGAGGGCTAGCGGGGAAGCTACTGGCAGCGGCGGGGACAACACTCGCCCTGCCAGCACGCGGCGCTCTGGAGATGAACTAGGGGACCTATGACATTGAGAATGTTTTAATTCAGCTAACCCCAAGTGTTCTGGCTATATTATTTCTTTATCAGTAGTGGAGATTAACTTATATAGGTCTTCAGTAGTGAATAGTGTGGTACATGGTTCTCAACAGCTGCAGAAGACCGTTTGCTTTCTTATGCAGATAGGTATAAAGGCATGGTCATTATCCAAAAATTTATCATACGATGTCCATAAGGTCTAGATTAGGTAGGTAAATCCGTTTCTAATTAAGAAAAGAGTTTCTAAACTAATAACAGTTTTGGAATATGCCAACAATATTTGGTACCTGTGTACCCACGCAGGTCATAATGACCTTTCATTAATGTCATTCCCTGACCTCTCACGCTCAATCACAGGCTGTCTCCTCCGACGTCTCCCCCGTGGATCCCTCTTCTTAGTTTTACCAACACGTGGAGGAATCGCTCCGATGTGTCGGTAATAATCGCAGAGTGCCTTTGCCAGTGACCTTCCAATTTTCGCATCTGAACGCATTCGTTAAGAAAAAAAAACATGTTGATGTAATGAAATTATAATTTTCCAGAGCAAATATGTAACAGACTCATTGGCAGGCAGCCCAGTACGTATCGATTCTATGGTTGGAAATTGCTAATGCACAAGCTTTTTGGCTCTGCTTTCATGTGCATGAACATACAAAAATGTACGTCAAGTAAACAATAATAAGCACATTGGAGGACATTTTAAATATGACAAACCTTTGCATAGTAGTTGGCTAATGGCGATAGACAGGTAAGTATATCATATATAAAAATGCTCAGTATGAAAAATTCATTCACCATCATACATGATACCGGCTAGTTCAGCGAATCAAATTCACATCCCATTATGCCGATTAAACCAGCCTTCTAACAAAAAAAACTCATTACAATCGGTCAATCCGCTTGGGAGCTACGATGGCATAGACAGAAGGCGTATAACACGCCTTGTTCAGCGTTCGTGCTTCCAGGTTCGGGCAATAAAGGATACAGGCATCCTCGGTGTAATGTATGAAAGGTCCTCTGGGCGACAACCGTCTCCCGCCCATGGATACGAGCAGAGTGTAGGCGTCGACGGCGCCTGTGGGCAGAGCGCGGCGCGCGCTACCGGCCGCGCCACCGTCCGCGTTGTAGAGGCATGCCTCGGGCCGCCACGCTTCTATGCGGCTCCCTAGGAACTTTGGAAGGACTGCGTGGCGTTCGAACCTGATGTACATAACAGCAGAAGATATACTCACAATGAGAGTGCAATACTAGGCTGGCAGCGAGCATATGTTACATATATACTTATGCACGTGAGGCAATGGAGTAGCTTTTTTGAATACTTTTAAACCTGTGCAACTATGATTGGACCGCGAATTTGAATGTAATCCTTACGTATAAGTTGTTCGCTATAAAATTATTCTCGGCGCCTGACACTTTATTTACTCGCTCTCTACTACATGGTACTTATGCTATCTGTGTACGATCAATTATTTATTGAGTTACTTAGTTACATGATAGCAATTTATTAGTTTGACGCACCTATACACATCATCGTACGAGTTACCGCGAACAAATACACCTTCGTGGCTGATGTCACCGTGGATGTCGATGATGAAATCCAATTGGATGTTCTGGAAATAAAAGCAGTCGTCTTAAGAGTTCGATTATCGTAGCAGGCAATGCGTAGCCAACGAAGGTAAAAAAAATGTATATATAAAAACTTATAGGACTTATAGACCTACCTACAATCTGGTAATCAATGAGTTATCTCAAAGCTACCAAACGAAACAAAAGGTAATATATAGGTATATACCTTTCGTCCTAACCAACTAAAATTCGTATGTGCAATCTGTTTTTATTTTTAAAATGAAAAGAAAGTTATTTGATTATTATTTTCTGGTGAATTAATTATTTTGTCCAGCAAGCGCCGTAGAAACTTCTAAACCCTTACTAGACAAGTGTCATAGCAAGCTCCATAAATATCTCTCTCTCTATCGCTCCATACGATTGACGTAGGTACTTGACTGACGTGTAGTAGTAAGTGATTTAAATTAACAGTCTACCTGGACTTGGCAAGAAAAACCCGTATCAAATCGCAGGCCACGCCAACCCAGGCCTCAATATAATCATTTTCTTCAAAAAACAATTGATTAAAAACTCACTCCTGCGATTAAAAAATCCCAACAGGGCAACAAATAAATATAATAAAAAAAAATTAACAGTCTATACACAAAATGCAGGTCAAAGTCAATAAATGAAGCACCTTCTCGGAAGTAAGTTTCTTGACTAGATCACTGACTGCAATGAGCGCCGGGTGCGCGAAGCTGGTGGGGCGGTGCCAGCAGCGGTTGAGGTCGGAACCGAGGAGATCTGATCGCTGGTTGCCCAGGAACACGCCATCAGGGTTCAGCATCGGTACCACCTGATAACAGGTTAGCAGCCTTCAAAAGGCATTTTGATCCGATATGTAAGCTAGCCATGCCATATATGTATAGCCAAAGTGGTGGACTATGGCCTAATACCTCACATAACGGGGAGGCCCGTGCCCAACAGTGGGCAAAAGGACTAATACTATTATATTATTATTATTTATGTCACCGTGCTAAATCGCAATAATATACGCAAATTGCTGTTTGATATTTTCTTAAAATTTTGACATATGCATTTACCGGAATACAAGTCCTCAAAATATTGTATAAATCGACCCTGGCTATAAGCTAAATCCAATTATAACCGTGTCTGGTTTTATCAAAATCTGTCATGTAGTTCTCACAGGATGCGCATATAAACAGACTACCAGACAAAAGATACAATGAGCTTTCTAATATTTTCAATTTCAATCTCATATATTTCACAGTCACGTCCATTTTAGTACCTTACAATATATTATATATTAATAAATTGATGATATAACTAGGCAGTATTACCTCTATTACTATATTGTGTCTTAGAGCCAAAGCTTTTTCCGAAGTACTGAGCATGAAATCTAGGAAGCCTGAAAAAATATATAAACGTTACAAACGTGACTACACTCGTGTTCTTACATACTCCTGATGATTTAGTATGAGCAATGACAATTAGCTTAGTATTTTAATGTAAAAGCATTACATCAATTCTTATTCAATATCGACACAAACTTTGCCATAGACGGCAGGTCGAGCATTAGCCTCGGATGAGCGCTGTCATATAGATACCTCCCCGCTGTCGACGCGTGCGCTTCATGGAAAGATACCCGGCCTCTGTGTGGGAGAAGGCCGGGTTATGTGGGATTCTTACCCACTAAACCCCCCCCCCCCCCCCCCCTGTCGCCTTCGACACATGTTGGAAGGGCTCCGGGATCTCCAAACGGAACGCACCGGTGCCCCTCTTGTGCCTCGCCCCCTTATCCCTTATCGCCCCCGTCTCGGGGGAGCAGATGTTCGTTCCCCCTGCGCCCTCGCTGCGCCCGGCGGCGGGGAGCCACGCCCGCCGTCGTCCTCCTCAGGAGTCAGGAGTCGTCATCGTCACCGGACGTCCGGGGCCCACACCCCAGTCGTCCTCGACCCCGAGGGTAGCCCGTTGTTTAAGGCCCTGGTCAATAGGGCCGGGTGTGCTTCATGCCTGTGCCAACCTCGCGAGACTGCGCGGTCAGTCTGGATTCAACCATCTACAAACCTTGGCAGACGAACGAGGACGGTGGTTCCCCGCCATGCGTCCTCGCTAGGATTAGTACGGCTCTCCTCCTCACCGGGTCAACCGTTTTAACTTTCATACCTGGAGCCTCTTCCTTTACATTAACGTCGTTATCCTTGAAATCCTTAATGGTTATGAGTTCGATTCGACGCTTTTGCTAAAAGTTAAGGAAATTAATATAAATAAGTGAATATGAGTATCATACTTCCACATTATAAAATAAGGATATAAATCCATGCAAACATAGTTATTCTGAAGTGAAGTTAGCATCTTGGGGCCCTGGCTTAAGGCAAATCAAATTAACTCATAATTAAATATCTATGTGATATCCTGTCACTAGAAACAGTTTACCCGTACATATGTACCAACATTGTAATAGTGACACATTTGTATATTACATTGCAGCCAATGATTTTAGCAGACATGGTCCAAGATTTACTTGAAAGTAAGACAATGGCAAAGTACGATATCTTCATAAGTAGGTATATACGTAATTTGGACCTTAAATTGGACAAGAGTCAAATGCAGAATGGAAGCCAATTGTGTTCCACTTAGGTCAATCATGGAATATCTACAATACCATAAAATATATTGAAGACTTGAATAACGCCATTGGTGGTGACCCTGTTATCTGTCTCGGGTTCGAATCCTGGTAGGGTCCCGTTTTATGCATGTTTATAATATCTATATAAATACTATATACTGGGTTCGGCCCCAATCCATTGCACGGTACCCATAATCAAAGCGTTCATTACTTTGGGACCGTATAGTTGGTGTGTTCGTCTGGCGGTATTAAAAAACGAAAAGAACGTGTTTCGGTAATGTTAATAATAACGTCTTACTGCAGTCTGGGCGATAGACTCTCTGGTAGCGAATGCTTTCGCTCGTTTTTCCCAAGTGGCCAGGTGCTTCTGGAGCCGGGAATAAGAGTAAGAAGCTGCTGCAGAGAACTGGTACACGTCTTCCTCGCGATCGAACGCGAAGACCAGACTCAGAACTTTGCGTCCTCTGTGCGCCAGAGAACGATGGTAGAACAACAGGCGTCTAGGTAGTCTTTGCCTAAAAAATATATACTTTTGATTTCCTTCGGGGCTAATTACGGAATCGAACTTTCCGTAATTTTCCCCGGTCTAGTGTTACTGGCATCAGACGCAGTTCATTTCTAATCATAATAGATGCATTACCTCCTTACCATTTGGGTCGTGACGTGGACCTAACTAGGGGGGTCATGTCTCCATCGTACAGTGTCACTTCTTTACCCAAGTTCACAATATTGAATATCACCCTCTGTAACAAATATACAAACCTCAAGTAGGTTACAACATATTACAACAATTATTAGTAGTTACGTGTCAGTGAGGTACCGCCTAAATAATATAAAATTGTACTCAACTAAATTACTAAAACTGCTTGGAACACTTTTTGTGAGCAGCACATTTTTATGAGGAAAACATAAGACAATTTACAACTTTACTCTTCAATTTATTGCCAAAAAAGTCCAAAATGTTTCATGGTTTCAAAAACATTACCCTCCTTTTAACGCAGTCGGGTAAAAATAAAATTACTAAATGGTACCTACCTGATCTTGCTTCACATTCTCCACCGTGAAGTTGAACCAGAACCTGGATCGAGGCCTGCAGGTGTCAGGCCTTACGAACAGGTCGTACTCCAGTTCGGTGATGTGGTCAGCGCGGCCCAGGTTACCGCACTCAAAGGCCGCATCAAAGCACAGTTGGCCCCGCTTGGCCTTCCCGCTGTGGCCTGGCGGTCTAACTACGACCCGGTTCAAGTTTCCAAGACCTCCTTCTCCATCACTCTCTTCACTATCTATGAAAGATATTCAAGTTCTTGGATTTTATCAGCCAAGTACCGTCTTATCTGTTGTAAAAGACGGTCCCTGTATTTAGGACTTAGATATTATTTGGTTACTACACTAGGTATAGGAGGTCGATGAATGATAAACTGGTAGGTAAGTAAGTAATTAGGTACAAGCTAAATTGAATCCTACGTCGGTTTATCTTATAGGGAAAAGTCGCGTACACGTATCGACACTAGAATTGTTGTGAAATGAGTGCTCTTAATACCACAAGCAGCTCGTCGGTAGATGGAAGTATGCTCAAGCTCTTCAGTGTAAGCAGCCATCAACGGGTTATATGCACCTCGGACGTGCAAGTTCCCTACTTCCCGACCACTCCGGCACACTTACTCAACTAACTTTAACAACGTGAGCAGATTGGCTGCAAGATTGACGGCCTAGTCGTATACAGGCTGTAAGTTGTTTCGTTACTAAAACTATAGTTTCAACGCATATTTCTGGACTTCCCCAGAATTAATATTTTCTTTCGACCTTTTTATGAAATATTTATATAGCATTTTTTTCAGTACTTTTAAGTTGTTTTAACATGAATTAATAATAGAAGTCTATCTCAACGGGGTTTTTAATAAAACAAAACGTAATTAATAATTTGGACCTATAACTGCAATGTAAATTAAAACCCGATACGCTCGGGCGCACTCGCCATTCGCACGAGTTGGAAATCGCGCGAAGCGTTGTGTTGCAATCGCGTGGTTTACGATACATTCCGCGCTCAAAAATTACAACATGATATGATGATGAGATAAATGATTTTATTATATGCCTTAAGTGTAACCTTTACCCAAAGTTTTTGTTACCATGTCCCTTACACCCTGTATATTTGCACGAATGTGTTAGCGATTGCACCGCCAGACACGCTAACAGCGAATTGAATGTACATCTTGGTAGCCTTAGTTAAAATGTTAACGAAGGAACCATGTTTTCGATTTAAATGGAAAACCGTTTGAATTGGACGAATGAAAGAGATATAAAAAAAACTGTAAACCTGTTTCAAATATTTAGATTGAAAATAAAGGTATTGTAGGTGGAACCAGAGGATATAACCAGTATACCCCATCTCGTCCCCATATTGTCTCAGATTCGACACATCTTGTGCACATATGAGCCCAAATCGTCCTTTATTGTTCCATCTCTTCCAATCTATGCAACAAGATCGGGTGCAGAGTAATCCAGAAATAAATGAGCCACGACTAGGTATCAGCTGACTGCACGTGTTGACTGGACCTAGACGTAAGACGCGGACGCGACCTCGGGCCGTCCTTGTGCGTTGGGACGTGCGAAAGACATCTGGCAGACGGCGTCAGATAGACGATGCAAACGCATAAGTCACGGCAGGCAGCCGCGGTTTTTAGGACGGTTCCTATAATTTGTACCTTTAAAGTGCTACCAAAATACATTTCCAAATGTTACTCATTAAGAAATAAAATCAATTGAAGCCAATTAATTATATCGAGACACCAATAATGAGACACAAGGAGAGAGGAGATAATAGGGTTGTTGTCTACATTTTTGTACTCTTTTAATACTATAGTTATGGGACATAATAATGTTTAATTCACAAAATCTAATCCAGTGATTCCCAAAGTGGTCTATATCGACCCCTAGGGGTCTATGACAACCTGCAAGGGGTCTACGTCAGCGAAAAAAAATTTGGGGGTCCATGAAATGATAATCTCAACACATACACTGATAGTACCTATTTACTTACATCATACTATCTTATAATATCAAAACATATACATTATTTATAAAAGTACCTATGAAGTAAAAAAAATATTATATATTATGTTTATAAAATTGTGTAAGTTGTAGGATGTTGGTATTCGCTTTGTGGTCGCAATACATTTTGAACTTGTAAAAACCTGAGAGTCGCAGTCTCAGAGCTTCGCTACCTTGCACTGACTTGTTCAATTCATCACTCTATAAAGGACGGAAATCAATAGGAAATCAATATCAGGGGATTAGGGGGTCTACCCAACACGGAAAAACATGGCAAGGGGTCTACGACACAAAAAAGTTTGGGGAACTCTGATCTAATCTATTAAATGATATTGCTGTGTCGATTTTATTGAGTTTTAGGTGTGTAGAATATTATTAATATAACGACAACAACAGGCATATCAGTGATATCTTTTGATCAGTGAGATGATGCCCCGTTTAATAATTTTAGTATGTACAAAGTCACATAATTAGAAGCTTATTTCTACATCCTTACCAGACATTTTACGTTGTCACACTATACCGTTAATAGGTATTTTAATTTAAACATTTTGCATGTAAATTAATTACTTCATTATCACTTATAATTACAACTCGTTAAGTCCAGTTTTTGTAAAACATAGTGTCATCTTTGTATCCTGCGTCCTGGGCGTCCTGGGCGTCCTGCAGGCTCAAAGGTTGCCACGATACGCCGCTATGCGACATTTCCTTCATAATAATAACAATAAATAAAAATATTTCACTTCAATGCGGAAATATTGGGCTAGTTGACTACCGTTGCTAAGCGATCAAAGCGTTTATCGAGATACACGTACCAGGTAAAATATGACAAGGTAAGGTATATAGGTAAAGAAAGAAAAATATTTGCCAAATTGAAAGCAGAATTGCAATGCAGTTATGTTGTTCTTTTAGCTCAATCAGATACAATACAACAAAACAACTGGTAGTCCTAACAATATGGCCATGTTGTTTTGGACTTTCTCATAAGTAGGTAGGTTGATTCCTATCTAAGTTGGACACATTCAATAACATTCACTAAAGAAGACTTACGACTCCTTCTTCTGTGCGTGTTATTGTATTTTGTAGCTACGTGCGCAGGCTACGAGCTACACAGTCTGATGTGTGATCATTATAAGACAAATTTTATGGTGGATATTGAAATTCGTACTAAACTACAATTGGTACTTTCATTATATGTGTTTCGCATTTTACTCTTAATTCAACCATGATCGATCGGCGCAAAAATAACCTACGTTGGGGATCGTAGTACGTGCTACGCGACAAAGACGTACCAATTAGTACTTACTACGTAAGCTACACGAAGTACTGTACCCACTTGATAAGATTATTATGAATATATATTACCTATTTAATGCCAGCATAAATCCATATGCAGAATATATTTTCTTATTTTCCTAATTCTTGAGTATGAATATTAAATTAGATACGTTTGGTTTCGATATTAACTAATAGCAGACTTTATTTAAATAAAACAAAAGATTATGAATATTGTCATTTATTTAATAAATAATATAATGTGTTATAGTATTACTAATATTATTTTTGGCAAGGTATCGCCGCACGCACCGCAAACATTGAACAAAGCTCAACGTTTATCAATCAATATTTAAAAATGAAAACATATTTTTACCCGTATATTAATATAAAACATTACCGCTACTATTTACACGTCTTTTTATTTTAAATAACAACACTAATATAACGAATACAGATACAACAAATAACATTCGGGTAATATAAAAAAGGTAAAAAAAACTTATATGTTATATTTGAACTCAACTAATAAAAACGAATTATTTTAGATCATTTTGTACAAAACATGGCTTATAAAAAACACATTTATAATTATCTTTAATTAATAAATATGTAATGTTTAATATATTATAAACGCTAACAAAGTGAAACAAGTAGGTAAACTACCCATATTTGATCAATTCCTTTGTTTTTTTGTCAAGTAGCGAAATTTAAAACGCTAATTAAGAGAGATATAATAAATATACGAAAATACATATACATTGCAAAATGACCATTTAAATCGAGTTTGCAGCTAAAAGGAACATACAGAGGTAAACAGTAAAAATAATGCTTTTATGTACAATAAGATGACAATAATGTTTTAAGTGCTTAGTTACAACATTTACCTATCTTTGAGAGCAGGACTGGAAGGGTTTCACAGTAAACACAAGGATTTCACAATGGTATCTACATCACAAGAGTATTTACGTTGCAATAATAATAGGTCACGTCCGTATGCCGCGGCTTGGAGCCGCTTCCGATGTGTATACGGTTGTTTAGACGCCCGCTGCATTAAAACATCCAGGGACGACATCGGGCGTTGAAACATCCATAGGACGTCCGAAAGCGTATGCTCACGTCCGCTAATTACGGCTTATAGATTGCACAGTTAAATGACAAATGTACTATACAGATTACAAATAAGCTACGATTTCCAAGCCGTGGCTTACGGACGCTTCATATATTTTCAACGGCTGACACTCCATTGAGGCGGAGCGGGAAGGAGGAAAGCGGATTGTAGTGAAAATTAACCAATACAGTCCCTATATTTTCACGGCTCTGCTCCGCTCGGTCTACTCCGCCCCGCTCTGCCGCAATGGAGTGTCAGCTTATGAAGCTGTTAAATCGCGATACATGGTTACTGGTTGAACCAACAACACACAGCTCATAAATCTAGATTATTAAAGATATATATTATAATGTCTACAGATAGATACACTGCACTGAACAGTCACACTATTCATTAGTTTGTCGTTTTTTGATATTTTTCCATTACAAGTACGAGTTTTGAAAACAAACGTAAACGAACGTTTGAACTTAGCACAAAGTGATAAAGTCCGTCCGCCGAATTAATAGAAAATAACAATCGACCGATTTTATTAACTTTTTTCTTCTTCTTAAAATTGAGTTGTAAATGGATTTTTACGTCTATGAATTTGTATGATATTATTTTGAGCGTTTGTATATAATGTATATAACTAGTAGCTACTTACATAAAAACATCCCAATATCAGAATTGTGATTAATTTCATATAGTAGACTAGAGTCTTGCCGTCTATAATAGACAGTTACTTTTAGGGTATGCTGCTTACGCGGGTCATAGTATTTTTATTGATCGTATCTTTTTTGCATAATGCTGTCTACGTCCATGACCCATTTACTTTTTCACGTATTATGTTGCATGTTTTAAAGTTATGGACCACTCTTTAACACTTAACTATCGTTCAAAAACTGTGTATTAACTATTTAAAATTATTTAACGCTTGTTCTTAATTTGAGACTCAATCTAGATCCGTTAACGCAATTAATTTATTATAATTCCTTTTATTTATTTATTTTAATTTCATCCAACCATATTTATTAGTAATATTAGACAATAGTATTGGGTTCGACATCTCTGATAACTATTATCAGTAGACATACAGAGGTTACAAGTAAGTTTATTGTGTGTAGGTCAAATGGAGATACTCGTGTAGCCTCTTCATTATTATTGCCTTCAGCGAACCCGACAAGGTTCAAATTGGTGCCGTACCACATTACCATGCCTAACCACAATCCACATAGCATTAACTGTTCCAATATAGGTACCCTATAATTTTAACGCCACAGCAATTGAAAAGCGTGACAGTCTGCCAGGACTCCAACTTTATTACTTTCTCATGCGAACGATAAGATCTGAGGAAAGGTTACAAGTAGACGTCACTGCAGTTGTGTCGCCGCGATCACGCTTGCGTGTCCCCGTCCGTGTAGTGCGAGGGCCCCTCGGCGGAGCACACCGAGTCCTCGGGGGTGCGGGACGCGTCGCCCGCCTCGCTCGCCTCCACTGCGCTCGCGCTGCCGCCCGCCTTGCCTTTACCACCGCGACGAGCTTGCAGCGCCTGCACGTATTGGTGGTAAATTAGTAAGTGAAACGATGGTAGTGTTGAAACATGTTGATTTCCCTTTAAAGTTTACGTTAAATTAGTATACAGTGGCACGTATAGTGCTATGGATATGCAAGATTTGGCTTCGTTTTTTTTTAATTGTGTACATTCGGGATGGAATATACCTAAATAGTTAAGTATTGTTTATTTATTCAGCATGTAATAATTGCTTATTTATTTAAATAAAGTGCATTAAATATTAAATATAAAGTGAGAAAATAGAATAAATTTAGAAAATATTTTATTATGTAACACGTGTTTAGTGTGTTTATGAAAATCAACACATTTCATGAATTAAAGTTATATATTCAAAAAGTATACACAGTATAGCCGGGATGAAAGCTTTCCGTACGAAATGAGATACACAGCTAGAATGACTGAAACATGAACAACCCTCACCCTGACAATAACAGTGAGTGCTTTTAGTAATTCGGAACGAGTCCTGTTGTTGCACTGGGTACACAGTTAAAGCGGTCATCGCATCTGCTTTGTCTCATCAGTGAGGGGTCGGTGTCGCGGGGTCGGTGCAGGGGTCGTCCCGTCACGCTACGTACAGGCCGGACATCCACAGGGGTCATGCGGGCTCCACGTTAGTGCACATGCTATATAATTTCACACCTCCTTACCTTTTCGCGACTGCCCTTTTTCTAAAGTCGGAGTAGGATGGAAGATGAAACATTAATTAATGAGAATGGAGATTGTACAGGTATTCGACTGAAAATATCTGAATGTTAGTCACGTTACTGTGTATATTGGGGTGGTTGTGGGGTTTCATTCTTTAGAATGTGTTGTGGAAAATAGTTAATTGGGAGAGGTCAACTATTAGTTTGTTAAATCAAACGTTAGAATACACAATACAGAGGGTCCACGCTATAGATTTAGTAGGTAATTTTTAAACAAACAATTACAACAACACATAGGGTAGGATAACTTGGATATGGTAGATTCGAAGAGATTACAGGGGCAACATTTGTAACGAATATAAGGGGCGATTACCTGATAAATGATGTATATGTAGCATCTACATTTTAACGGGTAATACTTATATTGCTCTGTATTTGCTTTACTAAAATAACTTCTATGTTAGTATGTGTACTTTAGTATCTGTCTAGGTGAATAAACTGTTCGTAGGCTCTCGGTAGTTAGATCGCAGCTACACTTTTTTCAACTTATGAAACATGTTTTTGAGAATTCTTGTAGGTAGGTAATCAGAGAGTTCTAAATCATAAAAAGTAGTGCGGAATTGAGGATGATATTTTTCTATGGGCGTGTTTTTCAATGTGCTGATAAGCGTTCACAACTTATTTGACAGATGACCCATTTTTTTTTGTTAAATAAGTTGTGGATAAGGTTTATCAGCACATTGTGAAACAGGTTGTCTTGATAATAGGTTGTGAATGAGTACTGACTTGCAGTGAGAACCGTCTGTGCGGCGGCTTGCGTCCGCCGCGGCGCTTGCTGATGTGCGGGTTATCGCGGCGCAGCGTCTTGTTGCGCAGGATCTCGAGCTGCACGTACAGGCGCTTGAGTTCGGCGCGCACCTCCTCCGACGTGGGCTCCTCCTCGCCCTCCGCGCCGAACCCCTCCGCCGGCCCGCGCCGCGACACCTGCGCAGGCGCATGGACCGACATTCATCGCTTTCATAATGGTATCATGGTAGATAGCCGAGTACTGACTAACCGTGCACCTTCACGAGGTCACGGCTGCCTGAACTTTGACCAGATCAATCAGTTCACATAATATACCTATAGCCGGGCTGGCAGCGAGGCAAGTCACAAATGACATAGTGGCACATAAGAACTGATACACCTTGTTCTTCACAGATTTTGAATGAGTTTTGCTTTAATAAGTGTTTTATTCAATAGTGTAATTTTCTTTGGACTATTATTTGATTTGGCACTTGAACCTTGAATGGCAACGCGCAAGCGCTCACTCCGTCGCTGTTTTAAAGGCGGCGGCATAATTCACGACATCTCATTTGAATTCGCTCGCGCTACGATTCAAAGATGGGGTATTAAGGGAATACTATCAGTTGTTTAAGGTTACCTCTTGTGCTAACGATCTAGCACGATATCCGTGCCACAGCCGCGGCGCCAGCACGCAGGCGAGCGCGGCGCCCGCGGACAGGTGCGCGCGCGCCGCCGCCGCGACCGGCCAGCGCTCGGGCGCCGCGCCCTCCGCGCCCGCCGCCAGCGCCCGCCACCACGACCCGCACATGCCTTCGCAGCACAGCGCGGCACTTAACCACCCGCGTTCCTGACAAATATGTTACAAATAATAATATTTTTCCTGACCGAATCACAGTCACGTTGGTTGTGGTCGCGTTCCGATCGTATTGTAGAGTTGAGAAAAAAAATGTTAATGACAATTTGTAAGAGCCCTTATACGATTTTACTTTGACTTCACAGCGGCCAATCCCAACGGACTCAGTCAACTGCGCTGGAGATATTATAGTGCACAAGTGTGTGCATAAGCACAGGTGCACTTGTATTCCTTCACTCTCATAGTCAGATGGTACGGCCATCCGACACGACACTATAGAGATCATGGCTCAAGATACTTGCTCTCCGTGGCACGTGCACGAAAAATATGTTCTTAAACTGCGCTACAAGATACGGCGTCCATAAATAAATGACAATTCTCCATACAATCCCGAAACACTAACGCAACGTTATACGAGAACGCGGAACCAAACGTCGCGTCGGGGCATAGCGGCACCAGCCTGGCTGGAAAATCTTCCCTTCGGATGGATTGAATTCGTGGGAGCATCCCAATATAATTACTAATATAGACATTAAACGTCTATGTATATGACCCGGATACAAACATGTTCAGCACCCAATGTTTGCCCCTACCGGGATTCGATGGCGAGACTCTCAGTACTGGATGCAAGTTACAGATTCCGGTCGTTAATAATGTTACCTGAAAGGGAACGTTGGCGTTCCTGGCGGCGTAGGCGATCCTGAGGCCGGCGGCGAGCAGCAGCAGCTCCGCGGCGGCGGTGACGTGGTGCCAGGCGGCGCGCGCGCACGCGGCCGCGTCGTCGCCGCACGCCGCCGTCGCCGTGAACGCGGCCAGGTAGCACGCCGCGCCCGACACCATGGCGCCCACCACACGGAGCACCTCAAGTACACAACCACCACGGATATTAAACATTAATTTCCAATGGTTACAGAAAATTTTAATATTTGTTTTGATAGACGAAATTGTAGATAAAATTAACCCTTAGTAGCCTGATTATCAAAGTGATTTATTTTTAATATTACTGTGTTTAATGTTACTGTGTTTAATAATAATGACATTTGTTTTTTTTTTTTAATATCGTTGGAAAGAATATTATACAACAGTAAAATACGTACAGCCAACCTATAAAAAACTAATAGTAATGTGAACATTCGGTTAAAAAGATTGGTATCAAAATTGAAACTCTAGGCTATTAGGGGTTAAATTATTAATTCTATGTATAGACAAAAAATCTGAGAACCATAAATAACCCTACTACTACTATACAGGTGATTCAGAAAGGGTATACTAACATTGGATCCTGTGCTTCTTTAGCGCATTTGTAATCATGCGCAGATTCAAAGGTTTGTTAATCCCTGTTTGTCAAACCCTATCATTCTGTATAATATAGTATTCCACTTTATTAAGAGCCTGACTAACATTATTAAAAAAAAAATTGTAAATCTACCTTGTACATTTTGCGTTATTGGAAAATCTAATTTGGCTATATTTGCCACATCAATTTCTTTCTGTTGTATATTCAAATAGTAGGTAAAAAAGAATAATTTAAAAAAAATACAGACCCAATTAATATAGTCTGCTGATAAATTACATCTTACATGTCTAAAATACTGTTTACACTTTTTGTAAATATTAAGTAGCTTTTCGATACTCTTTTTAATTTATATTAGTTTGTAAATATGTAAATTATTTTCTGTATAATTATTGTATATAATAAAAGATTATTTAAGATTAAAACAGATAACCAAATACTGTTTTATATAATTATAGAAAGGGTTGGCAACCCTACTCGAGCAGTATAGTTACCTCGGAGTCCCGGGGCGTCCAGCGGTGGGCTTTCCTGGTGCGGAACTCGGCGAGCAGCACCCACAGGCGCAGCACCACCGACCCGTAGCACGCCACGAAGCCCAGCTCGCGCAGCCACGCGCCCGCTATGCACCGCCACTTCGCCACAGATATGTACTGCGATGCAGCCTAGTACAACACACGTGGGTTACATCAATCATCTAAGACTCTAACTGAAATGTAATTTAACATATAAAAAGTGCAGGTATATTAAAATAATTAAAAAAAAAGTTAAAAAACACAAAAAATAATTAATGTTTGCAATTTTATTACCTCGCTACATTTTTTGGTATTTTTTTCAATTTTTGGTATTTAAGTTTGCATTTTTTTTATGCAAGCGAACCAGTAGTTTTTCAACTTGCTCTTAGTACGTGGTGTAAGTTTTAATTTTCTAATAATCTTATTTATTTCCTTGAGGATGTTGTCTTTATCGATCTGTCAAAATAGGTGTAACTTATGTAGAAGTGTAATGAAAAACAAAAAACAAATTTAAAAGGAAACAACAATTATATAACACCAAAGTATATTTGCTAGTTATTGACGTGTAACGTGATCCTGATAAGATAATTCTGAACCACTTCAGATAACAAGTACCCCCTCAGGACTTAACATTTATCTCGTGCACGTCGTTGGTCTCAGCCTAAAGTATCAAAATATTCGATATGAATATGGATTTACGTACAGGATGATTGAATATATTGAAGATAAATGTCCAAAGGTGAACAGTATCGCGATAACATTATCATATCATACTAAAAAGCAGTGATATCCAAGTTGGTAGAACTCTTACCTCGGTAACGAGGTTCGCAGGTTCAAACCCCCCTCGCACCTCTGGGATTTCTGGATTTCATGTGCGAATCTCATTTTCAACCACGATTATCACTTGCTAAACGGTGAAGGAAAACATTGTGAGGAAACCTGCATATCTGAGAGAACCCCTCAACAGATGTGTGAAGTCCGTCAACTCGCACTGGGCCAGCGTGGGGGACTATGGCCTAATCCCCCTCGAATTGAGGGGAGGCCCGTGCCCAGCAGTGGGACATTAAAAAGGGCTGGTATTATTATTATTATTATTACATCATACTTACCGAGGCGTACATCAGCAATGCGCCGAGCAAAACCACCTCCAGCACAGTCCACATGCCCATCGCTACTGCCTGCAATCACAATTCCTGGCTTAATTCTTGTTACTTCTATTTGGTATACGT
This sequence comes from Pheosia tremula, assembly GCA_905333125.1. NCBI lineage: Eukaryota > Metazoa > Arthropoda > Insecta > Lepidoptera > Notodontidae > Pheosia > Pheosia tremula. Next base: position 3,253,394 of record HG995397.1, read on the forward strand.
AGTACGGCGCCCATAAACCAACAATTGCTAAGTATGGGCCTGGCGACATAAGTATTATATTTAAAAACTCGACGAAATTATTCACAGCTGCTATAGAATAATTTCTACAAGCGCATTAGTAGTCTCAGTACACACTACTCACTTTACATTTCCTTTTCTTAAATATGATGAGCCCAATAACGAGGCACAGCAGCATCCCCGCTAAGTTGGCAGCGAGCAGTGCGACCCGGTACGTGTCCGCGAGGCAGGCGGTGGAGGCGCTGCCCATGCCGCAGGGGGTGCACGTCAGCGGCTGCCCCCGCGCCGCCAGCAGCGCGCCAGTCTGCCACGCGCTGCCGTCAGGGTCCCAGTGCCCTGCTCGGCACTTACATCGATACTGCAAAAAGTGCTTAAATTAATGACTGCTCAAAAAAATAATAATAAGTGATTGCCACCGTTCGGTCACCTCTATTCTTTGATCTTCTGAATACAAAGATGGAAATGCCTCGCATTCAGTTGTCGCCGAATCGCAAAGCGGACTTCCATCTAACCAGTTGTTCATGGCATCTTCGCAAGGCATCGTCGGCCAGCGGCGGAACAGCGCGGCGGCCGACCTCGACCGGCCCGAACCCCGAGCCGCGGCTACACCACCCCACCACCCCTCGCCCTCCTCTCCACAGGAGTACCACGCGTTGGACCAGACGGCCCCGGACGCGTTCCACGCTGAGGCCAATGTCCTCCAAAATTGGCGTAGAGTGACGGAGTTGTTTTGTTGGAAGACGATGAGTTTAGGTGGGTCCGCGATGTAGAGGACGCCGAGGTGGAGCTGAGGGGCGCCCAGGGCGACGGCGGCGGGTGGTGGGGAGAGGGGCGCGCGCGTGGCGGCGCGGGCCAGCGCTGCGGCGCGGTCCTCGTCCGCCGCGCCCTGCTGCACCAGCTCGACGAGAGCGCGCGCCGTGTGCAGCGCCGCCGCCTCGTGCTCGCGGGCGTTCTGAAACCACGCAGACAGATATGATGAATTCTTAAAGCGCCACCCTTCATCACCATAGTGAAACTTTGATCCGTACACACACTTTCAAAGTATACCTGCCTCTTAGGTATAACTTGGGTATAACGCCTTCCCAAACTGTGAAGAATATCAAGTAGGAGGATGTATACCATATTTTGATAGTACGTGGGCGGAACTAACAGTAAAGAAGATAACTACCACCTTGTCTTCTCTATTGTGCGTTCCACCGTTTTAGGTGTAACAATATCATTATAGGTGTTAGGGTAAGTGTACCAGTGAATGAAACCTTAAGGAAATTTTTGACTTTGAAAATTAATATAAATATGTTACCACGGGAAATTAAAGTACATGGCTATGTTTTTGTATATAGCAATCATTCAAGATTAAGAATGTATTTAGTTATTATATAAATGAAAATAGGTTTAATAAATATTTGACGATAAAGCGAAAAATCGGCAAAATCACCAGTGAATGAACGGTATTTTCCAGTAAATAAACGAAATGAACCCAGTAAATGAACAAAAATATTTTTTAATTTAATTAACTATAAAAGGCATATTTTAACGAAAATAGGTAAAAAATATATTGTTAAAGTAATACTCCTACAATGAATAAAATAAAAAAGGTGTTTCCTATTTTTATTCTTAATCTCTTCATTGTTTTTCTTTGAAGACATATTTTTTTGTTCTTATTTTTTTAACATAATAACTTTACGCTTGCCCAAAAGCTTTTCTACTGCTTCTTCTTTTTTTTCTTCTCCTATTGTTTTTTTATAGAATATGTTCTATGTACCGTTAGTGTAGATCCTGTCCTACAGAAAACTTAGTTCTGGGACTAGTCTCAGTGTCATCATAGGAGGCCGCTGTAGATCCTCTCCTACAGAAAACTTAGTTGTGAGACTAGTCTCAGTGTCAGCATAGGAGGCCACTGTAGATCCTGTCCTACAGGAAACTTAGTTGTGGGACTAGTCTCAGTGTCATCATAGGAGGCCGCTGTACATCCTGTCCTACAGAAAACTTAGTTGTGGGACTAGTCTCAGTGTCATCATAGGAGGCCGCTGTAGATCCTCTCCTACAGAAAACTTAGTTGTGAGACTAGTCTCAGTGTCAGCATAGGAGGCCACTGTAGATCCTGTCCTACAGAAAACTTAATTGTGGGACTAGTCTCAGTGTCATCATAGGAGGCCGCTGTAGATCCTGTCCTACAGAAAACTTAGTTGTGGGACTAGTCTCAGTGTCATCATAGGAGGCCGCTGTAGATCCTCTCCTACAGAAAACTTAGTTGTGAGACTAGTCTCAGTGTCAGCATAGGAGGCCACTGTAGATCCTGTCCTACAGGAAACTTAGTTGTGGGACTAGTCTCAGTGTCATCATAGGAGGCCGCTGTAGATCCTGTCCTACAGAAAACTTAGTTGTGGGACTAGTCTCAGTGTCATCATAGGAGGCCAGTGTAGATCCCGTCCTACAGAAAACTTAGTTGTGGGACTAGTCTCAGTGTCATCATAGGAGGCCACTGTAGATCCTGTCCTACAGAAAACTTAGTTGTGGGACTAGTCTCAGTGTCATCATAGGAGGCCGTTGTAGATCCTGTCCTACAGAAAACTTAGTTGTGGGACTAGTCTCAGTGTCATCATAGGAGGCCACTGTAGATCCTGTCCTACAGAAAACTTAGTTGTGGGACTAGTCTCAGTGTCATCATAGGAGGCCGCTGTAGATCCTGTCCTACAGAAAACTTAGTTGTGGGACTAGTCTCAGTGTCATCATAGGAGGCCGCTGTAGATCCTGTCCTACAGAAAACTTAGTTGTGGGACTAGTCTCAGTGTCATCATAGAAGGCTACTGTAGATCCTGTCCTACAGGAAACTTAGTTGTGGGACTAGTCTCAGTGTCATCATAGGAGGCCGCTGTAGATCCTGTCCTACAGAAAACTTAGTTGTGGGACTAGTCTCAGTGTCATCATAGGAGGCCACTGTAGATCCTGTCCTACAGAAAACTTAGTTGTGGGACTAGTCTCAGTGTCATCATAGAAGGCCACTGTAGATCCTGTCCTACAGGAAACTTAGTTGTGAGACTAGTCTCAGTGTCAGCATAGGAGGCCACTGTAGATCCTGTCCTACAGGAAACATAGTTGTGGGACTACTCTCAGTGTCATCATAGGAGGCCACTGTAGATCCTGTCCTACAGGAAACTTAGTTGTTGGACTAGTCTCAGTGTTATCATAGGAGGCCACTGTAGATCCTGTCCTACAGGAAACTTAGTTGTGGGACTAGTCTCAGTGTCACCATAGGAGGCCACTGTAGATCCTGTCCTACAAGAAACTTAGTAGTGGGACTAGTCTCAGTGTCATCATAGGGGGCCACTGTAGATCCTGAACTAGAGGAAACTTAGTTGTGGGACTAGTGTCAGTGGACATAAAAAGCCTAGTTCATTAACTAGGTTTTTAAAACCAATAAATGAACACACCTGTTCCAATATTGGCCAAAAGATCGGAAATCTATTTTAAAACAATATATCAGTGGAAAAACTTTATTAACGTAATAATAAGTTACATTATTTAACAAAAACATGAAATCTGTCATGTTCCAGTAAATAAACACTCTTTCATTCACTGGATTTTTTCTGATTTCTTGTACCAATACTGGGACCCCTAATATTTTACTAAATTCACGATAAAATTGGCATAGAAACTGGTTAAAAGTAACAATTTAACCTATCTTCAGTCAAATAACTATAGTACTAATCGCAATAACTACTTAAATTGATACAAAATAACATCAAAAATATTTTGACTTACCTGTGTCCTTAATTCCGGCCCATACAAATCTGGACTACAACGAAAGGGAAACTTCAAATGCTCGTCATTTTGAAATGAATCATCGATACAAGAAACAACTGCTACCACAATATTGAATAAATTGTTGTCAATACAAAAAAAAATAATGTGTATTATAGATATGTTCAGATTTCTTAGTATTTGGAAAAAAGTGGGTTTTGTCCATTCACTGGGGGGTGTTCATTCACTGGTACACTTACCCTACTAAAGATAAAAACACATCATTTATCAAGGACAAATTGATGTGGTTCACCTATGCAGAATTTAATTTAATATACCTACTTATTTATAGAACCGCGCGACCCTAGAATACCTCGATTGCTTAATGAAAACTCGCGTTACCTACAAGAGTCAGGTTGAATTCCTTTGATATTATATTAATTCCTTCTCATCGTCTTGTTCGGAAATGGCGTTCCGTTCCGTGCACATTCCGTAGCGCCAACTACACCCACTGAAGAGATATAGTATACCTATCTACCTATAGGAACGTATTACCTACTAGTTAGTAGTACATAAAATAGCGTTCACGCTGGGGGTTCCCTAACCCCACTCAACTCATTCTGTGAATGTCGGCAAAGGCATGGGCACCAACTGTAGGTATGTTAGAGGTTTAAATTAAACTGTTTATATTTTTACGTCCAGAAAAACTGACAAGTATTTAGCGTCATGTCTGCAGCCCCTTAATATTTTTGAAGATTTGGAACTAGATATACTATTTACTAGAATCTATAGAAAATAATAGTTCGATGCTAGAATCGTAATAGAACCAGCCAGATTTACCGTAGGCATGGGTGGTGTGTTCCTCAATAGCAGTGGTTCGCAGGAGAGGGCGCTGGCGGCGGTGGCGGCGTGCGGGGGGCGCAGCTCGGCGGGCGCGGCCGCGGCGCACGCGCACCACGCCAGCGCCCACGCCCACGCCGCCCACCGCGCCTGCATACTTCACCTTCCCACACACGCACCCTAGAATAAAAAAAAAATACCGAAAAAGGCATACAATAAATTAGTAAAGTACTTACCTACATATATAGTTGTGTAAATGAAGAATTCGATATATATAATATGTTAACCATCATAGTTGTCTTATCTACCGTGTGTTTCTACGTAGGCCCGTATAAAACTTTATTTTTAGTAGGCCATTAGATAAGACGAGTCTTAGATAAAGTTCAATAGAAAGATTAGCCGTCCTCGGTATTTAAATACGACCCCATCTCCCTTTAATAAGTCAGTCAGCACAAGTCTTTCTTCTAAAATGTTACTTCTAAAAGGCTTTCTGTGAGTATCGAGATAAAATTTTGGGCACCATGCCGATGGTGGTGGGGATTTGCTGAGTGAAATCTAAATACCTGCTTAATTTAAATTTATTATATCTTATTTAAACAATATATTTTCTATTATGTTTATTTTTTCAGTTTATTTTTAACCACATACGTGACCTTGTCCGACTGCAAGGCAACCTCTCGCAATGAAGTAAGAACCTTTCCTGAAGGATTTATGTTTGGAACATCCACGGCTGCCTATCAAATTGAAGGAGCTTGGGATGTTGACGGTAAGAAGGATCCAAAACGATTTCAATAGCATTATTCAAACAAGAAACACAGGAGCAATAAACAATAAATATTCATTTTCAGGCAAATCTGAAAACATATGGGACCACATGACACACGCTGACCCATGTATAATTGCTGATTGTTCTAATGGAGATGTGGCCACCAATTCTTATTATTTATATGAAAGGGACGTGGAGATGATGCGAGAACTAGGCCTCGACTTCTACAGATTCTCTCTGTCGTGGACACGCATTTTGCCAACGAGCTTCCCTGATTTGATAAATGAACGGGGAGTTGAGTACTATAACAATTTAATAAACGAAATGCTCAAATACAACATTGAGCCAGTGGTCACGCTGTACCACTGGGACTTGCCGCAGAAACTGCAGGAGATGGGAGGATGGACCAATCCCTATGTTGTTGACTGGTACGCGGATTACGCTCGCGTCGCTTTTGAGTTGTTCGGTGACAGGGTCAAATATTGGGTAACAATGAACGAACCTCGCGAAGTTTGCTATCAAGGTTATGGCACTACCACAAAGGCCCCACGACTTAATATCGGAGGAGTAGCTGAATATATGTGTGCCAAGAACCTGCTGCTGGCTCACGCAAAAGCTTACCACATCTACGATGAAGAGTTCAGGCCAAAACATGGCGGCTCTATCTTTATAACCTTCAGTTCTCAATGGTACGAACCTGAGACTGAGAATGAGGTTGTTGCTGCCAATGACGCCAACCAGTTTGAGGTATGTGTTTGATTTTATGAAAAAAACTAGATTAATAATAATATTTCTAATATTGAGTAATTAATAATAATATTTCTAATATTGAGTAGTGATAGTTCAAGTTGATAGAAGGCGCTCTTTGGATACAAAATGTGTAGGTTCAAACCCCCCTCGCACATCGGAGATTTTGGGATTTTTAGGTGTGAATCTCACTTGCTAAACGTGAAGGGAACATCGTGCGGAAACTTATAACTATGGTTTAATGCGCTCTCGCATTTAAGGAAGGTCCGTGGTTAACAGTAGGACATTAAAAAGGGGCTTTTATTATTCTTCTGCTAATCTAATTTTTAATAATGGTTCATCATATTGAGTACAAGCGTGCCCGGTGTAGTGGCAATAGGATAACCCCTATTACATTGGGATCAATATAACATCGGCGACATGTGGGGCAGTGCACTGCCCACCATTTCAGGGATTGCAGTGCCGTGATTATGTATGTGCTATTATTAAGACTGGATTTGACCGCAGTGATAGGTTTATGCTTAACAGCCGTCAACAGTACATGAATATTACTCATACAATGTTCCATACTGTTGACGAAATTTGACGAATTCAATTTCAAAAGGAAAATAAAAAAAAACTTAAAAATGATATGAAAACAAACTAGGTATCAAAAAGGCCTTGTCCGCGTGGAATGGTGGCAACAACATTAAATCTATACATATAAATAAAATTGGAGTGTCTGTTTGTAATATTAAAATAACCGCTTTTTACTAAGTGCATTTGGATGTATACACGTTACCTATACCGAAACAACATTTTTTAAAATTTTTGTCTGTCTGTCTGTCTGTCGGTCTGTCTGTCTGTGTGTCTGTCTGTCTGTCTGTCTGTTTGTTCCGGCTAATCTCTGAAATGGCTGGACCGATTTTGATGGGACTTTCACTGGCAGATAGCTGATGTAACAAGGAGTAACTTAGGCTACTTTTATTATAGAAAAAAAAATAGGATCTCACGAAAAAAAATTTAAACCAATGTTGCAGCGCAGCGCCTGATTAAGTTTGATAGCAACAACCTGCAATGCGTCCCGCGGGCTCAGAATGGGCGAGCAGGCTGTTGTCAACGGTTGTCTTTGTTAAATACCACGCGGACGAAGTCGCGGGCAACAGCTAGTTATATATAAATAACATGATGTATTATTTTTCAGTGGGCGCTATATTCCCACCCGATATTCTCAGAGGCCGGTGACTTTCCACCTGTCATGAAAGAAAAGATTGCCGCAAAAAGCGCAGCTCAGGGTTTCCTCAGGTCTCGCTTACCCGAATTCACACAAGAAGAGATTGACTACATTAAAGGAAGCTCGGATTTCTATGGTCTGAACCATTACACCACATACTTGGTGTATAGGAATGAGTCTCTCGTCGGCCGTAATGAAGTTCCATCGCACTACGATGATATGGATGCGGCTGTATATCAGCCGGGAGATTGGGAGACCAGTGCGTCAGGTTTCCTAAAGGTAACTATTTACCTTATTTAAACCTTTCAAATGTGTTATAAAGATATCTTACACGTTAATAGGACCAAGGAGTTACTTTAACAAAATAATCAATACAAAAAGTCGTAAGGACTGCCATTATCCTCAGGCTAATTCAAACATTATTTATTATGAACAAGAATTTAGAAATTACCTCTAAATTCCAGGTCGTTCCTTCGGGCTTCTACAAACTTCTTACAAAGATCCGCGAAGACTATAACAACCCGCCTATCTACATCACTGAGAATGGATATTCTACATACGGTGGCCTGGATGACGACAACCGCATCTCCTACTACCGGCGGTACATAGACGCCATGCTGGACGCCATGGACGAGGGCTCCGACATCAGGGCCTACACCGCGTGGAGCCTCATGGACAACTTCGAGTGGATGGCGGGATACTCGTAAGCACACACGTACCGAGTAGCCACTCCCTGCCCCTATACTTTGCTGAACACCAGCTGCTTACTCCCCACCAATAAATTCTGGGTATCTAGATCAAAAGGTTCCAGTTAGATTACGCAGGATATAATATAGGCATGTACTTAATTAGGACTGGGATTGGAAAGGTCAGAATCGTTTTTAATTCGATATGAATTTAAAAATAATGTTGCTAAAAATACTGGCGGTTTATAATATTAAGCGAGAAACGTCATCCTGACGTGTCGGGCGGACACATTTAGAAGAAGAAGTTCAGGGATTTAAACATGACACTGGCAATATACACAAACGTGTTATGCCAAAAAAGGAAAAAAAAAGTTCAGGGATTAAAAATGCGAAGATAGTAAGACAGCATTAAAAAAATATAAAAGCATTGGCTAGAATAACACCACTAGGTATATGACTATATTATTTATTTTATTGTTCCAGAGAGCGTTTCGGCCTATACGAAGTGGACTACGATAGTCCGGAGCGCACGCGCACGCCGCGCAAGTCAGCTTTCGTGTACAAGGAGATCATACGCTCGCGCAGCCTCGACTGGAACTACGAACCTGACACTACTGTAATGACCATTGATGCGGGACATTAGACTGACTCTTATGTAAATATATGTGAACCTACTATAAATGAAACTTTGACTTTGTATGTGTATCTTGTAAATAAAATTACCTATAAATTTTATCATTCTGCTTTTGTACCGTCGTTCAGATATCCTATCTTAAGTATATCATGATAAATGTTTAAGTAACTGCAGTTCCACCTCCGGGATGTTGAACTAGTGGCCTTGGGTGCTTGGAGCGCACTAAGCGCTGGCCGTCGTGACTGAAGGTTGCGGCTAAGGGTACATCTCATTTTTTAACCGACTTCAAAAAGGAGGACGTTCTCAATTCGGTTGTATTTTTTTTATAAATAAACAGCCATGTTCATATTGGCTGTCATGCGAAATGACGAAGGGTTCTGTAGCCATGGTAACAAGTAAACATTCCTTGAACCCAAAATAATAATACTAATTATAAGAAACAAAGTCACATTTGCGTCCGATTTATGTCTCACCCCAATGTCTATTTGAGCAAGCTTTTTTAGCTCGCGAATATACTAAAAATCATTTAGAAAATTCTAATAATCTTTGATTAAAACGACAGTCACACGCAAATGCATGCTTCACCTCTCCTAATTTACGCACCCTAGAATAGATTTTGATCATATACCTACTTAATGATAATATGAAGTTAAAAGAACGCGTGTTTACTAAGCCGCATTATATACCTAAAAGCCGTGCAATAAGAGGCACTATCCTAACAAGTGTGTTGAAAAATAAACTAGTTATATACATTAGATTATATTAAACGTAGTGGTCTTATCTACCGAATGTTTTACATAGACTTGAATAAAAACAGACAGACAGACAAAGGCGTCGCCGCGGGGGGCAGGAGGGGTCAGAGCTCCCCCCACCCCACCGAGACTAAAAAAGTCATATTCCAAGTATATAGTTAATTTTGTTGTCAGTATATATCATATTGTCAAATGTATTATTACCGCGCGATGCGATCTGGAACATGAAAATTGTTTCATGAAGATATTTATGTTCTTGTACTAGCCGATTAAAACTTTACAAATCGCATTTATTTAACCTACCTACATCCCATAAGTATCTTGCCCCCCCCCCCCCCCCCGGCCCATTGTTTGGCAACACCCTTGATAAGAGATCAGATAAAGATGAAGTTTAATCGAAAGATTAGCCGCCTGCTGTATTTAAATACTACCCCATCTCTGTTTCAATGGTCAGTCAGCTGAAGTATTCCAAAATGAAAATTAAAGAGTTTTTGTCAGTATCAGGATATAATTCAGTAATGCATTTTCTTAAAACTTTCACTTTCAATAATTCAATAAAATATTTTCTTTATTTACAGAATATTATTATTCACATACTTGACCTTGTCCGACTGCAAGGCAACCAATACCTCTAGCAATGAAGTAAGGAAGTTTCCCCAAGGATTTATCTTTGGAACATCAACGGCTGCCTATCAAATCGAAGGAGCTTGGGATGCAGACGGTAATAGGGATCCAAAACTTATTCTAAAGCTTTATTGAAACAAGTAACACAGGAAAAATTATTATTCAACAATAATTATTCATTTTCAGGCAAAGCTGAAAACATATGGGACCACATGACACACGCCGACCCATGTGCAATCACCGATTGCTCTAACGCAGATGTGGCCACCAATTCTTATTACTTATATGAAAGGGACGTGGAGATGATGAGAGAACTAGGCCTAGACTTCTACAGATTTTCCCTGTCGTGGTCACGCATTTTGCCAACGAGCTTCCCTGATTTGATAAATGAACGGGGAGTTGAGTACTACAACAATTTAATAAATGAAATGCTCAAATACAACATTGAGCCGATGGTCACGCTGTACCACTGGGACTTGCCGCAGAAGCTACAGGAGATGGGAGGATGGGCCAACCCTCATGTTGTGGACTGGTATGCGGATTACGCTCGCGTCGCTTTTGAATTATTCGGTGACAGGGTCAAATATTGGGTAACGATGAACGAACCTCACGAAGTTTGCTATCGAGGTTATGGATTTAACTCTATGGCCCCAAGACTAAATATTGGAGGAGTAGCTGAATACATGTGCCTCAAAAATCTGCTGTTGGCTCACGCTAAAGCGTACCACATCTACGATGAAGAGTTCAGGCCGAAATATGGCGGCTCTATCTTTATAACCTACAGTGCTCAATGGTACGAACCTGAGACCGAGAATGAAGTTGTTGCTGCCGAGGATGCCAACCAGTTTGAGGTAAGTGTTTTAATCAAGTTAACATTTATAATCATATCATTAATAATGAGACCGCAATTAAGCGCAATGGCATAGGTTGATACTCAACAGCCGTCAGCACACATTGGATAAATATTTCTAAGATAACATAAATAACTCGTGTGTTATTTTTCAGTGGGCACTATATTCTCACCCCATATTCTCAAAGACTGGTGATTTCCCACCAGTTATGAAAGAAAAGATTGCCGCAAAAAGCGCAGCTCAGGGTTTCCCCAGGTCTCGCTTACCCGAATTCACACAAGAAGAGATTGACTACGTAAAAGGAAGCTCGGATTTCTTTGGTCTGAACCATTACACCACTTACTTGGTGTATAGGAATGAGTCTCTGGTTGGCCAATATGATATTCCATCGCACTACGATGATATGGATGCAGCCATCTATCAGCCGGGAGATTGGGAAACCAGTGCGTCAGATTTCCTAAAGGTATTTATCTACTTTTACCTCTCAAAAATGTTATAAGATATTTGTGTCTCACAGGCTTATAGGACTAAGCAGTGACATTACATTAGAATATAATCAATACAACAACTCGTAAGAACAACCATAATCCTCAGGATAATTTCAAACATTATTTATTATAAACAAAATGTTATATGAGCTACCTTTTTTTTTCAAGGTCGTTCCTTCGGGCTTCTACAAACTTCTCACAAAGATCCGCGAGGACTATGACAACCCACCTGTCTACATCACTGAGAATGGATATTCTACATACGGTGGCCTGAATGACGATGCCCGCATCTCCTACTACCGTCGGTACATAGACGCCATGCTCGACGCCATGGACGAGGGCTCTGACGTCAAGGCCTACACCGCGTGGAGCCTCATGGACAACTTCGAGTGGATGGCGGGATACTCGTAAGCACACACGTACAGAATAGCCACTCCCTGTCCCTACACTTTGCTGAACACCAGCTGCTTACTCCCTACCAATAAATGCGGGGTACCTAGATGAAAGGGTCCAGTTAGATGATGCAGTATATATAGGCATGTACTTAATTACGACTGGGGTAGGAAAGTTCAGAATCGTTATTAATTCAAACAAAAACAAAATAAAAAAAAAATGTTGCTAAAAATACTGGCGGTTTATAATATTAAGCGAGAAACGTCATCCTGACGTGTCGGGCGGACACATTTAGAAGAAGAAATTCAGGGATGACTTTTTGGCGGGAAACTGAAAAGTCATGGCGTCAGTTGTGTTTTAATTTCTAAAACTAGTGTTCCTGCGAGTTATAGTGAGTGATATAAGTGGAATATTAACCATTATAGGTTCGGTAAAGTGCACAAGTGTAGGTAATTGAAACAGAGTGACGAAACGTGGCTTTTCAGTTTCTCACAAAAAATCCATGAAAAATCTTTCGGTAAAGTATCCATCACTTTACTGATTGAGGGATGGGGGGTATTTTACTTGAGCCTAGGCTTTGGGCCTGTGCATATGCTCAAAAACAGAAAAAAAATATATTACTTGACACTGACAAAATACCTATGGTGATGCCAAATTAAAAAAAAAAAAAAAATCAGGGATAGATAATTGGAAGATAGCAAATTGGCATTGTTTTTTTAAACGGACACGCCATTTTCATATCTTCATGTCACATCCATTATTTTATTTATAATATGTATTTATTGAAATTAATATTGCTATATTTTTTTCAATCAATAAGTAATTTACTTTTATTTATTTTGATAACAATTAGAAAGAAAATAACTGGAATATTTACAAACTAATATAATTTAAAAAGAGTATAGAATATGTTGCTATTAATTACTTGACGCTGGCAAAATACCCGGTAAGTTGCGGGTGAGGCCATATTCATATCCATTTTATTTAGTCGCATTTCATTTCGTAAAGAAACAAGATAGCATTAAAAAATATATAAAAAAACATTGGCTAGAGTAACACCACTAGGCACGTGACTATATTATTATGTTATTGTTCCAGAGAGCGTTTCGGCCTATACGAAGTGGACTACGATAGTCCGGAGCGCACGCGCACGCCGCGCAAGTCAGCTTTCGTGTACAAGGAGATCATACGCTCGCGCAGCCTCGACTGGAACTACGAACCTGACACTACTGTAATGACCATTGATGCGGGACATTAGACTGACTCTTATGTAAATATATGTGTACTTACTATAAATAAAACTATGGCTTTGTATGTGTATCTTGTAAATAAAATTACCTATAAACTTTATCGTTATGTTTTTGTACCGCCATTCAGATATCCTATCTAAAGTATATGATGATAAATGTTTATGTAACTGCGGTTCCACCTCGAGGATCATGAACTAGTTACCCCCCACCCTTAAATGGTACTGGGGTGCTTGGAGCGCACTAAGCGCTGGCCATCGTGACTAAAGGTTGCGGCTAAGGGTACATCTCACTTTTGTTTAAATAAACAGCCATGTTCATGTTGAGTTAGTCATACGGAATGACGTAGGGATCTGTGGCCATGGCAACAACTAAAACATACAAGTGTGGTTTTTTTTTTTTTTTTTTTTTTATTACATTATAGGCAAGTATTTGATCTCGATCTCACCTGATGGGAAGTGACGATGAGATCTACGATGGAGCATACTTGCCTAGGTAGGAAGGCGGCAGTAGATAGAGACGCTACATTCACTAGGCACATGCAGCGCAACTGATCTGACCCGTCATCCATGAATGGCAGCACCGAACGTCATGCCGGAACACGGCTAGGCCGCTTGGCGACCTGGCTTTGTTCAGTGGGTGGTGACTACCCACGGCCGAAGCCTACCACCAGTAGAGTTGTCACCTGGTTGGCACCACCCAGGGTCACGTGTAGGGTATCTCGAGGGTACTTAATTCTCCTACGGACGAAGGTGACTCGACCCCCGAAAAATAAACTAGTGTGTTGAAAAATAAACTAGTTACATACATGGTATAAATAAAGAATCCGTTGATACATTATATTAAACGTAGTCGTCTTATCTACTGCATGTTTTACATAGACTTGAATAAAAACAACTTTTTTCCAGTAACATTCCATTTGAAGAGACAAAGGCGTCGCTGCGGGGGGGGATGGGCAGGAGGAGCCAGGGCTCCCCCCATCCCACCGAGACTAAAAAAGTCATATTCCAAGTATAAAGTTAATTTTGTTGTCAGTATCATATGTTCAAATTTCTAATTCCCGCGCTTTGTGATTAGGATGTTCTTGTACTAGCCGATTAAAACTTCACAAATTATATTTATTTAACCTACCTATATCTCATAAGCGCCTTGCCCCCCCCCCCCCCCACCCCCCGGCCCATTGGTTGGCAACGCACTTGATAAGAGATCAGATAAGGATGAAGTTTAATCGAAAGATTAGCCGCCCGCTGTATTTAAATACTATCCCATCTCTCTTTCAATGGTCAGTCAGCCGATGTCTTCCAAAATGAAAATTAAAGAGTTTCTGTGAGTATCAAGATATAATTCAGTAATTTATTTTCTTAAAAATGTCACTTTCAATAATTCATTAAAATATTTTCTTTATTTACAGATTATTATTATTCACATACTTGACCTTGTCCGACTGCAAGGCAACCAACACCTCTCGCAATGAAGTAAGGAAGTTTCCCGAAGGATTTATATTTGGAACATCAACTGCTGCCTATCAAATCGAAGGAGCTTGGGATGCAGACGGTAATAGGGATCTAAAACTTATTCTAAAGCTTTATTGAAACAAGTAACACAGGAAAAATATAAAATAATTATTCATTTTCAGGCAAAGCTGAAAACATATGGGACCACATGACACACGCCGACCCATGTGCAATCGCCGATTGCTCTAACGCAGATGTGGCCACCAATTCTTATAACTTATATGAAAGGGACGTGGAGATGATGAGAGAACTAGGCCTCGACTTCTACAGATTTTCCCTGTCGTGGTCACGCCTTTTGCCAACGAGCTTCCCTGATTTGATAAATGAACGGGGAGTTGAGTACTACAACAATTTAATAAATGAAATGCTCAAATACAACATTGAGCCAATGGTTACACTGTACCACTGGGACTTGCCCCAGAAACTGCAGGAGATGGGAGGATGGGCCAACCCTCATGTTGTGGACTGGTATGCGGATTACGCACGCGTCGCTTTTGAACTATTCGGTGACAGGGTCAAATATTGGGTAACGATGAACGAACCTCGCGAAGTTTGCTATCAAGGTTATGGATTTAACACTAGGGCCCCAAGACTTAATATAGGAGGAGTAGCTGAATACATGTGCCTCAAAAATCTGCTGTTGGCTCACGCTAAAGCGTACCACATCTACGATGAAGAATTCAGGCCGAAATATGGCGGATCTATCTTCATAACCTACAGTGCTCAATGGTACGAACCTGAGACCGAGAATGAGGTTGTTGCTGCCGAGGATGCCAACCAGTTTGAGGTAAGTGTTTTAATCAAGTTAACAATTATTATCATATCGCTAATAATGAGACTGCAATTAAGCGCAGTGATGGCATAGGTTGATACTCTACAGCCGTCAACACACAATGGATAAATATTTCTAAAGTAGCATAAATAACTCATGTGTTATTTTTCAGTGGGCACTATATTCTCACCCCATATTCTCAAAGACTGGTGACTTCCCACCAGTTATGAAAGAAAAGATTGCCGCAAAAAGCGCAGCTCAGGGTTTCCCCAGGTCTCGCTTACCCGAATTCACACAAGAAGAGATTGACTACGTAAAAGGAAGCTCGGATTTCTTTGGTCTGAACCATTACACCACTTACTTGGTGTATAGGAATGAGTCTCTGGTTGGCCAATATGATATTCCATCGCACTACGATGATATGGATGCAGCCATCTATCAGCCGGGAGATTGGGAAACCAGTGCGTCAGATTTCCTAAAGGTATTTATCTACTTTTACCTCTCAAAAATGTTATAAGATATTTGTGTCTCACAGGCTTATAGGACTAAGCAGTGACATTAAGAATATAATCAATACAACAACTCGTAAGAACAACCATAATCCTCAGGATAATTTCAAACATTATTTATTATAAACAAAATGTTGTATGAGCTACCATTTTTTTCAAGGTCGTTCCTTCGGGATTCTACAAACTTCTCACAAAGATCCGCGAAGACTATGACAACCCACCTGTCTACATCACCGAGAACGGGTATTCTACCTACGGCGGCCTGAATGACGATGCTCGCATCTCTTACTACCGGCGGTACATAGACGCCATGCTGGACGCCATGGACGAGGGCTCTGACGTCAAGGCCTACACCGCGTGGAGCCTCATGGACAACTTCGAGTGGATGGCGGGATACTCGTAAGTATAAAATACAAGATAGCCACTCTCTAGTATCTATCTCAGTCTATTCCACAACTTACTCCATTAAGAGTTACTAATAAATTGGAGGTATCCAGATAAACAGTTGATGTAGGATACCACGGCATTTACGTACGACTAGGGTACGAAATTATAATTATTAGTCTTAAATATGAAGTTAAGACTAACGCTACAAACTCCATTCTGACGTGTCGCGTGAACAAATTAAAAACTAAGGTGACAAGTTAGCAATAACATTCGCTAGAATAATCCCACTACTGACATGACTATAATACTTGTTTTATCCTTCCAGAGAGCGTTTCGGCCTATACGAGGTGGACTACGAAAGTCCGGAGCGCACGCGCACGCCGCGCAAGTCTGCCTTCGTGTACAAGGAGATCATACGCTCGCGCAGCCTCGACTGGAACTACGAACCTGACACTACTGTTATGACCATCGATGCGGGACATTAGACTGACATTTTTACTTGTATAATATATAAAATATTATGTATAAAATTGAGAATAAAACATCGATTAACTTTAAGCGATTTGTATTTGTACCATCGGCCAGATATCTTGTTCTAGGTTTGTCTAGGAAGAACTGAAAATAGTACTTGAGCAATTAATATATTCCAAAGTTTACCTACACAATATAAGCTTGTCAGTTAAACTTAATAGAGCTCATAGGTACTCACAGCCTTTATAAGGTTTTGGACAACCGTTTATGCGAATTGCGAGTGTGTTACGAAAAGTCATTTTGAATAGTTACTAGGTGGACGTCAGCTATAAACTTATATTATCTTGATACTCGCAAAACATGTGTGGAGATTGCAATTTTGTCCGTCTGTCTATTAGCGCAACATAAGAATTCTACTCGACGGAGTTCGGACGAAACTTGGCATAAAGAAACATGGGGTTATGGTCGCATCAAATAAAAAGAGTAAAGATGGCGGGTCTGCGCATGAAATCGGCATGCACTGGGCCGCCATCTTTATACCTGGGCCAATAAGGCTCCTTTTTTATCCCGGGAACTGAAGAAGAATGCCTCCCTCCCTCAATATCCACTAGGCGGATTGTAGTTAATCTTGTCAATTATTGATAGCTTATAACAAGATCAACATCTAGATAACAAAATATCTAGGGAAATGGAACGTTTCCCCGGGGTAGAAAAAAAGTCGCGTACAGTACAGCTTGTAAATAAAAAATAATAAGATTTTCACGATATAAATATGTCCACATAAAGAAAACAAAGATAACCTCATGCGGAGAAAAACAAAGATAATAACATCAACGCCTGCTCAAACTCTCGAACGATAATATCAAGACATGATAAAATAATCAAAAACATGTGTATAATATTATCACTGTGGGATAAGTTTTCTTCCGAGGTTTGGAAATGGTTATTAATTACTTCATTCACGGCTCAGAAATTAGACTTAGCAACCTATTCCTAAAATGTTACTGTACTTTGTTAGTATTGCCGTACGAACATACCTATCTACTTATCTGAAATACGAGTGGCAAATGAGAACTTGTATAACCACTTAAGTATACAGTTAATTTACAACAGTAAATAAAAAAAACACTTAAAAATGATATGAAAACATTGTAGTAGTTAATTTAAAACTACTAAAACCATTTAGGGGTAAAATACTGACATTACAAAATCTAATAAGCATATTTCCCAAAACTAAAATAAGGTGTGTGTACTGTTTCACAATGTGTACTATATCCACAACTTATTTGACAGAAATATCCCAAAACAACAACAACCGCCGACTGTATTGATTGCTACGTAGCGTTCGAACTATAAAAATCAATTACTGTTAAAAATATGTACCTTGATGCAATGTAATGATTTAAAACTTATAGAGTTAAAATAGCTTTCCATTTGTGTGTGTGTGTGTAAAGTAGTGACGCGATCGACAGAAACCACTGGTACATTTTATTATCTCTTTTATTACAAAGCTTTTAGCCACACACCTCTGGAACCGTAAGTACAAATATTTTAGCACTTTTCACTTAGATCGATTGCCACGGAAGCGGCGAACATACCATTTCTGCAATAAAATCTTTATTGCAGTAGATTGTTTTTATGACCTTAAACGCCCGCAAAAGTCCCGATTCCCCGCGAAGAGTTCCACAATTATATTTTTTTAGGAATATAAGTGTGACGAAAACATATAGAGCAGCTAGGTTTATTCCTTGTACCTAGGTAATGTATGACACAATACCAAATAATCCGGTTAATATTATGTTTAGATACACTGTAGTAAACATTGGCACTCGAGGTTATTTTCCAAAGCTGCTCTTTTCCGCCAAGATACTGTTGTTTCGGAGTGCACTAATCAATGTTAGATTAGATTAGATTAGATGTATAATGTTCAAGAAGTAAAACAAATTATTTAAGTAATTGAAAAGCAATCTAAGTACTCTTTCACTTCAAAATATTATATGTATAAGCCAAATATAACGCACCAATTTTCGTAGCAGGTAAAACTATGTACAAGTAAATCCAGTGGCGTAGCATAGGTCATTTGCACCCAGTGCGGATTTCAAATATGCCGCCGTCTTATTTTTGCTATCAATTTAAAAAAATTGGGGCATGGTAACGACAAAAATAAATTACGAAAAAAAGACTGAAATATTTTTTTTTCCGTTTTTTTTTTTCTCTTACCGCCACCTGTGAAATGCCGCCCCCAGCAATGTGCCACCCGCAAACACCCCCCCCCCCCCCCCCCCCCCATGCTACGCCAAATCTATACATATATAAAACAAAGTCGTGTTAGTTAGTTACACCATTTATAAGTCGAGAACGGGTGGGCCGATTTTTATGATCTATGATTTTTGAATTTGTCTCCGCAACTAATAGCAGAATAACAATTAAAACATAAATACCCACCCTCAAAAAAATAAAGTAATTTTTTTTCTCATTCGTTTCATTCTGAGGCGGTTACGGGATTATTCCACCGGACGACTGCATAACTAAGTTTAGGGAAGCGAGATTACATAGTCCGCCGGGAAAGCTAGTATACTATGTGTAAACAAAGTTCACACTCGAGATAAACGCTAAAAATTGTAGTGATATGATTATGACATGCAAAAACAGTCTCTTCAATCTCTTATCTGATTGCATAACAACAATATCGCACTGTGGTCATTCGATTGTTTGTTTGTCTATCCGTCCGTTAGCGCACGTTATGAAAACTTCTGGACGGATTATAATGACAATTGACACTATTTTATATATATTGTTACGTGCGGGGGTAATCAAATGCCGATTACGTGAAAATTACTTTAATCGCTCTCCACACAGAAGGCAAAAATAGTACACTCCAGTACACTAATTAGTCAACACTTAAACAACAATTCACCAAATCACTTAGAAACACAGTAGTCCACAGTATTCGCTAGAGTCGCCGGTATAGTCTTCTTAGTTCGCTTCCGAGAGATGTGTTCACAATCGCTTTCAAATAAAAACTGTCTCGTCGCTGGTCCTGCACACTATTTATAATCCGAAAATAGCGAGGGTGGATCTTTCCAGAAAGGTGTCGATAAAAACCCACTAAACAGAAATGTTCCATAAGGAAAATGAACCTTATGTACACGGTAATAAGGAGGCGCTAGAATGTTCTAGTGTACGTAGCTGTATTCGTCTAATCGGTATTATTCCGAGAACTCGTAGTTCCAGGAATTGCATTGTCCTCGCCTTTTGTTTACTAATAATAATTTTAATAAAAATAATATGAGGTATATTCCGGAAGCCGGTTGCAACATTGTTGACGATTCTAGATCTTTCTTCACAGATCGATAGGGGACCTTGGACCCAACAATGCGTTTTTGTTTCTAGAAGCTTCGATGACTATTTCTCGAGTTATCGATACCTCTTTTATACGCATCGTAACATTACCCCCCTCTTAGTCATGCTCGTCCCGAGCATTATTTGAGCCATGATATCGCGCTAACCGGTCCACATGGACTACCTTTGGTTTTCCTCTAAGTCCCTTCTTGATGCGGAAGGTAACATCATTGATCCTTGTAATGACGGTGTACGGTCCTTCCCAGCGAGCTTGAAGTTTCGGAGACTTTCCCTTTTTGCGAAGCGGATTATGAAGCCACACTAGTGTTCCTTCCTCAAACCCGTTGGTGTTCGAATTCCGATCGTACCGGGTCTTCATCCTTGTACTAGTCTTAAGATTATTCTCCCGTACTCTTCTGTGTACTTCATCCAGCTGGTTTTGAAGTTCACTCACATAGTCTGTAACAGGCTTAGGACTATCGGGTGGCGTGCCTGTTATCGCATCGACTGGGAGCCTCATTTCTCGACCGAAATTTACCTTGGCCGGAGTATGTCCCGTACTATCATGTACCGCAGATCGATAGGACATCAGGAACAGCGGAATGTATTGGTCCCAATCTCTTTGATGATCGTCCACGACTTTAGCCAAGTGGTTCTCTAAGGTCTGGTTGAACCTCTCGACCATTCCATCTGACTGCGGATGCGCTGGCGTTGTACGGGTCTTATTGATTCCAAGCAGTTTGCACATTTCCTGAAATAGAGCAGACTCAAAATTCCGCCCTTGGTCTGAGTGAAGCTCCATGGGTACGCCATATCGACAGACCACTTCCTGGACCAGTTTCTTCGCCACAGTTATGGCTTCTTGATTGGGTGTCGCAAAGACTTCGGGCCACTTAGTGAAGTAATCTTGCACTACTATGATGTATTTGTTCCCATCATCCGTCATTGGAAAAGGTCCAGCAACATCAATGGCGATGCGCTCCCATGGCGCTCCAACATTGTACGACTTTAATTTTCCCCTGCTTCTAGTCTGCGGGCCTTTCACTGAAGCACAAGCGGTGCACTTACGGCACCAATCCTCGACATCTTCCCGACAACGGACCCAGTAGAACCGTTGTCTCACTTTAACCAGGGTCTTCTTGACTCCAAGATGCCCACCAGAAACACCGTCATGAATGTGCCGCAAAAGAGGGGCCACCTTACTCCGAGGTACTACGACTTGCATGGTTACTTCTTTTCCATCGTAGGACTCCCATTTTCTACATAGTACACTGTCTTCCAGAGTCAAGCTGTCCCACTGAGCCCAATAGCTTTTGGTGGTCGAACTATGAGCAGACACATCACTCCATTGGGGTTTGTTCCCAAGTCGTTTCCAGTCCAGTATAGGTCGAAGGTCATCGTCCTCTTCTTGGGCCTTCTTCATGTTAGCTCCTGTCCACTCGTCATCAAGTCCGTGTGTCCTGATGACTTTAACCTCTTCCCGTACTTCATTCTTCTGACAGTGCTTGCAGTCTTCGGCACACGGTCTTCGTGACAAAGCATCGGCGTTGCTATGTCCTTTTCCACTTCGGTGTTCTATTATAAAGTGAAATTCTTGTAGTTGCTCAAGCCATCTAGCTACTTGACCTTCTGGGTTCTTGAATTGTAACAACCATTTTAACGCAGCATGATCCGTTCTTATAGTAAACTCCCTTCCTATAAGATACTTCTGAAAATGTTGTAGGGTCTTCACCACGGCAAGTAGTTCACGGCGAGTAACACAGTAATTTCTTTCTGGTTTGGAAAGTGACTTACTGAAATATGCTATCACGACTTGACGATCTCCCTGTATCTGAGATAAAACACTACCAATTCCTGTGTTACTGGCATCTGTGTCCACAATGAATCTTCCTTCTCTATTTGGGTAACCCAAAATAGGGGCTTCACATAACCGTTGCTTGAGCTCACTGAAGGCTTCCTCACATGTCGGGTCCCAGATAAAATCGCGTTTCTCTTCTGTAAGTCGATGCAACGGTTTTGCAATGTCCGAGAAGCTCTTAATGAATCGTCTGTAATATGCGCATAATCCTAGAAAGGCGCGCACTTCTGTTTTATTTCTTGGGACAGGCCATTCTTGGACAGCTTTTATCTTCTCAGAATCGGTTTGGACTCCATCCGTTGATATGACGTGTCCAAGGTAACTGACTTCCTTTTTAAATAGAGCGCACTTCTTTGGACTAAGTTTTAGATTAGCCTCACGGATCCGAGTGAACACTCGTTCTAAATTCTTCAGGTTCTCCTTGAAGCTACGACCCATAACGATTACGTCATCAAGGTAGACCAGACATACGTCTCCGAGTAAACCCACCATCACTCTTTCCATGAGGCGTTCAAATGTGGCTGGAGCATTACATAACCCAAAAGGCATAACATTAAATTGCCACAATCCGTTTCCAATTCCAGTGCTGAAGGCCGTCTTCTCTTTGTCTTCTGGGTTTAGTTCTACCTGCCAATAGCCACTTTTTAAGTCGATAGTTGAGAACCATTTCATACCACTGAGCATGTCCAGTGTGTCGTCGATCCGAGGTAAAGGATAGCTGTCTTTCTTTGTGACGTTATTCAACATCCGGTAATCCACACAAAACCTTGTACTGCCATCCTTCTTCTTCACCAGCACCACGGGTGATGACCATGGACTCGTAGAAGGTTCAATTATTCCGTTATCAGCCATATCCTTAATCATATCTGTCACCTCCTTTTCTCTTGCCCATGGGATGCGTCGTGGTCTTTGTTTTATAGGCCTGGCGTCGCCTGTGTCGATCCGATGTTTTACGAGCCCCGTCCTTCCACAGTCATTTCCAGTGGCAAAGATGTCGTTGAATTTCAGCAAGAGCTCTTTGGCTTGCTGCAGTTCTGTTGCCGATAAATTCTCCTTAGAAGATTCCAGTAGTTGCTGGATGTGATCCTCCTTCATGTGGGTACCATTCTGTTTAACTGTATCACTATTCAATCTTCTCAGGTACTTTACTTCCTCACATCTTCCAACCACACTATTCTTCTTCAGGTGAACTTCTTGAGTACCAAGGTTAAGGATTCTCACCTTAGTTATTCTGTTTGACATTAGTAAAGTCCTTGCTGTAATTAAATGTGGGTAATTTCCAGTGTCTTCAACAATGAGGCATCTTCTTTGCTTAATATTTCGAGGAAATTTCACTATTACCAAGTTTTCTGATCTCGGAGCCAGTATAGTGTCCTTCAGACAATAAATGTTGCACGAACGTGATCCTTGCAAACAAACTTCTTGGTCAGGAAACCTTAACACTCCTTTAGAAACATCCAAAACACACTGCTGATTCTTCAAGAAATCCAGTCCCAAAATGCAATCGTCGGTTATATTAGCAATCAAAACTGATTGGAGATATACTCGGTCACCAATTCTTAACTTAACATCTGTTTCGCCGAGGACGGAAACTGGCTGGCCGGTGGCTGTCTGAAGATGACATTTTAGCGATCGTCTATTCCACATTATGGTGCGTCTCAGTAGCTCTGGTCTCACAATAGTACGCGATGCTCCGGTGTCCACTGTTAAACTACATGATTTATTACCTACGGTACCCTCGAGGATCAGACTATTCCCATTGAAAACTTGAGTTATGGTCACTGTTGGGGCTTTATGTTGACCAGCCAGCGCCCGCCCCGCGGCCCTGGCGACCTTTAGTTTAACGGGCTATCTTGATCGTCTTGAGTCTCGGAGTCCTTGACCCTTCTCTTTTTCTTAGGGCATTCGAGCCGAATGTGCCCTTTTTGTCCACACTCATAGCACGTGGGGACAAACCGAGACTTTTTGTCTTCTGGTATCATTGCTCTAACTTTATGCAGCCTGATGTCTTGATGCACAGCTTCCACCTCAAGTGCATGAGCAAGTGCGTTCTTCAAGGACTGGTGATGTCCCAATTTCACAGCCCCTCGAACCTCTGAGTTTCTTATACCATCGACAAATGCCTGCAGCAGTGTCACTTCAATGACTTCTGGTGCCGATGAGTAAGCTCGACGAACCAGTCTTTCAATTTCCTGAGCCCACTGCTGGAGGCTTTCACCAGCCTTCTGTGATCGCTCACGGAGTTGCACTCGATAGACATGTTCCAGGTGCTTATCACCGTAGCGTGTGTCTAACGCTTCCATTAGTGTCTCCAGCGTTCTTCTTTCAGGCGGCAGGTTTTCTAGAATGGTTAAAGCATCCCCTCGTAGAGCAAGCGTGAGAGCCATAAAAGATTGCTCGTTGTTCCAGCCATTACCACTTGCAAGTACCTCGAACTGGTACTTAAACGCTGACCACGACGAAGTCCCATCGAAGCGTGGCAGGTCGACTTTTGCGGACGATGGTGAAGCCACTGCAATAGATCCATGTGTTCTGAGCTTCATCACCTCCTTATTAAGTGTTTCCCAGCGGTCTTCCATGTTATCTTTAGTCAAGATGACCTCCTTATTTAGTTTTTGCAAGCGATCTTCGAGGGTCTCATTCTTCAGGGTTACTTCTTGGAAACGGCCCTCGAAGGTTTCATTTTTAAGGGAAACTACTTGCAACTGGTTTTCCAGAATTTTCACTTTTTCCCCAAGAGCAGTGATACCTGCGTCGATTTTTCCCATAACAGCTTCTTGGTTGACCTGTATTACCTGGAGCTCCTGCCGACTGGCCTCTTGATTAGCCTTCATCATTTCTTGCATAGCGGCCATTTTCTGATTGGCCTCTTGATTGGCCTGCATCAATTGTTTGAGCTCCTGCCGACTGGCTTCTTGGTTGGCCCTCATCATTTCCTTCATGGAGGACAGCAGTGCTGACATGTTCATGTCCGGTGAGCTAACCCCTGGTGCTGCCACAGTTCCCGCTGGAACCTCAGCATCAGCCCGAGGCTCTTCCTCTTCACGGCTACGTTGACGTGCAGCATCCATCTCCACTTGCCGTCTGGTTCGTGGGGTACGTCCTTCGTCTTCACGTGGTAGCAACGGCATTCCGCTTCTGACACCAATTGTTACGTGCGGGGGTAATCAAATGCCGATTACGTGAAAATTACTTTAATCGCTCTCCACACAGAAGGCAAAAATAGTACACTCCAGTACACTAATTAGTCAACACTTAAACAACAATTCACCAAATCACTTAGAAACACAGTAGTCCACAGTATTCGCTAGAGTCGCCGGTATAGTCTTCTTAGTTCGCTTCCGAGAGATGTGTTCACAATCGCTTTCAAATAAAAACTGTCTCGTCGCTGGTCCTGCACACTATTTATAATCCGAAAATAGCGAGGGTGGATCTTTCCAGAAAGGTGTCGATAAAAACCCACTAAACAGAAATGTTCCATAAGGAAAATGAACCTTATGTACACGGTAATAAGGAGGCGCTAGAATGTTCTAGTGTACGTAGCTGTATTCGTCTAATCGGTATTATTCCGAGAACTCGTAGTTCCAGGAATTGCATTGTCCTCGCCTTTTGTTTACTAATAATAATTTTAATAAAAATAATATGAGGTATATTCCGGAAGCCGGTTGCAACATTGTTGACGATTCTAGATCTTTCTTCACAGATCGATAGGGGACCTTGGACCCAACAATGCGTTTTTGTTTCTAGAAGCTTCGATGACTATTTCTCGAGTTATCGATACCTCTTTTATACGCATCGTAACAATATAAAGCAATAGCAGCTTACATAAAGAGCCTGCATTACAATTCTCTTAGCGGTTCACTATACGTATCGTATCTCTATGTAATCATCTTCATATAGATCAACAGATGTGCCTCAGATTCAGATAATTTCCCCAATTTATTAATTAATACCTCTGATCACAGTTTTCTCTTTAGTGTTTATGTCGATAATTATACCTTGAGTTACAATTTTAACCATGTATTTTAAATAATCATCCACACAGATATAAGCTGAGATTATAATATCATGGCTGTCGCCAAACAGAAATGACCAGTTATTTTTTTTACAAAATAAAAACAATATAAAGATATCAATTCCCGTAAATGTCATGTCAAGATTTCCATATTATCTTCCTGATACCTTCCTTGAGTGTAACAGAAAGAACTGATAAAGTTTTACATAAAACTCGATTGCATCGTCCAACCGGCGAGTACTTGGTAGCAAAGCCATAATATGCTACGGTTGTGTAATTCGTCATTAATGTAAGTTAACTAATTCTATTACCTACAGACTTACTGCACGTAGGGATTTCGTATGTGTGGTTTTTTTTTACTACCCTAGATGAATAGTACCACTTATTCCCAAGGTATCGTTTACATTGACCAGGGGTAAAAGGTAACCCTTACATAACTGTCATGAAAATCCGCCCAGTGTGTTTTGGTACTTTTTTGTATATCCCGTGAGAACGCATCCATTTCTCGGGATAATAAATAGTTTAGAGTAGGTAGTTTTTCCACAGACAGCGAGTCTATAGATTACGAGTATACTATGTAGATGTAAACCTTTAGCCCGTGTTGTTTGCTCGACATGGCGACAGCTATGCTGTGCCCCAAGATATTTATTCAAATACTTGATGTATCCTAGCCCCCAAGATGTGAAAAATTACAAAACAATTTTCAAACATTGTAAACTTCTTTAAATTAAACCATCCAGATCAGGAGTTCCTCAAGAATAATAAGTAGATACTTACCTTCTAAGATTTATTTTACTTAGAAAAATATTTTCATGGTAATTTATTATGATTTCAGAACCATTCTGGTTATTTCCACCGCTTTCATTGACTGCAAGACGGTGAACTCAAGACAAAAAGTAAGGAGCTTCCCGGAGGGGTTCCTGTTCGGCACAGCCACTGCTTCATACCAAGTAGAGGGCGCGTGGGACCAGGATGGTACACTACCCCTATTTAATACCTACCTATACCTACCTTTGGATTTTATTTTGTACAGGATGGAAACTTCCTAGTTTCAAAAAAATATGAAAATATCGACGATTTTATACTGTACTTCTCAGAACATCAATACATGACATAGTTACCTAACTATAATCAAACTTAAAATAATTATCTCCTTCAACAAGGTGAAGCAGCGTCAGCAATTTCTAAAGGCCTGTTTCACAATGTGCTGATACACAACTAATTAGACAGTATTTTGTGAGGGCAATCTTTCGAATAAATTGTAGATAGCGGTGATTGTAAAATAGGCTCTATATATGAAATAAATTTACAGGAAAATCGGAAAGCATTTGGGATCACGTAGCTCATACAGTACCGAGCCTAATTCTAGACGGATCCACCGGAGATGTTGCTGATGACTCTTACCATCAGTACAAGAGAGACGTTGAGATGATGAGAGAATTGGGGCTCGACTTCTACAGATTCTCTTTATCGTGGACCCGTATCATGCCCACTAGTTTCCCCGATCAAATCAACGAAGCCGGCGTCCAATATTACAACAATTTGATCGATGAAATGCTAAAGCACAACATCGAGCCAGTGGTCACATTATTCCACTGGGACCTGCCTCAGAAACTTCAGGAGATGGGAGGATGGCCCAACGCTCATGTCATAGACTGGTATTCCGATTATGCGCGCGTAGCTTTTGAACTATTCGGTGATAGAGTGAAGAGTTGGATCACATTCAATGAGCCTCAAGTCATTTGCCAATACGGCTATGGTACAGGGGAAGAAGCACCTCTCTTGACGTTCTCAGGAGTAGCCGATTACATGTGTGCAAAGAACTTGCTGTTGGCACACGCGAAAGCTTACCACATCTATGATCAGGAATTCAGGTCCACCCAGGGTGGATCTATTTTCATCACATTAAGCACTACGTGGCACGAGCCCGAATCAGAGAATGAAATCGTGGCAGCAGAAGAAACTAATTTATTTGAGGTAAGTTTTATTTAATTGTTTTTAAGTTCTAGGCTACCTCTAGGAACTTACAATGGAATCAAATGATATTAAGAAAGCGTGCTGTCACTGTCATACTTATTTATTTATTCTGTGGCGTAAGTGTAATAGAATAACTTTACCTTAACGTAATGTAAAAAGATTTTTGGCTGAGCCACTGACCTCAATATTCATTGCTTAGGAATTGTTCTTACGTTTTATGCCATCTAAGTATTTAATATTATATTCCAGTGGGGTATTTACGCTTACCCGATATTTTCTGAAACTGGCGACTTCCCACCGGTGCTGAAAGAACGCGTCGCCGCTAAGAGTGCAGCGCAAGGATTCTTCAGGTCGAGACTGCCAGAATTTACACCTGAAGAGGTGAACTACGTACGCGGAACATCAGACTTCTTAGGAATAAACCATTATTCCACTAAATTAGTTTACAGGAATGAATCAGTTGTAGGCTACTTCGATGCTCCATCGCAATACGATGATCTTGAAGTTATTATGTATCAGAAGGATGAGTGGAGCTCCTCGATAGCTGGACTGAGCACAATGATCAAGGTACTGTAACGAATAATGATGCGACCAAATTGTGTGCGTCTCTATTCAGACACTTAAGTTGTTTATATCATTTTAGAGTGTATCTTGGGGCTTTTACAAGCTTCTGACTAACATCAGGGAGACATACAACAACCCTCCCGTGTATATCACTGAGAACGGGTTCGCGACTCACGGTGGGTTGGACGACTATGACCGTGTGGACTACTACAGGCAATATTTAGACGCCATGCTGGACGCCATGGACGAGGGCTCCGACGTCAGGGCCTATACCGCGTGGAGCCTCATGGACAACTTCGAATGGATGGACGGATACACGTAAGCTTTACCCATAAATTGTATTAGTTCTAAATACAAAATTCTGAAAATAATTTCTAAAATGTTATCTACAGACAACGTTTCGGCTTATACGAGGTGGACTACGACAGTCCGGAGCGCACGCGCACGCCGCGCAAGTCCGCCTTCGTGTACAAGGAGATCATACGCTCGCGCAGCCTCGACTGGAACTACGAACCTGACACTACTGTTATGACCATCGATGCGGGACATTAGACTGACATTTTTACTTGTATAATATATAAAATATTATGTATAAAATTGAGAATAAAAACATCGATTAACTTTACGCGATTTGTATTTGTACCATCGGCCAGATATCTTGTTCTAGGTTTGTCTAGGAAGAACTGAAAATAGTACTTGAGCAATTAATATATTCCAAAGTTTACCTACATAATATAAGCTTGTCAGTTAAACTTAATAGAGCACATAGGTACTCATAGCCTTTATAAGGTTTTGGACAACCGTTTATGCGAATTGCGAGTGTGTTACGAACAGTCATTTTGAAAAATTACTAGGTGGTCGTCAGCTATAAACTTATATTATCTTGATACTCGCAAAACATGTGTGGAGGTTGCAATTTTGTCCGTCTGTCTATTAGCGCAACATAAGAATTCTACTCGACGGAGTTCGGACGAAACTTGGCATAAAGAAACATGGATGATGGCGGATCTGCGCATGAATTTGGCATGCACTGGGCCGCCATCTTTATTCCTGGGCTCCTTTCTATCCCGGGAAATGAAGAAGAATGCCTCCCTGCCTCAATATCCACTAGGCGGATTGTAGTTAATCTTGTCAATTATTTGATAGCTTATAACAAGATCAACATCTAGATAACAAAATATCTAGGGAAATGGAACGTTTCCCCGGGGTAGTAAAAAAGTCGCGTACAGTACAGCTTGTAAATAAAAAATAATAAGATTTTCACGATATAAATATGTCCACATAAAGAAAACAAAGATAATCTCATGCGGAGAAAAACAAAGATAATAACATCAACGCCTGCTCAAACTCTCGAACGATAATATCAAGACATGATAAAATAATCAAAAACATGTGTATAATATTATCACTGCGGGATAAGTTTTCTTCCGGGGTTTGGAAATGGTTATTAATTACTTCATTCACGGCTCAGAAATAAGACTTAGCAACCTATTCCTAAAATGTTACTGTACTTTGTTAGTATTGCCGTACGAACATACCTATCTACTTATCTGAAATACGAGTGGCAAATGAGAACTTGTATAACCACTTAAGTATACTGTTAATTTACAACAGTAAATAAAAAAAACACTTAAAAATGATATGAAAACATTGTAGTAGTTAATTTAAAACTACTAAAACCATTTAGGGGTAAATTACTGACATTACAAAATCTAATAAGCATATTTCCCAAAACTAAAATAAGGTGTGTGTACTGTTTCACAATGTGTACTATATCCACAACTTATTTGACAGAAATATCCCAAAACAACAACAACCGCACACAAATGTATGGCTTAGCAAACGAGTCTAGACTGTATTGATTGCTACGTAGCGTTCGAACTATAAAAATCAAATACTGTTAAAAATATGTACCTTGATGCAATGTAATGATTTAAAACTTTTAGAGTTAAAATAGCTTTCCATTTGTGTGTGTGTGTGTAAAGTAGTGACGCGATCGACAGAAACCACTGGTACATTTTATTACAAAGCTTTTAGCCACACACCTCTGGAAACGTAAGTACAAATATTTTAGCACTTTTTCAATTAGATCGATTGCCACGGAAGCGGCGAACATACCTTTTCTGCAATAAAATCTTTATTGCAGTAGATTGTTTTTATGACCTTAAACGCCCGCAAAAGTTCCGATTCCCCGCGAAGAGTTCCACAATTATATTTTTTTAGGAATATAAGTGTGACGAAAAGATATAGAGCAGCTAGGTTTATTCCTTGTACCTAGGTAATTTATGACACAATACCAAATAATCCGGTTAATATTATGTTTAGATACACTGTAGTAAACATTGGTACTCGAGGTTATTTTCCAAAGCTGCTCTTTTCCGCCAAGATACTGTTGTTACGGAGTGCACTAATCAATGTAGAAGTAAAACAAATTATTTAAGTAATTGAAAAGCAATCTATCTATTTCACTTAAAAATATTATATGTATAAGCCAAATATAACGCACCAATTTTCGTAGCAGGTAAAACTATGTACAAATAAATCCAGTGGCGTAGCCTAGCACCCGGTGCGGATTTCAAATATGCCGCCGTCTTATTTTTGCTATCAATTTTAAAAAAATGGGGCATGGTAACGACAAAAACAAATTACGAAAAAAAGACTGAAATATTTTTTTTTTCCACGTCTCATTTTTTTTTCTCTTACCGCCACCTGTGAAATGCCGCCCCCGGCAATGTGCTACCCGGTGCGGACCGCACCCTCCGCCCCCCCGCCATGCTACGCCACTGAGTAAATCTATCTATACATATAAATAAAATTGGAGTGTCTGTTTGTAATATTAAAATAACCGCTTTTTACTAAGTGCATTTGGATGTATACACGTTACCTATACCGAAACAAAATTTTTTACAATTTTTGTCTGTCTGTCTGTCTGTCTGTCCGTCTGTCTGTCTGTCTGTCTGTCTGTCTGTGTGTTTGTTCCGGCTAATCTCTGAAATGGCTGGACCCATTTTTTTTGACGGGACTTTCACTGGCAGATAGCTGATGTAACAAGGAGTAACTTAGGCTACTTTTATTTTAGAAAAAAAAATAGGCTCTCACGAAAAAAAAATAAAACCAATGTTGCAGCGCAGCGCCTGATTAAATTTTGATAGCAACAACCTGCAATGCGTCCCGCGGGCTCAGAATGGGCGAGCAGGCTGTTGTCAACGGTTATCTTTGTTAAATACCGCGCGGACGAAGTCGCAGGCAACAGCTAGTACATATATAAAACAGAGTCGTGTTAGTTAGTTACACCATTTATAAGTCGAGAACGGGTGGGCCGATTTTTATGAGCTATGATTTTTGAATTTGTCTCCGCAACTAATAGCAGAATAACAATTAAAACATTAATACCCACCCTCAAAAAAATAAAGTATTTTTTTTTCTTATTCGTTTCATTCTGAGGCGGTTACGAGTACGTGATTATTCCACCGGACGACTGCATAACTAAGTTTAGGGAAGCGAGATTACATGTTCCGCCGGGAAAGCTAGTATACTATGTGTAAACAAAGTTCACACTCGAGATAAACGCTAAAAATTGTAGTGATATGATTATGACATGCAAAAACAGTCTCTTCAATCTCTTATCTGATTGCATAACAACAATATCGCACTGTGGTCATTCGATTGTTTGTTTGTCTATCCGTCCGTTGGCGCACGTTATGAAAACTTCTGGACGGATTATAATGACAATTGACACTATTTTGTATATATAAAGCAATAGCAGCTTACATAAAGAGCCTGCATTACAATTCTCTTAGCGGTTCACTATACGTATCGTATCTCTATGTAATCATCTTCATATAGATCAACAGATGTGCCTCAGATTCAGATAATTTCCCCAATTTATTAATTAATACCTCTGATCACAGTTTTCTCTTTAGTGTTTATGTCGATAATTAAACCTTGAGTTACATTTTTAACCATGTATTTTAAATAATCATCCACACAGATATAAGCTGAGATTATAATATCATGGCTGTCGCCAAACAGAAATGACCAGATATTTTTTTTTACAAAATAAAAACAATATAAAGATATCAATTCTCGTCAATGTCATGTCAAGATTTCCATATTATCTTCCTGATACCATCCTTGAATGTAACAGAAAGAACTGATAAAGTTTTACATAAAACTCGATTGCATCGTCCAACCGGCGAGTACTTGGTAGCAAAGCCATAATATGCTACGGTTGTGTAATTCGTCATTAATGTAAGTTAACTAATTGTATTACCTACAGGCTAACTGCACGTAGGTATTTCGTATGTGTGGTTTTTTTTACTACCCTAGATGAACAGTACCACTTATTCCCAAGGTATCGTTATCGTACATTGACCAGGGGTTTAAGGTAACTCACCAGGCCTTACATAACATACATAACTGCAGTGTTGTCAGATGTGATTTTCTATTTCTACCCAAATTTAAAATTATTTTTCCCCAAAATGATACAATTTGCTTGAGTTTTACCCAAAGGCAAAACGTTGATAATATCGGTACATTTTTCTTACTTTTTCCTTGAAAGACTGTTCTAATTTACAAACTGAAACAGCAGAATGAGCTTTTTTTTTTTTTTACGTTACGTATCCCCACTGCATGTGTTTGACGGGTATGATATACCATAGAGAGAAAAAGCAGAGTGAAAAGAATGAAAACTAAAGAGTACCCAAAATTCTCCATGGTATTTTTTTTTTCTCCAAATTTTTCTCCAAGAATTTCATTACTCCAAAATTTCTCCGGAGCCAAAATTTTTACCCAGAATTGCGAAAAAAATACCCAATCTGGCAACACTGCATAACTGTGTCATGAAAATCCGCCCAGTGTGTTATGGTACTTTTTTGTATATCCCGTGAGAACGCATCCATTTTTTCGGGATAATAAATAGTTTAGAGTAGGTAGTTTTTCTACAGACAGCGAGTCTACAGATTACGAGTATAGTATGTAGATGTAAACCTTTAGCACGTGTTGTTTGCTCGACATGGCGAAAGCATTGCTATGCCCCCAGATCTTTATTCAAATACTTGATGTATCCGAGCCCCCAAGATGTGAAAAATTACAAAACAATTTTCAGACATTGTAAACTTCTTTAAATTAAACCATCCAGATCAGGACTTCCTCAAGAATAATAAGTAGATACTTACTTATCTACTAAGATTTATTTTACTTAAAAAATATTTTCATGGTAATTTATTATGATTTCAGAACCATTCTGGTTATTTCCACCGCTTTCATTGACTGCAAGACGGTGAACTCAAGACAAAAAGTAAGGAGCTTCCCGGAGGGATTCCAGTTCGGCACAGCCACTGCTTCATACCAAGTAGAGGGCGCGTGGGACCAGGATGGTACACTACCCCTATTTAATACCTACCTATACCTACCTTTGGATTTTATTTTGTACAGGATGGAAACTTCCTAGTTTCAAAAAAATATGAAAATATCGACGATTTTATACTGTACTTCTCAGAACATCAATACATGACATAGTTACCTAACTATAATCAAACTTAAAATAATGATCCCCTTCAACAAGGTGAAGCAGCGTCAGCAATTTCTAAAGGCCTGTTTCACAGTGTGCTAAAACACGACTAATTAGACAGTATTTTGTGAGGGCAATCTGTCGAATAAATTGTAGATAGCGGTGATTGTGAAATAGGCTCTATATATGAAATAAATTTACAGGAAAATCGGAAAGCATTTGGGATCACGTAGCTCATACAGTACCGAGCCTAATTCTAGACGGATCCACCGGAGATGTTGCTGATGACTCTTACCATCAGTACAAGAGAGACGTTGAGATGATGAGAGAATTGGGGCTCGACTTCTACAGATTCTCTTTATCGTGGACCCGTATCATGCCCACTAGTTTCCCCGATCAAATCAACGAAGCCGGCGTCCAATATTACAACAATTTGATCGATGAAATGCTAAAGCACAACATCGAGCCAGTGGTCACATTATTCCACTGGGACCTGCCTCAGAAACTTCAGGAGATGGGAGGATGGCCCAACGCTCATGTCATTGACTGGTATTCCGATTATGCGCGCGTAGCTTTTGAACTATTCGGTGATAGAGTGAAGAGTTGGATCACATTCAATGAGCCTCAAGTCATTTGCCAATACGGCTATGGTACAGGGGAATATGCACCTCTCTTGACGTTCTCAGGAGTAGCCGATTACATGTGTGCAAAGAACTTGCTGTTGGCACACGCGAAAGCTTACCACATCTATGATCAGGAATTCAGATCCACCCAGGGTGGATCTATTTTCATCACATTAAGCACTACGTGGTACGAGCCCGAATCAGAGAATGAAATCGTGGCAGCAGAAGAAACTAATTTATTTGAGGTAAGTTTTATTTAAATGTATTTAAGTTCTAGGCTTTTTTTTTTTTTTTTTTATTACATTATAGGCAAGTATTTGATCTCGATCTCACCTGATGGTAAGTAACGATGAGATCTACGATGGAGCATACTTGCCTAGGTAGGAAGGCGGCAGTAGATAGAGACGCTACATTCACTAGGCACATGCAGCGCAACTGATCTGACCCGCCATCCATGAATGGCAACACTGAACATCATGCCGGAACACGGCTAGGCCGCTTGGCGACATGGCTTTGTCCAGTGGGTGGTGACTAGCCACGGCCGAAACCTACCACCAGTAGTGTTGTCACCTGGTTGGCACCATCCAGGGTCACGTGTAGGAACCTCTAGGAACTTACAATGGAATCAAATGATATTAAGAAAGCGTGCTGTCACTGTCATACTTATTTATTTCTTCTGTGGCGTAAGTGTAATAGAATAACTTTACCTTAACGTAATGTAAAAAGATTTTTGGCTGAGCCACTGACCTCAATATTCATTGCTTAGGAATTGTTCTTACGTTTTATGCCATCTAAGTATTTAATATTATATTCCAGTGGGGTATTTACGCTTACCCGATATTTTCTGAAACTGGCGACTTCCCACCGGTGCTGAAAGAACGCGTCGCCGCTAAGAGTGCAGCGCAAGGATTCTTCAGGTCGAGACTGCCAGAATTTACACCTGAAGAGGTGAACTACGTACGCGGAACATCAGACTTCTTAGGAATAAACCATTATTCCACTAAATTAGTTTACAGGAATGAATCAGTTGTAGGCTACTTCGATGCTCCATCGCAATACGATGATCTTGAAGTTATTATGTATCAGAAGGATGAGTGGAGCTCCTCGATAGCTGGACTGAGCACTATGATCAAGGTACTGTAACGAATAATGATGCGACCAAATTGTGTGCGTCTCTATTCAGACACTTAAGTTGTTTATATCATTTTAGAGTGTACCTTGGGGCTTTTACAAGCTTCTGACTAACATCAGGGAGACATACAACAACCCTCCCGTGTATATCACTGAGAACGGGTTCGCGACTCACGGTGGGTTGGACGACTATGACCGTGTGGACTACTACAGGCAATATTTAGACGCCATGCTGGACGCCATGGACGAGGGCTCCGACGTCAGGGCCTATACCGCGTGGAGCCTCATGGACAACTTCGAATGGATGGAAGGATACACGTAAGCTTTACCCATAAATTTTATTAGCTCCAAATACAAAATTCTAATATGTTATCTACAGACGAAAATAATTTCTAATATGTTATCTACAGACAACGTTTCGGCCTATACGAGGTGGACTACGATAGTCCGGAGCGCACGCGCACGCCGCGCAAGTCCGCCTTCGTGTACAAGGAGATCATACGCTCGCGCAGCCTCGACTTCGGCTACGAACCCAATACTACCGGCATGACCATTGACGAGGGACACTAAACCAAAGAAAATTTATACCATTAAAGGTATAACATTCTCAATGAAATTTTTGTAAAACAAAAAAATGCTTACCTAGGTGTGATTGTGGTTTTCTTCCTAATTAATTACAGTGGTATGAATAACCTAGTAATTTTGGGTAAAATGGGTAAGCTATCAAGACAAGATTAGGTCAATAGACTTATTATGTTACGAGTAATTACTTTTATAAATGTTTTGCTTAACTAACCAATATGGTCAAACCACAGCTCTGCGGGCTTATTATGTAACATGTTTCAATGATTTCATGTATTTCTATTCACTAATTAGTCGATTGAAATACGCGTGATGATTGAAACTGGTTCGCAATCAGGCTTTGCAAACAAATTACAATCCTATCGGAAATCTGTTATTCCTATTGAGTATAATTAATCAATATATTGAGTGGCAGGTTATCAACAATATTGGGTATGAATAGTATAGTAACCATCAGCTATAGTGGTCAGCAGTGGTCATATAAGGTTGCAACGGATATATAAAATATGGGACCCCTTATAGGATGTAGTGGATATTTTGTGGGACCGAGTATGGACAGGGTTGCGGGCCAGGGAAACCTCTTAAAGATGAAAATATTAACGATGTATGCACATAATGATTCATGAAGAGACATATTGAAATTCTGGTTTCACATAATTAATTCAAATGCACTAAAGAAGTCAAAATTCAAAGGTCTGCCCTTTCTAAATGACGCTGTATGTCGCTGGGAACAATTAGGTACATGAATTATAGAAGGTACAAAGAGAAATATACGGAGAGGAGAAGGTAACATATGCGGTGTTTTTATCAAGCGAAGCCAAGAATATTATATTATCACCACGACCACACAATACTACCAGTAAAACCTTAAAAATGGATCTTCGTCTGAAATCTTTTATCGGTAAGGCATCAAAGCATATAATACCATTGATTTCTTGAAAGCATTATTATATTATGCCCGATTGGCAAAGAGACGCTACAAAAGGATCTTCATTTGAACGATAAATGTAATTCTCAATGGTCTCCGTTTTATGTCATTTAACCGTTATCCAATAACTCGCTTTGGTTAAGATTTTAGTTCGTTGCATAGATTATTCCGGTAAACCTAAAATCTCATATTTATTTATTACAACACATTACAGATTATAATCAAAGGCTTATTTAATACCGAGAATATAATATTTTAGAACAGATTATATCCCAACACCGTGTGTCCAAATTACGTAAATGGCTATGAGACTAATAACTATAAAATTAGACTAGGTAGTTGCTCGTGACGTCACCCGCGAGAATTCGTAAAAAAGTGGAAAAGTTGATATTACCAGAATTTTACCGAATTTGTACGGTGAGGACCTCTCCACAATGCTAGGGCGGACTCAGGCCATATCCACCACCCTAGCCGAGTGCGGGTTGGCGACCTTCCCACGTATTTCGGGAGCAGGTTTCCTCACAATGTTTTCCTTCATCGTTAAAGCAAGTGATAGCCTTGGTTGAAAATGAAATTCGCACATGAAGTCTAGAAATCCCAGAAGGGCGAGGCGGGGTTTGAACCTTCGCGCCATATCGACAAGGCATACAAGTCAAAAGTTCTAAGGCGCGCGATCCACCCACATGGCAGCTTTTAACGAATATAATTATTTATTGGAGTTTAATTATATTTTGTGAATGGAAATGTCAAGTCAAAGTCAAAGTTAAATCGTTTATTTCGTATAGGCCTACGGGGGCACTTAGAAATTGTCATAACATTTTTTATCTTTACTCTACAACCGGATCGGAACGCGATCTCAACTGAGAAGATCCGGCGAGAAACTCGGCGGCCATGTCTTTTATTAATTGTAGGGCAATCTACACCTACTTATACCAAAAATTATAAACACAGTTTATGAACCATTTAAGGTATTGAGATAGATTAAGGTAGTTAAAACACATATGTCTTTCATACCTACCTAAAATCCGAATTATATTTGGTTGTGATCCGCCCTTCTTAATCTCTAACTACCTATATAACGTATTGCTTTTATTTTATGACGTAGGTAGGATAGGTATCGACTAACATAAATAGCACGGTATACTGACAATTCGGTGAAAATCGTTCGCCTTTGCAATCCCATCTGATATTTTACAAGAACGAGCTCGCCTGTTGGAAAACGACGGAATGCGTCAAATACGGAAATTTGAATTGTCCTTGCACGAGAGCTGGGTACACGACAAGTGTTCTGAGTATAGGTATCAGACACTATTATATATACCTACATATAGCATGAATAGATATGTTGCATTCCTTGAGGAATATTGGACTTACTTTTATTTTTATAAGATCTTACATTAGATACCTACAATAATTATAGACAACTATAATGTTTCAAGCCCACGTGTGGCTTAGTGCACTTATTAGTGCCTCAATATTGTCACTAAGCAGATGTGGCCAACAGTTTAACATAACACATTAATTTACTAACGTCATTACTAATGACATTTTATTTGGCAGAACTAGGTGCAGGGTAGGCAACGGTTTAACGTGGTAATTTTCACTAAACTTTAACGCAGATGTGCCCGTAGTATTACAATACATGTGGCCATCGTTATGATAATCTATTTACAGAATGATTCAGAAAGGAATACTGAGCCTTAGCGCATTCAATTTCTATGTCAATAAAAAACTGTGTTTCCAATAAATCTTATTTTTGTTTTCAGCCTTTGATATGTGGTTATATCTACATTATGGGTAGGCAAAGGTGTCAATATATGAGCCTACCCAGTATGAGCATACTCTAATTGAAAAAGAGTATACCTTCGCCGTATACCTTGTATATTGTTGGATAGATGGCTTCCTGTCTGGGGCTACCTGCGATAGAAATCCGCCATTATAACAAGAGCTGTCCATCCCTCACTATTCCGTTACAACCAGCCGACAAAAGGGCTTTTCAATGAGTTATCGGAGGCCTCGCCCGGTGGTTCGTCTGAATTTGTGGCATTTCCAATCTTTTTCGGCGTTTGAACATCAAGCACTGAGGTGACTATAGTAGACATTGGATTTTATTCAAAAGCGGTTTTACGAGAATTTTATCGGTATTACCTATCCCATTGGATACTTGCGCATTTTTTCTAGAGGACACCACGATTGAAATTGTTTCTTGCATCCATTTTACGACGTGTTTACATATAAAACATAGCTAATATACCTAGACTGAAAAAAAAGTGGTTGACCTGAGATATACCTAGACACTAGCAAAACACAAAAGCAACAGTCATTATCGTATTTTAAATAAGTACAACTGCATTCAAAAATTTTCTTAAACTTACGAACCTACATGTCTAATCCGGGAAACCGACAAAACATACCCAAAACGTAATCCTTCATAAAGCCATCAATAGAGAAAGGCAACGATGAGGATATACATAATACGGCCCGAAGCGTCTTATATAGTACATAATAGCAGCGTCATCGCAGTATTTGCTTCACCGTCCGCGACACCGCACTCGTTACACCTCTGTTCGCTTGATAAAGAATAAAGCACTGAAGCGCCGAGACCCACTCCACTCGAGGGCTTCTTGTTAAATCCTCCAGTTCAAAAACTGAAGTGTCTCCGTCCTGCCCTTTATTCAGAAAGTGCCTCGTCGGCCTCGGTACACTGCGAAACAAGTATTAACAACCGATGGATACAAACTGGTGAATACACTTACATGTGAATACACCTAATATTAACTCAATGTGCATGCGCAGATACTTGTAGCAAATATAGTTTTAGATTTGGCTTTGCTTCTAAAAGCCTAATCTAATAAGTCACTAGGTATGTATCTATGCCAATGTAAAACCGGAACAACTCTTAGCACAGAATGAAAATAATGTGTTGTAGTTGAAAACAAAATCAACTGAAAGCAATCACACTTTTTAAAGCTTTGTAAATTTGTAATAATTATATATCAATACTACACATTGAAATAAAACGAATTTTATTAATTTTATCGCGTTTATTTTATGTTCTTTACTGCTCACATTGTCTTGATGTCTTGCAATTGTGCGCATTGTTTTGGATAATTATATTAATTACTGGATCCCAAGTCGGTGGTAGCACCCAGCCATCTTCCCTACTGAAATTAGGATGGCTTTTTTAATTTTCAGTGGCCTCACGTATCATCCTTGGTCGGAATCGGTGTTCTTTTGCGAGGATCTGTGGTCGATCAAATCTGATATAATGGCGCATGGGATCCTGTACATGTTCACAGATTGTAGACTTCGTAGAATGCCGGTGTTTCACGTCAGCAATGTGTTATTTTACTCAGGTTTTTATTTATTGTTTACTTTGCCCTATATACGAGAGATCACATTCACAATCCTTAAAATTAGTTTTATTTCAATGTTTGTAGGTACCTACTAAGATTACACATTTATAGACTACAATATCCCTAGAACAGGCGCAACAAGCACGTAAGGAGCTTAACAGGTCTTATCTGCGTAGCGCATGTTCCAATCCGAAACTCGGTTGGGTCTATACGAATGCTGTACAAGGCCAGTTATACGCGCTCATCAATCTCCCTGATGATAGCGAAGTATCAATGTATAATTCACATCGGGGAACAATCCTTGGCCGGCTGCCAACTGCTACCGAAGGGGAATTGTGTATTCAAGACGTGCAAACAATCGACTTGTCGGATAACAGATAAAAATATCTATATCACAATATTATTGTAATGTTTGTTTGTAATGTAGTGTCGCGGAACACTGGAACGTTTGTTACATGTTATACTACACAAAAGGCCGAATATATTTTTAACCACTACTCCTTGGTGTGTGACACATCGCTTATTCGGTAAGGAGTGTTAACACTTAATAGCTCTCAAAAATGAGCTTACTCCTGCTCCTGTGTGATATTATGACTAATAATATCACACAGGACAACCCAGGGATTAAATATAACAAATCTTTATGGATGGTGTAGAAAGGTTTGGAAACAACATGAACAAAAAACTAATATTTAATCAGTACTCAACATAGATCATGCATACATGTTTGCATTATGCTACCTACGCCCCGAAGTTATGAACCGGGACTTCTTCATTTTGTTAGACAATATCAAAACCTGTCTTTTTATTTCAACGTCCAATTTTCGTCTATTCTATTCGTCTGTATCGCAAAATTAACGAACCCACCAGCCACATTGTTATTCAGTCATTATAAAATATGAGGGCGACAACAACTTTGGGGGGGAAAACTTTCATTCATGACGAAAATCACGTTCCACTTGTAATAACGAGCACAATGGCCCGACTTTATGGCACGATCAAAAATAATCTAGGTATATCCGTACATCTCCTTTTTATAGGCCGGTTAGTAGTACACGTGCAATAAAATAATAGATATCATTGTGTAGGTACATGCACGGTATAATGTAACAGAAATTATAAAACAACTAGCTGTTGCCCGCGACTTCGTCCGCGTGGTATTTAACAAAGACAACCGTTGACAACAGCCTGCTCGCCCATTCTGAGGCCGCGGGACGCATTGCAGGTTGTTGCTGTCAAACTTAATCAGGCGCTGCGCTGCAACATTGGTTTTAATTTTTTTTTTGTGAGATCCTATTTTTTTTTCTAAAATAAAAGTAGCCTAAGTTACTCCTTGTTACATCAGCTATCTGCCAGTGAAAGTCCCGTCAAAATCGGTCCAGCCATTTCAGAGATTAGCCGGAACAAACAGACAGACAGACAGACAGACAGACAGACAGACGGACAGACAGACAGACAGACAGACAGACAGACAGACGGAGAGACAGACAGACAGACAAAAATTGTAAAAAATGTTGTTTCGGTATAGGTAACGTGTATACATCCAAATGCACTTAGTAAAAAGCGGTTATTTTAATATTACAAACAGACACTCCAATTTTATTTATATGTATAGATGTATAGATGTACAGGAGCTGGGCCCTTAGTATGATTTACGAATTTGAAATAAAACAAATTTTACGGATGTTATCCGTTTATTTTATGTCACGGGAGGACTGAGATGTTAGACGTTCTATTGTCATAGTTTGACTTGGAGTACCCTCATATGTTGTTGTGGTTTGCGGTCTGATCTGCGCAGAAAGTGCTCACAGTGTCTTGAGCGCATTGCAAGACGCAATGGTGGGTTGGTATATAAATTACTGGATCCCAAACTTAGTTTTAAAATCGAATGCAAGCCTGCAATAGGTGAAAGATCCCACGACATAGAGTACTAAAGAAGTTTTCACAGACGCTACCCTGCAGAGGAAAGCAAGAAAACATAGCAGTTAAAGAAAAAGCAACGAGAAAATTAATTGATTGAATGGTTTAATGGTGCGTATGTCGCCACCTGGTCAGTGTACCGTGATATTTATATAAAACATCGTAAATCAACGGCGTGTACGCACCAGCGCGGCGCGGGCGCAGTT
The DNA here is from genome assembly GCA_905333125.1 of Pheosia tremula. NCBI lineage: Eukaryota > Metazoa > Arthropoda > Insecta > Lepidoptera > Notodontidae > Pheosia > Pheosia tremula. The sequence continues at coordinate 3,296,061 of HG995397.1, forward strand.
GCGATCAGTAGCGGCCCGCGCGCACCGCACTGTTTATATTACAACCATAATATCTAACTTCAAAGGGAAATTCGATACGACCTCGAAAATTGCATTAGTATCCGCATATAGCATACCAAACTTCAAATCCTAAATAGGATACCTACCTTCGATAAACAAAGAGGAAAAATCCTATAACAATCAAAGTATATCTACTGAGGGCATTATATATTACTATAAATTGTATAACGTATGTAACTCTATGATATTCTTGATATTAGGCAATATATATTTAATCAAGTAAATAGGTATCGTACAGCTATACTATACTTAAAGATAATAAACACAAATATCATTCGTAAACGGGCCAAATTAGAAACAGAATAATTAAACTATTCCTTCCGACACATACGAGTATTAAATTATTATCAAATGTTTGTTGTAATGTATTTTAAGGTCATCTGTCTCACTCATTGACCAACAAGGATATACATAATTCCGATAACTTAGTATTTGGACCCAGAGCTAAACTTATTGGTAAGTTAGAAGATAGTAACAAACATAATTACACAGCAGCCATTATAATACGGATCAGGCCGAGCGAGGTCAGTTGACTATTACTCAATGATAGATTGCCTTTCGGGGAAGCCATTCGAATTAGTGATCTTGTTATTCATTATCCCAAATGTTAATAAGTATGTACTCACATATTTATTAACTCCACTATATAGCTTCTGCCTCGATAAAACATTGCCTAGGCAATATTTGACACTTTGTCCTACACTATCCATGAGTGATTTAGCTATAGCACTTAGGAATAGTGTCGCTTTCTATCAGTGTAAGAATTTACAGTAGGTATCGAATCAGTACCTAATTCCAGAGCGGAAGTTTTCCCAACATCCAAACTCACAAACTTTACCACTTCATAATAGTAGGTATATTCAGATACACTATACCTATTAATCGATCTATTAGTCGAAAGACGTCCCCTGCTGAATATAGACCTCCCCCAATCATTTTACACACATCACGATCCTCCGCATCTCGCATCCACCGGCTTCCTGCTACGCGTGTGATATCATCGGTCCACCTTGTGGGGGGCCGTCCTACACACGTCTTCCGGTTCGTGGTCGCCACTAGAACCTTTCTGCCCCAACGGCCATCGGTTCTCTGAGCTATGTGCTCTGCCCACTGCCACTTCAACTTTGAAATTATTTTTCTCTCTCCATTGCGCGTTGAGCGACCTTGAGCTTGAGCTTACTAATATTGACTTTAATCTACCAAAATCCCAACCAAGTTTGTCAGTAGATACCTACTTACCCCAGTAATGGATGTGAATAGACCTAAAGTTTTATTCTGATGGTCCACTACTACAGACAAAAATACTTCACTGAAGTTAATTAACATTCTTCAGTACTCTATAATTGTACAGAAGTTTTCAATGTCTGCCGACGACGACCATCGCCGGCAGAACACATATTTCCTCAAGGCAAAGTAGATAGGCACCAAGTCTATTGATTGACCAGTCGAGCGCGCACCGTATAATGGCCAGCCTATAATGGCTTCAGGGGCTCCGGCATTGAGTGGGCATGGAGGACGCCAGAGCCGGTCCATTTAACATGCGCGCATGCTTCACAACACCAAGGCTGACGGCCAAGACAGATTAAAATGAGGTCGCGATTAATAAATCATAACATTAATAACATTACCCGGCACTGGAAGATTGTTAGC